>CM061133.1:344031868-344634318 GCA_030789695.1 Scilla litardierei | reverse complement strand
TGAACGGTATCGGTCAGTTTCGGCCAGTATCGGCCGAAACTGACCGATACCGTTCAGTATCGACCGATACTGAAACTAACCCTTGGTTTCGGTATCAACTGCCGATACCGATACGATACTGCCGATACCTAATTGGTATCGGCTGATACCTCAAACCCTGGTATAAAGTACTATTGCAGAAGGCAAAAGATAACTGAAGTTTCAACAAAGTGAAAAGATGCATCGACGAAGCAAAAAGATGCATTTATTTTGATGAATCTTGTCTCTAATTTGTTTTACTCGTAAGCGGCACGTTATCAAAAAGTGGAGGTGTTGATCTGGTTTCTCTCAGGAAGTTGCTAGACTGAAATCTGCACAAAACAAATAAAACAAAAATAATGGGACACAGGAACCAACTAAATAAAGCTAAAAAAGGAGAGGAATATGATTGTAAGAGTTTTGTTTGCTTGGACTGGGACTAGAGAGGGTGGAAAGGAGTTTCTATGATACTTGAAGCCTCTCTTCCTTCTTCCATAGGTAGGCTACTTTACTACCGACTTATTTTACTTCAGGTTTAGGGTTCAATTACCTTTGAAGGCTTGAATCAGCACTGTTCTTTTTCTTCTTCCTCCCCTCAGAGCAGCCACTGCCAATGCTTCTCCGACACTTATCCTTCATCCTTCTGTCGAGTTTTGACTTCTACTGTTTCTTGGACAGTCGCTTTTGATTGGTACAGACATTACATTGATTCTTAATCTCATTGATGTCATTTTGTTGGTTCCTAGACATGTTTTTAAATGCTTGCTTCTATAGAAACTTCAATTTGCTTTTTGGACCCTCTTTAGAATTCAATTTTTTGCTGTAAGATCATTGAACCCCCCCCCCCCCCCCCCCCCCCCCCCCCCCCCGCCGCCGCGAAACACACACACAAAAGGTTGACCATCGTGCTGATTAACACCCAATACTACCATGCTTAATGCTGTCCTTTTTTCCTTGTTCCCGTAGCGCGCCACTGCCAAATGCCAATGCTTCTCTACTGCATCCCCCACCCCGAAAAAATGGTTTGGCTTCTACTGTCGCCTGTCACCTTCACCCTTGATTGACATATGCATTATAACATTTCTTCATCTCATTAATGTTGTTTGGTTGGTTCTGCGACTTTCTTTTTAATGCTTTTTTCTGTGACACCTTCGTTCTTTTTGTTGGAACCTCTTCAATATTTTTAGACAAAATATCGGAGGCAATTATTTTTTCAAGTTAACTGTAGTTCTAATTAACACCAAATACCACAATTTTAATCCATCCAGATTAGTCTTGTTGTAAGCTACTATTCAGCAATCTACTATTCAGCGAATCATTGAGGGTGATCCGGAAAGCAAATTTTTTTACATTTATACTTTATTAGTATGGTTCGTCTGAATTTTATAAAACTCGGCTGGATTTTTAAACTAACTTCAACTTTCTTTGACCTGTTTTCCATAAAACCAAACCCCCTTGAACTTTGAGAAAACACAGAACCATCCAGAATTTTTGAAGTTTCATAAAACTATATTATACTAAATTTTATAAAACTATTTAAATTTTGACCTAATTTCATAAAAATTTTAGGAACTGTTTCCTATTTCATAAAATTACCCTGAATTTTGGGGGAAAAACATGAAATTAACATGAAATTAGGCTAAATTTACTTTTATGAAAACATGCCATTGATGCTAGAGTTCATGGTATTTTTACAAAATCCAGCTGTATGGTTCAGCATGCCTTTCCCAAACTCCGAAAATAATTATGCAAGTCCATTTATGTACTTAATGTCCCATTATCTCACTGCTTGTCCCAATGCAGAAAATAGACAAGGATAAGTTATCTGACAATCAGTGCAAAGAACTGTTAGAACCCTATGAACAAGTCATCTAAAGACTACTGTAACGTCCCTATGTTCGGGTGTCGTCACATTTGTTCAAATAATTACACAATATAGAGCAGAACAGAAAATAACTGAAAAGAAGATTCTCATTTTATTCCATATTCTTTTCTGATGAGGAAAACAATACTAATGTTAAAGAAAAATACATTCTCTCAGTTGAAATAAAATACATGAAAGGAACTACAAATAATACTCACTATCAACCAACTCTCAAAACTTTGCATTCTGAACTGAGAACTCCGTTTTCTCGTACTCAAGTGCTTCCGTGTATTCATATACGTCACATACCGGAGACAATATGAATTATACCATTACTCAGTAGAGTAGTTATATCTAAACCAAGTATGCAAACAGACATGAAAATGAAACTGGCATGCAACGATTTACCACGCATGGAGGATAACATGATGTACTATGCTTAACAAAACCATGGTAATCTACTAAGCTAGAGTAACCAATTATGAAATTTTTCTAGAGTGTCACCAAAAGTTTTCTTAACCTTTTTAAGTTGTGACTCATAATGGAGAGTACAATGTGCAACCTGAAGACCACCTTGGGCCACTGGAAGCTATACTGGGCCCGAATCCAAACATCAAACTGTGAACGAGACTCAATCATGAATCTTTCATGAAACTGTAACCGTGATAAACTGTGATCTGTCATAAGGTGGCTCCAGTCGCTCATGCGCTTGCTCTTTATGAGTCTTCTAAACCCAACTGAGTCGATGTGTGAAGTTGTTTAATGTTGATGTGTGGTAGATGAGTGTAGTGTCCATGTAACGTAACACGTCCTATAGAATGAGTTATTTCTATGTTGCATGACAACCGAATCAATGTCAGGTATTTACTCAGATTGTGCTAAAGTCCACAAGACACGCCAATCTCATGTTAACATAGATAACGTAGTTAGGGTTTGGTGCACTTTACAACATATTAGTTCATGAGGTCCACAATTTCGTAAGTCATGTCGATAGCAACTAACAGATCATGATTTAGGATGTTCCAACTCTATTACGTGCACCATCCTTAACCACGCAATTTAGTGTTATATAATGGTCATTCTAATCTTGTCATGCATAATCAAGGAATGTTCTACATTTGTCGTCTTAAAAGGTAAAACAAGTTTTCGTTCCAAAAAGATCAATTACAATTTCAAAAACATTCTAATACTTGCATTAAAATCTGAAAATTTATTTCAAAACTAAGATTTAAATAATTGTAAGGAAATAATGAAGCTCAAGGGAGCGGAATCACTTCGTTCGGCAACCCTACAGTCCACTAGCCAGGGGGAGTTTCGTAATGGCTGAAATTTTGTTAGGGTCGATTAACAGGCAACAGAGCAAAGTATTACTTGCTGGCTCAGCCAATGCGGCCGAGTAATATGACAGGGATCGCAGGGCACACAGCATGGAACATCGTCAGCCAGGGCAAGGCAGGTGTCTCACAGAGACCAACACCAACAAGGAACCCCAACAGTGAAAGAAAAGAGCCAAGAACCCTTCAGTATTGAAGGAAAAGCCACAGAGCCGACCCCTATCAGCATCAGCAAGGGCTCAGAGATCAAATGGAACTGCATGGGCTAATAAGCCTTAAGAATCAATCCTCCCAAAAGAACGAAACCCCAAGGACCACAACTAGCAAGGAACATAAACGAAATACTCTACAGGAAAAGAAATCGCAGCGACGACAAAACACCCTCGGCAGCCTACTATGGTACCAAATATAAGCCAAAATAACTTGATCTCATCGGGAAAAATCCCCAGATCAGTTTGTGAATCACATCTCCTTCAGTTTAAACTCTAACACATTGACCACACTCCACTTATGCCCAACAGAAGTAAAACATGTATAATCGCGGAAATTAAACCATAGGAAATTAAACCGAAAATCATTGGGAAGATAAGAGTCTACCGTTCACCATAAATGGCCAAATCCATGTATTTACTTGCTTAAGCCATCCACAGGCCGTTAATGGTTGCTTGAGGAAGAGGAAAACAAAATCGATGGATCGAACACTAGAACTGATGGGGAAAATCAGAATCCGTATTTTTTAAGAAGAAAAGAATTTTTGAATGCATAAAATCCTTTGAAAGCATAAGAAGTAATTATAGAGAGGAGAGGAGAGGCTAGCCGTTGGAGCGTATTTGTGGCGAGATTGTGGCGAGGTACTCGCGTAATCGAGGGGAGCGGTGTCGCGTCTCGTGAGAGAGATGGGAAGACGAACGAATCATGACAGCCAGGCCCGGCCCTGCCCCAGGGCAAACGGGACAGCCGCCCAGGGCCCTCAAGGCCCGAGGGGCCCAAAAGTTTTTTTTATTTTTGCAACTTTTTAATGAAATTTCTTCCCGTTGCACGTTGGGACTTGGGGCCTGCACAGTAACCTAACCGACGCCTGCATGCAGCACCGACTATCTACAATCAGCGCTGTGCAAGTCGAAGCTTTCTCCCCCCTCTAGGCCTGCTAGTGCTGGTTATCTATATGCATGCTTGCCGATTCGAGAAACCAGAAGGAGATGCTGCAATGACAATTGACAGGCAGAAGATGATCAGATGCATATTCTGGGAGGTAAGCTGAGCATGTATACATATTGCATATGTAAATTTGGTTGGCTACGGTGTATGTTGAAATCATCCTGTGTGTTCATCTTGCACTATTTTGCTGTCTGTTGCATTTCAATGAGCTTTCTGAGGGAGTTGATGAATGATGATTCATGTGTATATGATTTATTATGATTTTTCTGAGAGAAAGAAGAGAAAGTTCAGTGAGTTGATGAATGATGATTCATGTGTAGATGATTTATTTCTACTATTGAGATTTATCGTTGATGCCTTGCATTTTCTTTCTTTTGCCTGCTCAAGCTTTGTCTGATTGTTGCTCTTTTTTTGTTTTCTTTATGGCTCATCTTTCATTTGCTGGCCAGTTCATGCCGAATAATAAATAATATGGGAGACAAAAATGCCAGAGTGAAGACAACAAGCAAATTCTCCCAAGATGGAGACTGTGTGCATTATGTAGGCACAAGAAACTCCAAGAACTTGCTTTAATAATTGATTCTCGGAATGAAGGATGAGCCTCCTAGCATCCTAGCATCCATGAAGGATGAGAACTCCAAGAAACTCCATCTTTTAGCCTATCAATAAAAATTTCAGGCGTAGGGATGAGCCTCCTAGCATTGCACTTGGCTAGGTTCCAAACCCCCAAAAAATTAGTATTTCAATTTTTAAAAAAATATATTTAAGGGGCCCAAATTTTTAACTCGCCCTGGGCTCCAATATCTTCAGGACCGACCATGATGATAGCTATGGTTTCTTTCCCCTTTCCTCATGTGAGAGGAGTGGCCCGATGTTATGTTAAATGTGAGTCAGGCATCTAGCTTAATGTGTTTTTAAAAACGAATGTACATAATTAAAGAAGAGAAGAGAAGGAAATGGGTGGCTTGGCCTTTAACCTTGGGGCAAAAAGAAGAGGAAAGATTAAAGAAAATAGATGAAGCAAAGGAAGAAAAAATAACACAAAAAAATCTAATTTCCCTAAAAAAAATATGTATCATTACATCCTACATACTTTACAAAAATTTCGTCCTCGAAATTTAAAAGAATTATCATATATAATACGTATGAATATCGCTCTCTCATCTCATCCTTTTGCTCTCAGGTAAATTTTTCATGCGAGTCTCGATACCACATCACCTTTACTACATCGACGGTCTTGTTCCTGAGAGCCTTCTGCTGTCGGTCGACGATCTTCACAAGCTGCTGCTCATACGTCATGTCTGGTCGTATAGTAATTTTCGAGTGGTCAACCACATGTGTTTGGTCTTCCACTTAATTTCGTAGCTGAGATACATGAAATGTATTATACATTTCTTCTAAGGATGGAGTAGTGCCAGCTTATATGTCACTTCTCCCACTCGCTTTAGTAGGTCGAAGGGTCCAATATACCGTGAGCAGAGTTTTCCTCTCTGACCAAACCGAATCAAACTCCTGTTGGGAGAGCTCTTCAAGAAGATGTGGTCGCCCTACGCTGTTTCGAATCTGCCTAATGCTTATATCTGGCCTGCGCCAACTGTAGCTTCTCCTTGATGGTCTGTACCACATCAACTGCTTTCACAATCAACTCAGGTCCCATCAGCTCTCGATCACCAACATCGTCACTGCTCAACGATGATCGACACTTCTTCCTGTACAGTGCTACAAATGGTGCCATACCAATGCTAGCATGATAGCTGTTATTGTATGCAAACTCAACAAGGTGTATAATGATCCTTCCATGACCCCCTGAAGTTTAACATACAAACACACAATATGGTTTCAAGATCTGTATTATACGCTCCGACGGTTCGTCTGTTTGAAGATGATATGATGTGCTGAATATCAGGTGAGTGCCCAAGTGCTCATATAAACTCTTTCAGAAGTGAGATGTTAACAGAGTATCCCTGTCCGAGACAATGCTGACAGGAATCTCGTGTAATCTCATAATTTCCTCCCTGTACTTGGCATGTATTTCTGACGACTGGCTTACTTTGAATGGTATGAAATGCACCGACTTGGTTAACCAGTCAATACTTGCTCAAATGGCATCATGCTTCATACTTCGAGGACCCAGTCACATAGTCCCTAGTGATGTGCTGTCATTTCCACGCTGAGATGGGCAAAGGCTGTAACAATCCGACAGTGCGGTGATGTTCAGTCTTCACCTGTTGACACACAACGCATCTAGCCACACTTCAAGCGATGCTCTTTTTCATCGCATGCCATAAGTAATGCTGTCGCCTGGATGAATGGTACTTATACATCTTCATCTCGTCTGGATGAATGGCATTCGGAGAAATATGAGCTTCCTTCAACAGTTCTTCTCTGATGTCTCCAGATGGCACGCAGGTTTTGCTGCCGTATCTCAGGGACTAGTCCTCATGAATTCGAAATTTCGGTTTCTGTCTAGCCTGCACTAATTCTCTAATCATTTGGAGCTTCATATCTCTTGCCTAAGCAGTCTTGATCATGTCCACCAAGTCGACTGTATCTGAAAGTTCATCAGAAAAGCAGTCATCCCTGAAAGTATCACTTCTATCTCCTTCTCTTTGATCTCATGTTGAAGCCTCCAATGAGTCGTAAGAATCATTACTGCTGGAGGACGACTCGGGTCATCAGGCACAACATTGACCTTCTCAGGGTGGTACCGAAGGTCAATGTCGTAGTCTGCCATAAGCTTGACCCTCCGACGTTGTCGCATGTTCAGCTCCTCTGCGAAAAGATATTTCATACTCATGTTGTCTGCAAACATCTTCACTTGCTCTCCTAGCAAAACTGCATCTAGATCCTTAAGGCAAAAATGACTGCCGCTAACTCGAGGTCATGAGTGTGGTAATTCTTCTCATGAATCTTCAACTACATTGACGCATGCACAACCACACGGTCATGTTGATATAGCACACAGTTGAGACTTTTATCTGGTGCATCGCAGAATACTTCAAATTCTCTCATCCAATCTGGAATGATCAATACTGGCGTTGTAGTCGATCTCCTTTTCAGCTCCTCAACTGCATCGTTACAAGTATTGGACCAAATGAATATTACATCTTTTCTCGTCAATCACATTATAAGCTCTGCTATCTTAAAGAAATCTTGGATAAACATCTGATAGCATTTGGCTAATCCTAAGAAACTTCTAATCTCAGGCCCCGACTTAGAAATTAGCCACTTTTGAACAATTGATACCTTCTCTGAATCCATAGAGATCCTTTCTCCGAACAACATATGGCCCAGGAAAGCCATCTTGCTTAGCCAAAATGCACATTTACTGAGTTTGACATATAATTGGTGTAACCTTAAGGTCTCTAGAACCTTCCCAAATGCTTTGCTCATGTCTGTCCTTCAAGTACAACAAGATGTCATCAATGTAGACCAATACCACCATGAACTTGTCCATACACTCGCATAGAACTTGGTTCATGAGATTCATGAACATAGACGGTGCATTTGTTACACCAAACAGCATCACCAAGAATTGGTAGTGCTCATACCTGGTTTTGAATGCAGTCTTAGGTACATCAGCCCTCCTAACTTTCACGTGGTGATATCCAGTTCTAAGATCCAACTTCCAATAGACACCTAACCCACCAAGTTGATCAAACAAGTCGTCGATATAGGGAAGCGTGTACTTGTTCTTCACCGTAACATTGTTCAGCTCTATATAGTCAATGCTCATGCGTCTGGTCATGTCCTTCTTTACCAATAGTATTGAAGCGCCCCATGCTGACACACTGGGTAGTATTCATCCTTTCTGTAGAAGATCATCCAAGTGTGCACGAACCTCTTCTAACACTGATGGTGCCATACAATAGGGTTTCCTAGAGATGGGTTGGGCTCCTGACACTAGCTGAAGTGAGAATTCATGAGTACGATTTGAAGGCAAACCTATGAGTTCATCCAGAAACACGTTTTGGAATTCTCGCACAACTTCTAGTTTCTCTAGCTTAACATCCATGGCAGTCACCGCTGCTTCGTCGGTTTGACTCTGAACTTGATCGGTCCTTCTGACGAACTCAAACCTTGGATGGTCATGTATTTTGAACACTACCACTCCACGCCGGCGGTCGATGGTGACGTGAAACGTCCCTAATTAGTCCATTCCGAAGACGGCATCGAAACTCGACATCTCAATGATCAAGAAGTCCGCACGGAGCTCTCGCACACATATCACTACGGGGCAAGAGAAACACCCGCTAGCCGTCTTTATCATTCCATCGCCCGTGTTGACATCCCAACAGGAAGGAAGTGGTGACACAGGAATAGTATGTTGGTGAACGAATCGTTTCAACATAAAACAGTGGAAAGCTCCCGAGTCGAATAAAGGAAGGGGCGGGTCCGCTAGCTACTAGTACAGTACCTATAGTCGTAAGACACTACATCTAAGCATACTATAGCTAGTGCACAAAATAAAATAAAATATTTAAATTAATATGTCGTACATGTAATAACTTGTCCAATAGATTCGGCCTCCTCCGTGGTCATCGTGAACGTCTGGAGTTTGTGAGGTGTGGCATGAGGTCTCGCCTGCTGGTAGACCTTCCGCTGTGGCGGAAGTGAGGGCACACGCTGTGCGTTCCCAGCCAGAGCAGTAGCTGGTGCAGTAGTCGGAGCCGGGTCTGCGGGTCTTTCTCCATTGGGGACAATTCCTGGCACTATTCTCCTTTTATCCGCAGATTAGGCATAAGTTCAGGAATAGTTTGCATTCCGAATTGATGTGTCCATGCTTCTGACAGAAATGGCATACATGAAGAGGTCAGCGATGCTGCTGCAACATTGGGACCGGCCTCTTGAACTGAATCTGAAGGATGGGTCGATGTATATGTCTGGCAAGACAAGATGCTGTTGACTGGATTCCATGGAAGCCGCTGTAGATGAAGGTGGTGGTCATGAAGGGACCGTCACATGTCGTTCTCGTTCCTGCTTCCTTTGTACATACGTACCCTCGAGCTATTGGGAGTACGGCTACATGGGTTTTCAAGTTGAATCCAACCAGCTTCTCCCGGATATCGATACTCAGACCCTGCTGAAAACGCTTGGCCCAAGTCAGAGGGATGGACACCATATTCTTGCTAAACATGTAATACCAATTTGTTGGCAAAATATATGCATGGTACGGTTAACAATCGTATGCCAAATATACACTTGTTGAGCATTGAAAACTTAGTGTCGTATTCTTCTACGGTTATGGAGCCCTGCTTTAGACTCACGAATTGCACCTCCAGCTGCATCTGTGCATCCGATAAGAAATACTGGACATTGAAGGTGTCCCATGAGATCGACTGCTTCAGTTGGTCTTTTGTAGAATCCCACCGTATCATAGCCTCCTTGAACGACTGCAGCTTAGCCATATCTACCCATGAGTCTAGCGGAGTCTGTGCTGCTTTCTTGTCGTCAGCGATGCAGCGCAGTCATTCCTCTGCTGCCAGAGAGGGTCCTCTCGTCTGTTAAAAGTTGACAGGCGTAGCGCCCGAAACTGTTGCACTCCTTATATGGGCTCCTTTTGTATGGCCTGAATCATCTATCGTAGAGTCTGATCCGAGATCTAATGCACCATCGAGTTTGACCTAGAGGTGTTGCCCATTTCAGATCTAGATCCTAAAGCGTTCCCGTCCGTGGTCGATTTCTTAACAGCTCTACATCTTCTGTGTACGTAAACTTTCATGCAACTATATTCATTAGGTAAAATTAATTCAATTGAGTATCTTATATACATAATTTCTACCCGTTCTACACTGTTCACGAGGTGGTTGCGAGGACCTGCATGGGCCATCATTTGTAAGGCCCCATGTTCGGTTGCCGTCACATTTGTTCAAATAAATGCAGGTCTTGTAACTATCAGTGAAAACAATAAAGAGCAGATTAGGAAATAACTAAAAAGAACATACTTATTTTATTCCATATTCTTTCCTGACGAGGAGTACAATACTAATGCAAAAGGAAAATACAATCTCTCTCCGCTAAAATGAAATACATGAGAGGAAATACAGATAACACTTACTATTAACTAACTCTCAAAATCTTGTGTTCTAAACTGGGAACTTCGTCTCCTCGTACTCAGGTGCCTCCGCATATTTCTGTATGTCACCTAGTAGAAACAATATGAATTGTACCACTACTCAGTAGAATAGACTACATCTAAACCAAGTATGCACACATGCACGAAAATAAAACTGGCATGCAACGATGCACTACACACGGAGAATAACAGGATGTAATATGCTTAACAAAAACAAGCAAGATATTCTGCTGAGCTAGAGTAACCAATTATGAAATTTTTCTTGAGTGTCACCAAAAGCTTTCTTAACCTTCTTAAGTTGTGACTCATAATGGAGAGTACAATATGCAACAAGAACACCTTGGGCCACGTGAAGCTAGGGTTGCAAAATAAGCCCGACCCGACCCGAACCCAGCCTCCTTAACCGGGTATGGGTAGGGCCAATCCAGGTCAAGTGGTATTCGGGTTGATCCGACCCGACCCGGATAAAATCCGGATCGGGTATGTGTTTGTCTTGTCAACCCAGTTGACCCAAATTCAACCCGGTTAACAAGTTTAATATATAATAAATGTTATGCATAGTTGCTTCACAAGCATCATTTGGAAACTTGGCTAGAGCTCATCCTTGTTCCTGGGCGGGTTACTGCTTTGAATCCCGTTGGATGCACATAATGTAAATGTTTTGGTTTAACTTTAAAATAATAGGATGTTGTGAAACACTATAAGACAATTGAATAATATTAGTTCACAAGCAATAGTGTAGTCTAGTGGTATTTTCTAGTGAGCACACATAGAAGGTCCCGGGATCGAACCTTTCCATCCGCAGTTGGCTTTGAATTAATTAAAACTTTTTTACAACCCGACCACCCGAACCCGACCCAAATCCGACCCGCAAGGCGAATCGAGTCAGGTACGGGTTAACCTGGGTTACACCGGGTCGGGTACGGGTTCCCGAATCTCGACCCGAATTTAATTCGGGTCGGGTTTGGGTTTACCCCTATTCGGATCGGATCAAAACCGAACCCAACCCGACCCGACCCATTTGCCACCCCTATGTGGAGCTACCCCGGGCCCGAATCCAAACTTCAAACTGTGAACGAGACTCAATCATAAATCTTCCATGAAACTGTGATATGTGATAAAGTATCTTCAGCCACTCCTGCGCTCTATTATGAGTTTCCTAACCCCCAGTGAATCGATGTGTGAAGTTCTTTAATGTCAATGTGTGGGTGACGGGTGTAGTGTCCATGTAAACGCTTCATATAGAATGAGTTGTTTAATTATTTCATGACAACAAAATCAATGTTATTTACTCAAATTGTGCAAAAGTCCGCAAGACACGCCATTCTCATGTTAACCTAGATTACGTTGTTAGGGTTCGGTGCATCTTTACATCTCAATTCATGAGGACCACAATTTCACAAGTCATGTGTCGATAACAACTAACAGATCATGATCATGATGTTCCAACTCTATTACATGCACCGTCATTAACCATGCAATTTAGTATTATTTAATGGCCGTTCTAATCTTTGCATGCATAATCAAGGAATATTCTACATTTGTCGTCTAAGGAGTAAAACAAGTTCTCATTCCAAAACGATCAATTACAATTTTAGAAACATTCATATTCTTGCATTAAAAGAATTTATTTCAAAACTGAGATTTTAATAATTGTAACGAAATAATGAAGCTTATGGGATAAGAATCACTTCTTTCGACAACCCTACAATCCACTAACCGGGAGGAGTTTCGCAGTGGCTAAATTTTTTGGGAACAGCTAACAAGCAACAGAACAGAGTATCGCTTGCTGGCCCAGTCAGTGAGGCCAAATGGACAAGGACTGCATGGCACAATGCACATAACATCGTTAGCCAGTGCAAGGTAGGTGTGTCCCACAGAGACCAAAACCCATAGGGAACCCCAATAGGCAAAGAAACGAGACTGTAGATATCGATGGAAAAGCCACAGAGCCGACCCCTATTAGAATCAGCAAGGACCCAGAGACCAAGTGGAACTATAGGGCTAGTAAGCCCTAAGAATCAACCCTACCAAAAGAACAAAACCAAGGGCCGTAGCTAGGGATAGCAAAACGGGCGGGCGAGCGGGCATGTATATGCACTATCCATACCCGTACCAGCTCAATTTACTTATGCCCATACCCGTACCCATACCTGTGATGGGTAAATTTTGTACACATGCACATACCCATCGGGTATACATATACCTGTGGGTGCACGTGTAACTGCTTGGTATGGGTATGAATATCCATATACCCGATGGGTATGGATATCCATACATGTTTACCGTAAAAAATATTTATACTACAAGCCTTTTGAATTTACTCTATAAGAATATTAGTTTAGTTATTATTTTTATAAATATGTAATTGGGGTTTATATGTATTTTACTCTATACGAATAATATATTAATATTAAAATGACCTGATGTGTACCCGCGGGTATGTACATATAATACATGTACCTGTCCAGTTTTACCCGTGGGTAAAACATGTCTACCCATACCCGTACCCAAACGGGCAGGTATCCGCGGGTATCCGTACTTGCAAGTAGAATTGACATCCATAGCTGTAGCTAGCAAGCAACAGAAACGAAACAGTCTACATGGAAAAAAAGCGCAACGACGACAAAACACCCCGGCAGCCAACTATTGTACCAAATATAAGCCAAAATAACTTGATCTCATTTGGAAAAATCCCCATATCGGTTTGTGAATCATTATCTCCCTATGTACAAACCCTAACCCACCGACCACACTCCACTTATGGCCAACAGAAAAACATGTATAATCGCGGAAATTAAACCATATGAAATTAAACCGAAAATTATTGGAGAATATAAAAATCTGCCGTTCATCGAAGATGGCCAAATCCTCGTATCTCCTTGCTCAAGCCTTCCGCCAAGTGTTGATGGTTGCCTGCGGAAGAGGAAGAGGAAGAGGAAAAGCGACGGATCGAACACCAAAACCGAAGAGGAAAAATGAAGAAAAGAATTTTTGAATGCATAAAATCCTTTGAAACCATAAGTAATTATAGAAAGGAGAGGAGACGTGGAGCGAGTCGTTGGAGCGTATTCGTGACGAGATCGTGGCAAGATACTCGCGTAACCGAAGGGAGCGGTGCTGCGGCTCACGCGAGAGAGGGGAAGACGAATGAATCACGGTAGTTAGGGTTTCTTTGCCCTTTCCTCGTGTGAGAGGAGTGGCCCGATGTCATGTTAAGGGTGAGCTGGGCCTTCGGGCTTAATGGGGGGTTTTTTTTGAAATAATAAAAGAAGAGAAGAGAGGAAAATGGTGGCTGGGCCTCTGGGCTTGGGCCAAAAGGAAAAGGAAAGATTAAAGAAAATAGATGAAGGAAAGGAATGAAAAAAATAACACGAAAAAGTCCAAATTCCCTAAAAAAATCTGGACGATTACAACTACCATCCCTCCTTTATATGGAATGAAAATTTTGAACCACTAATTCCTCTTCTGTAATGAGCTACTGCTTCTGTTATCATCAGATGTGGTTAAGCAACAATGAGACTTCAACACTTCTTCCTTTTTGCATTTTTATTATTTATTCTTCACCATCATGTGTTGGGGATTAGAAAGAATTTACTGATACAGCATAATCAATTATCCATGAGTTTGTACCTAGATTGAACGGCTGTTTTTGGATATCTCAACAAGAATTTGGAATGGGAGTCAAGAAGATGTGCATGTTCCAGACAGTGCTAAGTGGATGCGATAGTGATAACAAACCAATGTCTCATAGTGTAATTTCTTGATATCCCACTATAAGCTAATACAAGTTTTCTTTTTTGTCATAGATTGTGCAGTGTCTAGAGTGTGTTGTACCAGTCTATAGTGTGTGTAGACACGGCCCCTTGGTTACATACATGATGCACATCTATTCACATATCCAATGTATCAAAGCGTTCAACCTGAATGAATTAAATTATTTTAATCCACCATTCAGTAAATTCACAAGGAGGGGAGAGGAGGATACCACTGTAAAAATAGTTTGAAACACATACAGAAAATTGTTCTGACAACAACCATCGTGACTAGCGAAATGCTACAACAATGCCAGATTAGTAAAGGAGGGCATATGACGTTTTGTTTTTCAGATGAATCAGCATTTTGGAGCCACAGTTGCAGGGACCAATGATAAATGTAAATGTAAATGTACTTGACAATTGACCATTGACATAAACATGGCCTCATGAAGATAGTTTTAGGGTATAGATTATGCTTTCCAGGTATAAGCTTTGTTGGGACATAATTTGTCTCTTTTTTCTGTTTCTCACCTTTTCTTTTTGCCCTTCAGGTTGCTAGGTTGATTTATACTAATTCAGGAACTGCAATATTGGCCTTGGCATGCAATGCTGTTCACAAGCTATGGAAATGGCAGAAGACTGATAGAAATGTTACTGGCAAGGTATGATGGTATCGTTGTTGTAGCATGTGATGATTCCTATTCTTCTGTGGTTGTTTATGAAAAATTGTTGTTCTCCAGGCAACTGCTCAGGTTGCACCACAGCTATGGCAACCTACAAGTGGGATACTCATGACCAATGAAATTAGTGATGCGAATCCAGAAGAAGCTGTCCATTGCTTTGCGCTGTCAAAGAATGATTCATATGTTATGTCTGCATCAGGCGGGAAGATATCCCTTTTCAATATGATGACATTTAAGGTTCCTGATTTCCCTCTCTTATTTTTATGCCGTTTGACAACTTCTTGGTGCCTTACAAAATATGTATTCTATCCCACCGCAGACGATGACCACATTTATGCCACCCCCTCCAGCAGCTACATTTCTTGTTTTCCACCCTCAGGACAATAATATCATTGCCATAGGCATGGATGACTCATCAATACAAATCTACAATGTCCGAGTTGACGAGGTTGCTCTCTCTTTGGATATTATTCTATTTTTGGATATATGAATATTAGTTTCTGGATTTTCATGTAAGTGTTTGCCTACCATCAAAATCTTATTTACTATCATGCAGGTTAAGACCAAACTTAGAGGCCATCAGAAAAGTATAACTGGCCTTGCATTCTCCAGTACCCTAAATGTTCTTGTCTCATCAGGAGCAGATGCTCAGGTTTGTTACACATCAAAGATAGTTGGCTTTCTATATTTTCTTGGTAATCATAAGGTTGACATTTGCTGAGAGTTCCTTCGAGAACTTGGTCATGCTTAAGAAATTCCTTTCATATTACCAAATTATTTTATATGATCTGATAAGATTGTTTTTACAACCTAACAAATTCTGCATTTCCCTGCAAGATAAAAAAACTACCAAATGATTCTATCATGTGATGGTATCTTATGCCTTCTTATTGCAGTTGTGCATATGGGGGATGGATGGCTGGGAGAGACAAGCTAGTAAGTTTTTGCAGATTCCTTCTGGGCGAGTAGCAGGTTCACATGCAGAAACTCGAGTCCAGTTTCACCAGGATCAGATTCATTTCTTGGTTGTGCACGAGAGTCAGCTTGCTATATACGAGGCATCTAAGCTGGAATGTCTAAAACAGGTATTCTTGTTTGCGTCTTTCACCTTTATAAACTTTGAATGTTACATGAGCATAGAGTTGATATCCATATTGATGGTTGTAAAGAATGATTTCAGATGTATGTGCCCACATGCATTCTCAACTTGTGTTTGATGCAAACTTAAATGTGTGAATATCTAATGCAAATTCTATATTTTTAAGCGTTTGGATAATGAGTTTTGAAAAATAGCTAATGCACTTTTGTGGTTGGCAACATGAGATGCGTGAAGTACGTTCAAAGATAGATAAAATTCAGTTATCTTTGTTTATATTTTATAATAATTCCAACCATTTCTTTAATAAAAACCCCGGATTAGAAGATAACCCACATATATACATGGATTAGTAGATCTCCATTTAATCCGGTCTAAATATCATGATCCCTCAATTCAGATTAGTTGAACCTGTTTTTGCGCGCGCGCGCGCGCGCGCACACACACACACACACATGTTTGGCAATGTGAAATCGGGTTAAATCCTCTTAACTTTTGACTTCGGCCTGTTGGCAAACAGAGCCTTTTAAGTTTTCTGCATAGTTTTGTCAAATTAATTGTAATATGGTATATACTACGGCTGACAACTAGACCTTGAAGGTTTCACATTGAGCCTCTTTGCCGTGCATATAGCTTCCTGGACTAGGAATCTAGGCTTCTAATGAGAGAATCGGGTAGATAGACAGACATGGGAGTAAAATTCATTTGTTATTATAATTTTGTTTTTTGTTTTTTGTTTTTTGTTTTTACTTGGGTGGGGGATGAGGGTTGGTTTCTCGATTTATCTTCTCAGATGATTTGCAGTTTCGGCAATGGTATATTATTTCATGATGATAATGATGTCGGGAAATGATAATCAATTGCCCCCGGCATGTCTGTTTTGCATGTCCACCAAACTATGATACGTGTCGCACTGGGCTTGTTGATTACTGATATTTATTATGCCATCATTTTACGCTTTCCACAGTGGACGCCACGAGAGGGATCAATCACACATGCAGCATATTCGTGCGATAGCCAAATGATATATACATGTTTCACGGATGGAAGTGTGGGTGTCTTTACTTCAGCACTCAAACTGAGGTGTCGAATTAGCCCTGTAGCATATCTGAATTCCCAACCGAGGTATTGGCATTTCATCTATTTAAAATTCTCGGTCTTGTTAAATTCAATAATTTCCAGTAGTTTTTGGGTTGAATTTCGAAAACATACTCGAGTAACATATATTCCGAAACCATCTTAAGTCTCATATTTCTGCAAATTGCATGTTCATTCAAGCGCTCGGATTCATGACAATTCTGAACCTTGGTCTTTTTTTGGGCGTGTGATTGTTTGCAGCTCTAATGTGTACCCAGTTGTTGTCGCTGCACACCCATCTGAACCGAATCAGTTTGCAGTGGGCCTAACGGATGGCAGTGTCCAGGTTCTAGAGCCTTTAGGTTCGGAAGGGAAATGGGGAACTATCCCGCCATCCGAGAATGGTGTGGGAGGAAGTGCCAGCTCCAGCCAGCCCTCCGGGAATCCTGCTTCTGATCAGCCATCACGGTGACAATGCCGGACGCCGATTTTGTGGATAGCCTCTCTCTGCTTTCTTAAATGGAGCTGCGCAGGATGTAGGGGAACAAGGATCTAACGTATGACAGGCTCTATGACCGGTACTGAAATATTTTACTCTCCTTGTTGCTGAGTTAGCACCGGAGCCTCGGGCAACGCTCCAGCCACTCAGATAGACGACTGACTTGCAGACGGCATGAGATTCTAAGAATGTTAAGCATCGAAACTGGAAGAAGAAGGTCATGTATCGCTCTCCATAACCGCCATCGTGAAGCTATTGGCGACTGATTAACGAGGAGCCGATTTTATGGTGTGTACCCTCAACATCTTGGTTTTACTAGAATTTTTTCTGTATTTGCCCTTCATTTATTTATATAGTATGTCTGACTCAAGCTTTTGTTTGAGGAATAGTGAGAGCTTAGAGCTTACTTCCCAAAGCCTTGCCGAGCATATGAATGCTTCGTTGTTCATAATTTTAGCACCGACATTTTTTATGTTTCCCCCCCTTTTGAGATCAATGCAAAATCTTCAATAACTGCTTCAATTATGATAGCAGGTTCGTTTCAACTCGTCGTATTGCTTGGTTCTAACGCTAGGGTTTATTGAGCCCTGCTGAAGGAATTGTGATCTTGATGCTAAGTGTTTGAATTGTTCTTCAGGCAATTTGGCTTTGATGTTTGTATTTTTTATATAAATTTCCGAAAATGTGAGATTCTAACCGCTCGTCTAAATCACCACGAAATCTCTGCCAGCCCCTGTGAAGTGCAAATGCTTATGCTAAGCCACCGTAATCTCTGTCTGCCTTTATGAGCCATCGCAGCCACAGGGGGATGTGCAACGGAGAAAATTGGCTAAATGTCACCGGTCAAAGTTGGGTTTTAATTTTTATCACCATTTTTTAAAACTTTGCTAGAATAACACCGTAACGAAAATAGTGACGAAAATACCCCCAGTCAAAATAATATAAAACCCCTTGAAAAACGAAGCGGACGGTGGTCTTTCTCCTCCATTTTGCCGCCTAAATCGTCCACCTTTCCTGCGAAACCCATAAATCCTCCCATCGTCGTCCTCGCCGACCATCCCTCCACCTCTTTTCCCGGCTACAACCGCATATGTCGAAGCTGCAATGATCCGAACCACCGAACGCACAAACCAATCGCCGCTTCTCCAACTCATTCGGCATAGCCCTCGCAAGCAGAACTCACAGCACCGCCGTACCAAGCCTAAAGCTCCTCTTTGATTATCGAACGAGGTAAGTGATTAGCGATTTTTTTGGAATTTTTTTAATTTTGGGTATCATTTTAAGGCTTCATCCTACTCAAATTCTTCGCAAATGTAAAGGATATTGATGCTCATAACACTAAACATGCATAATTGGACATTAGCATCAATATACGTTAAAATAAGTTGGAATACGCTAGTAAACGCTAGTTTACGCGACATTTAGAAGCGCAAAGCAGCGCATTTCAGCGCAAATTGGCGTATATAAGTGCATATCAGTTAATTTGAGGGGATAATAGTACGTACATATCTAGGAAGCAGTATAATGCGATGAGGGTCATGTTTTTCTATTTGTTGTGTAAAATACGAAGTTATAAGATGTTAAATGCTGACTTAGTGGGAAAATAATATCACTGATTGGTGTTATACGCTGACTTGGAGTTGTGCATACCACTATACTAGCATAATTGGAAATGAGCATCAATATACGGAAAAATACGTTGCAATACGCTAGTAAACGCTGGTTTACGCGACATTTAGAAGCGCAAAGCAGCGCTTGTCAGCGCAAATTGGCGTATATCAGCGTAAAGCAGTGCATATCAGTTAATTTTAGTGAATAATATTACGTACCTATCTATGAAGCACTGTTATGCGAAGAGCAGAATGGTTTTGTATTTTTCTTTGTAAAATACGATGTTATACGCTATTACTAATGCCACCACTACATTTTTAGGGTTTCAACAAGAATCAACCATATTCTGAGGCCAAAATCCAACTTCGAGCAAATGGATTCGAATAAAGGTGAATTTTACGATGTTATACTATGAATTTTTTGTTAGATCTGACATGCGTCAGCTGTATACGTTGTTATGCATGCATAAACGTTAGAATACATGATTAACTTTCCTGCAGGTATACTAGTTCCAATTAATTATGGGGGAGAGTGGAAAAAAGGTAGTGATGGTTGTTGGACCTATGATGCATTGTTTACAAGGTATGTAAGAGTTAGAGGGTCGACAACTTACCCGGAACTAATTGATAAGATCTGTGCTGAAACTGGGATTAGTAAGGATGAGAGCATAATTGACGTGAAGGCATGGATTAGTTACCCGGTGAATACCGTGATGCCGCCCTTTATAATGCTGAGGAATTCAGATATTTCAACATTCATTGAGCTCATTGCCAAGAGAGATTACAACGTTCCTTTATGTATCAGTACATCGCCAAAACCAAAGGTTGTGATAGCCCCTAGTCCGCCAGTTGTGGTAGACAAAATAAAGGTGAAGGCCGTCGCGGCCCAACCAGTAAGCAAGAGCGTGAACAAGCCCATAACAGTCCCATTTGGTATCCAAGACAACAATGATGGTTGTTCTCCTATCGGTCTGGAGGACATTAAACTGACCAATCCAATAGATAATTTTGGTGGTAATGATGAAGCGTATTCGATGCACGAAGATGAAGTCGAAGAAGAAGATAGTTGTAATGACGAATTTGACAACGATGACCCCTTCAATGATGTTTGTGATGATGATTCGTATGAACGACCGGATCCATTTGCGTGTGTATGTGATGGTATGTTTGATCCATATTTTGGTGTGTTTGTGGAATCACGCCTGGCCGTACATCCATTAGATGGTGATCATGCAACAGAAAATATAGACAATTATGATGATGGCCATACAAACAAGCATGCAGATTCACATCCTCTCCCCATAGTCCCAACTGAGCCTG
This sequence comes from Scilla litardierei, assembly GCA_030789695.1. NCBI lineage: Eukaryota > Viridiplantae > Streptophyta > Magnoliopsida > Asparagales > Asparagaceae > Scilla > Scilla litardierei. Next base: position 344,613,825 of record CM061133.1, on the reverse strand, counting down.
TTTTTACAGGTATGCTGTAGTAAATTGGCTATTACTATGTTATATTGGTGTATACTGTAGTAAAGTAGATAATTGTGCAGGTAATCACAATCATACCATCACTTGTGGTAACGATGGACCTTCTGAAGCACATTCGACCAATGTGAACGTTCATGTGATGAAGGATTTCAGCGTTGGTGAACTTGTAAGAAGCAAGGTTGAACTGTTGCTCCGACTGCGTATTATAACCGTGAAGGCGAATCGCGAGTTTCGCATTACACATTCTGACCGCAAGAGGCTTATTGCTACCTGTGTTGACAAGTCTTGCACGTGGAGGCTTAGGGGGTCATTGTCAAAGAAGCATGGAGCATGGATCATTCGGTCATACGTGAAGGGTCACAGTTGTTCCATTGATGCAAGGTTTAAGCGTTATCGTGGAAGTGCAACAAGCGAAGTTATTGCGCAAATGGTTAAAGATGATAATAATGATCCGTTGGATATCGTGAAAATGTTAGAAAAGGTGTATGGTATAAAAATAAGTTACTGGAAAGCTTGGAAAGCCAAGGAGATTGCTACACAAATGATACGTGGCAGTCCGGAAGAATCTTTTATGGTACTCCCATCTTACTTGTGGTTGTTGGAGCATGCAAATCCCGGAACGTATTCGGCATATCAGTTAGACGTGAACAATTGTTTTGTGCAATGTTTCTTGGCATTTGGGCCCTCAATTGTGGGTTTTGAATCTTGCATCCGACCCGTTATAGCTGTAGATGCATGCTTCTTGAAGGGACATTACAGAGGAAAAGTATTCATTGCTACTTGTATGGACGGAAACAACCAAATTTATCCATTAGCATTTGGCGTCGCAGCAACGGAAAACGATGCATCGTGGGCATGGTTCTTTCAGCAACTTCGCCATGTTATTGGGGCCCGACAAGATTTAGTTTTTATTTCTGACCGTCATCCTTCAATTGAGAAATGTTGCAAGGAGCAATTTCCTGAAGCAGTGTATGGAATTTGCATGTTCCATCTGGGGTTGAACATGAATGCAAAGTACAAGGTGAAGGCGAAGGAATTCTTGTACAGTGTGGCTAAGGATTATACAGAGATAGATTTCGAAGAGAAGTTGCAGCATGTGCGGTCAACAAAGCGGCAAGTATACGACTATCTTATGGATGCCGATCCCAAAAAATGGGCTAGGTGTTTTTTTCCTGCGAGGCGATACAGTATCATGACGACCAATATTGCCGAGTCAATGAATGCTCTCTTGAAGGTGGCTAGGGAATTTCCTATTATCACTTTGTTGGAAACTATTAGAACAAAGTTACATGCTTGGTTCCATGATCGCCTACGACTCGCCAACAAATGCACTAGCATACTCACTCCTTATGCTGAGAGAAAGATGGGTAAGCGAGATGATAAGTCACGCCACTTCATGGTACATCCAATTGATGAATTCAGGTTTTACATTCTTGATGGTCAACGTGATGCAACGGTTGATTTAAATTTGCACAATTGCACGTGCTATAAATTCCAGCTAAACCAGTTGCCATGCGCACATGCAATCAGGGCTTCCAGGACGCGTAATATATCTTCTTATACCCTTTGTTCAAGGTAAAATTCGTTATACGTAGGTATACGTTTGTATACTTTCCGTGTATCAGCGTTCAAAAGCGTATAATAGTGTCTAATGGCGTAGAGTAGTGCATACTGGTATATATTAGTTTTTACTCGAGTGTTACAATATGATTCTTATCTTATGCAGGTTTTACACAATTGAATGTTTAAGGCTGGCATACGCCCTACCATTGAATCCAGTTCCGCATCGAAGTGAGTGGTATCGAGTCGTACCACAAAGTGTCCAAGATGTGGTTGTACGTCCGCCAGTTGTTTCGAACATAAAAGGAAGGAGAAAGAAGAAAAGGATGCCGTCACAAGGAGAGGAAACCCCTGGAAATCTACCAGGAAGGAGGTGTGGACGATGCAGAGAGCTGGGCCATAATAGGCAAACATGTAAGGGGAAGGAGTATGTACCAACTCAACCAATGTGATGGTGCATCAAAATTTTATGTTTAGCCCTTCATCAAATTGTAATAATTTGCAACAATGTAAGTGGAAGGTTTAACTAATAATAAAGTCAGATTGCAGCTAAAACATGTCCATTGTGATGCTTGTAACATGAATACATACTACGAAAGCTTGTATGTTCAGCAAATGGCGAAGTACGTCAATAGGCTTTGAAATACGATGTAATACGGTGGTAAACGCTTGTTTACGTGCCAATATGAAGCGCAAAGCAGCGCATCTCAGCGCAAATTGGTGTATATCATTTAATTTGAAGGTATAATGGTTGAAAGACAACGTAATCATTCTTAGAATGAATAATATCAGATTTCACCTTAAACAGGTCCATTGAAACTAATCACGTGAACCCAAAACTGTCATTCCTTTTGAAAAAGTCATCCCAAAAATGTACATTGTGATGACTGGAACGTGCCTAAATACTCCGTAAACTTGGACGTTAAGGAACGGGCGAAGTGCATCAATAGGCGTTGAAATGCGATGTTATACGGTGGTAAACGCTTGTTTACGTAACATTTGAAGCGCACAGCAGCGCACAGCAGCGCATCTCAGCGCAAATTGGTGTATAGCATTTAATTTGAAGGTATAATGGTTGAAAGAGTACGTAATCATTTTTAGAATGAATAATGTCAGATTTCACCTTAAACAGGTCCATTGAAACTAATCACGTGTACCCAAAACTCTCATTCCTTCTGAAGAAGTCATCCCAAAAATGTACATTGTGATGAGTGTAACGTGCCTAAATACTCCGTAAACTTGGACGTTAAGGAACGGGCGAAGTGCATCAATAGGCGTTGAAATACGATGTAATACGGTGGTAAACGCTTGTTTAAGTAGCAATTTGAAGCGCAAAGCAGCGCAAAGCAGCGCATCTCAGCGCAAATTGGTGTATAATAGTACAAACAATATAATTAACGACACAAGTACATTGATTAAAATTTAAACTAATCTCTTGTACCATGGAAAGAGAGATTTGATTTGAGATACGCATCCATAACCAAAAGTAATGTGTCAATTTTCTATACATAATATACATATCATATACAAATCAAGCGTTGATATCCTTCTCATCATATACAAATGTCCCGGCAGTGGTTTTGGACCACTTTACCATATCCACCACAAGTTGCCTCCTGTAATCAATAAAGTGCGAAGACGATAATCCATGGAGGTCAGTATTCATTGCCAAGCACTGAACAAATTTAATGGCATAAACCCCACAGTCCCAACTGTTTGGCTGCTGTGGAACATCAACAATTGTCATAGCAAATGGGATGTCAGGGTCCAATTTGGATTCAGCGCTTGCAAAACTCTCGTTGTAAAGGGACGGTGCGATTGCGGCATGCATCCTAAAGATCTCGCGGCGTTCTTCCTTGTACGCACTCGACATGGAGTCATACACTTTGACTTCTTTCTTACCAAAGTCATATGCATATGCAGCCCAGTGCGAACCCGCAATGTTTTCGATCCCATAGACGTGGTCACAATTGACCCATGCCTTACACGCCCAATTTTCATTCATCCCTAAAACAAACATTACCAAATCAAGGTCCATGGCACCCCATGACAACGCAGCTCCATCCATCTTCTTCTCGACATTCATCTGCCGGTTTTCCAAAAACAACTTGTACCCATACTTAACGGACCTGCTGTAAAGACCTCCCAAACATGTCCATTTTGATGATGGGAACATATCCGGAAGCTCATCAACTTGCATGTTAAGTAACTGGAGGTGTGCATCAATATGCTGTAAAATGCGTTGTAATACGTTAATAAATAATGGTGTAATTGACGCATAATAAGTATGTGGTATGCAAATAGATGTGTTGCGTTAACATACAATACTATACACTAGTATACGTTAATATACACTAGTATACGTCGCCATACACCGGTGTATGATGGTGTATTTGGGCGTATACTAGCGTATTTAGGCGCATATCATTGTATATAGTAAAAAAAGCTAAGAATATTGCACGAATTCATCAAGAAAAATGAAATAAAGAAATAATATTAGTACATACCTCACTACTAAGCAATCCTCTTGCAGAAATGAGCACTTCCAAGTTCTTGCAAGAGATGAAATCCAATGTCTTCACCCTAGTCACTAGTCCAGCTACTTCGGCCCTTGATAGATTCTTCGACATCCATGATCTTAACAACTCAAACCTCGAAGTATCGTACGAGAAATCCGTTGTAGTAGGGGGGGTATAGGGGTAAATCAATAAGATTTTCTTTTTCAGCTTGGGCTTCTTTTTCAGCTTCTTTCTCGGCATAGCATATCAGCGCTTGATTTTTCTTCTCAGCTTCTTCATCATCAACCTTCTTCTTCCTTGGTTTTTTTTGGCCTTCATGTTTCTGGTATGGGCTAATAACCGCAGCTGCAGGCCTCTTCGTCCTCTTAGGTCGTCCAGCTATGTTAATTTGACTCTTGTGTTCCTCGACCGCAGCACTAACTTCAGCAGAGATAGCCCCAGACACAGCAGGCATGTCAAAACCAGCCTCGTCAATATCCGCCGCACCATCAAAACACTTTTCATCGTCATGGATTTCGATCGCTGTATGGGGTTCATTTGTTGGAGGTGGGAGGTTAAGTTCAGCCCTCAGTTGCCTCTCCATTTTGAAAATAGCCGTGGCTATCTGATAGGAAAAAATGTCATTCACTCGCTTCGCAACATTTATCTCAACCCTCTTGACATCCAACCTATCCTTCTCAACAGAGGCCACCCTCCCCTCCAACACTGTTATCCGATCTTCCATCTTCTTGTTGCTCTCGTCCATCTTCTTTTCTAGATTCTTCAGAGCCAACATCAAGTTTAGAAGCCCGGGACCCTTCTCTTCTTCATCTCCACCAGGAGGCATTGAATATCCTAGAAAAGCCGGTCTGTAATCAAGGAAAGTTCGGACTCCATGATAGTAATCAATTTCCAATTCTGCGGCTTCTGGTGTTAATCGCATGAAAGGTAACTGCAAGAACAATAAATAAATAAGTTTATGGTGTGGAAAAAGCGAAAATACACTAATATACATCAGTATACGCTAATATACGCTAGTATACGTTGACTAACACTTGTGTATAATTGCGTATTTGAGCGTATACTAGTGTATTTGAGTGCATACAGTGTCATATCATTATATATAATGAAAAAATAACTAGGTGGTATGTAAAAAGCTGTGTTACGTTCACATACACCAATATACATCAGTATACGCTAATATACGCTAGTATACGTTGACTAGCACTGGTGTATAATTGCGTATTTGGGCGTATACTAGTGTATTTGAGTGCATACAGTGTCATATCATTATATATAATGAAAAAATAACTAGGTGGTATGTAAAAAGCTGTGTTACGTTCACATACACCAATATACATCAGTATACGCTAATATACGCTAGTATACGTTGACCTACACTGGTGTATAACGGCGTATTTGGGCGTATACTAGCGTATACTAGTATACGCTAGTATACGTTGACTTACACTAGTATACTGCGACGCACACAGGTGTATATTGGCGTATTTGGGCGTATACTAGTGTATTTGAATGCATACAGTGTCATATCATTTTACATAATGAATAAACAAAAGGATATTGAAAGATAAGTCCATTCTTACATCTTCAATATCAAATATAGTCTGCCTAGCTAGGGAATAGCCACCTTGCAACGCGTTTGACGTATCCCATCGAAAGATCCTTGGAAGAGGGTTCCCAGGCACCCTCCTAGCCAAGGTAGCATCGAAATCTGGCAAAAGACACTCTAGAACCCATGCTTGAATAGCAAATGGGAACGTCCCCACCTTCAGATGTGCCACACCTGGTTTCTTAACCCTGATCAACATGTGTGCCCACTCCTTCACAAATTCTTCATACACCAATCTTCCCCATGGGTATGCATTGAACAGCTCCGGATCATCTGCCAAGCATATTGCCCTTGGATGCACAATATTCCTAGCGTCTTTCACGAAGACCATGCTGTGGATGATGTAAAGCACAGCAAGCTTGCGAATTTCTACGCTGCCAGGATTTTCAAGGGCCTCGGTGCCGAGCTTGGCCATCACATCTGAAAATCGAAGGGTAGTTGTGTCAAGAAAAGCCCGGAACGGTGTCTCTGCTTCCTCGTCACAATTCGGGAACTCCCCGAATGGCAAGCCAGTCACAAGCGCAAATTCCACATGCCCAAATGTATACCAATGCCCGGCTATGTTAAACTTTAATGAGCGTTTATTTGGGCTGGTACTGCTTTCAACCTCCCCTCTACATAATAACCAATGCAAAGTAGGACTTTGTATCGGGAATTTCTCAAGCTTAGACAAGAACCATATGAAATTGTACTCCTTCAACATTGTCTGGAAGGCATCTTCGCCCAAGTATGCCCTAGCCTCTCGTATGCATTCCACGGAAGCCCGATTATTAACTTTGATTTTACCCATCTACATAACGCAAAACATATCAGGATATTAGATAATTAAGTTTGCGTATAACAGTGTAAGCGTATAACATCGTATTTTACAAAGCAAAATACAAAAACATGCTGCTCAACACATAAAAGTGATTCCTACTTAGGTATGTAGCATAAATTAACTGATAAACACTGATTTATGCTGATATACACCAATTTGCGCTGAGTTGCGCTGATATGCGTTTCAATTTTTAACGTAAACCGGCGTATTTTACCGCATATTGACGCAAATGTCCAATTAAGCAACTTTCTGGTATGCACAACTACAAGTAAGCGTACAACATAAATAAGACAACATATTTTCCAATTAAATCAGTGTTTTACAACGTATAACAATGTATTTTACAAAGAAAAATACCAAAACATGCTGGTCCTCGCATAAAAGTGCTTCCTAGTTAGGTACGTATCATTATCCCGTCAAATTAACTGAAAAACACTGATTTACGCTGATATACACCAATTTGCGCTGAGATGCGCTGATATGCGCTTCAATTTTTAATGTAAACCAGCGTATTTTAGCGCATATTGATGCAAATGTCCAATTAAGCATCTTTAGGGTATGCACAACTCCAATTAAGCGTACAACACAAATAAGACAACATAATTTCCTATTAAATCAGTGTTTTACAACGTATAACATTGAATTTTACAAAGAATAATACCAAAACATGCTGCTCCTCGAATAAAAGTGCTTCCTACTTAGGTACGTATCTTTATCCCGTCAAATTAACTGCTAAGCACTGATTTACGCTGATATACACCAATTTGCGATGAGATGCGCTGATATGCGCTTCAATTTTTAACGTAAACCAGCGTATGTTACCACATATTGATGCAAATGTCCAATTAAGTAAACTTTCTGGTATGCACAACTCCAAGTAAGCATACAACACAAATAAGTCAACTTAATTTCCTAATAAATCATTGTTTTACATCGTATAACATCGTATTTCCCCAAAAAAAGTACAAAAACATGCTGCTCCTCGAATAAAAGTGCTTCCTATTTAGGTTTTTAGCATAAATTAACTGATTTGCGCTTACATACACCAATTTGCGCTGATATGCGCTGATATGCGCTGATATGCGCTTCTATTTGTAACGTAAACCAGCGTATACTAACGTTTTCCAACGTATTTTACCGCATATTGATTCACATCTTCAAACAAACTTATTTGCTTAACATGCAAGTTGATTAGTGTGATATCTTATCATGTTCGTATTCTTCTCAAATTGTATTCTTCACAAAACCCTAAATTAATTCCCCCAAAAAACTTTTACAAAAATCGCAAAAAAAATTCCACCAGGCGAAGCTAAATATGCGAAATCACTTACCTGGTTCAACAAAAAGTCGCTTGATTATGGCGGTGCTGTGATTTCTGAGTCGTCTTCGCTTTACGAGGGCTAAGCCGTATGAGTTGGCGACGCGGCGACGGCTTTGATGGCTCGTTGTTTGGGAGCGTTGCAGTTGCGTGAGCTGTGGATCAGGACGGGATCACCGGAGGGATGGTCGGAGTTGAGGAAGAAGGGCGATTTTGGGCGGCAAACTGGAGGAGTGCAAACGACGGTGAAATTGAGTTTTTCGCAGTTATTTTACTTTTTTACTTTTTGGTCAGGGGTATTTGCGTCAATATTTTCGTTAGGGTGTTAGTTTGGCAAAGTTTTTAAACTTGATGGTATAAATTAAAACCCAACTTTGACCGGTGTTATTTAACCTATTTTCTCATGTGCAACGATGGTAATATTTATGGGTCTTTGTTCGAAACATACAACTTTCTGGGTTCTCGGACATTTTAATTTTTTCGAAAAATGTCAAAAGTATTCTTTAACAGATCTTTTAAAAAAAACCAAAACCCCCTTAGATTTCCTTGTCGCCGGCGACGGCAGTCGGAGGATCGAAGAGGCTGAGCGCAGTGGGAAGAGACTACTGAGGAGCTCTTTGTTCGAGGCGAGGAGGGCCTCGAAGAGGGATGAGGCCCTGGTCAAGATCCCCGGCAGGATGTTCCTGAATGGCGCCATCGGGATCGCCTTCCTCTTCACGCAGCAGGGGTAGAAAGGAGGGGAATGGACGGGGATTCGCTAGTCGACGAAGATGGATCGAATGGGGGTGAATCGGGAGACGATGCGGGCGGTGACACCGTCGACGGAGGTGAAGGAGGCGCAGACTGATTGTGCGGCCGGAGGAGCGCTTGATTCGCATCCATTTTTTGCAGACGAGGGAAACCGCGTCGCAGTCCGCCTTCGAACCGTTGAAACGCTGAAAGATCTTAAAGAGCAATTCGTCGGAGAGCTTCACGTTGATCAGATCTGACCCTTTTTTTGTATTGCATTTTTTAAGAAGAAGAAGAGTGCAGCCCTCTCGTTTAGTTCCATGTGGCCTATGGGTATTTTTATCAAACCTAGTCTGTAAACTCAACAAAAATGCGATTTAAGTCTGTGCACTTTAGTAAAAATTTAGACGCTTTTTAAACTCAACAAAAACGTCTCTCCTAGTACCAATTCCCCTTTTAAAATTAAAAAAGCCTATTGTTTGTTTAAGTTAAGCTTAGGGCTTGTTCTTTTGTAGGAAAGTATAAATTGGGAAAGTTGAGAAGTGTGGAATCTGATGAGAGAGAAATTTGGATTTGAAAGTTGGTTGTGGGACCCGTAGCAACTTTCTTGTGTATGTGTGTTCTTTTGGGCTTGAAAGTTGAGAAAGAAAGTGAGATGTGGGGTCCACTTTTGTTAAAATAATTATTTAATTAGTATTAAATTAATCACATGATGTTTATTTATGAATTAAAAAAACAAAACTACGAATGCATACTGTCGCGGAGAGAGAAGGGGAGGGAATGCTGTGTAATCCCGGCATTTTGCGGGGATCGTTTGGAATGCAAAATGAGCTGTCCACGTCGGCATTCCTAGCAGCAATTTTTTTGCAAAAGAACAAACTATAAGGAAATGAGACCAAGTCAACCATATCCCTTGAAGATCTCCAAGCAATCAATGCCATTCATATCAGAAGGCGTCCCGATACAATGCACCTCATCTCATAGAAATATGCATTCAGCACCTACCAATAAAGCTAGATTCATATCCTCTTGTAAAGTACTATTATACCCTTGATACATTGTATTTAAACATATGAAGAGGAATGTAAATCTTCGCTGGTTTCTCTTCTACATTTCTCCAGTCGTTTATCCCTTTTCTTTAAATTTCATCATGATATCAGAGCCTCTTGCCTAACGGTAATTAGATCTTGTATGTATACACAACATCCTCTCCATGGAGCCGATTTCACATAACCTCAAATTTCTCATCTCAAAATTCCACGCCCTAATCACCACCCGACTAGACTCCACAAACTACATACTTTGGTGTTCTCAGGTCGTCGGCGTTCTCAACGCGCACGGCTTCCTCGGGTACGTCGATGGATCTACATCATCTCCATCTCCCACAATTTCCGATCCAAAATCCACCACCACCACTCCTCTACCGCCAATTCCCAATCCCGACTTTCACAAATGGTTGATCACAGATCAACACCTCTGCATGAGCATTCAGGCGACTCTATCTCCTTCTACTCTTGGCGTCGCCCTTGGTGTCACCTCTTCACATCTACTGTGGACAAAGTTGGAAACCCGATATGCCTTTCTTTCTGAAGGGCATATTGAGCTACTTCAAGACAAACTCACCAACCTCATTATGGTCGAGGAGCCTATGGCCGCTTACTTAGATCGGGCAAAAGCGATATATGACCAGTTACAAATCGCTGGTCCTGATACTGTCACCACGCGACAAATGGTCCGCCAGATCCTCCATGGTCTTCCTCCTACTTACGACTCCTTCTGTGTAATGGCCCAAAATCGTGGAAAGCCTTACACAGTTGAGGAGATATGGAGCAGTCTCCATGCCGAGGAGGCCAGCATGCAGCTACGACGTCTCTCGACCTCTAGCACACCAACTACTACCATGTCCTCTGTTCCTTCTCCCTCAACCGACTCCTCTGCACTCATCTCTAACTACAGACGACGGGACAACCCTGACCGCACCACATATGGGCGATTCAACGGAGGCCGCGGCTCTTTCCCTTTCTCTCACGGTGACCGCACCAGCAACATACAGCCCCGAGGTAGTCCACAACGACCCGAACCTCCTACACCGACTACTCAGGTCAGACGGCAGAGATGACGTGTGCCTATCGACCACTCGACTGGCCGACCTATCCCTTGCCAAGTGTGCTGGAAGCCGAATCATCACACCCTCGATTGCTTTTGGATCGGTGAGCATGTTCATAAACCTGATGCTCATGCAGTCCATCAAGGTCGCTCTACGGACGGTGAATGGATCCTCGACACAGGCGCCATGGATCACATCGCGTCTACCACTTCACAACTTGAGACAATGACACCATACTCGGGTAACAAACACATTACTGTTGGCACAGGTGATACCGCCACAGTGTCAACATTGGCTATTCTTCTATCCCTTCTCTAAACTCCACTATACGTCTTCCTGACATTTTACATGCTCCACAATTCTCTAAAAATCTGCTCTCAGTCTATAAATTCACTCGAGATAATAACTGTGTTATCCAATTCTCATCCTCTGGTTTTGTTGTACAGGATGCCACCACAGGAAAAACTCTTCTTAAAGGCCCGAGTAGGAATGGACTCTATTCGATCCATCACAACCCCATCTCTCTTTCTGCATCGAGCACCTCGGGCACTCTTTGGCACACCCGTCTTGGTCATCCTGCTCCTCCTGTTGTCTCCAAAATCGCTTCCAAGTTATCTCTCAAGCTTTCTCCTTAGCCACCATGTCCTCAATGCTCAATGAGTAAGAGTCATAAATTACCTTTTCCTTTGTCAAAATCGAGATCAGATTCTTCCTTAGCTTTAGTTCATTCTGATGTATGGGGCTCTGCCCCAGTTCAATCTAATAAGGCTATAAGTATTACGTCAGTTTTATTGATGACTACTCTCGCTATGTTTGGCTCTACCCTCTATATCATAAATCCGACGTGTTTGCTGCCTTGCAAACCTTTCAAACAATGGTTGAAAGGCAGTTTAACACGAAAATTAAAATTTTTCGATCTGATGGGGGGGGGAATTTTGTAACAATCAATTTATCTCCCTATTTCACCAACTTGGGATCATACATCAGACCTCGGCACCCTACACACCCGAGCAAAATGGTGTGGCCGAAAGAAAACACCGACATGTAATTGAAACTACACTTGCTTTGCTACTAACAGCTTCTATGCCTCAGCAATATTGGCCAGATGCAGCGAAGACGGCTATATATCTGATCAACAGACTACCATCTGCAACGCAACGAAACAAATCTCCTCACGAGATTCTCTATCATCAGGTTCCAGACTACAAGTGGATGCGCACCTTTGGTTGCATGTGCTATCCCTGCCTCCGCCCTTATGTACAACACAAGCTTGAACCAAGGTCGCAACCGTGCGCCTTTCTTGGTTATGCTGACCACATGAAGGCGTATAAATGCATGGAGTTGTCTACCAAAAGGCTGTACCTGACTCCACATGTCAGGTTTGAGGAGAACATCTTCCCTTTCTCTACTCAGACTCGTCCAACGCCACAGCCTACACTGATCAACTCTATCCAACCGACCATTATTCCTACCCATCCACCTGCACCCACCGATCCCCTGATCTACCAACCTACCGACCATCCGACCCATCAACACGGCCTACCGACCTCTCCAAGCCGCTCCACAGCTAGCTCAACCCAAAGTATGACCGATCCAGCTGATTCACCAACACAAACCTTGCCCGACCCATCATTGCCTACACGCATTCTACAACATATCTCGGCACACCATAATCCGGTCACTCACCCGACCTCTTACCATCCCCACTTAACTTCCACGTTACCTCCAACCTCCACTTCTCCACCTACTCAACCCACATCGGATACTTCACCACTGTCGACTCATCCCATGACCACCCGTTCCATGGTCGGCACCTTCAAACCTCGTCAACCATTAAACCTACATGCCCAAATCACCTCAAAAGACCCGATATCCTACAAGGAGGCGTCCAAACATCCCCAATGGGTCGCAGCCATGCAGGACGAGTATGCCGCTTTAACCCATCAAGAGACTTGGGAACTTGTCTCTCCTCCTCCCTCAATAAACATCATCGGATGCAAGTGGGTCTACAAGATTAAGCGTCACACGGATGGCTATGTTGCCCGCTATAAAGCTTGGCTCGTGGCCAAAGGCTTTCATCAGAAGGAAGGGGTTGACTACGCCGAGACCTTTAACCCAGTCGCCAAGCACGGTTCTATCCGCCTCCTGATCACCCTGGCTCTACACTTCGACTGGCCCATCAGATAACTCGATGTCTCCAATGCTTTTCTACATGGAAACATCGATGAAAATCTTTATATGGCGCAACCTATGGGATTCATAGATCCCTCTTTCCCACAACATGTCTGCAAGCTACGGAAAGCATTATATGGCCTCAAACTGGCGCCTCGACAGTGGTATGCTCGCTTCTCCCAGTTTCTCCGCTCTTTCCAGTTGTAAGCCGAGCAGAACTCCAGTCTCCTCAAAACAGAATCCAAACACCTCAGATCCTTTACTGCTCGATGGATCGTACTGCCGCAGTCTGGTCGGTGCTCTTCAATACCTCACACTGACCCGACCTGATATTGCATTCGCCGTCAATCAAGTATGTCAGTTTCTCCATGCTCCATGTGACTCACATCTCACAGCTGTTAAGCGGATTCTTCGGTATCTTCAACACACTCCAACCCACGGCATTCTTCTTCGTTCGAGTCCTCTGTCACTCATCGCCTTCTCCGACGCTGATTGGGCAGGAGATCCCGTAGATCGTCGCTCCATCAATGGATTCTGTGTCTTCCTCGGAAAGAACCCTTTGACTTGGAGTGCAAAAAAACAACCTTCGATTGCACACAGCTCGACAAAATCGGAGTACCGTTCTCTCTCTCTCTCTCTCACGACTAAAGAGATCATCTGGCTACAACTTCTCCTTTCTGACCTTCAGATTCATCTCCAAGACAAGCCGCTAATTTGGTGTGACAACAAGTCAGCTATCTCACTCTCTTCCAATCCGGTCTTTCATTCCCGAACAAAACACTTCACAGTCGACTACCACTTCATCCGTGAACAGGTCACGTCAGACAACATTCGTGTTCAACACATCTCTACCGAGGACAACCCGGCTGACATCTTCACTAAGAGTCTCACTGCGGATCGCTTCGAGCTATTGAGAGACAAACTGTTCGTCATTTCGGCCGCTCAGTTTGCGGGGGCGTATAAGGAAATGAGACCAAGTCAACCATATCCCTTGAAGATCTCCAAGCAATCAATGACATTCCTATCTGAAGGCGTTCCGATACAATGCACCGCATCTCGTAGAAATATGCAAGGTCAACCATATCCCTCGGAGATCTCCAACCAATCAATGCCATTTATATCAGAAGGCGTCCCGATACAATGCACCGCATCTCATAGAAATATGCATTCAGCACCTACCAATAAAGCTAGATTCATATCCTCTTGTAAAGTACTATTATACCCTTGATACATTGTATTTAAACACATGAAGAGGAATGTAAATCTTCGCTGGTTTCTCTTCTACATTTCTCCAGTCGTTTATCCCTTTTCTCTAAATTTCATCACAAACAACGCGAAAGCAGTGGAAAGTTAAGATGATGGGATGTTGAATAGTGGTTTTTGGATGAATCTCCTCAAACAATCGGAGAAAAGAACAGTCCATTAGATTATTATTGGCTTTAAAAAATTGTTATAAACGGGCTTTTGGTGGCCCAACCCGTTAGTGGGTATCCACCCATTATGTAACCCTATTGCTATAAATATAGGGCTATGGATTCCATAGCCACCAGGTTTACAACACGTTATCAGCACGCTCGAGGCTGAGCCGAACCCCTGCCGACGGACGAACGTGACGCGAACGGGCTTCCTTCACCGAACGTCGCTAGATCCGGCGGGTAGGATCTAGAGGTAATTCTTTTCCCTAAATCTAAATTCGTATGCGCATATGTTTAGATCCAAATACTTGGATCGATATCTTGATTAGTATAGATCTAATTTTTCTACCTAGATCTGCATGCTAAATCAATTGTTTAATGCAAAATCGCCGTTTTTATTGTTAAAAATCACCTTTTTCGATAAAAACGCCGTTTTGAAGATCAAAAATAGATTTTTTTCCCGTAAAAATCGGATTTTTATCATCTTCCTCCCCAAAAACCATTAAACCCTAGGGGATTCTCCTTCGTCACGCAGCCGGAAGCCGCCACGCGAACCCCCCCGATTCACGACGTCGCCGCCGCCTGAAGCGACGGCACCCACCCGACGTTCGATCGGCGGGCGGAACCGCCGCCCGAAGCGGCGCCCCCTCCCCCCGCCGCTCGAAGCGGCGGGCGAAATCACCGCCAGAAGCGGCGCCCCCCCCCGCCGCTCGAACGGCGGGCGGAACCGCCGCCCGAAGCGGTGCCCCCCCCCCCGCTCGGCGCCCCCCCCCCCCGCCGCTCGAACGACAGGCGGAACCGCCGCCAGAAGCGGCGCCCCCCCCCCCCCCCCGCCGCTCGAACAGGGGGCGGAACCGCCGCCAGAAGCGGCGGCCCCCCCCGCCGCCAGAAGCGGCGGGCGGAACCGCCGCCAGAAGCGACGGCCCCCGCCGCCCGAACGGCGGGCGGAACCGCAGCCCGAACCGGCGGCCCCCCCGCCGCTCGAAGCGGCGGGCGGAATAGCCGCCCGAACGGCGGGCGGAACAGCCGCCGGAAGTGCCCCCCCCCCCCCCCCCCCCCCGCCGCCCGAAGCGGCGGGCGGATCCGCCGCCCGAAGCGGCGGCCCCCCCCGTCGCTCTGAGCGGCTGTCGGATCCGTCGCCCGAAGCATCGACCATCCCCGCCGCTCTGAGCGGCGGCGCGCTATCCCCGCCGCCAGCAGCGGCGGCATCCGTCACCAGCAGCTTCGGCACCCGCCGCCGCCTGCAGCGGCGGGCCCTCCCGCCGTCGCCAGCAGCGGCGAACGGGCCCCGCCGCCTGCAGCGGCGCCCCCCGTGCGCACGCATGTCCGAAAACCTAGCCGCCGGAAGCGGCCACACACACACGCCCGAAACCCTAATTTTGGGTGCACGGGATTGCACGACAAATCGGACCTAAAACCCTAACTAGGGTTTGACTACTAAAATTCCTCCTTCGAATTATTTTTCAGATTTCAATTACGGTTTTTCTATTTTTTTCGTTAAAAATCTGGATAAATTACACATTTTTAATTCATCGCATTTTGGTTGGATTATTTGATTATCATCCGTTTAATAATTAGGAAGATCCTGCGACCGCTCTGCCGTTAGTCAACTAACCTAACGGTGCATGACGTTGCCTAGTGGTCCAATAATTATTAAACGAAAATATTTTCATTTCCACTATAAAAATGCATGTGATGATTAAAAATGCATGTGATGATTACAAGCTTTATAAAATTTTCCTTTCCATTATTGAGCATAAATTTTAGTTTACAAGCTTTACATTATATTATATGTATGATGTGCTCATGATATGACAACATTTTATGTCAACAAACCAATAATGATTTCAAAAAGTTTAACACCATATCCTAGTTGACAAAATGAACCTGGAGTTCAAAACCAAAATGAACCTGAAGTTCAAAATCAAATCAAAAGTCAACACCCTTTCACACTAATAAAAATTAACAAGTACGATGGATTATACGAAAAATATTTATGCGTTTTCTTTTAGAAATACGCATTTCGCGGTAAATAGATCTCTTAGATCTATGGTATGTATAAACCAATATTGACACCAGCAGTTGTCATAACACCGCCAAACTCTTTTGAGTAATCTCACTTTACAAGGTATGATTCTTGAATCTAACCTTATTTTTTAAGCGTACGCCCGAAGTCGTGGCTTAATAGATAAGTGAGAAATTATAAATTTCGTACCCATGTAATTGTTTCCCCTAGAGCATGATTCTATATCCACACAATACTTGAATGACTCAATAAAAATGGCCTGAAGACCATACTTGAGTTTTCAAATAGACTTTTAAAAGTCTCTTATAAACTGGAAAAGTGGAAATATAGAAACTAACTCATTTCCCTTGTATATGTCTACTTCGTAAGACCAATATTCATTTTCCTTATGAATATCAATGGGAAAGACTGAAAACAGGGGAAGTCTTGTATTAAATGAGAAAGGTAAGATATGATATACCTCAACATGGAGTATGCAATGGCAACCCAATATCAGACCAGAAGTTCTGACAAGACCCATAATGCTTTTTGCAAAATGAATGGGCATTAACCTATGCCATATAAAAATATATACATATCTAGTCTAAACGACGAAAGTCAAATTGACTGTATGTATATTTCGCTACTCCCCGAGGACAAATAAATTTTGAAAATAAATTTGATCTGTTGTCATCACATGAGTCTACAATGAGCACAATTGTGGACGTATATTTTCTGGAGCACACATCATACTATGAAACTTGTTTCTGTAACATAATTATTAGTAGTATTCTCTTGCAGTATATATGTGTTTAAATTCATCACCACAATATTTATTATTGATTTCATGCTTTTACACATTTCATTTTACTGTGAATGATTTGTCATCCTGAATACTCCTAAAATGAGGATGCCATTGACTCTCTTCACTCCCTATATATGGCTGATGATGTACCTTAAGAGTACTCATCTATATATCCTCTTAAAATGGTCATAATCAAAACCTTGTTATCCAACCGCAGTCCAGATTATTATTAATCACAACGGACATATTACCTTACTGGGATATTGGTTGGGCTTTTACTTACCCTCATACCACCCTCAAAAATGCTGCAGTGGAACTTATTCATCGGGACTAACCCTCCTAGATGAATATATTTCGAGATCCCCAAACGGGGGAGGCATTAGAGCACATCTTATAGATGGAGCCTTGACGGGCTCATATCCCTAGTTCTATACTCAACTTCATTGAAGTCGAGCTTATTGCAGATATTTTTTGGATAACACTGGGAAATCAATTATATTTAACAACTGGAAGAAAATTGAACACCCTGAAGTTTTGTGTTCACACCCAGAAATGGGTTATATGTAAATCATTAAAATGATTTAAACGGATTACTTATCCATTAAAAATCCAGTTGTAGGTGACCATGTGGGAACATGCAGACCATCAGAACGCCTCATTAGAAACTATTTATATGTGCCTGATTACCTCATATAAACAGTTTCCGAGAACCCCTAACGGGGGAAGCGTTTAGTGCACATCTTATCGATGGAGCCAAGATGAGTATACATCCCCATATCACCACTATGGACCATCAGAACACAGAACTATTTATCGGAAGTAATTACCCCAGATAAATTGATTCCGAGCACTCTGAACAGGGGAAGCATTTAAATCACTTCTCCTAAGACGTGCATTGATGGGCCCTCTTTTAAAGACTTGATGTGATCCCGAAGATCCTTCATAACCTTAATTCCCCAGTATTAGGTTTAACAAAAATACTATAATCATCCATGAGCCTGAAGCTTAATTTGACCATTTAAAACATTAAATACCTATGATCTGATTATCATGAATAGTGATGAGATCCTGAAGATCCACACTTATGAAACTGTTAAACAGTTATCAGACATAGCTACTGACAATATAAATATTGTCAAATTCACTCATCTCTGCTACTAAAAATCCAGCTAGGATTGACATACCAACTATAATGGATGCAACCTACCAGTAGCTGAAGTGAATATCCTCAATGGATGAGAGGACATAACAAGAGACCCTAAAACAATACCACCACAGAAAAGTGAGCTCATCTCCATATCCTCTCCCTTTCCAGAACCTCCAGAAGAGATAGATCTGAAATAAATTGAATAATGTACATACACTGAGAGGTATTTGGATAAAACACACTTGTCGACAATTACTCACATTCCATTTTGCCATTGATATCGTTCCCAATCTCCGTTTCCTAAAGCAAACGCAGAAATTTGGCCAGATTATGTGGAACGAGGCAATAATAAGTTGAGCTGGACTCACTTATGAAATGTGAAGTGTTTGGACCTGAAGTCCTGATATCAAAAGATATCAAACCTGTGGGTTACCGAGTATTGTACAAATAAATAAAATCGTATGCTATAAGCAAAATGCTATAGCTTGGAGGTTTATTTCGCAGAAAACAGGAAGTAACTATGTACGATGAGCTTAACTCAATTACAAAATTAATTAAACTGATGCATCAGGCTCCCTGGTCATGATTGCGAAACCCATGCGATTGGCAAAGATGATTTTAGGCTATGTTGCTATGGATGATGTGCCAACATACCCTTATGAATAATCATCCTGAAGATGAATTATCATCCTGAAGATGAAACCATCATCCTGAAGATGAAACCAGCATCCTAAAGATGAATAATCATCCCGAAGATGAACAATCATCCCGAAGATGAAACCATCATCCAGAAGATGAATAATCATCCAGCAGATGAATAATCATCCAGCCGATGAAGAAACATGGATAATTGCAATCCAATAATACACCAACTGGTTGTATGGATGCACATTAAGACCCCTTCCGTTCGCTGGAAGAGGGGAAGGATATCCTAGATCCTGAAGTGCCTTACTCAAATGTCTTTTGTACACTCCTTTATCTGGTAGTAACCCTTTAACCAGATACAGTGCAGCGCCTGCAGCGCACCACTGGACCAGAGATATATAGCTTCTGCGCTACCTCCAAGGGTCAAGGATCATCCAACATATTAAATGTATTTGCAGATACAGGTTACAGATCATCGCGATGACTGCAACAAAGAAGCGACCAACTCCTGAAGACCAGCAAAGCATGCTTCCAAGGCAACATCAATCCCACCATCCCGAGAGGCTCATCAATCCAAGAAGCAAATCATAAGTACGCACAGCCAGGTCCTGCAGTACCTCGCAGACACAGTGACGACTGGGTCAGAGACGTGGTGCTACCTACCGAGTCTGCAGACCACTCCTCTTCAGAAGAGCTCCCTCAGATTCAGTAGCTGCCATAGATGAGCGATACTTGTATAGATGAGCGATGTCTTGTATAGGTGAGCGATGTCTTGTACTTTGTACTTATTATCGGAACACTGTAAGAAATTGATGTATAGTTGCCTAGGAGATCTGCAAGCCTGCAGCTTGTACAGATCAGGGGGAGTCAAATGTAGTGTTGTACTCTTTTCCCTTGGCTATTGGTTTTTCCCACTGGGTTTTCCATAGCTAAAGGTTTTAACGAGGCAACCTCATTGACTCTGGATTCAGAAGTATCCACCCCCTAAATACTTCCACTAATCAGGGGAAGTTATGGAAAACTGTACTCTTTTTCCTTGGCTATTGGTTTTTCCCACTGGGTTTTTCATAGCTAAAGGTTTTAACGAAGCAGTTATCCCTAACTTAGGATCCAGAAGCATCCACCTCTAGTGATATCCATCGACTAGGGGAAGTTTTTGAGACTTATACTCTTTTCCCTTAGCCACTGGTTTTTCCCACTGGTTTTTCCATGGCAAAGGTTTTAACGAGGCAAGAACTCTTAAACTTAGGATCCAGAAGTATCCATAGACCCATGATCAGATAAGCTCTGTGAACACTGAAGTGTTCATCACGGCTTACAACAATGGTGGATAAGGGGAAGTGTTATAAACGGGCTTTTGGTGGCCCAACCCGTTAGTGGGTATCCACACATTATGTAACCATATTGCTATAAATACAGTGCTATGGATTCCATAGCCACCAGGTTTACAACAAAAATAATATATTAAAAAAATAAAGCATGAGTGAGATTGACCGTTACATGGATCATATTATTGGTCACTATATACAATGTGAACCCGAACCCCAATAAGCTTCCCTCTTTCAGAATTTCATCCATCACCAATGCTAATTTTCTGTACATTGACTAAAAATTTTCTTAATTATATCTAAATTATACTGAACTTTGAAAAATCTTTGAAAACTTTTCCTAAAATTATTTTAAACGTATTTTCCGTTAATGTATAGTTAATTTTTGTCACGTGTATGTCATTTCCTTTTTTTGGGGAAGAGTACTCTTATCTTTGTCACGTGTCAAGGTGTTATTTTGGCCCGGGGCCCGCCAGGCCCGGCGGCCCGGCCCGGGCTCCGGGTTCCTAAACCCGGGCCGGGCTGCGGCCTGGGCCCGGCCCCGGGGCCGGGCTGGGCCCCCCCCCCTTTGGCCCGGGCCCGGCCCGGCCCGGCCCGGGGCCGGGCCGGCAACGGCTACTTTTGTAGCCGTTGCCAAACGGGCAGATTTCTGCCCGTTTGGCAACAGCCAAAAAATTTTTATTTTTTTTATTTTTTTTAAAAACCTAAATTTCTTCTATAAATACCCTCCTCCCCCTCTCTTCTTCTCTCACAAAATCTCTACATTCATCTCTTCCCTCACAAAATCTCTAAACTCTAATTCTCTAAATACCTCTCTACGGCTCTACCCGGTGTTCTACAACTCTCGCTGCTACCGTCTCAACGGTCGTCAATCTCGCGACTATCGTCAACCGTCTCGCTACTCCAATTCGCTACTCAAATTCGCTGCTTCCGGTCTCTACAACTCGGGTCATCTTCAAAGGCTCAAACAGGTTTCTGTAGTATAAAGTTTAGATTAGCACAATGTCAAGACAGCCGCCTAGGAAGATAAATATGAATTTTAATATAGATGATGAGACTAATACTGCCGATTTTGAATATTATGCGGATTTACTACGTGGTAACGTAGGGGCTGGTTTTAATCCTGATATAGCAAATATTGAAACACAAGAACCAGATAACTTTGGGGCTAGTAATAATCCTAGCCCCGTCATGCCACCACATGCACATTCACCTTTCTCGCATGCTGCTCACACGTACACAAGTTCACCGGCACAAACATCTACCCCTGCTTCACATGCTGCACCTTCTACACAAACCCAAAAGAAAGGACCAAAGTCCGGTGTTTGGGAGCACTTTACACGTGAAATTGTAAAAGACAGTAATGGCATCGACCAAATTCGTGCATTCTGTAAGATATGTAGAACTAGTTTTGCTGCCGCACATACTGCCGGCACTTCGCATCTGCTAAGACACATGAAATCGCATGTTAAAAAAGATGCTAGACAACAAACATTAAATTTATCTTCATCATCTTCCTCTCTTACTCCTTTCTCATATTCTGTTGAAAATATGAGAAAAGAGATGGCGAGATTTGTGTTATGCAGAGAGCAACCTCTAAATTATGCTGAACACCCAGACTTTGAGCGATTACAGCAAAATGCATTTAACCCTGCATTTAGAAAATTATCTAGGCACACCCTTAGAAAAGATTGTATGAGCATGTTTCATGAAGGACAGGCAAAATTGTATCAGATTTTTCTTAATTTAGAATCTAGAATTTCTTTAACTTCTGACATATGGACTACAAAATGGGGTTCATCATACTTGTGTCTTACGGCCCATTTTACAGACGATGATTATATCATTCAGAAAAGAATTATAGGTTTTAAGGTGTTAGAGTATGCACACAAGGGTGCACACATTGGTAGAACTTTGCAAAATATTTGTCATGATTATGATATTGAGAAACAAATTGTATCAATTACTTTTGATAATGCTTCGAATGATACTTTAGCCATTTCTTATTTGCAACGTCTATGGAACCCAGATCTAGATGGTTTAATTTTTCATCAACGTTGTGCATGCCATGTTTTAAACTTAGTAGTTCAGGATGGGCTAAAACTTACTTCTGTTTATCTGGAAAAACCTAGAGCCCTTATGCTTTTAATTACAACTAGTTCACAAAAAAAGAGAGAATATAAGCAGTTTTGTCGTAATAACCAACTGTCGTATAGGGCATTTAAATTTAGTGTCCCCCATAGGTGGAATTCAACGTATCTAATGATACGTTGTATTAGACAAAATAGAACCCAACTTACTGAGTTTGCAAGTGCATACCTTGCAAATGATAGTGACTATGAAATTAGTGATTATGAGTGGCTTATTATTGATGAACTTTATGAATTTTTTGAAATTTTCTACTTGACAACAAACAAGTTTTCTGGTATGTATTACTCTACTTCAGTTCTAGGCTTAGACCAATTAGCGGTGATCTCTGAAGTCATACAAAAACATAGAGATAATGACAACATTAGGACTCCAGACCCTAGGGCAATGATAGAACAGATGGAGATTAAACTACGTAAGTATTGGAATCTCATTCCTTTGCTATACACTATAGCGAAGGTTTTAGATCCCCGGTTTAAAGAGGATGTAGTACTTGACTTCTTAGATACCTATTACGAAAACATGAACCTTCAAGATGTAGCAGAACAACACAAAGCTAGTTTTAAGAATAGCTTAAGATCACTTTTTACTGTATATGAGACACGATATGGTAGTTCTACACAAACATCTAATGTTCAAGCATCTTCAAGTGCTCCAAGCAGAGTCCGCCTTCTTATGTGCAAGAAGAAGCAAAAAACATCAGACACAGCTAATGAACTGTCTAGGTATTTGTCAAGTTCTTTTGTATTTTCTGAAGAAGACTTGAATAATGAGGGTTTTGATGTTCTGTCATGGTGGAAACAGTCTAAGAATAGTTATCCAATTCTTTCCATGATGGCTCGTGATTTGTTAGCCGTACCCATATCCACTGTTGCTTCGGAGTCTGCTTTTAGTGTAGGTAGTCGTGTTCTTAGCAACAAGAGGTCACGACTGAAACCAGATATAGTAGAAGCGTCGGTTTGTGCGAAGGATTGGTTCAGGGCTGAATCGAGAACCCAATATCAGACCGAACTGTCTGAAGACTCTGAAGAAGAAGAGGTAGAAGAAGCAGCAGAGACTTGATATATTTACTTACTTGTATTAGCAGTTTATAACATGTATTAGTTTCTTTTTTTTTGCCAATGTATGAGGGGTTAGGCTGGCCAACGTATGTCCCCCCCTCAAAAAAATTTCAATTAATAAAATTTAAAGGTTCAACCCGGGACCTTCGCGAATTTCGGGATTAAAATTTTTCTGAAAAAATTTAAGTGTTCAAAAAAAATTTAGACGTGTTCTAAAATTTTTTTGGAATTTTTACATGTTTAAAATAATATTTTAGTTTTTTTGTTATTAGATTTTATGTTGTATAAATGTTTTTGATCATTTTTTAAAATTTTTTTTGATCATTTTTTTTCAATTATTTTAACTTTTTAAAAATTTTAGTTTAAATTTTTAAATTTTTTTAAAATAATATCATTTTGTTTGATAATAGTTTTTAAAATTTTATGTTGGAATTTTTAGAATTTTAAGGGTTTTTTTTTTAATAAAAATTTTTATTTTTTCTTGCCGGGCCGGGCCGGCCCGGCCCGCCTTGACCCGGGCCGGGCTGGGCCTGAGTTTGGCCAACCCGGACCGGGCCGGCCCGGCCCGGGTACATTTTGAGCCCGGGCCGGCCCGACCCATGGCCCGGACGGACCATGGCCGGGCCCGGACCGGGCCGGCCCGGTGGGCCGAATTAACACCATGAGGACTCACGTGTATTATTATTAACCAGAATATTTCGAAATTTCATGGCGTGGATCGGACGTGGTTACGGTGTCGGATCCGCACCCAAAACCCGACGAACTCAAAAACAGACGTCAATGAACGTTAACCGACAACAGCGATCCCAATGGCGGCTGCGGCTGCGGTGTTCCCCTCGACTTCACCTCCAACTCATCCCCTTCCTCTTCTCCCTTCGCTTCCCGTCACCGTTGGTAACCTCACCGTCCTCTCCCCCCACCACTACGCCCAGATACGCGGTCGCGTCCTCCGCCTTAACCTCACCCCGCTCTCGCCCCCATCCCACCTCATCCGCTTCCACAACTCCCTCATCCGCTCCTTCACCTCCCTCTCCCTCCACTCTCTCTCCCTCTCCGCCTTCCTCTCTCTCCTCGACTCCGACCTCAACCCCAACGAATTCACCTTCCCTTTCGTTCTTAAATCATCAACCCACCTCGGTTCCCTCGCCGTCGGCCACCAGATCCATGCCCATCTCGCCAAATCCGGCCTCCTCTTCGCCAACGTCTTCTGCGACAGCGCTCTGCTCGATTTGTACGTCAAGATCGGATCGGTGGGAGATGCGGTCAATATGTTCGATAGAATGCCTGAACGAAGCGCGGCGACTTGGAACTCGATGATATCGGGGTTCGTCCGATATGGGTCGGTCGAAAAGGGGCTGGAGATGCTGTGTTTGATGGAAAGTTTGGGTATTGAGGTCGGGCCGAGCAGCTGGAACTCTGTCATCGCCGGTTGCGTCCAGTTGGGGGATGTGGAGATGGCGATGAGGGTTTTTGGGCAGATGATCAGATTGATGAGACCGAATTCGGCCACGTTTAACACCCTTCTTTCGGTCATTTCGGACATTTGTAAGTTGCATTGGTTGAAGGAGTTTCATGGATTTGCCGTTAGGAATTTACAGGCGGTGGATGTCGGTGGCATTGATGAAGAGAGGTTGTGGTCTGCGATTGCTGCGGGGTATGCTGGTAACAGAGCAATGGACTGTGCGTCGCGGTTGTTTGAGGGGATTAAACTGAAAAACTCCCAGTTGGGAAACTCGATGATCTCAGGATTCCTCAACTGTGGACGGTCTGATAAGGCTTTCGATGCCTTCCGACTAATGGCCGCCGAGTGCATCTGCGAAGCGAAGATCCTCTCTAAAGTCTCCTTGACTTTGCTCCTCCCAGAATGCGATCCGAAGGCAAAGACTGGACTGGAGATTCATGCTTATGCTATTCGGAGAGGTTTGGAATCGGACAATTCAGTGGGCAATGCGCTGATGGCTATGTATTCGAGGAGGGAAGATAGGGGATCGGTTGAGCAAGTCTTTGAAAGGACTCTTGATAGGGACGTTGTTTCTTGGAACACCATCGTTGCAAGCTACGCGATGAGCCACGGGGTTGACCGCGTGTTTGAGCTTTTCCGTTGGATGGTGGCCGAGGGCTTGAAACCCGACGAGTACTCTTTCAGTTCTGTGCTCAGCGGATGCGGGAACGCTTCCTACCTTCGTCAAGGAATGGCGTTGCATGGAAGCGTGGTGAAGTCTGGCCTCCTGCATTCCTATCCGGTGGTCCAAAACTCTCTCATGGACGCCTATGGGAAGTGCGGGTGCGTTGATGGTGCTCGCAGGGTTTTCGATGAGATGGAGTGGAGTGACAATGTATCGTGGAACACCATCATCTCGTGTTATGGTTTCAGTGCTGCCCCGCACGAGGCTGTCTCCCTGTTTGAGAAGATGATAGAGCAGGGGTGGAAACCAAATCGAGTCACGTTCGTTGTGCTCCTGTCTGCGTGTAGTCATGCTGGGCTGCTTGAAGAGGGGTTGCGTTATTTTGAGATCATGGAACGAGTATATGGGATAGCTCCTGATTTGGATCATTACACATGTGTTGTTGATAATATGGGCAGATTGGGTCAGCTTGAGCGAGCGTATCAGTTTATCAAGGATATGCCTATAGAACCCGATGACTGCATTTGGAGTGCTATGTTTAGTGGTTGTAGGAACCATGGGAACATTGAACTGGCTGAGGTTGCGGCTAAGAATCTAATAGAGTTGGAACCCCGTCACTCTGGATACTGGGTGTTACTATCTAATATCTATGCTATGGCTTCAAGGTGGAGAGATGTGGCGAGTGTTCGCACTGCCATGAAGGATTTTGGTGTGAAGAAGATCCCTGGTTATAGCTGGATTGAGGTCGGAGGCAGCAAGCTTCATAGATTCCTTACTGCCGACAAGTTCCATAGAGAGAGTGCTGATATATATCTTGCTCTTAATGGGTTAACCGATCAATTGAAGGATGAAGGGTATGCTCCTCCAGTCTAGAGTCCCAAGCATTTTTCATGACTTGTAGATGACTTGGTTTTTGCTGTAATGGAGACTTGTGAGCTGCTGGTCTCCTAGCCGAGGGTTATGATGATGTAAGCCTATAAGCTTTTCTGCCATCAAAATGCAATTGGTGACTATGATTTATGATGACACATGCACAGGTTGTCGACACAGTTTCATAGCACGAGAAGATGGAACATGAGAGATGCACCTGTCAAAATTCCATGCAAGATCAAGTTGCTTCAAGCCAGTTCTCACATCAAAAATATGCAAATATTCTTAAGGTTGATATACAATAATACTACAAAAACAAAAGGGTTTATGTAAGATGTAACATACTCCTCGTGCATTTGGAGACAAGCACTTGCACCATTCCACAGTGATCAGGAACAGCTAGACTATCTTCCTTCAAACTATCCTAGAAAGCAGACATCCCTTAGAAATTGACCGCATAGGAGTCATCGGCATCAGATAGGAAATCAAGTGCTTTTAGCAGCCACATGCACAGAAGCATAAGCTATCTGAGAAACTTGGGGTATCAGGCAACCATTTTCGTAGAGGTCGTCAAACATTCAGCTCGTACCTGACACCCTCCCATGCGAAGAAAGAAGGCGCAGAGCCTGCTTCGAGTTTTTTAGAACTGAGTAAGATCTTGGAACTTGCATCTTTCTCCTCTGCAGAAATTCCATGGAGTTCTGCTGGCATTGAGCAGGGGGTATTTCCTTAAAAAGCACAGTTTCAGGCCTGACAAATATCAACAACTGGTTAAGAAATGGACTGCGAACACGGATAACAGATGTCTGGGATGATAAACAAAATATTGCTAATATGACAGGAAGACATACCCAGATAATCTCTGCCTTCTCTTCTTTGTGGTGGGCTTTTGATTGATGATTTCCTCGTCAGAATCTGATGAGAAGGTTTTCCTGCTAAAGGAGGCGTGCTCAGATTTCTAACGTATAGGGCATAACAAGAGGACATGTTGTCAGAACAAAAGCAAGTTAAGGTAGACATGCAAACAGTTTAAAATTTAATCAGCATGGGCACATCTGTTGGATTATGATCAACTACTCCTATCTACAAAGCTCGTTGTATATTAAGATCAACTAATGCTTACGGATCTCATGGTCGTCGTTTTAAAAAGCCCCGCCTCGGGCCCCATGGCTTGGCCGCTCGCTCAGGGCATGGGCAGGCAAGGTAGCCGCATAGGCGGCTTAGGCAAACGCTCAGGCGGTCAAGGCATCCTAGACGGGCTATATGCCCACTTCCTTTTTATAAGTTAATAGTAGGAAACCTGAATATCAAATTATGAAATGTGATATTTACTTTATACTTTTATTGCTCTTGATATAATTTTTAAATTTTAATATATATTTTCAAATGTTTGAACGGTCATATAAATTTAGGTTTAGAAAAAAAAACGTGTAGGTAACACAAACAAGTTTTTTATTGCTTAACTTGTTTATAGTTGAAATTTTGAAGATTAAAATATTAAATATGATATGTGTTATATACTTATATGGTTCTTGAAATAATTTTTAGAATTTTACAATAGCTTTGAACAATCATATATCGTTTAGTTGTATGAAGGGAAAAAAGCTTAGGCTTTGCATATGCCCCTGGTCCCTACGCCCTGACCTGATGCCTCTGCTCTATAAAACATTGCTCATGGTACATTTTGGTTTGTGAAATGGATGCTAGGACCTTGTGCATTGCTTAGCACGGTACATGGTACAAAGGAGGCAGGCATAATCGGGTCACTGTTTAGGTCTTGGCATACTAGGGAGCATTTAATAGGTCATGCCAATAATTCGGCATGTATCGTTTGTGTGCATGTGCCTTAAAAAGGGACACGGATATGCATCGGAAGATATGTTAAAGTATTATGATAATTTTTAAAGGATAATATGATAATACAAACTTTCAATTTAACAATCTATGAGTGAATTCCTAGCATCTTATACTTAATTCTAAAAACATCTAAAGCATACTACTTAAATTTTTAAAAAAAGACATAATCCTATTCACATCAATTATTCAAAGATCAAACTCCTACTCCTAACGGTACCGGCATACTATAAGCAATGTAGAAAAGAATCAGCCGGTAGCCACACAAAGGTGGCCCGCTACCCGGGGGGAGAACCTGACCTTATATGCACACAGAAGTGGGCCAACCCCCTTCTATATGAATATAAGGGATTAATAGTCCCCTTAACCTTAACACCCACACTTCTTTCTCCATCCATCTATTTACAATACTAAAAATAACCCGTGCACACAGTACACGGCACCAAAAACCTCCACGGAAAGGATGCAGTGCACGCGCAAAATCGAGAAAGAGCGAGATGAGTGTGTGTTGTGTGCGCGCGCGCGCATCGTCGGGGGGTAAAAGGCGAAAAATCAAGGGCTAAACTGCAAAAAACCTTAGGTGAGCAAAGTGCAACATTCCCAATGGCAAGCCCGTAAATATGTGGAAGGGGATGTGTATTTTGGTTAGATGAAGAATCAATATCAATGTTGCAAATAAGGAGGAAAATTTGGGGGTATTAAACCCAACACTCCAAATCCACACCCCAAAGCAAGCCTACTCTCTCACCCATCCCCAAGGGGACACCATCATGCCAAGGTGGCAAACCCTAGGCCAATGGTTTGTCATAGTAGGAAAAACATCACATTACATCCATCATTTGTAATATAGATATTAATACACAAAGATACATATGTTCATTCTTCTTTTCGACCATCGTCTAGGCTTTAAGCGGTGGCTTTGATACCATGTCCCACCTAACACTTGTTATAACACTACGTGTAAACCCATTTAAAAAGCATAAACAACATATAGTGGTGTATATAACATACAATATCTTTTAGAATTAAAGAACCAGACATCTTAGTAGAAAAGGGAGAAATTGCCTCCCTACTTCATTGACATATATATATATATATATATATATATATATATATGAATACAAAATGGGTATGAATAAAAAGGATTTAATGTAGAAAAGGTGCCACCTGATCAAATAGATCAGGTGGCAAGACACATAAAGTTGGAAAGTACATGCCACACATGGGCTTGTACTTTCCATGGGACCCGTCTTTTTGTGTCTTGCACTTGATGTATTAGATCAGGTGCCACCTGATCTACATGATTCCCGAATAAAAAATGAGTATAGACCGGTAAGAGCCCAAATATCCAAGTACATAATTAACATATAAATTTTAACACCTCCCTCAATTTAGAGCACAAAGGTTAATCATACCTAATTTGTCACTCAATGAAGAAAACACCTTTGGAGAAAAAGCTTTAGCAAAAATATCTGGTATGAAGTACGAATAAAGGGAGTTCAAACTAACTTTTCATCCACATCAACATGAATAAAAAGACAATCTACTTATATATGTTTTATCCTCTCACGCAATATTAGATTATTAGTTAGTAGATCGTTACTTGATTATCACAATGTATATGCACGAGGCATCATCTTGAAAACCAATCTCCCATAATAACAATTCAAGCCACATCATCTCACAAACCATATAAGCCATACTTTGATATTCTATTTGAGTACTAAAGCAAGTGACAATATTTTTCTTACTTCTTCATGTAACAAGATTACCTCCAACATAGGTGCAATATCTAAAAGTAGATCTCATGCCTCAATTATTTTCTGCAAAACTTCATGTCAGAGAAAGCTTTAATTTTAAAGTGCATATTCTTTTGATATGGTAAATCTCTGTCAGAACATTTGACATACATCAACATCTGCAAATTTGCTCTCCAATAAACCTTACTAGGTTCATGCATGAAATGACTAAATATACCTATTGCAAAAATAATATTTGATTTGGTAATTGTAAAATAAACAAGTCTTCCAGCTTTACCTCATATGTTGAGATATATCAACCAACTTATTAGTGGTATCCCGCAAGTCAACATTAATATCCAGAGAAATATGCATAGGCTTGCAACATACCAATCCAGTTTCGTGCAATAAGTCTAAAGCATATTTCCACTGAGAAAGAACTAATCCACGTTTAGTATAAGCAATCTAAATCCTCTACATATCCCTAGTAACAAAGTGATATCTTAGATACTCCTTTGTCTTTTCAATTTCAACACAATCACCGTATGTTAAAAGAGTGCCATCAACATATACAGCCAACAATATTGATCAAGATCAGCCAAAACTACTGATCTAGATAAGCCCTGATGAACGAAAACACAATGATTGAAGAACACGTGTGAAAGACAAAACCCCTGGCTACTTTGCTAAATTTATCAGCCTATGTCTAAGGACAATTTAAAACCATAAATCATCTTTTAAGCTTGCGGATCATATTCTTTCCCTGACAACATACCTAAGAAGTTGATCCATATAAACTTCTTTTAAATCATAATATAAGAATGAACTTTTCACATCCAACTGGAACATAGATCATTGTTGATTAACTGTCAGAGATAAGATAACCCAAATGAAGTTGAGTAAGGCAACCGAAGAGGGTTTCTAAGTAGTCAGCTTTATATATCTGTGTAAACCCTTTTTAACCAAACAAGCTTTCTGTCGGTCAATAGTACCATCCGGTTTATATTTCATAATGAATACCTAATGACCGCTAACATCATGTTTAGGATACGGCGAAAATGGCTGATATGTTCCTCAAGACACCATTGCGTCAAATTCCTTATCCATTGCTCGCCTCCAACATTGATGGTTCAAAGCTTCCGAATAATTCTCGGGTATATAGAAATAACATGAAAAGTGAATAACAGTTTACGCTTACGACGAGCAATGGGAAGATCAAGATTTAATGGAGCAGAGTTAAGTTAATTGACTAATCAGGATTTGCAGCTATAGATGGGATGATTAGCAGGGAAAATAATGGTGATGATATCTCTCAAAAGTCTAGTATATGCATATAAAGGTCTGGATGCAGGAGACACTTCTACAACTCCAATACTAGGTATCAGATGTGCAATAGATAGAGAGAAAGATGAGGTGCCTGAATTATTTAATATGTTACAAACTTTAAAAAAGGTGACATCAGCACACATAATACTTGCGATATGTAGGATCATAATCATAACAGTGGAGAATTGAGTCTCACCCCAAGTAGTTTTGATGATGAACATATATATCATCTAATATCTATGAGTGCATGTATAAGAGCTTAAAGGCAAATCATAGAAAGCACTCAAAGATTGGTAAGTTCAACGAGGCCATGGATCAAATAGAGCTAGACAATGAGCTTGGAGAGCCAAAGAGTGCATCATGGACTTCATTGTAATATGTATTTGTGATATAATTTTTTATTACTTGTCTTAGCATGTTAAAGCCTTAATTGAAGCTCTCACACACTTAGAAACACAAAAAATATTTTAAAAATACTTTGAGCATCATTTTCTAGGTTTTAGAGCCGTATCATATGTATCAGCATAAAAGTCGACTATCTCTATCATAAGGGTCGACTACTATCTTAACTGGCTCTCGACTGGCTCACTGGAGTTGAAAGTTGTTGACTACAGACAGTCGTCTACCATCTCTAGTAGTCAGCTACCTGAATAAGAATAGTCGACTACTAATGCTGAGTCAGCTTACAACGGTAGGATTTCTTTTTGTTTTTTCTGACCGTTGGAGGGACATTTTGGTCAATATTTTGGATCCGAATATTCTTCTATAGATTGAGAGTTGTTGAAGTTAAAACTAACATTATTGATCATATTTCTGAGCAAAAAGAGTTTTCAAAGATAAAAGTTTTTAAGCAAAAATCCTCTACTTGGCTTATGTTTTAAAAGTGATTTTCAATCCTTTCTTGGCCATGTTTTCTTGATCTCCCAAAGCCAAAGTTCATATCTTTAGATATCAAAGTTTACTATAGCCATTGCACAATACAAAGCTTCAAGCACGGCTATAGGTAAACGTGTATATACTGCATTGCAAAGGAAAATCCTCAATTGTTTGAGGTGGTGAGTTGTAAGACCTCTTGAGGATAGGCAATTTGAAAATCCTCTTGGAAAGATGTGGTTGTACTATTATCCGAAATAGTGAATAAGATACGAGGTATCCGAATCATAGTATTTCTAGTGTTTGCATCGTTCCACTTTCTGTGTTGCTCAATTATATCTTACTTGTGTCATATTTCCGATGCATACTCTTTGACAAGTATAATTGTTGTTAATTAGGATTAAATTGGGTGACTCTAATTGTAATCTTAGGTAGATTTACTAGAGAAATTTTTATACAAATCATCGCATTCTAGTGTCTATTTATCATCCACAGGATCCTAACAATAACAACGATAACCTTTTTATATCCTAGAGTCTCCAACGAAAACACATTTGATGGACCTATGAAATACTTGTCAAATCTAGGTTGAAGTTTCTATACATAGAAAGTACATCCAAAAACATGAGATAGATTGAAAACTGGTTTATCAAAAACAAACATGAAAGAAGAATACGACCATTGGGTACAGATTATGACATTCTATCAATCAAATAACAAGCCCTTAACATAGCATCATAGCATCAGATCAAGGGAACATTTATTTCAATTAGAAGAGTCCGAACTATGTCAAGAAGACGTCTGAGTTTAGAATCAACAATCATATTCTGTTAGGATATATGAGGACAAGATGTTTGATGTAGAATACTATGAGACGCACAAAATTTAGAAATACCATTTTGCATAAACTCAAGAGTATTATTTGTGCGCAAAATTCAAACAATGGAACAAATTTGATCATTATTTCAATAAAAAATTTAACATTATCAGATACTCAAAAGTTATCCTTTATAGGTACACATAAGTCATACTAGAAAAATCAACAAAAACTAGAAATACTTATGATCAAAAGAAAAAACACGACTTAGCCCTCAAATGTCAGAATGGATCAGTTCAAAAGGAAAACGATTATAACTGCTGGCACGACTACGATAGGAAGCATGATGATGATTTTCTAACTCACACGACTCACATTGTAAAAAAACAAATGACTAAATAAGCAAAACATTGAAGCTTTTGTAGAGACAAGTGGCATAACAGGACATTGCCATTGTAATAAAGTTTCAGCAGAAGACAATTCAGCTAGACCAGCATAAGAATAACTATCATCCATATAGTAGACTACTCCACTCTCATGACCCGAACCAATCTTCATCTTAGTCTGAAGATCTCGATAGACACAAGATAAAGAAAAGAATGTCCTAAATAATTTTTCTATTTTGTAACATGACTAATTGATACAAGATTAATAGAAAATTTAGAAACATATAAGACATCGGTTAAAAATAATAAAGTAATAGTGTAATAGAATGAACTACTTCCTGACCAGAAACAACAAATGGTGCAACAACTATACGAATAGGAGGCATGGAAGTAGAAAATGAAATGAAATGAGTTTTTAGTACATGCCGTATGAGATGATGCTCCAGAATCTAAAACCTAAGGCTTAATAGATGAAATTATAAAAGCACTAGTACCTAAAACAGAAGCATATGTAGTGGAATATGATGAATGTGACTAAGATGACTGATACTGTAGAAATCTTGCATACTCAGCTTAGAAAATATGTACTTTCAAAATAAAAGTGAAGACGGACTTTGCATAAAGGAAGCCAATGGAAGGTTTCTGGAATAGCTATTCATGCTCAATCGGGCCTCTTAAATTTGATCCAGCACTTTTCAAACACCTGATTATTTCACCCATATTGATTGCAATATCATGGTTCTCTATCAAATACAGGCTTCGACCACCTTAGACTTCATGCCTACCCTAAACTCATGTCCTTGGCTACGACCACGGCCATGAGCACTCATAGCAGAAATCTTATATTAGAAGTCAGAGTCGTGGACCTTCTTGAAATAGCAACACATCTAACATGTGATAGAGTGGCAGATAAAGATGGGACATAATCAATCTCAAGTCTCAAGTATTTGTCCGCGAACCAAAGTAGCCAAAGAAAAGTCCAATCCAGAAAGGAACTCAACCATAGCAAGCTTTTCACGATATTTCTAAAGCATATTCAGATCTAAAACCAATGGCTGATACAAATCAATATCATCCAAAATACATTTCAACTCTGAGTAGTAGTCAGTACTCATGAGAATACATCTCTTTCAATTTTCCCATATTTCCTTTAATAGTTTTTAGAAACATAATGCTTGCACTTACTTCGTCCTTCATGTTATTCAAGAGACATGCCATAATGCAACAGTCACTAGATTTGAAATCTAGTATATCATCGGTAAGATGCTTTTTGTGAGCCAGCTAAGAGACCAAAAGATTACGCCCATAGCAATTAATTTGTTCCATTGAGCTTCACTGTCTTTATAATTACAAGATCAGTAAAAACCAGATATGATCTATCACCAAATGAAGCCAGTTAGTAACAAAATCAGCCAGCAGAAAGAAAATATCTAGATCAAATAGCCCAAAAAAATCCAATTGGCAGCACCATTAGTAGCCGTCAAACAAATAGCCAGATCAAGTGGAGAAACCAAACAGATCAGTAGCCAAACACTACGTAGATGTCATGATAGTACCTAATTTTTTTTTGGAAATAGTAGCATGTCCCTAGTTTAAAAGGAATCGATCATATTTGATCTTTAATCAAAAGGGAAAAGGAAACCATGTTTTGGATCTGTCGCTATGGTTTAGTGGTCGGCGGAAGTTAGGGAGGTAGTTATGAGGTTAGGAAAGAAGTAACAAGGTCAACGTGGCAAAGACGATGTCAAATGAACGACAGATCAACGGGAAGGTGATAAGATCTAAAGAAAGGTGAGAAAGATCAATGCAGATGAAAGAAGCATCGATGAGGTCTTAGAGATGATGATGATGAGGGTCGGGACATTAGATCTGGGCCACGGCAAATGTCATGGATATGTCGATGGGGGTCGAAAAGAGAGACTTAGGTATTGGTGGGGTGATCCAATATGGAAACGATGTCGTGAAGGAGATTTGGCGGCAACAGCAAAGACCTTATCAAGAAAAATAATTAAATATAAACCCATAGGATGCAATGTAAGCTATCGAAACTGACTGTAGAGATAAACGAAGAAGTGTTGATGATGAGACTAAGGGCCGATTACTGATGATGGTTAGGTCTAGGTTTTGCTCTGATACCATGTTGAAATTAGGAATTAGATATTTAAAACGAGATGACATATATAATGTTTGTGTGAATAATAAGTATCATATAACATATACGATGATGTTGCTCATTATCCATCACAAAGGATATGGGAACAAAAAATACATCCCATGTGGCCTCCCATGTGGCCTGTTGTACCATATGACGAAGAATGTGACACGCCATCATCAAGAGCTCATATATGTTATATGATATCTATTATTCTACACACACACACAATTGATGAATGTTTTTGAATGGGATTGCTGACAAAGACAAAATAATGCGTAGAAAGATGGCTGTGATTGAACCTTGAGAATCAATGAGTAGGATGAGAGTTAGTGAAAAATTTAGGTGCAAAACCTAAAATTTTGGGGAAAACTAAATCTGGAGGAAACTAAATTTTGGGATGCTAAAATCTGGAGAGAACTAAATTTTAAGGGAAACTAAAATTTTTGGGGAGAACTAAATTCTCTGGGGAAATAAATTTTAATTTAAAATTTTGGTCACCACTAAACCTAGATGGAGCTAAAATTTTAAATTTTAAGGGGAACTAAATCTGGCGGAAACTAAACTTTGAGCGGAACTAAAATTTTTAGGGACCTAAATTCTCTATGATTGACTAAATTGTAATTTGAATGTGGTTAAAAAAATTTGTTGGGGAAATTTTGAAGGTATTTGCCAATTTTTTTTAAAGTTATTTTGCAGAGGCTGCAAATTTTTTAAGGGCACGATTTTGAATGGGTTGAAATTTTCCGGGCGAATATTTTGAATGCCCCATGACCTATTGTCACAAGTTATGACTAGTATATATATATATATATATAAGATTAATGGAAATCACACGTCACTTGATTATTTTGAGCGGGTGATGCCGAAGTGGTGCATTCTAATTGTGACACCTCAAAGGTAGACACATGAAGGGTTTTTTCAAAAAACCCTTACAATTTTATCCTTCGTTCTTTCTCAACCCAGCTCCATTCCCCGTCCCCCACCACCACCAATCTTCCATGCAACCGTCGCAGAGCTCCTCCGTTGCATCTCCACCTCCAACGCCTCATCTCCTCCCCCTTTTCTCTACATATGCATCCTCTTCCTTGTCTACGATGTGGCCTCCTACCACCGTGTCATCCCCCTCCATCCTCCCACTCCACTACTCATCGTCAACCTCATCACCAGTGATGATGAAATCTAGATGCTATCGACGAGGCTAGCATGGAGTAAGGGAGTAAGAGATGCGAGGGGAACATGACAGCAGGAGGACGCGCCGCTGATGAGGAAGAGACAGAGGTAAAGAAGAGTCAGCAAAGGCAAAGGATGAGAGGATGTCTGTAAGATGGAGTATGGGGGTTGCAGTGAGGAAGATGGGCAGCAACAAGGGGAGGGTGAGTGAGCTGAGTTGAGAAAGGTGGAAAGAAAGAGAGAATTCTTAGGGGTTTTTGAAATAAACCTATATGTGCCCGCTTGTAATGTGACACAATCAGAACGTGTCACCATAGCATCACCTGATCAAAATGATCAGGTGACACCTGTTTTCCATTTATACACACAAAAATACAAAACATGTTTGGATACAAAACAAGAATGTGCATACAAGAGTTTAAAACCTAAATACATTAACCTTAATAATAACATATATAAATAGTAGCTATAGACTAGACTTCTCTCGTACCCATAGAGAGGAACCTTCCAACATATAATTTTCCAGATGCATGCTGGATCCACAAACAGGATATCCGAAATCTCGCACATGCCTTCAAGGATTGATGAGTCTATCCAATCACATTTGACCAAGGCCAATAACTATTTTGGTTATAATTAACTTTTATGTGCATCCAAGTATCAAATTAGTTCTGGTCTTTGTACTTTAATAAAGTCACCTAGCATATGGAATCAATCTTGTAACGTCTAGCTACTTAATGTGATGGCAAAAGTTGTGGTTCAGATCTCTAGCAAGAAGTTACAAGACCACATAAAGATTTAAATGCTCTCTCCCTGCATTAGGCAACAATCTTATGTCTCCTTTGTCTGCATTACTTTTAGTTAGGAACATGTCCAAATGTCCTGTTAGATTCAATGGTAAATAGGATGGTGCAGTTCTATCCCACTAAGTTAGTTCTATCCCACTAAGTTACCAGTTTCTTGTTGAGGTAACCAGATAGATCTTTTTTCCACCAAAATTCTAAATACTACATAAATTTGTTAAGATGACTTTCCTACTTTTTTCACTCTCATTCTAAATCATGTATAAATTTGTTAGATGCAGTATTCTAAAATAAGTTATATGCGGCCGCATAAAAGGATGCGGCCTTTGGCCGCATGAAAAATTAGATATGCGGCCGAATTATGCGGTTAGCCGCATAATCGGCTGCATTAATGTTATGCGCCCGCATACGCGAATATGCGGACGCATAATCGGCAACTTAAAAATTCCTAAACCGTTAAAACCCCGACCAGTTAAGCATAAAAATCAGTTTTTTTAATTTCAAAGTACTTGTGTTTGACATACTTTTGATTTGAATGTAAAACTAAATATTTATGTTTTGTATGTAAATTGCTTTATACATTAGACTTTAGTTATTTTATGTATTGATCGTTTTAATGGTGCTGATGTTTTAATGTGAATTAATCTATATTTTTAAAAGTTGATATGATTTTTTCTTTATTCCTATCTTTTAAGATTTAATTTAATATATACAAACACACAGATATATAAACTTATTGCTTATTTATTTACTAAAATATTCAATTTCGCATAAACCGCATAAACCACATAATCGGCTACATAATCCATTTATGCGCTATGCACTCCTAGACCGTGCGCATAATGAAACCGTCTTTTATAACACTGGTCACACTAAACCGTGTTTTTCATGCACGGATGGCAAGGCAGATGTCAGAGATTTCTTACTTGCATACACCAACAATTTGTTTAACCAACTTCTGTTCAGTTCATTTATGATGATTTGACATCGGCAGATACTTGCTACGATGAGAAGGAAGATTTTGCTCGAGCTATGCCTACCGTTAGGTTTGCTACTCCAAACACTCCAAGGAAACTTCACTTTATCAAGAACATATTTATCTTACGATTACACCTATATTTTCTATTACTTCCGCTATCATTTATCAAAAATCCCTCAGTGTTCCTATATCGGTCAATATCCGTAATATCGGCCACAATTACGGTTTTTTATATGTCCATTACTGATTTAAGCATTCGATATCGGATTCCGATATTGAACCCAATTACATATTAGTATCGGATATTTGTTGATATTACTAATGTGATTCCGGTTTCAAATATCAGCCAATGTTCGTTATTTTTTTAGCTAATGGATCTCAATCGAGTCGGATCAGATCCAATTAACTACGTCTAACCAGATAACACCTTAAACATTTTAATACTTTTTACCCTAATTTTATTCATTTTTATGCCCTAATTTTGATGTGTCGCCTCATTTTGCTCTCGACGATAAATTCGCAACTCTCTTTTTACAAGGTTGATACTAAAATTTATGACAACATATCTTAACTATATAATCTGTATTGCATCTTTATATATCCAAATTCTAAGATGTTACTTCTAATATTTTTTAAGTGATATTAGTTGCTACAAATAGTTTATAAAAATGTTGACTAGCATATTCTTTCTTGATATTACTAATCTAAAAATAATCTCATGCATTGTTTTGTAATTTAGAAACTGTTATTTTAAAAAAAAATTGGTAATACTTTGCTCTATCATATCATAGTTTTTTGAGGTAACGTATTGGTTTTTTGGCATTGTTATGTTCTTTGATAGCTCGGTTCATTTCTTGTGTATTTTAAAGTCTTGTGATAAATCAATTCCTTATTAATTGTAAGTTTAACGTATTCAAATAAGTATAACCTAAACATGCTTTGATGTGATTTATAAAGTTTATATATAATTAGATATAACCATGGCATGCATATGAGATCTATTTTTAGCATCTGATATGATACTTTGATATTTAATCAATATCCCTAATATATCTCGATATCTACTATCCTATCTGATATCATATTTTTCAAGTTGATACGTGAACGATATCTGATATTTAAAACACGGATCCCTTATAATCAATTTGATAATGAAATTACATTTTTGCGGCACAAATTCTATATGTTAGACTATACCACCCAGATTCAGTGCCAAGGTACTGCTTTATATTAATATTGTCAAGCATTTTTACAAGGATCAAGTTCTATTTAGTTGGGATTAGTTAGAAATTTATTTGAAGTTTTGTTAGAATTTCATATTTTAATTGGTTTGGTTTGTTAGGATTTTATTTGATTTTATTGATATTTTTAGTTGTTTATTATTTTAGTTTAGTCTCACATCAGTTGTGGTAAAGCTTGTTTTAAGTTGGAAGCCCATAAATATTCACGTGAACATTTTATTTTAGTAAATGAAGGGAATAAATAATTTTGAGGGATTAAAAATCCACAACCTGAGACAGGCCTACTTTGACAAAAAGACAAATTTCTTGATAAGAAGACTTAGAACCCTAATTCCCCTATTGTTCATCTTCGAATCTTTCCATCTTCTCCCAAAATTCTCTTCGTACTTCATTAAATTTAGTAGCAGAGCTAAAATCCCAATTTTTCACATTAACATTTCACAATATTTTTAACCCCTACTACTATAGTAATCGAACTGCTCCAGTACCCAATATCCATTGCTATAGTGATTTCTGCAATCTATTACAGTGTTGCTAAAGTGTAGCTCGAAGAATTTCAGTAATTTTCCAAGGATTTTCAGATATATTTTGTAAGGTTCATTATTTTGATACTTTTGGAGCTGTTTTCAGCCTTATTTTTTATCCGTTTAAGGCAATTGCAAGTCAATTCGAACTACTGCATATCTTGGAAATATTTGAAGTTATTTTCAATATATTTTGATGGAATTTTATAATGCAAAATCATTATTTGGATGCCTATGAGTTCACGAAAAAGGAACGAATATAAGAAGTGTGTTGCATCCTGCTCGTTTTAATGGGTCAAATGTACATTGTTGTTATGAAGAGTGGGAGTCCATTATGAAAGATTTCTTTTCCACTGCTATAATCTAATAGGTGAAAATATATTGTGATATACCGAACACCAGATAAAAAGAGAAGCTTATATTTTTAGGAGACAAACTTATGGGTCACAGTTGAAGATGAAGCTTCAACATCAGTATCCAACCAATCCATCATTCAACTTAGCATTCATCAAATTCAAAGTTTAAGAGTCACAAATAGACCCGTGTGAAGAGATCAAAAAGATTCGTGGATACATCAACAATATGGAACTGAAAATGAAACAGTAAAAAGTTGTGCAAGAAATTGAACCTAAGTCTAAATATATAATTGATCTTAAACTCAAGCCGGAGCCCATGATCAAGCTCGAGCCAAAACCTGAGGCCGAGTTTAAGCCTGAGCACAAGCTTAAGATAAATCCTGAGTATGAGATTAAGACTAAGCTTGAGCTTAAGTCAATGTTGCAGCCTGAGATTGAGTCCGAGCCAAAGCTGAAGCTGTAGCTCAACCCTGATTTGGTACCGTAGTCCAAGCTGAAGCCTCATTTGAGCTATTTGTTGATAGTACACCAGAGCTATAGATAGATGCAT
Organism: Scilla litardierei; assembly: GCA_030789695.1. NCBI lineage: Eukaryota > Viridiplantae > Streptophyta > Magnoliopsida > Asparagales > Asparagaceae > Scilla > Scilla litardierei. Next base: position 344,572,650 of record CM061133.1, on the reverse strand, counting down.
AACTTAATCTGGTTGAGCACCTTTTCGATCTGTTGTAATTACCAGTAAGTTTTGTGCATCCACTTTCTTCAATGATCTTGGTATATTCTTTTAAAATCATCGTCTATCTATTTATATTTTGGTTCATTTTAAAGTTCACTAGTAGTTTCCAACTTCAAAAGGTTGGCGGCTACTGATTAGTTTGCATTTCATTGCTATCATTCACTATGTGATGAAGTTTTCAAACGGGAAAGAATGATTAGGATCAAGTTTTAATTATTTGGATTTAGTTAGAATTTTATTTGAATTTTGGTTAGGATTTTTTTAAAATGATTTTATTTGTTTTTATTTGACATTTTTAGTAGTTTGTTATCTCGGTTTGTGGTGAAAAGCGTGTTATATGTTATATGTCTATATATGGGCATGATAACTTTTTTATTTTAATTAATGAAAATGAAGAGTTTTGATAGATTAAAAATCCATAACCACAGAAAGGTCTATTTTGGGGAGTCACATTCTTTGATGAGAAACCTTGAACTTTAATCCCCCAATTGTTTCCCCTAAAATTTCCCTAATTTTCTCACATTTTCCCATTATTTTCTTCGTTATACATCAATTTTCTTTCCATGTAGACGTGAAATAATCGATGATCCTGTTAACCTTTCCCTCCATCAGCAGTCACTACCTAACTTGACTTAAATTCCTAATAAGCTACTCCGCCGACATCTTCAATGGTAGCTCACCAAGCATATACATGCTCTTCCCGGAAATAGATCAACCTTTGGTTTGCGAGGCTGGAGAAAAGGTGAGGGGAAAAGAGAAAACAAAATAACTTGAAATGTTTAAACAGAACTTAAAGAACAGCTGTTGCTGTACTTGGTAAAACTGGAAACAAAATCAAAAGGATCAATCCTCAGGTGATGCTCAAACTTGATAAAAAGATACTCAACCAAAATTGGGCACTTAGCAGATACTTCTAATGAACATGTCTTGTGGGAAACATTATTGTCTCACTGTTCTTTTGTATGTGTTTTTTCAGAGTATATTGTGTGCCAATATGTCCATCCGTCACTCCATCGTTTTGTGCCCGTCTACATTGCCTGGACACAGCCATGCTGATATGAACACAACACACAAATACATGGAACATTCTAAAATATGCACACAATAAGCATCTTGAACACATCTCCGACACACATGACTTCACGATAGAGGTGTTCATGCACGTGTTGATGTGTCAAGTGTTTGTGCTTCTAGTTCTATCAAGATATAATGGGGATCGTAGAATCCTCAGAGCTTCAAGCAAAATCAATACAAGACTAACCTTCACCGCATTTCTCACTTTGCTAATATGGAGAGAAGATCAGAAAGAAATGTTTTGTGAGAGTTTCTCCAACTTTCTTTTTTCCCCCATCCTATTCTATTTGTTTACCTATGCAAGCAAGAACAGAAAACGACCTCCGTGCTCATTGCTCTCGATTCCCTCAGGTCTCCCATTCTCCACAGAATAGACATATCAAGTTCAAAACTCAAGCATATTGAACCAACGTGCCATAAATCAGGCAACGAAGTTACTGCTCGACAACTAGTCCAAGTGACACCCAGCCAAACAACAAAAGGTAAGTGAGCCATTCATGAAAGTGGGTGGACGGTGGATCATCTGGTACAGCAGCAATCACCTACGTAAAAGTTTATTTTGGCTAGTGCAAATTCCTGGTGTGCGGAAGAAGGGGGAGCCAACATGCACAAGCCACATTAGGAATTGAAAAGGGAGGAACGTCATAATCAACAAACAAAAGAAAAGGGCAATCAATGGATCTTTTTTTCCTCCAAAAGAACCGTCAGCGCAAGATGAACAGCTTAGTAATTCGTATAAAGGGGTTAAAAGAAAGAGGAAACATAAGAATTAGCTTTGTACGACAACCATTTTTATGAAATAATCAACCAGATGTCCATGACAAGAAATGACAAAGAGGAAGGCCCTCAGTACTGTTCTGCCCGTAGCACCACCAAAAAAATAAAATATAAAAATAAAAATAATCCCAACCCCACAGAAAAACAAAAGGCACAGTGCCAGTTATATATGACTATGAAACTCTAAATTTTGAACCATGGGACTCGATAATACTATCAAAGAACATGAAAAAATGAAATTAACTAGCTCAGTTCAAATTCTATAATGCCATGTTATAAAACTTATCACAACAGACTTGTCCAATATGCCCTATTTAGGATATAGTGGGCATACAACATGATGGAAATGTGGAAGCGGAAGGGTTTAAATCAAGGGTTTATGGCTGAATTTAGGAAAGAAACATGAATATAAATGATTTGAGAAATGACGAGATGAACTAAAGATGAAGATGGATAACTAAAAATTAAATAAAAGTAACCATGCAGGGCTCTAATCCAAGTGAGTTACTCGCTCATTCTAGACACATCACATGCAAAGAGATTCCACGAAGAAATTAAGATTCATCGCAAACCGCTAATAATTCTCTAAATTTTCACTTCTTTATTTCACTCTTCATAGCGCTATTACAATAAAAGGCATAAAGACCTTTTTATAGAAAAACAAAACTTGAAAGCTGAGAAAACTAATCCTTTTAAAATACTAAAATTTACCTTTCATAAATAAGTTTACAAAAAACCTCATGTTAAACCTCAATATAAAATAAAACTGTAAATTCTAATTTGACTCAAACTCTAAACCAAATATTATGGAAACTCCCAAAAGAAACTCAAAAGTCTTAAACAATTACGGCTGAAAAGAAGAAAATCTAAGCAAATTCTAATTAGTTCTCTTTCTTCAATAATAAATCCTCCTCTGAGTAAGATTCGCTCCAATTACTAAAATGATTTGTGCGTGCTCATGGCTCATTCCACATCTAACAACATCCAAGGCCATATAATCACTCTGTCTCAGCATCTTCCAGTAATAAATTGCATGAAGATCATAATGCATAGTTCAATCTATCTCAGCATTTTAAGCATGAAGATCATAATGCATAGCTCAATCTATCTCAGCATTTTAAGCATGAAGATCATAATGCATAGTTCAATCTATGAAAATCAGGAAAGATTATTCAGAACCATTACCACAAGTCATAATGATAATCAAAACCCAAGGACACCCCCCTAATGACTCATTTATTGGTCCTTGTCCCTTAATAAATTAGCACCCATCCTATGAAAATCAGGAAAGGTTATTCAGAACCATTACCACAAGTCATAATGATAATCAAAACCCAAGGACACCCCCCTAATGACTCATTTATTGGTCCTTGTCCTTGTCCCTTAATAAATTAGCACCCATCCTAATGCTGGGCCAACAAGGTGACCGTTTTGTTGCATCCATCATCCTCATCTTGGAAATTGTTCTTCACCTTATCATGGGTGTAAATTTTGGACCATAATTATAAATTCATTTCTTCAATCTTCGCAATGCCTCTCTCAATAGCAGTCTATCTTAAAGTTCTCAATTTGTTTTATAATACTGTTTGCTCGAGTCCTCTTTATCTCCTATTGTTTTAACCAGAAATTACTTGGATCACATTGATATTATTAACCGCGCCATTAGCTTGTCAAGGGATGCATCAATCCCATGAAATCTTAGCCAGACCTCGCACATAATGCGTATACCTATAAACCGTTTGCTGACTTTATAATATAACACAGGAAACAGAAGGAAGAAAATATAAAAATAAAGAGGAAATAAAGAAGAAAAAGACACACGGAAATACATAAATCTTTTTTTTGCAATGTAGAACTACAAGACACTATTCAATTTGACAAGTTATAACTATATGATTATGGTAGAAGTTCATATGTTGCTGTGAAGTATCGTTTCAAGTTTCCTATACTCTTCTTTTGTTAACATATCACCTAAATTCATAAGTCTATATTGGATCTAACGTGTATGAAGTTTCCTATCCTCTTCTTTTGTTAACATATCACCTAAACATCTAGAAGAAAAAAGTTTCTTTATTGGATATGTACCCTGAATAACTAGAGGAAGAATTGCTTTTTTAAAAATCTCATAATGAATTAATTTTGTTGTGTTCACATGCCATGTTAGTAGGTATATGTCATGATGACAAGTTATAACTATATGATTATGGTAGAAGTTCATATGTTGCTGTGAAGTATCGTTTCAAGTTTCCTATACTCTTCTTTTGTTAACATATCACCTAAATTCATAAGTCTATATTGGATCTAACGTGTATGAAGTTTCCTATCCTCTTCTTTTGTTAACATATCACCTAAACATCTAGAAGAAAAAAGTTTCTTTATTGGATATGTACCCTGAATAACTAGAGGAAGAATTGCTTTTTTAAAAATCTCAGAATGAATTAATTTTGTTGTGTTCACATGCCATGTTAGTAGGTATCTGTCATGATTTGCCTTTTCAGGAGGCGTGTAGTATCAGCATCTAACATTCATTTCTTCCATGAACTAAACACTCCATCGCCCATCAGCTAAACTAAATGGTGAAAGCCTCATGTGGATGCCTGACCATATAATTTGGCCAAACTTGTGAGGACTTTTCAATTAGTAGTAACATTTAACAGTTGACCAATTTTGGTAGTTTAGATTATGACTACAATATAATGCTTCATAGTCCATACTTTTGCATCCTGCACCATATGCAAAAACCAATATCATTCACAAGAATGCACCAATACTCTCAAGAAAATGGGACATAAATGGAAATAAACAGGGAGCTCTCTGTTTACGGCACTCATATAAAGAAAGTTTCAAGATATAGCTAACAATGAAGTATATCATGTTTCTAATTGATAATCTAGTTGCAAATAGTAAATTCAAGCAAATGCAAACTATTTTCCATAGTTTAATAACCACAAATTAGAAAGCCCAATATGTGAAAGCAATGAAGAATGCATACTTTTCACGAGCTGCAAGAATCTCAACGATGTTGCTTGGAAGCATTCCTGGTATTATGGGTCCATCTTGAGCCTGTTCTGTTTCCATAACTCCTGGATATCCATCATCGCCTGTTTTTGATAGTTCCTGACTTTGAACACCATCATCTTCTAATTTTTGGGGTGTGTTCCTTTGTGCCCACTGCCTCCTCCGCTCTTTGCCTTCCCGAGCCACCCTAGAAAAATTAATTTAGTTTATTTAGAATTATCATTTAAAATTCGGCACACATATTCAGGAAAATTAAGTGGGGGAATCCACATCCAAGCGAATAATAACGTAATAACACTAGGAACCATGATTCCATATTTTACATCCTAAATGGTAAAATATATCCACGTATAACAAGATGAACAATCTGTTTTGAAAAGGATAACATGTGTGGTAAACTGCAACAGAAATTTGTGATTTGTTGCCAAAAACAATGTATATATTCATGCCAATATTGGAATTGTCTATTCATGACTGAATTGGGCTTTATACCACGTTCCCAAATATGCTTCATAATTCATGCTTATTGAACTATCCCAAGTTATAGAGGTCAAAGTACAAACATATAAGCTATTGACTTATTAAAATTTATTAAAGAATTCTATTACTATCTAGGTAGTCTTATGCTAGTGTTGATGGGTAATTTCGTTGAACAGTAAGATGAAGCTAACGAGGACGCCTCCGGTGATGTGTCGCTTCGTTGGCTATGGAGTGGGACCCGAGGTAGCTTGAACCCGAGTCAGATGGAGTTAAGTTCGAGCTGTTGAGCTATTCCGAGCAATCTGTAGCACAGACAAATCGTCAGGGAATCGGATCTGTGTTCCGACCCAAATCTCCTCCAATGTTTAAGTCAATAAGAAACTTATAGAATGCTCGGGACAGCTACGTCTGACCTATTAAGAGATCGTCCTAACACTGTCACACCAAGCTCTGGATGAAGAAATGTAAAGTGAAAGAAGCATTGAGCATCAGTTATCAGAGTACCTTAGTAGTATCTCCCCTGTCCCCCCTCGTCTTCTCGTCGTTAAGACTATTTATAGGTGAGGGTGTCCCCTCAGTGCCCCCTGACGAGAGGGTTGGGCTCTATCACGAAGGGATAGCCCGTGGTATAAATAAGAAAAATAGGGGTAAGGCGAACTTTCATATTTGAACTTTTAAAAAGAAACCATCTGCTTCTTTGTTATTCTTCTCTCTTTCTTGAGGTTCTCTGCCATGCTCCTCCTTCGTCATCTGAAACTGCTGAGCGATGGGAAGAGATGGGGAGGGCAGAATTGGTTGTATTAGATCCCTTGTCTAGAAGGTTCTTCAAATATAGACGAAGCATCGACAGACGTGAATCCTTCAGAACATGTTGCAAAGAAAGGGAAAAGCTTGGCCCTTGTTGTTGATCCGAAAGCCACAATCTCGCGAGATAATAAAGAAAGTCTCGATGTACCAGACGTGGTCGCCAATCAGGCTTCCACAGTATTGGCTGATTAGCTTCATACGCTCCATGAAGATTACGCTCGACCTACCAACCTGGTTCGGATTCCTTTGCCTAATGAAAGGGTGTGTTCCTTCGGAGAGTGTAAGATGTGGGTATACACCAGAGCTTTCCGTTATGGACTTCGATTCCCCATACACACTTTCATTCCTCAAGTGCTGAACGTTCTGGGGATATCCATTTGTCAACTGATGCCCAATTCTGTGGGCTGTTTGGTCGGCTGCATTGTACTTTGCATGATGACCGTAGTGGAGACGTCACGGACGTTGTTCAACCACTTTTTCCGATTGAAAATCCATGCATCCTCTGCGTGGTATTACATCACAGCCAGAAGGAATATGCAGCTAATTAAAGATCTCGGCTCCAATCATGAATGGAAGGAGCAATTTGTGTTTGTAGCCTTCCCCAGCATGGCGGCCTTCCTTAACCATTGGGAGCTTCCGAGCCTTGTTGCAAATGAGGAAGTACCTCTCTGTGATGACTTAAAGGCTGTTGAACGCTTACTAGCCTTGCGAAGAGCCACAAATTAACATCAAAGCTCTTTGGCACAGAGACTTTGCTGAAGACGGTGTGAGCGAAGGGTAAGGTACTTTCACATGTCCCGTATTCGCTTTTGCTTCTTCCTAACCCTCTTTGTCTTGCTTACAGACGTGATGGGTCAGGAGTATCAGGGGATCCTGGACTTCATGATGCTTTCCGAGCTTCTTTTCAAGTAGCTGAAGGAAGCTCGACATCCCATCAAGTGGTTCGTCCTTAACGAAGCAAGGGCAGAGCTGTTGAGAGTTTGTCACATGTGGCCCAAGATATCCCTCAGATAAGTAAGGGCATGTAAAAGAAAAGGCTGTGAACCATGGCTGAGGTTAAAGAGCCAAAGCCAGAGTGAAGAAGTGAAGAAGTGAGATCGCCCTCACGAACCAAGTTCACCGGGCAGGCAGGGATGTTACCGAGGCTTTGATTATGGCACCTGAGCAAGATCGGGCCCCTGTTCAGGAGGAGTCTTCAATGGACCAGACGCAACCCCAAGAATTAGGCTTCTACCAGGACACTGGCCATGGGACGGTCTACTCCCTCCGGTACCATTGGCCGACGAGATCCCTCCTGAGCTTAGGTCGATCTTGTTGGAAGACATGTCACCTCAAGCTCTGCCAGAATGTCCTAAGGATTAGCTTCATCAGTTCACTTATTCCGTAGGAAAGGGGGAGTCAGTCTTCCTGAACTATGAGGTTGCCTCATGAGTTGTGGAGAATTCAATTCTTCATATGGATATGGCCATCATGAAGGTCACCATGAGAGGCTGGCCACCTTTATAATTCGGCAAAGTCACCAAGTGGGTATCTCCCTTCCTTTCTCACCTATATCGGGTACCAAATTTAACCACCTTTTTGCTTTGTGCTATGCAGGTGGCCACAATGGCTGCCGAGTTGCGACGATGCTCATCGGCCATGGCTAATTATGAGACCAATTTAGCTAGCAAACGAAAATGGATAACCACCTCCCAGAAAGCCATTGACCAGGCGAAGGCGAAACTGAAAAGGTCGTCACTTCGTCAGGCCAAGCTTAGGTCTCGTGTAGAGGAGATGGAGAAGGAGCTAACAATAACAAGAATAAGGGCTAAGGATGAGGCTATCATCAAGAGGCAGGCCGAGCAACAATTACTCGAGTAGGATGTGCTCAGAAAGCTGAGGGCCTACTGTGAGAGAGAGAGAGAGAATGGCAAGCGAAGGAGGCCAAACTCCGGGCTCAGCTGCTTGAGGAAAAAAGTGGAAGGAAGAAGCCGATCTTCTGGATCGATTAGTTGCGTCAAAGGGGGATAATCCTTCGAAGATTGCAGAAGAGGCGGTGAAGCAATACATAGAAAGTCTTGGCCCATTGATGAATTGTTTAAGGCGGGCTTCTCACGATGTCAGCTGAAGATCGAGCGCAAGTTTCCCAATTCGGGGGTTAATTTTGGCCATCTGACATTGATGTCTGACGAGCCGAAAGAGACGACCAAGGGGAATGACGACGCTCTACTACAGAAGCTGCATCCTCAAAGGTCGCCCTCATGGCTCTATCGCCTTATGAACACATCACTTCTTTTCAAACATGGAGCTCAAATTTTTGTATGTAATAAATATAATAAAGTTAATTATAAAAATAAATGTTTGTCTTGTCTGTGTAAGGGCCCGCTTCCTTTAAAGCCCATTACCCTTTTAAATAAACCCCCCACTCATTCTCTCTCCCCCTCTCTCATTTTCACGCACCCAGCAACAAAAAAAACCCGATGATTTCTCTCGTTCCCCTCGAGCAGCGGCGGCGGCGTATCCTTCGTCGTTTCGAATCAAAACCCTAACCGTCCGATTTTCTCGTGAGGAAATCTTGACGTCTTCGGCTCCGATCTTCAAGCGATAAGATCTCTTCTCTCTCTCCCCTCCTTACTTATATGAATGGATTTTCTAGGTTTCGTTTTCCTGCGAAAAATTATCTTTTCTCTCTTCGAAAATTTCTGATTTTCTTTCTAAGGTTTCGGATCTTATTCTTGAGGGTTTCGACATCACCCGTGGGATTCGGTCTTGCTTCTAGGGCTACGAATTTGCCCTTAGGACTTCCGATCTTGCTCCGAGAGGTTTTGATTTTTTCTCCTTGGTTGCGGATCTGCTCTTGGTGTTTTTGGTTCTACTCTGTTGGCTTCGGATCTTTATTATATTTTTGCAACCTTCGATTTCAGGTAGATTTCAAACCATATTAAGCTTCTAATTATTTATTCTCAGGATGAAGATGATGATTCATGTAAAATTATTAGAGAGGAAACTCCTCTGTGAATATATTTGGCACCTAGGTATTATGGCCGTTGTCCCTTACTCTCGATTAGACCCTTGCGTTGGTATGTGGTTGGGTCGGCCGCCGATAGAAGGTACGGCTTGAGTGTTGCTTGATTTTTTTCTAGCGGGACTTACTGTTTGGCGTTTGGTTCTTTAGGGTGATGTGGTTTCCTGGGCTTGCAGAACTTGTCTGTATTTGTTTTTATCACTTGGGTAATATACTTATCAGGTTGTTTTCCTTAGGCTTTAGCTTTGTTTCACCTATATGTATATTCAGTTCAGTCCCTTGTAAAATTTCAGTTCAGTCCCACGTAAAATTTCAATTCAGTCCCTTGTAAAATTTCAGTTCAGTTCCTTTTAAAATTTCAGTTTAGTTTTTTTTAAAATTCAGTTTCATTTCTTTTAGAATCTCGGTTCAGTACTAGTTAAAATTACAATAGATTTCTTTAAACATTAAGTTCAATATTTTTTTTGAGTTTCAGTTTCCTTTATAAATTCAATCTAATTCTTTTTAAAATTTCGGTTTAGTTCCTTTAAAATTCAGTTCGGTTTATCCTTACAAGTTTTCCTTACAAGTTCAGTTTCTGTTTTTCCCTTATAAGCTTATTTTAATCGCTGGAAACATGTACTCCCTTATTGCAATACTCCCTTATTGCAATGATTTTGAGCTAGAACGGTATCCTTCTAAGCAAATCCGAAACCGAGCAACCCCTCTAGGCAGGTAGACCACAACTTATAAAGGTGCCAACATGAATCTGATTCATTCTTAGTTTTTATTTATCCTTTTCAATTACTTTATCATAAATTTTCATTTTTCTTGTTACTTCCGCTATTTATTTTTTGTGTCATTTTATTTATGTGCTTTAAAGTGTTTCTGGAATTTGTTGGACAGATTTGATAAATGGACGACTATCTCATAATGTTAATTGGACATGCGTATATAATTGGCACTTTTCTCTAAAGTATATGTTTAGAAGTTATGCAATGAAATTATACGATATTATTGGTACGCCTGATTTTCTTGCCCCAAACATGACAGCCTGAACATAGAATTTGCATAGTTATCTAAATATATAATTTAGAGAACAACTACATGAACAAGATACTTGACACCCTAGAATTAGAACAACTACACTTGACATCACGGGTATTGGGTAACTTAAAATTGAGAGGGTGCAGGAGCGATTGAAGCCATGCTTATGGCCCCTATATGGGAGGATTTCCTTTATGGATCCTGAGTTCTCGATATACTTTGACCTTATACTCGGCCCGGGGTAGCACCCCGCGGTCCAAGGTGGACTTCATGTTGCACATCGTGCTCTCCTCTTATAAGTCACAACACAATACAACAACAATTCTTTTGGTTATTTGCTCATTTCTTATTGTCACTTAAATCATGCCAGGTCAGTAATTTTTCTTTTACAGTTCCTTTTGTACCTTTTAACTTCCTGTAAAACAAATGAATTAAATGTTTAATACGGTTTGCAATCTACTTTATTAATGGTGGTTCAAATCCATCAGGTAATACTCAGCTTGAAGAGGAGGCTCCGCAGTACGAAGAGTCCGATTTTCCTGTTGAGGACGCAGACTTTTGATATTATGTATTATCAGGAGAGTGTTTACTTCTCTTAGACGTTTTCTCTTTCAGCATTGTTTTAGTTGAGCTGTAGTTTTCATTTTTGCCTAGACATTGTAATTCCTTTCCAGGTTTAATAAAATGAATATTTATTTATCTTTGTCTCAAATATTTTCTGTTTAAACTATATTGACTTCACTGGTACCTGCAAGACCTGCAAGACCTGCAAAATTATTGTGAGTGTGACGGCACCCGTTCCTGGGGCGTTACAATCTGCGAGGCATAGAATTGCTTGCATGCCCCCTCAACAGCTCGAGCTTATGCATTGATAAGGTGCCAGGTGTAAGCTGTTGAGCAACGAACTTTTACTTCAGTTGCATAATCCTTGTTGGTAAAACAGGCATATCCTTCGAGGATGCAATCTCCAATAGTGTTGCTAGGTGGACCCGTGCAAGGGTACAAGTGGCTCGTTCCCGTTCGAGTAGTTCAGTCGGCCCGCGAAGGTATAGATAAGTCATCCTTGTTCGTATAGCTAGGTCGGCCCGCGAAGAGTAGGCCATCTGATCGTATAGCCGAGCAACCCGCGAGTGTATAAGATTGAATGTGTAGACATGAGTGCGTAAAAACAAGATCAATAAAATGACCCTTGCAAAGTACATTCGTCGCGCATGTATTAGCTTGACACAGTGTAAGTATTTGGAGGAAAAGAAACTTTATTCATTGATTCGTAAAAAAAATTTCGAACAAAGGAAATTTATTCAATGTGAGCTTGAAGTGTCGCCATGCACACATTTTTAAGCATCCGACCAATGAGATCTCCTTTGCAAATCATTCAACAACTCGGGTAACTGACCAATTTGGTATGACCCTGTTTCCTTTGTCTTTGCCCTTTAAGGTCCCTTCAGCTGCCCTATTTTCCGAGTTGTCGACGAATTTCTTCAAGTGACCACGCTTGATCAAGGCTTCGATGTCCTTTTTCAACGTCTAGCAGTCCTCCGTGTCGTGGCCACTGTTAGGGGTGGCAAAATGAGCCCGACCCGACCCGACCCGAACCCGGCATTCTTAATCGGGTATGGGTAAGGGCCAATCCGGGTCAAGTAGGAAATGGGTTGACCTGACCCGACCCGGATTTCCCGACCCGGATTTCCCGACCCGGATAAAATCCGGGTCGGGTATGGGTTTGGCATGTCAACCCGGATGACCCGAATTCGACCCGGTTTACTTTCTCTACATATATAAAAATTTATATTATAACTTCAATACACAGTTGCAATTGGAGTTGTGCTTATACGATTTGAATTGTTGTCCTATGATTTAAGAGTTCTTGGATTCAATTCCCTTTACATACAACTTTTTTGTTAATTTTATTACTTTCGTTAATAAAATGGTAACGTTAATTATACTTCCTTGTTGTCATCAGTGCGGTTTAAGCGACGAGCTACTGGAAATTATGCAACACTTAATAAATTGTCGATGGCTCTTAATAAATAGCTGGATATCGAAAAAGGAGTAGTAGTGTATACGTCAAATCTTAACCTGACGGGTTAATCCGAACCCGACCCGGAAATTTTTCGGGTCACCCGAACTCGACCCGAATTCAATCCGGGTCGGGTTAGGGTTTACCCCTATCCGGATCGCGTCAAATCTGACCGACCCGAACCCGAACCCACCTGACCGGTTTGCCACCCCTAGCCACTGTCTTGATGATACTTGCAAGATTTCAGGTCATCCCTTTTATCATATTTAACTTTCAGCTTGGGAGGTCGGTCGAAGTGTCTTTCGCCTTTTGCATAGGCCAACACTTCGGCCTTGGAAGCGTTCAGCTTGGTGAATGTCTCGCCGGTTGCGCGTGAACGACCCCTGAGGGTCCTTTCTTATCGCTGTCGGTCCCTAGGCTCTCGGCGAGAGACATCATGGAGTCGAGCTTCTCTCCTTGCTTCTGCAAGGGGCTTGGAAGATCTTTTCCTTCGGGCGGCTAGTGCTTCCTCCGACAGCATGTACTGTTCTGCTCTAGTAAGGAGGTGGTCGAGGTCATGTTGTGGTCGCTGATACATCGATTTCACCCAATCCTCACAATGGATTCATTTCTTGAGAGCTGCGATGACAGTTTCATCGTTGCAGCCATCGACATTCGGCCCCTCATTGTTGAAACGCGTGAAGAAGTCCCGCAGCGTTTCTCCTTCTCCCTGCTACAGAGTGAATAGATGGTCCGAGCTCTGTTTTCGCCTACGTTCCGCCTTAAACTGCCAACAGAAAGCTTGAGATAAGCTCTTGGAAGACCCAATGCTACGATTGGGCAACATGTACCATTCATTCGCAGCCTTGTTAACGTTGTGTGAAAGGCTTGACATAGAAAAGGTTCATCTGCCCCGTGTATCTCCATCACTCTTGTATTTATGGACGTGCTCACGAGGATCGCACGTGCCATCAGATTTGTCCAGGGGCAGCTTAAACTTTGGCAATCGCATTGCCAAGGTGATGTTCTTCTTCAATGGGTCGCGCTCATCCTCCGAACCAAAGGATGGATAGTTAGGACGTTGTACATCACCGCGACGTTTGATCTGCCAACAGGTGGGGGTGCTCAAAGAATCGACTGCCTCTCCTCCCAAACCATTGGGAGAGTTCGATGGGTGAGGACTGTCTCCTCGGCTCTTCCAGTTGTACCCAGACTTGGTGTTCTGAGGACTACGGCTGCGATCATGCGTGCGATGGACCTTTGTTAGTTCCACATCGCTTTGAGTAAGAGGCAAGAAGTTTTCCCGTTTGTACAGGGTCGCATGCCCTTGGGCCCGTGGAGTGGTTATTGCCACCGCTCTGATCACGATGGCCTCCGTCGAGGTTGGCGACCTCTGATCTTCACCGAGGTGGAGTAACCTCAGTCAGGGGGTTGACTCATTTCTCCAAGTTCAGTTCACCATCCCTCTGGCTCCTTAGTGCAGATTGTTGCTCGATGGCCACATGTGACTGTTGGTGCGCTAGTCGCTCTATAACATTGGTCAACGCCTGGACGTTAGCATTGACCGCTTGCAAGAATGCTTGGAATTGCTCTAGCGTGACCAGATGCGGCTCTAGCCTCCCTTGGAAAGAAGAAGAGCCAGAGTCTTCATGGATGATCGGTGCATCAGGGTCCTTACTTGTGAATGGTCCCATGGACCCTTAGTACGTCGGTTGAAGCGACATTATTGTTGACAGGATGTTGATTCTGTGTTCCCACAGACAACGCCAATTATTGATGGGTAAATTCATCGAACAGTAATATGAAACTGACAAGGACACCTCCGGTGATGTGGTGCTTCGTCGGCTGTGGGTGGGACCCGAGGTAGCTTGAACCCGAGTCGGAGGGAGCTAAGTTCGAGCTGCTGAGGTGAAGACCGACCTAACTCTGAGCTGTTCCAAGCTAGCTACAGCACAGACAAATCGTCAGGGGGTCGGATCTGGGTTTCAACCCAAATCCTCTCCAATGCTTACGTCAGTAACAGACTCAGAGAATACTCGGGACAGCTAGGTCTGACCTATTAGGAGATCGTCCTAGCACTGTCACACCAAGCTATGGGGGAAGAAATGTAAAGTGGAAAAAGTATTAAGTATCAGTTATCAGAGTACCTTAGTGATTAGTATCTCTCCAGTCCCCCCTCCTCTTCTCATCGTTAAGACTATTTATAGGTGAGGATGTCCCCTTGGTGTCGTTAGGTTATAATGAACTGACTTTAATAGTGGCATGATCGATCCTGAAAATGGGCATAACCGTTGTCCAATTATTGTGCCATTAATATCATGCCCATTATCAACTGATCCCTTGGTATTATGGAGCTCAACGGGTAGAAGTGGCTTAGTCTTGACTGCGTAAGCGGTTGACCCTCAACATATACTTCCTGGGCTTTGTGGGCTTTGTCATCGCGTTCCTTGCTGGCCCCTTTATTTGGATGATGAATTCCTCTCCGCTTTGTGGGCCGGCCCAATGTTGTAACAGCTAGGATTTGATCTATGCCTCATTTTGGGTCATGTCGTGCGAGCTATGGCTAAATATCCTAGTCAAGACATCAACGTATTAAACATTTTCTGGCTAGTCCCATGGGCCATGGACCAGTCGACCCACTTCCCACCCCGCCGACAACAGAGATGCCACTAAATACATTCATAGAAGACCCTAAAGGAGGAAATTTTTTCTTCAACAACTATGAGAAAAAGAAACAGAAATGACAACAATATGGAACCAAAAAAATTAAATAAGCTAGCATTCCCAATAGGAAAAGCAACACTGTCGAACTTGAAACACAATGTCTTGAACAAAGTTTGCAAGAAAATAGAACTATAATCTAGAACCGGTAAACCACTAAGCAATAAAAAGGAGAAACGTACCTAATCATCATGTCTATATGACAAATTAGCACAGTGAAGGCTAGCATAACAACTAAACTATCCGAATACAAATGAGCATGCATGATTAGAAAATTACCTTATTGCATTTTCTGTTTGAATCTTTCTAATCTCTTCATCTTGCTTGATACCCTACAATATCAACGAATAAAGAAAGGCAAATGATTACATCCGGATAATATGATATTACAATTCGTTTCACAAGCTCTAAGATAATAGAGATTATATGGCCCGAAACCACAAGCTCTAATTTTTGTCAATTAACATGAATCACAACTTATAAATCAGTAAAATATCACAAATAAAATCATACGACATAAAAATCTACAAGTTTAGAGCCATGAGATCGAATTCACCTCTTCGGCGGTGAGCTCTTCAGGCGCGTCCGAATCGCTGTCGCCATCGACCATCTCTACCGCCTCTTTCTACCGGAGCACAGCAGCGACGCCTTTAAAGAAAGTCGGTGAGGGTATCAAATCCGCCGTTACGAAAAATTCTAGGGTTTTAGGGGTTTTGTGTTTCAAGCCGGGAATTGATATGCGAACAGACCTTTTTTCGGACACCTGAATTTTTATTAAAATACCGATAATATCCTTTTTTTCCAATCCCGAATCTATTATACATTTGACAACGTTTTTTGAATTCTAGGGCTGACTAAGATAAAGAGTGGCTGGGATTTGATTTCGAGAAATCAATGGTTGAGATTGGATTTTGTGACAATTTTAGTGGGAAAACTTAAATTTTGGTGGAAAAAGTGTCTTGGAAACCAAAACTTTGAAATTAGAAGTGTCTTGGAAAAGATTGTGGACATTAAATTAAGGGAAAAAGTGCCTTGGAAACCTAAACTTTGAAATTAGAAGTGACTTGGGAAAGATTGTGAAGATTAAATTTGGTGGAAAAGTGTTTGTGAACCTAAACTTTGAAATTAAAAGTGCCTTGGGAAAGATGGTGGAGAAGCATGATCAATTAAATTAAACAAAATAAAAAATTTAGCGTAAAACAATTTAGGGGATCAACAAATTAGCGTAAAAATACCCTGAGATTTGTTGGCGCCCGCGCAATTTTTTTACGCTAATTTGTTGTTTCGCGTCGAAGGCACGAGCGCCAAATTTGTTGTTCGACGCCGAATTTGTTGTTCCGTACCAAATGCGCATGCGCCGAATTTGTTGTTCAGCGCCGAAGGTGCCCGTGTCGCTAAATATTTTTACGCTAATTTATTTTTCTATTAAATTTTGGCTGTGGAAATAATTTTTCGGAGAACAAAGATTTCGCGGGGGAAATCTTAAATGAATCGTGCCCGCTGGCACGGGTTATGACTAGTCTATTATACATTTGACAGCGATTTTTGAATTCAAGAGCTGACTAGGACAAGATAAAGAGTGGCTGAGATTTGATCTTGGTATATCAATGGTTAAGATTGGATTTTGTGAAAATTTTAGTGGGAAAACTTAAATTGTGGGTGGGGAAATGTCTTGGGAACCAAAACTTTGAAATTAAAAATGTCTTGCGAAAAATTGTGGAGATTAAATTTGGGGGGAAAAGTGTCTTGGAAACCTAAACTTTGAAATTAAAAGTGTCTTGGGAAAGATTGTGGAGAAGCATGATCCATTAAATTAAACAAAGTAAAAAAATTAGCGTAAAAAATTTAGCGGAACAACGAATTAGCGTAAAAATTTAAGTTAATACTCTCACCTAAAAATACCCTGAGGTTTGTTGTTAAGGCGCCCGTTAAATTTTTTTACGCTACTTTGTTGTTCCGCGCCGAAGGCGCCCGTGCCGTATTTCGTGTTCTGCGCCGAAGGCGCTCGCGCTTTGTCCGCGCCAAAGGCGCACACGCCTAATTTTTTGTTCTACGCCTAATTTTTTGTTCTGTGCCGAAGGCGCCCGCGCCGAATTTGTTGTTCCGCGCCGAATTTGTTGTTCCGCACCGAATGCGCCATATTTGTTGTTATACATTTGACAGCGATTTTTGAATGCTAGGACTGACTAGGACAAGATAAAGAGTGGCTGAGATTTGATCTTGGTAAATCAATGGTTAAGATTGGATTTTGTGAAAATTTTAGTGGGAAAACTTAAATTTGGGAGGATGTCTTGGTAATCAAAACTTTGAAATTAAAAGTATCTTGGAAAAGATTGTGGAGATTAAATTTGGGGGGGAAAGTGTCTTGGGAACCTAAACTTTGAAATTAAAAGTGTCTTGGAAAAGATTGTGGAGAAGCATAATCCATTAAATTAAATTAAATTAAAAAAATTCGCGGAACAACGAATTAACGTAAAAAATTTAAGTTAATACCCTCACCTAAAAACCATGAGGTTTGTTGTTCCGCGCCGAAGGCGCCCGCGCCGTATTTGTTGTTCTACGTCGAAGGCGCTCGCGCGTTGTTCCGCGCCAAAGGCACACACGCCGAATTTTTTGTTCTATGCCGAATTTGTTGTTCTGTGCTGAAGGCGCCCGTGCCGAATTTGTTGTTCCACACCGAGGGCGCTTGCGCCATATTTGTTGTTTCGCGCCGAAGACGCCCACGCCGAAGGTGCCCGTGTCGCTAAATATTTTTACGAGAATTTTTTGTTCTTTTAAATTTTGGCTGTGGAAATATTTTTTTGGGGGAATAAAGATTTTGTGTGGGGAATCTTAAATGAACCATGCCCACGGGCACGGGTTATGACTAGTCTATTATACATTTGACAACATTTTTTGAATTCTATGGCTGACTAGGACAAGATAAAGAGTGGCTGAGATTTGATCTTGATAAATCAATGGTTGAGATTGGATTTGGTAAAAATTTTAGTGGGAAAACTTAAATTTTGGTTGGAAAAGTGTATTGGGAACCAAAACTTTGAAATTAGAAGTGTCTTGAGAAAGATTGTGGAGATTAAAATTGGGGGGGAGTGCATTGGGAACCTCAACTTTGAAATTAGAAGTACCTTGGGAAAGATTGTGGAGAAGCATGCTCCATTAATTAAACAAAATAAAAAATTTAGCAGAACAACAAATTAGCGTAAAAATACCCTGAGGTTTGTTTTTCCGCCTTCGGCGCCCGCGCCGAATTTTTTTACACTAATTTGTTGTTCTGCACCGAAGGCGCTGGCGTCAAATTTGTTGTTCGACGTCGAATTTGGTGTTCCGCTTCGAAGGCGCATACGCCGAATTTGTTGTTGCGCCGAAGGTGTCCGTGCCGCTAAATATTTTTACGCTAATTTATTGTTCTGTTAAATTTTGGCTGTGAAAATAATTTTTCGGGGAACAAAGATTTCGTGGGGGAAATCTTTAATGAATCGTGTACGCGGACACGGGTTATGACTAGTACTCTGTAAAAATTGCTCCGTTTACGTACATGTTTTTGCTCGTCGCACGTAACTTTGTGCTCATGAATCTTGTTTGAGGGAAGTGTTCAGCTCACATACCTTTGTGCACATTGCCCATGTTAACATACCAAGAACTAATTGCTTATTACAGATACCTCTTTTCAATATTATGTAATTAACTTAATTAATTAATCTACTCTGCACACATACCCCAGTCTCTCCTGTCATAGCCCCCCTCTGTCACAGCCCCCTCCCCCTTCGCCCCCTCCCCAAACCCCCTCATCCGTCCTCTTCCCCAGGTCACTCCCTCCACAGCCCCCCCTCCCCAGGCCCCCTCCCCCTCCCCACTGTAGTGCCCTGTGAAGCTACTGCACATGTACTAGAGGGGGGTGAATAGTACTTAAAATAATTAAGAGAGTTATTCCTAACTATTCTGCAAGAAACAAACGACAATGCGGAATAAACAACAATCAACAAGAATGGACAAACGCAAACAAAGCATGTAACTGGTTCGGATCCACCCAAGTCTCCCCGACTTGTTCCCGGTGATCCTACGTCCCAACCACCCGGATCCCCTCCGGATACTTGAGTTAGAAACCCTAACTCAATATTTAGCACTATGAAATTCTTGTGAAAAACCTTCACAAGACCAAATTATACAAATGACATGTGACTCCCACAAACCGGGATCACACCCTCTCTCACAACCGAGAGACAATCTTAAATATTAAATACGATGAAATAAAGAAACACTTACCACAAAATCCTATGCCTTGAGTATACTTACCAAATTAGGGCAAGATGGATTTTGGGGAAGAAGCAAGCACCAAGCCCTAGCTCCACCAAGATGGACAGCAATAGATGGCTAGGGAGGAGATGGTGACTTGGATTCAAAGCCCTTGGCTTGAATGGCTCACAATGGAGAGAATCTCTCTTGAGGAAATTTGCTCAAAGAGTGAAGGAGAGATTCTTGGTGAGAAGAGAGAGCTTAGAAATAGTTTGAGAAAACTCTTCTCTTAGGTCTGAAAATACTTTGATAATGGACCTCTAGCCTTGCCTCAAACGAATCATGTTTGTATTTATAGAGGCAAGAAAAATCGTGCTCAAAAGATTCCCAACGGTTATATTTCTGAAGCAGTTAGTCGGTCTAAGAAGGATCACTGACCGACTAGATTGGCAACTAGTCGGTCGGTGATTCTTCATGAACCGACTAACAGGCAAACAGCCAAACGAGAAAGTTCCAGGCAACATGAACTAGTCGGTCTAAGCAGACTTGCCAACCGACTAGTTTCACAACTAGTCGGTCGGTGAGTGTTCTTTGACCGACTAATTTGACCGACTAACAGATGAAATAGGAAAGGCTAGATTCAAGTTGGACTAGTCGGTCTAAGAACAAATGCTGACCGACTAGTTTATCAACTAGTCGGTCGACAAACGTTCTTTGACCAACTAACGATAAATAGTAACTAAGGCTGTACAGGGAAAGCTCAACTAGTCGGTCTAAGAAGGATTCCTAACCGACTAGATCGTCATCTAGTCGGTCGGTGACTCTTCTTTGACCGACTAATTGATCAACAGTGAATGAGCTGAAATGATCAAGGACATCTAGTCGGTTCATGTAGAGTTGCCGACCGACTAGATCGTCATCTAGTCGGTTGGTACTTCTACTTGAACCAACTAAGATGCACTAGAAGCCGAGGAAAGAAGCGATAAGCTTCGGGAAAGTTTCTAATGGCTTCTACGATAATCCTAGCTCTAAGATATGAATGAAATGAAGATGATAATGTAAGTCCTACTCAGGGCTTAACAATCTAATCTATGAAGCTAGAAGACAACAAATAATACATGACGAACCGTCTTCAAAGCTTCAATCTTCATTCTTCTTGACTTCAATATTACTCCTAGAGCTTCAACGAAGCTTCAGGCACACGATCACCCGTATTGAGAAGTCTTGAGACGTCGCTTATGATGTATGTATTCTTTTGGCGACGATCTCCATAACTGCGCTCACAAACAGTTAGTTCACAATATTCAATATTTATGTTTGCTCATCATCCAAAACCAAATCCGGGGAATCAATACTCAACACTCACCAATCAGTTGTAATGAGCAATTAGGCAGTGTAATGAGCAATTAGTTCTAGGTTTTAAAAGATAATTATTGTATAATGAAGGTAAGTGTACTCAGCAATTAAGTGATATGTGAACTGAGGGATGTGAACTCAAGTATGTGCTCAACAAAATTTATTTAAGGACGTTTGGATAATCCAGTATGTGAATCGGACGAAACCTAGTTTTTCAAAATATTAAGATTAGTGCACAGAGTAAAAAAAATTATAAGTGTTCTGTGAAAGGTCTGTTCGCATAGCAACTCTCTTTCAAGCCAGAGTGCTGCTAGTCACATTATACATTTTTCTAACATCATTGCATTTATTTACAAGGTTGCCATTATATGTCACCAGTTTACCAAAAAGGAACGTCAAACTTGTAAATAAATGTAATATGTTTACCAAAATGTGTAACGTGCCCAGCAACACTCTTCAAGTCGGGTAATGCCATGCTCAGTGTCTTATTGCTTATACATAGAACCAGTTACACGCATCTTCAAAAAATTTAAAATTTTATTTTACTATACATACACCCGCATATTCTCACAGTGCCCCTCTCCTCGTCCGACTCCCTCCATTTCCCCCACAGCCAGCCACCACGACCGCACCCTACCTCGTGGTTCCTGAGTCGATGGTGCGTCGGCAGCAAAAGCAAGGAGAGACTGAGAAAGGAAGAGTGTTGCGGAGAAAGAGGATGGAGAGATGATGGGATGATGGAGCGACGCACGGCACAATGATGGGGGCTGTGACAGCGGATGAGACGAAGAGAAAGATGAGAGACGATGAAGAGAGTGTTGGGAAAAAGAACCAGACGACAACGGAAGCAACCCCAAGACGAATAGCTACCCAACAATCACTATGTCATGATCTTTCAGAGATAAACCACAACAACAATATCCAACCAAACAAACAAGAGGAAAAGCAACAAAAGCAAGAAAGCAACAAATCAAGCGACACAGAGTTTATCCTGGGTTGGCCCGCAACGGCGACTACGTCCAACTTCCCGATGATAGTTTCTGTTACGAGGTGGAACTCGCGTACAATGAATTTGTATTGAGGGGAACCAAGGGCACGGTGGTTATAATGATGAGAGGGTTTTGGTGGGCTGTTTAACAAGTGATTAGTGGGGTGAAGAGGCTGAGCTTACCGCCGGGGGAGACCATGTGGTCAAATCTCACCAGACACGGCGGAGGAGGATCAGGCGGTGGGAGCCGAAGGCGGAGGTCGTCCAAGGGCGAGCTATCCTGCACCACAAGCAACTCGTCAGAAGGGCTGGGTTGGGGTCCAACCCTTAGCCCCTCCGATGCCTAAGTTAGTTACAGGACTTAAAACGGGGGCTAGGCACGCAGGTCGGACTGAGGGTGTGTCGACCGTACGTGGCGAGCTATATGTGGGAGAACAAAGATATGGACGACCTTTGCTCTCGTGTGTGAATAATGGATTGAGAGAGAATTTGCCAACCCCCTCACCGTAAGAAGTGAGGGTGTATTTATACCTGATGGGAGATGATTAGGTGGGGCTGACCTGGCATGCTGACTCGACGTGCTGAGCTGGCTCGGCTGTCAGCGGAAGCTTCGGACGAGGATGTCAGGAACAGGAGTGTCTGCCCCGCTTTTGTCAGACGGCGCAACGGCCAGGGGCACTTTTGTCAGGGTGTCAGGGCTGAAAGCATTAAGTGTCAGTGGGCTTAGCGGCCAGGGAGTGTTTTGTCAGATGGTCGAGCGGCGTTAGCGTCAGTCGTGTCCTTACACTAGGTTGTTTGTCGTGCGTGATGAACTAAAGGTACGGCAATGCTATCCCCGGTGGCGGGGTTCGTGGGGAACCGCCGGGTCGACTTGTTCGAGGCTTGTCCGGTCCGGCCGCGCCCCTTTTCGGTCGTGGGTCACGGACCGCTGGAAAGGAGGGATATGCACATGCCTCTGTCAGCATCCCAGGCGGCACTGTCTGGACGTTCCCCGGGCGCACTGCCCCTGGCGGGCCGAGCGACTGCGGTTGTTCGCCTCGGCCGGGAGGAGGGAGTGCTGCGAGGCGCACCCATTCTCATGTAGCCTCGGACCTCCGGGGCAACGTTCCTTTCGCAAAGGGGTGATTCAATAAGGTATGTCAGCGGATCTGGGCGGGAGTTGGACTCCCACGATCTTTAGGTCGTAACAATTGCCCCCGGCCTTCAAGTGCGAGACGGAAGCCCGGATCGGCTCGGATGACGTAACGCTACCTCCCTTCTAGCATGGTTCAGACTTGGGTCCACGCTCAGGAGTGGCGACGCGGCTCCCACGGAGTATTGCCCGCTGTTGCGGGATCGCTAGATCTCGCCCCGAGTGGGAGCCAAGCGAGGAGGTGGGTCACTGTGATTTGGGGAGGGGCGTTGCCCCTTAACGGCGTGCCGTTGTATGTGGCGGCTGGGTCGGACTTTGGGGGAGCCCGGCTTTTTTGAGAAGGCCACGGTTTCGTTGCGATGTGTTTACCGGACGTGGTTGTTATTTTTGTGGGGCTCTGGCCGCACTGTGTCTGGTGAAATTCCTGGCTATTGTGCGCTTGGGCTTAGGGTGAGGAGTCCGTAAGGAGGAATATTATTCATCAACCTTTACAGGAGATATAGATGGTATCTACAACAAGAGGGCATGTGTGACCAAACCCGTGGACGGGGCGGGAGGCTGCTTTAACTTGTCGCCCACTGCATCGGGGTGAGCGGGTCCCTGTTGCGGGGAGGCCTTCCTTTCTACTGACCGCTGAACTCCTTCTGCCTCATTGTCCGGGGGCGAGCTGACGTGCCGTGAATCACCGTTTGGTTTCATTGGGGATGCAGCCCTGCGGTGACCCCCCTCGGGAGGGCTGACCCTCGTTTGTCGGGTGGACCTCCTTCCTTCCCCTTCCTTGCTTCCTCGCGTTCTGTCTCGTCGTCGCCATGCTGGATGGTTGCCCGGCCTCGCCGGGGATCCCGTACATCGAGGGGGAACCCCGGAGGAGGCGGAGGATGAGGTGGAGGTGGTGGCGTCGCCCTCCCGGAGGGGGAGTCTGGTGGGCCGGCCTCGTGGGGAAGGTTGGGGGCAGGCTGGTGGGTCGTTGGGAGACCCGTTGGGGGTTTCCACCCTCACACCCGGTAGGGATCATCGTGGGGTGGATGTTAATTGGGGTGTGGCGGCCCGCGGCTAGTCTTCCGGACCTGCTGTTTCATCTGGTTAAGAGCAGGAGGAAGGTTGGCAGGCGGGACCTCCCATGTGTAAGGGGAACATCCTATTAGAGGTCGCGGAGTGGAAGCGGTCACCGGTGGGGGAAGTGAGGCCCGTCGGTGGACATCGGCCTTCTTCGTAGCTCGGTGGGGGCGTTCGGGGCTTTTTCATACCCGGTGTGAGGGGATGCGATTCCCTTTCGTGTATCTTCCCCTCCTCCCTAAACTCTGAAGGGGGGTACTTATAGAGGGATTCTGCAGAAGGGTTCGCCTTGGATAATGTGAGGGACTAGTGCCATTAATGGGAAACGCCGAATCACGCGCTTTGGGAACTGCTTTTTCCTGGTGGCACCTGATACGGTTCTTCTGTCCTGGCCTCTCGGGGGGCGTGTTGATGCTAATGGCGTGTTTTCCGAGTGTCCTATCGTTTCGTCGAGTCGCATCGTGGCGCTGCCTTATCGGGGCCAGGCGTATACCCAACAGGCATTGTTTCGCGGTTTCTGGTTTGCGACCGGTCTGCCCCGGTTTACGTGTCCTTGTCCTTATTCCCAGCTTTGAGTTTTCGAGGATCGGTGTCCTAATCCGGGCGGGGGATTCCTGATGTGGTTTGGGAGGCCGGCCCCGGGTAGTTGGTCGCTGTGCGGGCCGAACCGGTTAGCCCCTACCGAGGTGAGCGAGTCGCCATTGGGAAGCCGGTCTTTGCCGTGTTTTATCGCTGGTGTTACCTATTTTGTTTTCTTGCTTGAGTACACAATTACTGCCCCCAACATTCCCTTGTCCGAGAGCACGAGGTCTGGGGAAAGGGGATGCTGATGGTCTATGTGTTGTCTTTGGGCGGGACGGAGGATCATTGGATACGATCGGGATGAGACATGCCGCCCTATCACGAACAGGGGCTACTCATAGCATGGCTGACCCCTGGGTGTCTGTCGCGAGTGGATTTTGCCTCGGGCGGAAGTGGCCCCGCAGAGCGGGCCTCAGTTCAACCCCTTCCCCTTTGTCTGAAAGGTATTGCGGATTTTAGTTGGCGAGGGGTCTCGTTTTGAAGCGTCGGTCCTTCCTGTTATCGGGGGGTTCGAACTGCGGGGGTATACTTACTGGGCGTCCTAAGTTGGTACGGGGGGAGTGCGATTCTCTGTTCCTACTTTCCCCGCCGCGAGGGGTGGTTCCGTTTCGTGAGCTCGCCCAGCCCTTAGCGGGGGGATCGTTTCATGCTATGGCATTTTCAGAAAGTTAAAGCGACTTTGATGGAGATAAATGTTTTCATTTAAATTTACAAGAACTCTTCTATGGTTCGCATACGAGTACTTAGATTATCACCCGTTGGGGGGGTAAGATCCGGCTCTGGGGCGGGCTGTGGAGCTGTCCTCGCATGCGGTGAGCGACCTCATGATTTAGGGGTTACCCTCTGCCGGGTGGGCCTTTTTATCTTCAGTTGTTCTTGGCGCCTAGGTGAGCGTCCGTCCAATGCGCTGACGGGTTGCAAGGTCTCCTCGGCCAGGTGGATGCACTGGGGAAGCTCACTAGGGAAGCTGTCTTGCTGTGGCGTTTGTCCGGGGGTGGGGGGAATCCTGACGATCGGGCCGCCTCCCCTCCATTGCTTGGTCATCTCCCTCCACGCCTCGCGGTTTGGGTTTGAGGGCGGGGGGAGATCTTGACGATCGGGCCGCCTCCCCTCCACGCCTCGCTGTTTGGGTTTGAGGGCGGGGTTCGGGTCCCGATTGTGCTGGGGCGGGCTGACACGCCATGACTCGCCTTTTGGGCTCGTCGGGGATGCAGCCTTGCCGAGGTCCCCGTCCGGAGGTCGACGGCAAGGAGGTGTAGGCCTGCAAGTCCGGGGGGCTTTTGCCTTTCCTGCCGGTAGGGAGCGGATGCCTACCTCTCTCCGTCTCGTCCTGTTTAGAGCAGACGGAGGAGTGAAAGGTGGATTTCCCTTGTGTAAGTGGAATATCCTATTGGCGATCCGTTTGTAAGGGGAATATCCTATCGGAGGTAGTGGAGATGCAGCGACCGCCGCCCAGGGAGGAGGGAACCACTGGTGGCCGGTGACCTCCCTTTTGTTAGGACGACGCATCTTGGCCCTTTTCCCAGCGGGTGGGGGGTGTCGGGACCGATTTCTCATATCTTTCGACTCTTTGTTCTTTTCTCTTTCGGGAGGGTGAGTGGTGTTTTTATAGGGGGATTTTGTTGAAGGTTTCCTCCATAATTATTGCGATGAGCTGGCATTATTAATGGGCTCCTCGGAATCACACCCGTTGGAAACCGCTTTTGCCAGGTGGCGCTTGGGGAACCTCTTTTGGAGTGTATCATTAAAGGTGGAGTATTTCTCGAGCGTCCTTTCGTTTCGTCGAGTCACATCGGGGCCGCCTCCTCGGGAACTGACGCCTCGTTTGTCCCGGTTTATGTGCCCTTGTCCTCCTTCCCGGGTTCGACTTTTCAAGGATCACGGGTCTGCCAAGTCTGGGGTGTGGTTACGTGGCAAGGCCTATGCCCTGCCCCCGAGGTCTTGAGGGGGGGAGCGGGCACGTAGCCCGGCCCGTGCCCTTCTCTGGTTTGGGTGGCAAGGGTTGGCCCTGCCCCAGAGGTCTTGAGGGGGGGAGCGGGCGCGTAGCCCGGCCCGTGTCCTTCTTTGGTTTGGGTGGCAAGGGTTGGCCCTGCCCCAGAGGTCTTGAGGGGGGGAGCGGGCGCGTATCCCGGCCCGTGCCCTTCTCTGGTTTGGGTGGCTAGGGTTGGCCCTGCCCCAGAGGTCTTGAGGGGGGGAGCGGGCGCGTAGCCCGGCCCGTGCCCTTCTCTGGTTTGGGTGGCTAGGGTTGGCCCTACCCCAGAGGTCTTGAGGGGGGAGCGGGCGCGTAGCCCGGCCCGTGCCCTTCTCAGGTTTGGGTGGCTAGGGTTGGCCCTGCCCCAGAGGTCTTGAGGGGGGGAGCGGGCGCGTAGCCCGGCCCGTGCCCTTCTCCGGTTTGGGTGGCTAGGGTTGGCCCTGCCCCAGAGGTCTTGAGGGGGGGGAGTGGGCGCTAGCCCGGCCCGTGCCCTTCTCCGGTTTGGGTGGCTAGGGTTGGCCCTGCCCCAGAGGTCTTGAGGGGGGAGCGGGCGCGTAGCTCGGCCCGTGCCCTTCTCCGGTTTGGGTGGCTAGGGTTGGCCCTGCCCCTGAGGTCTTGAGGGGGGAGCGGGCGCATAGCCCGGCCCGTGCCCTTCTCTTGTTTGGGTGGCTAGGGTTGGCCCTGCCCCAGAGGTCTTGAGAGGGGGAGCGGGCGCGTAGCCCAGCCCGTGCCCTTCTCTGGTTTGGGTGGCTAGGGTTGGCCCTGCCCCAGAGGTCTTGAGGGAGGGAGCGGGCGCGTAGCCCGGCCCGTGCCCTTCTCTGGTTTGGGTGGCTAGGGTTGGCTCTGTCCCAGAGGTCTTAGGGGGGAGCGGGCGCGTAGCCCGGCCCGTGCCCTTCTCTGGTTTGGGTGGCTAGGGTTGGCCCTGCCCCAGAGGTCTTGAGGGGGGAGCGGGTGCGTAGCCCGGCCCGTGCCCTTCTCTGGTTTGGGTGGCTAGGGTTGGCCCTGCCCCAGAGGTCTTGAGGGGGTGAGCGGGCGCGTAGTCCGGCCTGTGCCCTTCTCTGGTTTGGGTGGCTAGGGTTGGCCCTGCCGCAGAGGTCTTGAGGGGGGGAGCGGGCGCGTAGCACGGCCCGTGCCCTTCTCTGGTTTGGGTGGCTAGGGTTGGCCCTGCCGCAGAGGTCTTGAGGGGGGGAGCGGGCGCGTAGCACGGCCCGTGCCCTTCTCTGGTTTGGGTGGCTAGGGTTGGCCCTGCCCCAGAGGTCTTGAGGGGGGAGCGGGCGCGTAGCCCGGCCCGTGCCCTTCTCTGGTTTGGATGGCTAGGGTTGGCCCTACCCCAGAGGTCTTGAGGGGGGGAGCGGGCGCGTAGCCCGGCCCGTGCCCTTCTCTAGTTTGGGTGGCTAGGGTTGGCCCTGCCCCAGAGGTCTTGAGGGGGGGAGCAGGCGCGTAGCCCGGCCCGTGCCCTTCTCTGGTTTGGGTGGCTATGGTTGGCCCTACCCCAGAGGTCTTGAGGGGGGGAGCGGGCGCGTAGCCCGGCCCGTGCCCTTCTCCGGTTTGGGTGGCTAGGGTTGGCCCTGCCCCTGAGGTCTTGAGGGGGGAGCGGGCGCATAGCCCGGCCCGTGCCCTTCTCTGGTTTGGGTGGCTAGGGTTGGCCCTGCCCCAGAGGTCTTGAGGGGGGGAGCGGGCACATAGCCCGGCCCATGCCCTTCTCTGGTTTGGGTGGCTAGGGTTGGCCCTGCCCCAGAGGTCTTGAGGGGGGAGCGGGCGCGTAGCCCGGCCCGTGCCCTTCTCTGGTTTGGATGGCTAGGGTTGGCCCTACCCCAGAGGTCTTGAGGGGGGGAGCGGGCGCGTAGCCCGGCCCGTGCCCTTCTCTAGTTTGGGTGGCTAGGGTTGGCCCTGCCCCAGAGGTCTTGAGGGGGGGAGTGGGCGCTAGCCCGGCCCGTGCCCTTCTCCGGTTTGGGTGGCTAGGGTTGGCCCTGCCCCAGAGGTCTTGAGGGGGGAGCGGGCGCGTAGCACTGCCCGTGCCCTTCTCCGGTTTGGGTGGCTAGGGTTGGCCCTGCCCCTGAGGTCTTGAGGGGGGAGCGGGCGCATAGCCCGGCCAGTGCCCTTCTCTGGTTTGGGTGGCTAGGGTTGGCCCTGCCCCAGAGGTCTTGAGGGGGGGAGCGGGCGCGTAGCCCGGCCCATGCCCTTCTCTGGTTTGGGTGGCTAGGGTTGGCCCTGCCCCAGAGGTCTTGAGGGGGGAGCGGGCGCGTAGCCCGGCCCGTGCCCTTCTCTGGTTTGGGTGGCTAGGGTTGGCCCTGCCCCAGAGGTCTTGAGGGGGGGATCAGGCGCGTAGCCCTGCCCGTGCCCTTCTCTGGTTTGGGTGGCTAGGGTTGGCCCCGCCCCAGAGGTCTTGAGGGGGGGAGCGGGCGCGTAGCCCGGCCCGTGCCCTTCTCTGGTTTGGGTGGCTAGGGTTGGCCCTGCCCCAGAGGTCTTGAGGGGGGAGCGGGCGTGTAGCCCGGCCCGTGCCCTTCTCTGGTTTGGGTGGCTAGGGTTGACCCTGCCCCAGAGGTTCGGCGGTTCACGCTGAAACACTCATGTGGAAACAACCAAGTTGGGGAAAGTGGGTAGATGCGTATCTCGTATATATAAAAGAAAAAATTACAACTATTGGTAGAACTTTAGCAGGTGCTTTGCATTCCAAGGATGGGCTAGCTCACTCCCGTCTGGGGTCGCCAAGATGTACGTGGCTGGTCCGACGATATCGATGACATTGTAGGGCCCTTCCCATTTGGCGGCCAGCTTTCCCTGAAGGGCGGTCTCGGGTCTGAAGGTGGCGTCTCTGAGGACCAAGTCGCCGATCCTGAAAGTCCGCTGCTTCACCCGGAAGTCGTAGTGTCGTGCCATCCTCTGGCTGTGCCTGACGAGTTTCGTCAGGGCTCGGTCTCTTATCTCGTCCACCAATTCGAGACTGAGGCCGAGCCCCTCTCCATTGATCTCTTCATCGAAGAGTTTTAGCCGGAGCGTCTCTTCTCCAATTTCTACGGGAACGACCGCCTCCGATCCGTATGCCAGCATGAATGGGCTTTCTCCGGTCGAGGCTTTGTGGGTGGTGCGATAGGACCATAGGATTCCCGGCAGCTCGTCGACCCAGGCCCCAAGGGCGGCGTCCACCTTTTTCTTCATAGGGTTCAAGATGCATTTATTTGCAGCCTCCGCCATTCCGTTGCACTACGGGTGGGCAACTGACGCGAAATGGAGTTTGATCCCCCAGCCCGAACAGAAGTCACGGAAGCCCTCGCAATCGAACTGCCTTCCGCTATCCGTGACTATCGAGCGGGGTATCCCGAAGCGACATGTAATGGACTGCCAGATAAAGCCCTTCATGTCCGTCCACGTGATACGCGCCAGCGGCTCGGCCTCCACCCACTTCGTGAAGTAGTCCACGGCGACGACCAGATATTTTCTTCCCCCGGAGGCCTTCGGGAAAGGCCCAAGGATGTCGAGTCCCCATTTGGCGAATGGGATCGGGCTCACAATGGGCATCAAGTTGGCCGGAGGTGCAGTCGTCCGTCGGCAGAATTTCTGGCACGCCTCGCACCTCCGGACGCATTGAACCGCGTCCTGGATCATTGTCGGCCAATAGTACCCCTGGCGCATTATTTTGTGGGCGATGGTGCGACCGCCATGGTGGTTCCTGCAGAAGCCTTCGTGCACTTCGCGGACGACTTGCTCAGCCTGCTCCGGGCCCAAGCACTTTAGACAGGGCAAGACGTCGAAGTTGGCGCGGCGGCGGCGGTACAACACTCCGTCGAGGAGTACGAATGACAGGGCCCGCCTCTCCACCTTTTTAGCCAGCATCCGCTCCTCGGGCAGGTCCCCCCGTCTCCAAATACTTCATAATGGGGGTCATCCACGTCGTCACCGTGCCCGCACACATTAGTTCTTCTTCGTCGATGGTTGGCGTCAATAGGCTTTCGACGTAGATGGCCTTCCCGATCTCAGCCACGGAGGAGGAAGCCAGCTTAGACAGGGCGTCCGCTCGAAGGTTGTTGGAGCGGGGCAGGTGCTGGACGTACGCCTTCTTGAACTTGCGGATCTCGATCTGGATGCGCTTAAGGTAGCGCTTCATCGTTACTTCTCGGGCCTCGAAGCTTCCTTGTATCTGTTGGACGACGAGCCGTGAGTCGCTAAGGAGCAACACGTTCGTCGCCCCGACCACCCTACCGAGCTTCAGCCCGTTGACCGCGGCCTCGTATTCCGCGACATTGTTGGTTACCTGGAAGTTGAAGCGCGGGGCGTATTCCAACGAGCACCCGTCGGGGGTTTGAATGACGATACCCGCCCCTGTCCCGGATCCTTTCGCGGAGCCATCGACGTGGATGGTCCATAATTCGTCCACGTCCATCTGGGAGGGCTTTGAGGGTGCGCCCCCCCTGGCCCCCCGCGGGGACACGGTTGCCGATGGGGGCTCTGGTCGGTCACCCGGAGCGCCCCCCGCAGTGCATTCCACCACGAAGTCGGCCAGCGCCTGGCCCTTGATCGCCGTCCGGGCTTTGTACGTTATGTCGAACTCGCTGAGCTCGATACTCCAGTTGAGCATCCTCCCCGACCGCTCCAACCTCTTCAGGTTTTTCTCGAGGGGCATGTCGGTGTGGACGGCGATGGGATGGGCCTGGAAGTAGGGTCGGAGCTTTCGAGCTGTGGTGATCAGGCAGTAGGCGGCTCTCTCGATGGGACTGTAGCGAGTCTCCGCCTCCCGGAGGATCCGGCTGGCGTAGTATACAGGGCGCTGTACCCCCCTTCCTCCTTGATTAGGACGGAACTAACGGCCTCTTCGTTGGTTGCCAGGTACAACCCTAGGGGTTCGCCTTCTTCCGGCCGTGCGAGGAGCGGGGGACTTTGTAGGTAAGCCCTCAGTTCCGTGAACGCCCGTGCACAGTCGTCGTCCCATGGGATCACCTTCCTTTTGTCCTTAGCTTCGCCAAAGGCAGTGCGCAAGACCCTGAAGAAGGGGAGTGACTTCTCCGCTGATTTCGACAGGAATCGCCCCAGAGCAGCGATCCGACCATTCAGTCGTTGCAAGTCCCGGATTGTCTGGGGTTCCGCCATATTGATGAGGGCCGTCACCTTGTCGGGGTTCGCCTCGATCCCCCACTTCGTTATCATGAAGCCTAGGAATTTCCCCGACTGCACGCCGAAGATGCACTTCGCGGGGTTCAGTCTTAAGTTGTATCGACGGACCCTTTGGACCGTTTCCTGTAAGTCTGCGAGGTGGTCTGGGGCCCTCCTACTCTTTACCAGCATGTCGTCGATGTAGACCTCCAAGTTTCGCCCCACCTGAGGGCTGACTATTCAGTCTATCATCCGCTGATAGGTCGCCCCGACGTTCTTCAGTCCAAAGGGCATCTTGGTGTAACAGAAGATGCCCTTATCGGTGACGAAGGACGTCTTTTCCTCGTCCTCCTCCACCATTGGTATCTGGTTGTATCCCGAGAAGGGGTCCATAAAGCTTAACAACTCGTAACCGGACGCCTGGTCCACCAAGTGGTCGTTCTGTAGGAGGGGGAAGCTGTCCTTTGGGCACACCCTGTTAAGGTCGGTGAAGTCGACGCACTTGCGCCATTTTCCACTGGGCTTCTCCACCAAAACGACGTTGGTGAGCCAGTCGGGGTAGTCCACTGGCCGGACAAACTTGGCTTTGAGGAGCCGCTCTACCTCTTCCTCGGCCGCCCTCTTCTTCTCGCCCCCCAAGCTCCTCTTCTTCTGTCGGACTGGTCGGGCTTCTGGGTCCGCGTTCAACCTATGGGAGATCACCGTCGGGTCAACCCCCGGCATGTCTGCGGGTGACCAGGCGAATATATCCATGTTTTCCCGGAGCAGGCCGACGAGGGCGGCCGGGAGTTTCGTCCCGATGGAGACGGTTCTTTCTCCCTCCATGGCTACGGGCACCTCCTCGACCTCCTCGGCCGGGGTCGGCCGTTGGTCGCAAAAGTCCTCCCTCTCATCGGGGATGAGGACTGTCAGGGCCCGCTTCGGGCTCCCGCGCCCGACTGGCCCCTCGTCGCGGCCCCCAGACACCTCCTGGTTTCCCCGCACCAGTCCCACCCCCCGTGGGGTCCGGAATTTCATCATCTGGTGTAGCAGGCTGGGGAGCACCTCTATGGCCGTCATGTATGGACGCCCTATGATTCCGTTGTACGCCGACGCGATGTCGACGACGACGAACCGTGTCCCCCTGGTGACGACCCTAGGTTCCTCCCCCAAAGTCATCGGTAGGGTGATCGTCCCTGCCATGGGGATCGTATGGCCGGTGAAGCCGATAAGGGGGCCCGCGCAGGGCCTTAGGTCTACGCGCCCCCACCCCATCCTCTCGACGGTTGACAGGAACAGGATGTCGCAGGAGCTTCCGGTGTCAACCAGGAGCCGGCTGACGACGACCGCCCCGATCCGAGCCTCGACGACGAGGGCGTCATCACGCTGACTCCCAACCTACCGCTGATCTCCCTCGGTAAAGGTGATAGGGGGTCGGTTTGTCCTTTTCCGCTTCGGCCTGCTGCTGGCGCCCGCTACCATCACCTGTCGGACACCTGCCTCCAAGATCGTGGGTGACGTCCCACCTGGGGCGGCCCCCCGCTTATCATCTCTATGCGCATGATCGCCCCGGGGGGCGCGGCTCCTCCTGACCGTGGTCCGCTGGCGGCTCCGGCCACCGGGCCTCCCGGGGGGCTCTCTCTCCTTGTACTGCCCGCCTGTCCCCCACGAAGCCTCCCAAGTGGCCCGCCTGGATCAGCCGCTCGATCTCTCTCTTAAGAGTGTAGCAATGGTCGGTATCGTGGCCGTGGTCACGGTGATATCGGCAATACCTCCGGAGATCTCGCTTTGCCGGATCCGACCTCATCCCCTGGGGAGGCTCCGGCAGCAGTCCGGTCATCGTCGCTGCGGCCAGAACCTCTAACATGGGGGCGTTGAGCTGTGTGTAGTGGGCCTGCAGGGGGCCCTCCTGTCTTGGGATGGCTCGGGTGGCCCCTTGGGCCGGGGCAAGCTCTCGGACCGGACCAGGGCGATCCTGCGGGTGACGCCCCGTCGGGTCGCGCCTTGGTCGGGCCAGTTGGTCGCGGCCCCGACGCCCCTCCTCCTGCCTTGGCCGAGGGGGTGAATTGGGCTCGCCTCGAAGCGATTTTACCGGGGGAAATAAGGCCTTCGGGCCGAGGGTCTCTTCGGCCAATGCATGCCTCTCCGCCATAGCGACCAGCGCCTCATAGTCGGCCGGCGGATCTCGGAGCAGGGATTTGTGGAGGCCCCGAGTCCGCAATCCCATCTTGAAGGCTAGCATGAGTACCTCGTCGCCGCAGGTCACCACCGCCCGTCTCTCCTCCTGAAAGCGGCGCAGGTATCTTCCCGTCGTCTCCCCTTCTCCTTGGACTATCGTGCCGAAATAGTCCAGGGGCTTCTTCTTCGTCCGCCCGGCCCGAAACTCTTGGCAGAACTTGTGGGACAGCTCGCCAAAGCTCCCAATGGATCTCACGGGCAGGCCGAAGTACCAATCCAACGCCGTGTCCCTCAGACTTTGCGAGAAATGCCGGCACAGGAAAGCCTCATCCACATCCTGCGCCTCCATCGCCCCCCGGTATTGTCGCACGTGCGTGAGGGGGTCCCCTCTTCCGTTGTAGGTGGCCAGGTGGGGGGGTTTTAACCTTACTGACCTCGGGGCGGACGTGATCCACCGTACCAGCGGCGTGGCCTCCTCCGGGTAGGTAGGGTGCTGGGGCGCATCCCCCCTTCGCCATTCGGGGGTCTGGCTCCGGTCGCGCCTCGACTGCCGACGGTCCTCCCGCCCCGGGGAGTAGCGTGACGGTCGCCTGTCGGGACTCCTTCCCCGGGTTGAGGATTCGACGGGTTGCAAGCTACGGTTCTCGCAGTACCATCGCCCTCCGGCCGCCTCCCCCCGGATCTCCATCCGCTCCTGATTCTCACGTAGAAGCCTTTCACGCTCGGCGGTGAGGAAGCGTAGTTGTCGACAAACGGCTTCCTCGTGCAGGCGATCGGGGGAGGGGTGCTGGTGGGGCGTACTCCTTCCTCCCGGTGGGAATCCGGTCAACAGCGGGCCGCACCCGTCTCCGAGCCACCGGCCCGTCGTCGTCGCCTCCGGGATTCCCGGTTGCCCTCGTTCTCCCTCCTTAGCCTTTCGCGCTCCACGATGATGAAGCGAAGCTGGTGGCGGGCGGTTTCTTCGTCCTGGTAGGCCCGCCGCACGGTCTCGGCCGCTTCGTCCAAATGCCTTTGCGCGGCGGCCGCCTCCTCCCGGCGCCTCCACAGCCACGCAACCTCCATTTCCTCTTCCAAGAGATTCTGCTGGGCCGCAATCTCCTTGGCGAGCCCCCTGTCTCCCCCCTCCTCCTTGAACTGAGGGTGAAGATTCCGTCTCACGTTCAGGGGCTCCGAGGGGCCTGGCGGTGGCTCCGCTCCCGCCGTCGTGTAGCCTCCCATCGCCTGAGTAACGGCCTCGAAGCTCTTATGGATTGCGCGGGCCGAGATTTGGACCGTCCCGGCGTCTATCCCCGGAGGGGGGTCGGCCGCCGGGGTGATTAGTAAAGAGAGTGGCTCCTGACCCACGGGATCCTTGCCGTGGTCAGGGTTCCGAGTGACCGACATGGAGTCTAACTTGGGTGTGACCCTTCGTTCCCACAGACGGCGCCAATTGTTACGAGGTGGAACTCGCGTATAATGAATTTGTATTGAGGGGAACCAAGGGCACGGTGGTTATAATGATGAGAGGGTTTTGGTGGGATGTTTAACAAGTGATTAGTGGGGTGAAGAGGCTGAGCTTGTCGCCGGGGGAGACCATGAGGTCAAATCTCACCAGACACGGCGGCGGAGGATTAGGCGGCGGGAGCCGAAGGCGGAGGTCATCCAACGGCGAGCTATCTTGCACCACGAGCAACTCGTCAGAAGGGCTGGGTTGGGGTCCAACCCTTAGCCCCTCCGATGCCTAAGTTAGTTATAGGACTTAAAACGGGGGCTAGGCACGCAGGTCGGACTGAGGGTGTGTCAACCGTACGTGGCGAGCTATAAGTGGGAGAACAAAGATATGGACGGCCTTTGCTCTCGTGTGTGAATAATGGATTGAGAGAGAATTTGCCAACCCCCTCACCGTAAGAAGTGAGGGGGTATTTATACCTGATGGGAGATGATTAGGTGGGGCTGACCTGGCATGCTGACTCGACGTGCTGAGCTGGCTCGGCTGTCAATGGAAGCTTCGGACGAGGATGTCAGGAATAGGAGTGTCTGCCCCGCTTTTGTCAGACGGCGCAACGGCCAGGGGCACTTTTGTCAGGGTGTCAGGGCCGAAAGCATTAAGTGTCAGGGGGCTCAACGGCCAGGGGGTGCTTTGTCAGATGGTCGGGCGGCGTTAGCGTCACTCGTGTCCTTACACTAGGTTGTTTGTCGTGCGTGATGAACTAAAGGTTCGGCAATGCTATCCCTGGCGGCGGGGTTCGTGGGGAACCGCCGGGTCGACCTGTTTGAGGCTTGTCCGGCCCGGCCGCGCCCCTTTTCGGTCGAGGGTCATGGACCGCTGGAAAGGAGGGATATGCACATGCCTCTGTCAGCATCCCGGGCGGCACTGTCTGGGCGTTCCCCGGGCGCATTGCCCCTGGTGGGCCGAGCGACTGCGGTTGTTCGCCTCGGCCGGGAGGGGGGAGTGCTGCGAGGCGCGCCCATTCTCATGTAGCCTCGGACCTACGGGGCGGCGTTCCTTTCGCAAAGGGGTGATTCAATGAGGTATGTCAGCGGATCTGGGCGGGAGTTGGAGTCCCACGATCTTTAGGTCGTAACAGTTTCCATTAATATGATCATAGAGAATTACACCCGACTCCTTCAAGCTTATTCAACAAAAGAGAGCACCAATAACTCCAAGCTTGGAGTTCAAACTCTCCTTGCCAAACCAAATAGAGATCTCAAATCTAACCGAAAGAGAAGAAAACAAAAGCTCTCACAAATAATCCCTCAACCCGAAATAGAGATCCCAAGAAGAATATTACAATTTATTTCAAAAGGAATCTCAAGAAATCACTCATCAAATTATGCCCCAATGCTCCAAGACGAGCGAGGAAGAAGAATACGTGATGACGGTATGAAACTCTTCTTTTTTTGTTTGCTATATTCACCCTCTACAAAATAAACCCTAGGAAGGATTTAAATAGCCCCAAGGGTCCTGTGAAATCTTAGAAGTCTGATTAGATTAGGTTTTTGATCAAAACCTAAGTAAAAAATTCGTATCTGGCCCGTCTTCAGTCGACACGGTCGTACAGGAATCGACACTGCAGTGTCACACTTGAAAAATATGACTATGCAGCTTCATAGACTGTGCACGGTCGTGCCGAGCTCTGCACGACCATGTCACAGCCTGCCCAGAATTGGACATTCTTCGCAAACTTGGCACGGCCGTGTCAAGCCCAAATAATGAATTTGAAGCATATTTCAACAAACTCTACACTGTTTCAAACTCCATTCATCAAACCATATCATCTCCAGACACTTCACCGATCTACCCAGATTACAGACCTCTCTATCTGATCTTGGAAACGCAAACCATGTCATTAGAAACCGTGCCATTTGGCACATTAACGCTCCAATAGATTTTCTGAGCCCAAACACCATTTGAGCTCGAAGAACTTCCCCATCCCCACCACTCTACTTTTGGATATCTCTCCCTTTGAGGTTGACACTGCAATTGTATGCTCCATTTTTGACTTCATCGACACCAAACATGCATCGCCCAAAGTACCTGAAGTTGATCCATGTCCGCACTCTACAATAGTCGCCTGAGTTGATCTGTCTCTACCCTTTGAGGAAGCACTGGGCACCGTCTTCCCCAAATATAAAGTGAGTGCACCATCTTCATCTGGCTTCAACGTCATCAACTCACTGCCTTTGGATTTGACTCTCCAATTAAACTTCATCACATCACCACCACAATCTATGTGAGATCATATGCTATTGATTATCTATGAGCCGCAGGTTCTACGTGCTCCAGATGATCCATTGGACGAACTGCCTCTCGCTCACCTTGAGCCATGCCATTCACGCCTTCTATGTGAGTGCTCATCAATGAGTTGCAACTGCTTTACCCAAATTTCCGACTCTTCCATGCGCTCAGCAACGGGTCCTCCTGAGACGCTCCACAATCATTTACCACCCTGCAAATAGTAAAGGAGTGTAATCCGTTACCACCCTACAAATAGTAAAGGATTACACTCTGTGTGCAATCAATAAGCTTATCCCACAACCGAATTTATAACCCTGCAAATAGTAAGGGAGTGTAATCCTTTACCACCAAGACAACCAATAAATAGCACACAGAAGTTTGATGAAATTAAAACCCTGCAAATAACCCGTTTTCCTCTCTCACTTTCTTCGCGTCTGTTCATTTGGGCGACTTCCGATGCGATTTCTTGTCCCACGCATTCTCCTCCGTGGCTTCAACGTGTCGGGGCAAAATTCTACCCTTGAAATACCCGGATTTCATAGGGATTACGCATGGAATCTTTGATTTTGGGCCCCACTCGTTCAGCTCACCCCTCATCTCCCCTTCAATTTTCGCTCTTTCCAATTTCTGTGTGAAAAAACCTAGGGGCAGTGGGATTTGCAGACGATCTTGGTTGCCGACATTGATTCCATGGTCGGATTTGCATCGGGTGTGCCAAGCTTGAGCCATTTCCGCTCGTGCGAAGCTCTGTGTAAACCCTAGGCTGCCTATGGAGTTTTTCGTCGATCTTGGTTGCCGACAGTATACCCATTGTCGGAGCTGCCTTAGGTGAGCCTCGATTGACGGGGACAGCCGAGTCGAGGGGGAGATCGACAGGATCGGTGAGCTTAGGTTCGTTTTTCTGTGATTTGCTCGAAGAGGTATAATTTTTGAAGCAGAAATTTTAATATTTTCGGTTGAATTTGTTCTTATGCTTTGAAATTTGTGTGCTTGGATGTGCTTGACTATTAAGGGCCTTGGATGTGCTCGGATGTTCTTGGATGTGCTCGGATGTGCTCGGTTTAGTATTTAGGCCCTTTGAAATTTGTTCTTATGCTGTGAAATTGCTGTGCTTGGGATCATGCATGCTTGTAGTTTGCTTGCGAGTGTTTCGTAGCTGTTACATGTGCATTATTGAATAATTTGCATGCAAGAGTAGTTTGGATTCGATAGAATGCAGTCACACATCCAAGCTTAAAAACTGAAACACATACAAGCTCCAAATGGTGCTCCACTACAGACACAATAGTAATGGTGTTACTGCAATTCATAATGCTAGACTTTTGCGGTGATAGATGAAGGATATGACATGGTTTTTTCCAAATAACCCAATGATGTAAAAATATAAATGAAATCGAATGGCTTGGCTTTTCAACCTTCATACATGCTGGATGGCTTTGCAACCTTTTATTCCCCAATTTTTTTTGAAAGTGTTGGAGATACATATCGAGATACATATGCAATGAAAGGGATTTTTTTGAAGGTTTTACATCAAGTCGACTTCCTGTTAAATTATCAAAAGTTACGGATTTTTGAGATCTGTTTCATTCTTCCCTTGTTTACTTGATTACAATGGTTGATTGGAAGGAAATGAAGTGGGGGTTTCCCTTAATTTATGACGGTTGATTTCTGGGTTGAAAGGGAAGGAGCACCGACAAAGCAACCAGTTGTGAAACTGATTAAACATAAATATTGAGTGCTATTTTTTTTCTATGCACAATTATATATGAAATGTGTTTTTTAAATACTGAGGGCTAAATGTTTACCTAATTTTTTGGCTATGCCAATTTCCACTTTCTACCCCCCAAAGTCAAGCAAAGAAACAGTCCCTTATGGGTAATCAATGTTGGATCTGGATCCTAGCCTAGAGGGGGGTGAATAGGCTAATAAAAATATTCGTGCAACCCACGAACAATCACACGCAGTTATAGGCACATGCAGGGTAAATAAAAGACAATCACAGAGTACACACAGATATACCCTGGTTCGGTCGTCCCCACGACCTACTCCAGCCCCGAAAGCAACTACTAGATAGATATGTAATCAAGGTATAACGAAAATGAGTCAAGATCCCCAAATCAACTCTCACCTAGCACGCATGCACTTCCGCGTGCTCTACACTATCAAACTAGACATATGCTCTCACCCTTGACGAGCCCCAACTCCTCAAGTCCCCAAAAATCACAAGTAACCTGGTAAAGTATCCCCTACATAGACCAATACACTAATATACGAATAAAGAGTTAAGAGTTTAGAAATGATCAGTTCGTGTCTGTGTAGTCGTATCTGTCAATCAGTACGACGTCAGCTTCAGTCTGGCGTAAGAGTTGTCTCGATTTGATGTCTTTATCTCAAGCTCTGGATCAAATGGCTCTCTGGTCTGTGCACAAAGCAATCCAGTTCAAGTTCAACTTGGTTTCGGTCTGTGCGCACATCAATCCCCTTTAAAATTCTTTTCCACGTCAGCACGAATTACGTTTCCTTCGTTTTCATAAGCAGTCACCTCTACGTCGACTTCATCTTCAATTAGGGCATGCAGTAGCGCAACTTCGCCGTCGTCTTCACTCCGAGCATTTCAATAGCGACGGGGTACTCTCTGTCGGTGCGAGTTCTTCGTGCAGTTCGGCGGCAAAGCTGCTCCGACTTGCCTCGACAATGTCTCCTTCAACTCAACTCAACGGCAGATCCTCCTCGACAACGTGACGGCGGTGGCAGAAATCTTTGACAGCGGCGTTCGAGATCTTCTCCGCAACTCGACTTCGACAGCGAGGCCTCGATGGCGTCAAGGCATCTCGATGGTGTTCCCTCGTCGTCGATGGCTTCGGCAACGACGAGACTCTGGTGGTTTCGTGCTTCTCTTTGAGGGTGAACGACGAGCTTCGAAGGCGGCGGCGAAGAACACGACGACAGCGAGGAGCTCGACGTTGGCAGCTAGGGCATGCAGCGAAGACAGCACGGGAGTCTCCTCTCGACGGCGACTCACTGATCTTCTCCGACGGCGTGCGAGAGCTCCGACTGCTGTAATGTCGAGTTCGCCTGGGAATGTCCGATCGCTCCGTTCTTTCGCATGCAAGCTTCTTCGACTCGACGGCGACTTGATGTGATCTCCGGCAGCTTCCCTTCGACGGTGGCAGACTCCGATGAGATGGTAGCGAGGAGCTCGACGACAGCAAGAGCTTTGATGAAGAACGACAGCACTTGTGGGTTCCTTTGATGCGTGAATCTCCAAGGCCTCCTTTGATGCGTGAAGATGCCTCGTCTCCTTTGCAGCAAGAGCACAGCTTGGTGATGATGTTCACGGCGACAACACCCTAATACTTCACGGCGAGAGGCTTATAGAAGTGAAGGATACGTAGCTTGGGAGGTGATGATGTTCACGGTGATGATGTTATGGCTATGTAGCTTGGGAGGTGAAGGATACGTGCGGCCATATAAGTTTGCAATGGAGATTGATAAAGATGCTTATAGGTGCAAGGGGAGATTTGTGATGGTTGCCTTGGGAATTTGATATAGCCCCCTTCTTCTTTCTTTGCCTTGCGTGAAGGCTTTTTTTATATTGAGATGACTAGGGTTCAACAATGATAGGATCTCTAGAGGTTAGGAAAATAGATTTGAAGCTGATATGAATCCATCACTAATGGGATTAGAGATAGGAATAGGAGTTTGGATTCAAATTGGAAATGGTTGTGAAATGGTTGTAATGGGATTTGAATTCATCTTTAATTGATTTGATCAAATCCCAAATTGATTTGATATGAGATCTCATCACATCTCTTCATCTTGGCCCAGTCATCTTTGCTATCTATATAGCTCTTTGATTAGGTCCAATTGCTTTGTGTCAATCAATTTCTCCAACAATTGACTTAGTCATTACTTTGAAGAATATATCGCTTTTCCATTCCTGAAACACACTTAGCACACACGTTAAATAGTTCGCACACGTTTGTCATCATCAAACTAGAGTTCCTAGATCGTTGTGTCCAACAATCTCCCCATTTTGATGATGACAAACCAATGAATGATTTGAGCAATTAGATAGGTGTGTGTGAAGTGTGATGAGGGGTGTAATGCTTATGATGAGGGGTGTAATGCTTATGATGTATACAATGAGACAAAGCATTACTAGCATGCACACAATATAGCAATGTGATGAAAAGCATGCTCCCCGTATTTCCATGCCCCCTTGAACAAATACAAGCTCCCCCTTCAACAAATAATATCCAACTCCTTCTTTCTTTTCTTCCCCTTTGTTATCATCAAAAGTGGGCTAATGAAATCACCAAATATCACATGCAAAAATACAGTATTATAGAGTATAGCTAGCACTTTCATGTCATTTTCCATAAAGTAGACAATTCCAATTCATAGGAAATCATAATTTAGACTTCACCACCAATGTGTAAGTGTAATAATAT
This sequence comes from Scilla litardierei, assembly GCA_030789695.1. Classification (NCBI taxonomy): domain Eukaryota; kingdom Viridiplantae; phylum Streptophyta; class Magnoliopsida; order Asparagales; family Asparagaceae; genus Scilla; species Scilla litardierei. The sequence continues at coordinate 344,530,966 of CM061133.1, read as the reverse complement.
AAACATTGAAGTACAAAGGGAGATTCGATTTAGAACATCATCCAAAACAATCCACATTTTCCGATTAACATGAATTTCACTAGGATTGATTTTTTTTCCACCTCATTAAAAATGAGTTCAAGGTACCAAACCCCCGATACATAGCCTATAAGGACTCTTAGATGTGGGATTGGCATTGCTTGACGAGTAATGTACACCAACGCTCAAGATTGCCCATACAGCATATGTTGGATACTCGTGGGTAGTGTACTTGCCATGAATTGTATCCATTTTACATACGGAGCAATTTTCATGTAAATTTTTCATATTCATTTCTTTTCTTGCATAATTTTTATTCATGGCAATACACATCATATCCCTTAGATAATTCAATTATTATCAACCTACCTTCACTTTCCAATATTCATAAAAGGAATCTCCAAAGGTACAACAAGTTTAGTATTCGTGGAAGTACGTATGTAGGTGTAGGAACCAAATTAATCATTTCATGAAGCATGTCATGGAAATAGTTTTTAACATGCGCATGTAGCTATAACAATAATACAATGATTTCTACAAAGGATATGAATGATTATTCAAAAAACACCACTTATAATGAATCATAAAGAGATATTCATTAAGCACATTTTTTTCTGTTTTTAATTTTTTTTTGTTTTTCTTTTATAAAGAACTAAAAACAAACCTAAAAAGCACACAAACAAGCACACAAACAAAAATTAAGTCAAGCACACACGAAATATATGAATGTATGCAATGAATGCAAAGAGGGAAAAGATATACCTTCGCGTCGTCATTTGACTACGAAGCTAAAGAATGAAGCGTTCAATTCATTGCTCCCGGCCAAATCTCCACCTCACCTACATGAAAGGTGTTAAGTGTGACCTTGAAATCCAACAAGGTCCACTAGTGTTAGTCATCAAAGCTTTAGGAAACCATACTTGTTTGAACTTTAAGTTCGTGTTCCTAAACTTACAATACTACGAAGTGTGACCAACACTATCACAAGTATGCCACTTTGCATAAACAATTTTAGCAATAGACGGCACATTGTGAAATTTCTCATACTTAGGTTTTTCAACATTCTTAGTGCCAAATCCAAGGCCACGTCTATTATTGTCATACAATTGATTTCCAAGAATAATATCCAGATTTTGTTTTCCTATGGAAAATATCTTTAACGACAATTCTTGGGTGCTGAATTTGGATTTCAGAATAGAATTTCCATTCGCAAGCAAAGTGCACTTACTAATGAAAGCTCGCTTGTTTTACTCTTCTTTCTTTTCAAAATCACTCACTTTTTCCTTAAGTTCAAGATTTAGCATATTAATCTTTTCAGTAAGCAATTCATTATCAGTTTCACGCTTTATCAATTCTTGCTTATACATGCTAATATCTTTTAGCAAAGAGGGACAAGAGGAACAATCATCTTTTTCAGGCAAGCTAGTTTTCTCCATTTTCAGCATATTAATGGTGGAGTTACATACAACAAGTTCTTCTTTAAGTTTATCAATTTCCTGAGAAAAGTCATAATTTTCTTGTTGCAATTCAAAGCTACCCTCCCTATAATCATCTATGGTAGATTCTAGCTTATCTATTTTAGCTTGCATACCTTTGCAGATATTCATAAATTCAGCGTTAGTGCAGGATTCCACCTCATTATGTTTGCCCATTAAGCACATGATGGAGTGGGCTTCATGCTCCTCGTCCTCATCCTCAGATTCGCTGTCTATGTCCCACGTTACCACTTTGGCTTTTCCTTTCTTCTCTGCAACATTTGTTGTATGTTGTGGGCAGTTCCTCATCACGTGTCCTTTCCTCCTGCATTTAAAACATTCCATTTTATTAGTAGATTTCTGCTCAGAGGAAATTCTTTCAAAATTAAAATTATTGGAACGAGTAGACCTTTTTCCCATCTCAGCTCTTCCTTGATCAGTCTGAATGTATCTTCTGAAGTTTCTGACCATTAGAGATTGATTCTCATCAAGATCGTCATTGTTAGCTTGAAGAGCTAATGGTGTGGAAGCTTTGACTTTTTCTTCAGGTTTCTCTCTAGCTTCTATACTTTGCAGCTTAAGCTCGTGGGACATCAGGTTGCCTATTAAATCCTCCACTCTCATTGTTGATAAATCTTTGGCTTCTTGAATAGCGGTGACTTTAGGCCTGAACGAGCTTGGGAGCGCCCTTAAGATCTTTCGTACATGTTCATGGCTAGAGTATGGCTTACCGAGGGAACTAGATTTGTAGACGATGTCTGTGAACCTTGCAAACATGTCTTTAACAGATTTTGTTGGTAGCATGCAGAAGCTCTCATATTCTGTGCTCAGTAACGCAAGTCTGGATTCCGTTACTTGCGATGTTCCTTCGTAGGTTACCTCCAGAGTTTGCCATATCTCCTGCGTAGTTAGACAATGTGATATACGCTTAAACTCAGATTTATCAAGAGAGCATATAAGCGCATTCATAGCTTTACCATTAAGAGCATATAAGCGCATTCATAGCGAAGATATCTATGAAAAGTATGCACATGGTATGGGTTCGTTAGAATCAATGATACGTATTAATTTGGTTGATGAATATAACTCAATGAATTCTCTTTTTGAGAGCAATTCACCGAAAAATACTCAATATAACTCAATGAATTCTCCTTTTGGGAGCAATTCATCGGAAGATACCCTTTTGGGGGTTCAAGCACAAAATTCAATAAGATCGTCGCTAAAGTTATAATACGATATGAAACTCTCTTTTGGAGAGATCAAAAATACGATATGAAACTCCCTTTTGGGGAGATCAAAACTCACCCTTGTGGGGCGATCATCAACTCAATCACTTCTTTTGGAAGATAAAAAAGATGATTTACGAACAAAGATTACAACTTTAACGACGTTTAATGGTTTAGCACAACGATTATTCAACCAAACGAACACAAATAATATCCCCTAACTACGCCATACCATGCACAATAAGAAATTAGCTACTCATGGTGCAAGAATAAACAAGTTTCATAACAAAATACAACAATCTAATGGCAAAATACAATAGAAAAGCACCAAATACGGGGTTTAAGTTAAGAAATTTATCACTCAATCTTCACGTTTAGACACCAAAACTCTCTGGAAATAAGAAAATAGCCTCTGGAATTTTACAGAATTTTTCCCTGACAAAATACGGCTCCTAGAGCCTCCAATACGCCCAAAATACGCCAGTCTTTTCAACAAAAACCCTAGAATACGCTTATATATAGGCATTGCGGGTTTAAGTTGCTTAGCGGGTTGAAACCCGCACCCATTATCGCTTAAACCCGCACCCGCAAGCTGCTTCAAATACTGGCCGCTAGATCCTGGCGGGATCGTCTGTGGGCCCGCCACGTGGGCTTTGAGATTTGCGCGCACCCGCTTGATTTTGCATCCGAATACGCTTAGGATTGGATTCTCGCCGTTGGATCGATACGGGGGCCTCCCGGATGATGCCACGTGGCCAGTCGAGGGACCGCCGCTTCACAGAGTTCGTATTCGAGCGGGCGTCATTTGGACCGTTAGATCGTAATCTAACGGTCAGAAAATGACCACGTCGCCCGCTCATTTCGATCAGCTCCTCTTCGTTCTCCGCCGTTGGATGAAAATCCAACGGGTATCATCACTGTAATGACCCATATTCAGCAATACCTATTTTCTACGTATTTTATTAATTTAAAAGTATTTTATAATGGTTTGTTAGGAGTTGAACATCAAAATAGTTTCTAAATCATTTATGAAAAAAATGTTTTGAAGAACCAATGTAGTTACAGCCTATTTTAGAGTATACGAGTACCATCCTAAATCCCTAAATGATTTTTATAATTATTTAAACCCAATTTTAACATTACAACAGTAACAATTATTTTTCTAAGTAAACGTTTTCAAAACGATTTCAAACTTCTACAGTATTACTCTAAAACCATTTAGTGCTTCCCACATTAATTTCGTAATTTTTCGAATTCAAATCAGTAGAGAACCCGCAAACCCACTTCCTAAACGTTTTGGCCCAAAACACGTATTTCCGTAGTCCAAACTACGAAATAGATCTCGTAGTCACGATCCTCGTGACGATACGAACCCGTGGCTATATTTTCGTAATTTTTCGGTGTCGTTTAACCTCAGGGGCAAAATTGTAATTGCACTAATTGTTTTCACTAATTACCGTTTTACATTTACCTAATTACCATCCTAATCACCCTATTCTAGTCGGCAGATGAATCCAAAAACCCCATTTGGGCAGCCCATGTGTTATTCACCTAGTCAAATTTCTAAAGTTAGTCTAAAAAGCTAACTTTTCATTAAATAGCTATTGACTAAAACTTAATTACATTATTATTATACTAATTATCATTAACCTATTTAAACTTCCCCTCCCCGAATTCTTCTCCTTCACAATTAAACACCCAGGCCCGAACAACCAAATCTTTCCCCCTTCGTGCTCTCTCTCTCTCCCTCCCACCTCCGACGTATCGCCGCCCTCACCCTCTCCGACGAGCGGCAACCCCAAGCCGAACACCTCTCCACCCGTGCGCCCACGTCTCCGACCGCCATCGCCGGAGTCCCGCCACAACGACGCCGCCCGCCGCCAAGCTTCCGCCCCCGCACAGGCCGCTGTCCCCCGCTTCGCCTCCGACGAAGCCCCCATCGACGGCAGCCCGATGACGACACCACAGCGACCCTCACGGCGATAGCACCGCCTGCTCTGCCGCCGGAGATGACCGCGCCACCGAGCTCTCCTCCACGCCGCCCCCTCCTCTGTTTCCGCTTCAAAGCAGAGCACCCACGGCAGCTTCGCCGTAGCCCGCCCCCTTCCGACGTCCTCCCGTCGAAGCCCCGAACAGCTGCCCGCAGTTCCGCCCTCTCGTTCGATCACCGCCGCCCAAAGCTCCGCTGTGAGCTCCTCAGCACCGTCTCCGCTCGGAGCGCCGCCCATCGCCGTGCAGCAGAACCACGCCACCGACGGCGACCCCGCCTCCCTCAGCAGCTCGACGGCGACCCGAAACAGCTGCTCCGCTGCTTGTCGACGTCGTGGCACCACCCAAAGCCGCTCGTCCCTCTTGCCCACCACCGCCCGCCTCACCGCCGGTCCCCGCTCACCGCCGCAAGCCGCCGACGTCGTCCCCCGCATCCCGCTCCGCCGACGACGAAGCACGAACCCCCGTTGCTGTAGTGCTTTTAAGGGTGAGAACGAACGTTTTAAAACAAAATACGTATTTGAATATGTATTAAAGTATTTTTGAATATTTATAATATAATATTATTGGATTTAAATTGATAGTAATTCCTACAGGCCTCAGAAAAATACGAGACTAGTCCCAGAAAATCAGAAACGTCGAAACGAATCCATTGGCGCTAGTTTCATCGCCATAAGGCAAGTATATTTCTCACAGTAAATTTTTAAAGGCAAAACTTAAATAGGTTAAAATTCTTTTAAAATTCGTAGCTTGCAATTTTTACGTATACTGCTGTATGATAAACATATATGTTACTGTACTTGTAAATACGATCGTTTTGACATCTTGTTTGCGGAATTCTGACGTACGGTTTGCCCGGAATAAATCTTCGAACATGTGTAGTAACAATAATTTCTTGTTTTAAAAATCATTTTAAAATTCGTAATCTGTGATTTTTACGTACACTAACACACGATAAAAATATATGTCGTAGTACTAGTAAATACGATCATTTTGACACCTTGTTTGAAGAATTCTGACGTACGGTTTGCTCTGAACAATTTCTTGAACATATGTTTTAAAAATCGTTCCTTGGTTTAAAATTGCTTTTTGGCTCTTTAAAATTGTTTAAAAATTATTTAAAAATCTTGAAAAATAACTACTAGTCTTAAAAAATATTTTAAGCTAATTTAAACTCTTTTGCTTAGTTAAAATCATATCTTACTTGGTCTTTCGTTTATTTAAGTGATCCTGATGTTTTCATTTAATCGAGTCGTGAAGTTGTGAACTTTCACGAGACTGTTGTACAGACTATTGAAACACCGAGATTGAATTGACTGAATGGAAGATGTAATTTTAACAGTAAAAGTATGGAAGATGGAACTTTAACAATATAGAATGAAAGATGGAATTTCAATAATAAATTGATAGTACACGTACTTTTGACCGACACTTGACCTGACCTGGGATTGGGGTAGTCTATGATCACAAGTGCTACAGAGTGGCTGGATGCGCCATACTAAATTACCTCCAACACATTACGGGGGTTAGATCCTTGACCGTTGCCATATCGGAACGGTGGGTAAGCCTCAGAGTTGCTCCCGTCGCAGGCTGCATGTTGGTTATCTCTAGTACTCTTAGACATGGACTTATCACTAGGATAGACTGTTATTGATTATTGTTCTAACCTCTTTTTTTACAGGTTGCTACAGTTTGCTTATTAAATGATAAATTGTCACAGGTTGCTGATCCTATTGTAAATTGTTATTGAATAATGAAATTGCTACATGTAGCAAATAGTATTGCAAATGGCTATTAAATGATTAAATTGCTGCATGTTGCAAATGTTTAACTGCTTCAACTGCTTTAACTCTTTTAAGTTCAACTTATTACTGGTCTTTAATTCTTTTAAAGTTAAAATTATTGCTTGTTCTTAACTCTTTTAAAGTTTAAACTTATTGCTTGTCTTTAAAGTTCAGCTCTGTTTAATTTTAAAATGTCTAACGTTTTGGTTTTGAGATTATCTTGCCGAGTAAACCTCGCAGACGGACATTTTATTTTGTTGTTTTACGAAATGTCCGTCAGGTATCGATAGTGAGTTCCTTGAAGACATTACTACAGGAGTCGAGCTAGTTCTCGAAGCCTACGTGGAGTATCTACCCACGGAAGACTGGACTTTTACCTTCGCGTTAGCACTTTTAAATATTGGAATAATGTAATTTGTGTACTCTGTTTGTATTGGCCATACTAGGCCCAAGTTGTATCGTAATTATTGTACGCTGGATATGTAATAATGTTGTTTGAGCTGCTTCTTAAATTTGCATGCAAGGATTTGCAATTTTTATACAGACGATTAGTGTGTTTAAGCCAAGGAGGAAGAAAAGAAAGGATTCCAAAAGAAAGAAAAAAAAGTACTCCTCCTTGTTTTAAGTACATCGCGGACCCGCTCGCGTCCTCGCTCCCGGTAGAATGGGAAGCGGGGCGTGACAATCATGCCGCGTCGCCCATCAGCGAATTCGAATTCAAATTGATGCGGATCGTCCGATCGAGCATCGACCGACCACACTATGCCACGTCGACCCGCCTGTTCGTAGAAACGAAGGCTGTTGATGTCCGTTGGATCGAGCGGGAATCCGCTGGATGTGTGACACGTGTCACTCCTTCATTGGTCCGCGACCGTATATTCGTATTTATTTGCGTATTTCCCCAATTAAATGGTATTCTGCATTCAAAAATACACGGTAATTAGCACAGATCTCAGAAAAATACAAATAAATAGTCGTTGGAATCGTGAGATCGAGACCAAGCTAGGAAAAATATAAAAAGGGCAGAAATACTTCGTTAATTGCTGTTTTGTGCTCAAATAAGGTGTTTTCTCTAATAAATAATTGTGTACAAAATACGTATGAATTAGAGAACAATGTAGCATCACATGAGCACAAAATAGGGCTAAATGGGGGGTTAAATATGTAATATTGAACCCGAATCACACCCCCCAACTAGCGATTTGCTAGTCTCTAGCAAAAAGAGCGATTAATATGGATGATTAATAAAACGATAAATTCCATCAACTGCTTATGGCATGGCTCAATAATACGCTTTCCAACATGATCTAGACTATCAACATACACAATCCATACACAAGATCAAACACATGATATTTTCTCTAATTTAATTTGAATAAATAGCATGCAAGCATCGTTTTGCGCAAGCGAAAGTATAACACGTCGTTATATTCTAGTTTTCTTGTTTCCAAGGAATTAGCATATCAAAAAGTAACCGTTCAAATCATCGGTATTGAGGTTGCTTAGTTTATAAGCCACTTCTTTTCTTTTATTAGTTCTGCGTAACGCGCATCAAGCAACATTCGCAGAAAAATGTATAACTTGGATCGCTCCATCAAATGAGTGAGGTTCCGGTCAATGGCTCCCAAATCAGACGATAATAGGGCATTAGGCCAAAAAGGACCACTCGGACTGTACTACTCGAGCCAACCAAGTTATTTATTAGTGACATACTTATTCATTCATTTTTCTTCATTCATTTTTCATTCATTTTTTTCTTCTTTTCTTTTCTTTTTTCTTTTTGTAAGCAACTCAATACCCATCAATGTGAATATAAACATTAATAACCATGGCCACATTCCTCTTCAACTTGAAGACTATTATTATAAATCGTGTATACTTAAGCTTTTTCATAACATTAGCATGCATGAAATAAATTCAAACTATTTCGAGATATTAATCAAGGCAATTGAAAATTTTCATGAATAGCATATTAACTTAGTAATTTCATGCAGGAAAAGTAATTAACTCAGGCCATAAACAAATTTTAGAACTCAATTAATGCGTAATCATCCGTATTTGAGGCATGTGAAGGAGTTTTAAAATGATGAGATTTGGTGATTTATTCTTCTCAAAAAAAAAATCCTTAGGTCTCATACTTACCCCCCAACTAAAGATGGACATTGTCCTCAATGTCGAAAGGGGTACGAGTTTATTCAAGCAAGCAACCTAGAAAGCATATAAAAACTACACTACTGGAAAGAACACACCGTGATCAAATGGCGGATCCTGAATCTTTAATTGTGGAGGAAGTTGTTCAATTTGCTCCTTGCGCTCCTCGGAGATTATTTTTCCTCCAGAAGCTAAATTGGACCCCAGCAACACAACTCCAAGCATCTCCATAACTTGTTTGCCAATGTCCTGCGAGAGATGAGTTATGTTAGTCCAAATTAGTTTAAGATTCCTTTTAATAAAAATATTCCAAATGTAGTTATCAAAATAGTTGAAATAAATTAAAGCAAGTTGACGACTTCTCCTTGAAAGATATACACTACTCTCGGTATGATGCTCGATCAATGGGGAGAGGGGTAAATGATTTTGGGACAAAACTGGAGGAGGGCATGGTTCTGACTCCATGGCGATAATCTCAAAACCCTTGTCCCTAGCTGTCTCCTCCTCTCGTTCATCCAAAATTGCTAGCTCGTCCTCTCTTTTGCACACACTTTCTGCTATGTGGATATTTTTATTCGTGTCCTCAACGTGACATGGCTTGCTCGATATACCTGCAATAGAAGATAAACTCGTATTAGATTCTTGAAGTTGAATTTCAAAAGAACTATTTTCTTCTAAGCAAGTGGCAATCAAATTAAGATTTTCAATAGATTTTTGAATCTGCCGACTCCGAGCAAGGAAATTCTCTTGGAATTGATGGGATATAGCCTCCTGTGTCTGAATAATCGAGTGAACTTCCTCTTTCAAAGATTGCAAAGGTACGTCTACGCTTTGCTCCCCTTGATCAAGGCACGAAGGCTCCGTTGAATCGCTCTCTGAAGTCTCTTCTATGGTTTCTTCATTTTCTTTCAGAGACTCCATGTATTCCCACGCCTCCGTCGGCGTCATGCCTCCCAATAATTCTTGCAGCTGTGGTCATAGTCCATCTATGAAGGACGCCATAAGCTCTTCATTTGTGTACCCATGCTACGGATAGCTCGATGCTATGTTTGTGAACCTCCTCCAGGCCTGAAAGAAAGTTTCACAATCAGTCTGATTAAAATTAACAATTTTGATCTTCTCCATCCTATGTTTGTGTGCGTTAGCGTACTCCGCATCATACAGATTGTTTGTGCAATAGAAATTCATATACTCCATTTTAAAAAATAAAATAAAATAATAAAAAAGGTTATGTACAGTAAAGTGGAAAGATCTCACCGAAGGTCCTCTAAATGAAATAAACTGTGGTAACAAACCATTCCTCCCCGGCAACGGTGCCAAAAACTTGGTGGGCCCAAAAAGGTGCTTCTCTCAAGCGTAAGAGTCCTTACAAGTAATATAATCTGGGAGTCCAGATGTCGAATCCTTGGGAGGAAATCTGTTGCAACCACAGCTCAAATCAAATAGAAATCCAACGTAGAGAAACTAACCACTTTAAATGATGGTGATGGTGATGTGAAGTTGAATACGTGAGCAATACGAACAAAGAAAATTCGTGTGCGAAGATATCTATGAAAAGTATGCACATGGTATGAGTTCGTTAGAATCAATGATTCGTATTAATTTGGTTGATGAATATAACTCAATGAATTCTCTTTTTGAGAGCAATTCACCGGAAAATACTCAATATAACTCAATGAATTCTCCTTTTGGGAGAAATTCATCGGAAGATACCCTTTTGGGGGTTCAAGCACAAAAGTCAATAAGATCGTCGCTAAAGTTATAATACGATATGAAACTCTCTTTTGGAGAGATCAAAAATACGATATGAAACTCCCTTTTGGGGAGATCAAAACTCACCCTTGTGGGGCGATCATCAACGCAATCACTTCTTTTGGAAGATGAAAAAGATGATTTACGAACAAAGATTACAAATTTAACGACGTTTAACGGTTTAGCACAACGATTATTCAACCAAACGAACACAAATAATATCCCCTAACTACGCCATACCATGCACACTAAGCAATTAGCTACTCATGGTGCAAGAATAAACAAGTTTCATAACAAAATACATCAATCTAATGGCAAAATACAATAGAAAAGCACCAAATACGGGGTTTAAGTTAAGAAATTTATCACCCAATCTTCACATTTATACACCAAAACTCTCTGGAAATAAGAAAATAGCCTCTGGAATTTTACAGAATTTTTCCCTGACGAAATACGGCTCCTAGAGCCTCTAATACGCCCAAAATACGCCAGTCTTTTCAACAAAAACCCTAGAATACGCTTATATATAGGCATTGCGGGTTTAAGTTGCTTAGCGGGTTGAAACCCGCACCCATTATTGCTTAAACCCGCACCCGCAAGCTGCTTCAAATACTGGCCGCTAGATCTTGGCGGGATCGTCTGTGGGCACGCCACGTGGGCTTTGAGATTTGCGCGCGCCCGCTTGATTTTGCATCTGAATACGCTTAGGATTGGATTCTCGCCGTTGGATCGATACGGGGGCCTCCCGGATGATGCCATGTGGCCAGTCGAGGGAACGCCGCTTCACAGAGTTCGTATTCGAGCGGGCGTCATTTGGACCGTTAGATCGTAATCTAACGGTCAGAAAATGACCATGTCGCCCGCTCATTTCGATCAGCTCCTCTTCGTTCTCCGCCGTTGGATGAAAATCCAACGGGTATCATCACACCGCGTCGCCCATCAGCGAATTCGAATTCAAATTGATGCGGACCGTCCGATCGAGCATCGACCGACCACACTATGCCACGTCGACCCGCCTGTTCGTAGAAACGAAGGCTGCTGATGTCCGTTGGATCGAGCGGGAATCCGCTGGATGTGTGACACGTGTCACTCCTTCATTGGTCCGCGACCGTATATTCGTATTTATTTGCGTATTTCCCCAATTAAATGGTATTCTGCATTCAAAAATACACAGTAATTAGCACAGATCTCAGAAAAATACAAATAAATAGTCGTTGGAATCGTGAGATCGAGACCAAGCTAGGAAAAATATAAAAAGTGCAGAAATACTTTGTTAATTGCTGTTTTGTGCTCAAATAAGGTGTTATCTCTAATAAATAATTGTGTACAAAATACGTATGAATTAGAGAACAATGTAGCATCACATGAGCACAAAATAGGGCTAAATGGGGGGTTAAATATGTAATATTGAACCCGAATCATCTTCACTATTAAACTTAGGGGGACGGGCTATAGACTGTCCTTCAGCAAATGCACAATCAGATATATTCATGGTTACCAAATAAAATCTAGACTAGATCCTCTAAACTAGGGGTGTGCGGGTCCGGGTACCCTGTTTTTTTCATGTTACCCGGACCCTACCCGGTAAGGGACCGGTTCCTAAAATTTGGACCCGGAACCTACCCAGTTGAACCCTATACCCGGATCCTACCCGGACCCTATGGTTCCGGGTAGGTTCCGGGTACCCTGTAAAAAAAATCTAATTTGTGAGGCATTACGAACAATGATTTCCAAATGATCTGTGCATGACAATTACCTCAAATACGCATGAGTAAAAATCAATCTGGAAGTAAAATATTGTCTCTAGTCTCTTTCTTCAGTGATAAATGCATACTGACCAGTCATTTCTACTAGATAAAGCTAGACATATGGAAGAATGATTCACGTTTACCTCTACTGCTCTTTTGAACGCATAAGAGAACAATATGATCTTTGATTCAAATGCATTGTTTAATGAACTTACACGTTGCTCAAAACTTCAGGATGCAAGTTGTACTCACTAATATTATAAGTTCAAATTAGATACAGCCAGGGTGGATCACTCTTATATATTTTGATCCTTAATATTATAATATATAAAAATTTATATATATATAAAATATCGGTTCCGGTTTAGGGTACCCGTTTTCTATAGACGGGAACCGGAACCGGACCCGATACCCGTCGGTTCCAAATTTTCCTACCCGGAACCTACCCGGAACCGATAACTATCTACCCAGAACCTACCCGTTAGGGTAGGTTCCGATCGGGTATCTGGGTACCCTGTACCCGTGCACACCCCTACTCTAAACTGGCTTTGATACCACTTGTTGGATCTGAATCCTAGCCTATGGGGTGAATAGGCTAATAGAAATATTCGTGCAACCCATGAACAATCACACGCAGTTATAGGTACAGGAAGGGTAAATAAAAGACAATCACAGAGTACGCACAGATATACACTGGTTCGGTCGTCCCCACGACCTACTCTAGCCCCGAAAGCAACTACTAGATAGATATGTAATCAAGGTACAACGACAATGAGTCAAGATCCCCAAATCAACTCTCACCTAGCCCGTACGCACTCCCGCGTGCTCTACACTATCAACCTAGACAGATGCTCTCACCCTTGACGAGCCCGAACTCATCAAGTCCCTAAAAATCACAAGTAACCTGGTAAAGTTTCCCTTACAGAGATCAATACACTAATACACGAATAAAGAGTTAAGCGTTTAGAAATGCTCAAGTCGTGTCTGTGTAGTCGTCTCTGTCAATCAGCATGATGTCAGCTTCAGTCTGGCGTAAGCGGTGTCTCGATCTGATGTCTGTATCTCAAGTTCTGGATCAAATGGCTCTCTGGTCTGTGCACAAAGCAATCCAGTTCAAGTTCAACTTGGTTTCGGTCTGTGCACATAGCAATCCCCTTTAAAATTCTTTTCCACGTCAGCACGAATTACGTTTCCTTCATTTTCACGAGCCGTCACCTCTACGTCAACTTCCTCTTCGATTAGGGCATGCAGCACGCGTAACTTCGCCGTTGTCTTCACTCCGAGCGTTTCAATGGAGACGGCGTACTCTCCGACGGTGCGAGTTCTTCGTGCAGTTCGGCGGCGAAGCTGCTCCGACTTGCCTCGACGATGTCTCCTTCAACTCAACTCAACGGCAGATTGTGAAAAATACAAATTCCAAAATTCTTTAACCATGGCACATCACTAGCTAATGTGTCATCTTACATGGTAAAAAGAAAACACATGGCATCATCTTTGACTAAATGAATGGATGGGATTAATTGGGAGAAAATCAAAACCAAAAGAAAACCAAAAAAAATCAAAATTTCTCTCATTCTCACCATATCCTCTCTCTCTCTCTCTCTCTCAAATCTGTCCAAATTCTCTCCTCCCTCTTTCTCCCCTTTTGCACCACCATTCCCTCCACTAAACACCACCCCAAGCACCTCCCCTTCCACCACCAACAATCCCTCACTTTTCCTTATCATTCTAACACCAAAATTAACCCCAACAAGCTCTCAAAAATCCAAACTTTGGAGGTCAATTGGGAGATTGAAAGGAGAAGACTAGGAGGCTCTCCATCAAGGACTAAAAAGGGCCAATTACATATTATTTGGAGGAGTACTAGTAAGGTAGAAATTCTTATCACCTTAGTAGGGTTTAGTTTTAGAACTAAGGGTTTATTTAATTAGCAAGTTCTTTAGATTTTGTGTAGAAATTAAGTTTTGAACTTCATGCTCAAGTTTACACAGAATTGGCTGATACTTTGGTAACTTGCTGCACTTAATTGGCTACGTAGAAATTCATGAAAAAAAATATGTTGTACATATTGAAGTCCTTAACAACTTTCATTTTTACAAGTTTTGCAAATTCGAATTTAAAAATAGAATAAAAATTCAGTTTCTAAAACTGGTCTGTTTTTAGACAGTTTTGACACCTTTTAGTAAAACGAGTAGAACTCCATGCACACTTAATAAAACATAATGATCTTGGTGCCGTTGGAAAGCCGGCTTCAAGATCTTCAACTTGTAATTTTCTTTTGGTAATTTTCCGAAAATCCTATATCTGCTTGTAAATGATAGAAAAATGGACTTGAACTGAACTCAGTTTCCGGTTCAGAATGATGAAATTATACCTGTCAGGAGAAAATCCACCATAAATCACATATGTCAACTGAGTTTATGAAAATTGGTCAGTGAAAGGAAAAAACCCATATCTACAACTTTCGTGAAGGGACCGTAGACCAATTCTGACTGTAGATAGGCTAAAAATGATGTTCTTTCTGCTGTAACCATTTAGACAGATTCAAATTTTACACTATTGTCATACCATGCATTACTCCTTTATGTTTTGTTCAAATTCAGTTATCATGCTATTATTTGTCATGATTTATGTGATAATTAGTAGCTATGTTCACATGCTTTCCAATTTGTTGTAGTAAATGAAATTGTGTTCAAGTTAAAGTGCATATTAACATGTTTGCTATGTCCAAATAAAAGCTAGTATATTATGTTATGTTAAAGGACGTCTTATGTCATTTACTAACATGCAACAAGCTAGTATACATGGTTGTGTTATTACGCCATTACTTTCCATTATGCTAGCATGTAGCTTTATTTTGATTGAGTATGTCAACTTGAGACATTTGCTAGTGTTGTAGTTTCATCTTGTTTAGTGTATCATATTAGTGTTGTAACTTCATTAAGAAAGTGAATGGAATTGATGGAACTATGCGATGTTGAAATGAGATGAAGACGATGGTCGTTGTTGAATTACGACATCGGTGAAATTATGAAAGAGATGGAGAGATGAAAAAGTGTAGTCGAGATCGCTAGATGATTTGTTGACAAACGAAGAAATACTTTAAAACTGAGAGGGAGGATAAGAGTTTGACATCGGGAGCTCAGTCCATTCTAAAATGGGTGAGACTCCGGATGTGGGTTTGGGGGAAACACGGGTAAACTTTAGGGGTTAAGGAGCGGACGTATGAATTATGATTTCTCACCCGATGTGTTGCCCCCAGAAGGGGAGTTGGAGAGGGCTAGGGAGGCCGCTGGTGTGCTCGTGTCGCACCATGACGGTAAATGATGGTTTGCTCCGTTTGTCCGACAGAAAAACCGAGATGAGTCTCGCTCTAGTACCTTGCCCCGTTCGGGTACGGAGTTACGAGAGGCCCCTCCAGTGCTCGTGTCGCTGGTTGAGGTACCATTTTCACCCACCTTGGGTGAAGTCCGACTCCTTAGCGTCCTGCGGTTTACACGAGTTTCCAAATATGTGAATCAACAACTTAAAGTAATTGTCTTTAATTTATAAATGTTATTATCGCATGTGTCCTTACTTTTGTTTACTTTAAAACTACTATCCCATGGTAACATGTTCTTATGCTTCCTTTCAATACCTGCATTTCATAATGTGGTTTCATATGCATGTTTTGCAAGTTCTTATAACTAAGTTCACATGTTGGAATGTATCACTTTTATGCACCATGAACCTTACTTTTTAGACCACCATCCCTAGATAGGTAGACCAGTTCTAAAACTGAGTTCTACTAGAGTGTTAGGAGTTTCTACTGGGTCACGCGTTGATGTGTCCCCGTTGACTTTTCAGGTTGGGGATAGTGGCTGGAGCCTTGGAGTTGGTGATCGGTTGTAGGATTGGGTGGCGAGGGGTATGATGAGAGACGTGTACTTTTGGTGTTTCTTTTTCGGGTAGACCTTTGTAGCTACAGTTGTGATGATGAAATGTTTGAATTGTATAAGTTGGAACTGGACTTGGAGTTGTATAAGATTATCGTTGTCTCAGTGTAGCTTTCCTTATTTATACCCCTTGAACAGATGGTGTATGTAAAAGACTGTATCAATGTATTAAATAAATGAAATATTGTACTTTTGTTTATTTCTCCGTGTTATATCTATGATGGAGTTTTACTTGTACTTCTCAGCACGTGCGCAGTGGCCTGTGGAGTTTTCTGTTCCGAGCAATACTTCTCTTCTCTCTCCTCGTTTTTCTTCACACCCGTAGTTTCGGGAATAACTGATACGGACTCGTACTTATCGGGTATCCTGGGAAGCAGGTCGTGACACAGATCCTTCTCGACAACGTGACGGCGGCGACGGAAATCTTTGACAGCGACGTTCGAGATCCTCTCCGCAGCTCCGACTTCGACAGCAAGGCCTCGATAGTGTCAAGGAATCTCGATGGTGTTCCCTCGTCGTCGATGGCTTCAGCAACAACGAGACTCCGGTGGTTTCGTGCTTCTCTTCGAGGGTGAACGGCAGGATTCGAAGGCGGCGGCGAAGAACTTGACGACAGCGAGGAGCTCGACGTTGGTAGCTAGGGCATGCAGCGAAGTGATTGTGATTGAATATTGCATATTTTAACCCCATAATCATTCCCCCTTGTGCACATAACTCATTGAATCATGCTCTCTTAACTACTTTTACGTTAATTCATCATTTGTGAACATATGATTTTATTTCGACAAAATTTCACTCTCCAAAGCCTTATAAACATGAATTGTATTTTTACTTATTTTTTCTGGATTTTTCAGGAGTCCCGAAGGGGACAAACTCAAGTGCTTGGAGAAGTGAACTGTAGACAGGACAACCGACTGTCTTCACAACGACAGTCGACTGTCATCTCGAAGCCCTGCCTGGAGCAAATATGAGTGCAACACAGGCGACTGCAAAAGGATTGGCAGTCGCCTGTACAACTGTGCAGTCGCCTGTTCTTTCAACAACAGTCGCTTGTGTCATCCCCTCCTGAAGAACGAGAAGAGAGCCGACTCTCTGTTATTTTGATATTTCCGCAGCAGGCGACTGAAGCACAAAAGACAGTCGCCTGTGGATTGCACAGTCGACTGTGATTTTTTGGACAGTTGCATATCTCCCTTTGGAAGCAATGAGAGCTGCCTGTCATCAGTCGACTGTCGTTTGTTCAGCAGTCGACTGAGCGGGGTTTTTTCTGCTGAATCTGGGTTGCGAGTTCGGGTTTTTCTTAACCCGATTTCTCTCCAATCGATGTGGGCCGTTGGATGATATAATGGGTGGTTGAGATATGAACCCGAGGGGGTATAAAACCCCATTATCAGCTGTAATTAAGGGAGCCTCCACCATTAGCTTCAAATACTTTCCATTTTTAGGGTTTTCTCTCTTAGTTTTAGATTAGGGGTTTGTATAGTTTTTGGGGGGTTTCTGCCCCCATTTTCTGGAATCTGATAGAGGAGGAGAAGAGCTTTCATTTGGTGATATCTTTCTTAACCATTGTCTTGTATTTCATTTTGTCTCATTCTCTATGTATGAACTTATGAATATGAATGCAATGGTGAATATTTTTGTTCTCATGTGTAGCTAATCTCTTTGCGCGTTGGATTGTGTTGTAGTTAGGATTTGTATGATAGCTTTCAATTATCCATGGCATATGATTGTGTAACTATTGCATTGATTGATTTCACATTCTTTCATCGTGCATTACCCGTAGAGGGATCCAATGAGGATGATATGTCGCGAGGCATTATCTACGTGCATATACCCGTAAAGGGGCCTGCAAGATGTTGAACCGCGAGGTTTAACTAATTATGCTTTATAATTGAAATCATCAATCCAATAATTACACTTGATGCTAACACGTTGATTTGAGCTCCAAGATAACACCATCCGGTTGTGTGGCTTGAAAGCCTCACAATTGAGCTAAACGTGTTTGGTTTTTTTCCCAATAGGGAAATCGTCCGATTTCACATACCTTGACATGGATGTGGAGTTGAGTCATCAATTGGAGATTGAATAGCTAAGCCATACTCCCTAATGAAACCACAATCCACACACTCTCCTCTAGGGATGGCAACGGGCCGGGTCGGGCTCGGGCTTTTGCATACCAAGTCCCGGCCCTAATTGACAACGGGCCGGGCTCGGACCCGGGCTTGTGGGAGGTGGGCTTCCGAAATACCGTCCCATTCGGGCATCGGGCCGGGCTCGGGCCGGTCACCCGGAGGCGTGGGTTTTTTGCAAATGGTCAAGCAGCCTGGGTATAAATGTAAATGGGTGTTTGATAATATACCCTACTTAGCTAAGTGGGTTTTTTGCCAATGGTCAAGCAATTAATTGAAACATTCTGTGGCCACTCAAAATTAGCCATGTGGGAGACCTGGAGACCTGGAAGCAGCCATGTGGCCCGTGGGAGACCTGGAAGAAATGTAAACGGGTGTTTGATAATATACCCTACTTAGCTCATGCTGTGGCCACTCAAAATTCTCTCTGCTAATCAAAGCACATCAAGTCTTTAAAAAAATGCCCCATCAAGAACTTACACCAGTCAAGCAAAGTAGGCATTGCAAATTAAGCCTACAGCAAGCAATACCCCATGAATTTGGTCCGTGTTTTAGGCGTGGATTGAATCAACCCCCATCTCATCCCACGACATTTCATCCTTCCACACAACGAATCAATGCTGCACTATCGATTCTCAATTTCTCATTCTTTGATGCTAAATTCACAGGCAAAACAGCGCATCATAAATAAAAAAATGAATGTTGACGACGTAAATAAGAGAGAACGACTGTAAAAAATTACAAAAGGAGCAGCTTTTGAATGTGGTTCGACACATAAACATAAATTCCCAAATACGTTAGTGCTTTCAGATGAAAATGGATTGTATTTAACAAGTAGACATAATTCAGACTCCAAAACAGAACTTGAAGCTTTTGAGCCACATCAAAATCTTCTCAATCATCATCTATACGGTCAAGTTCGTCTTCTCCTGATAACTCGTCTGCATAAAAATAATGATATGCGCATTTTCAATTATCTAAGTAATAAAAATAATTACTGAATTCATAACCTTCAGCTTCGAAACCAATGTCTTCTTCAAGTATGGTGTGAAACAAATGATCCATCTTTGCCTTAGAAGTATCTGAAAAGATAAATGATAAACAATAAATTAGAAACAATTAATTGAAACATTAGAATCATGAAAATATATTCTAATTTCAATAAACAATTTAGATATTTACCATCTATATGCCTCCATAGCCAACTTTTAGTGCACATCAACGCTTCTACGGTATTGAATTTAAGTCGACTTCGATGTGGGGTTATTATTCTACCACCTGTACTGAATGCGGATTCAGAAGCAACAGTGGTAATTGGAATAGCTAGCACATCTATGGCAATTGCTTGTAGTATTGGATATTGCATTCCATTCAGCCTCCACCACATCAAAATATCAAAATTTGAGCTTCTAGGTAAAACATCCTCATCTAAATAATTATCCAACTCCGTCCTTAACACTGAAGTGCGAGCCTTTTTATAACGACTTACATACAAATCATAATCGTTTTCAGTGTTGTTAGAGGAATCACCGGCTTCAACTACTTGACGTGCACCCTCAGACTCTTTCTTGAATTTCCATTGATAATCAGAAACCAAATCATAACAAAGTTGTTTGATTCTCTCTATTTTACACTCATAACCAGTAGGATATATTTGTTTAAAATAATATTCTAGTAATACCAACTTATACGTTGGATCCAACACTGCTGCGACCGCCATAATATTGTGCATGTCCTCCCAATAACTTTCAAACTTAAACCACATTCTTTCTGCCATTTTTCGAATCACCCCATGATCAGAATTTTCCACCCATTTACATATTGCTAATCTAATGTCACAAACCTTTGGGAAATAAATATTCGCAGTGGGGTATTTTGTACCTGAAAACAGCTCAGTAAACGTATTAAATAGTTTCAATTTCTCACAAACTTTTGAAGCAAAGTCCCACTGTAAAGCTGTAGGCAAACAAGTGTATTGAGAGTCACGTTTTTTCAGTCTGACAAACACTTCCTTATATGCTATGGCAATGCTAAGCATCTTAAAGGTGGAATTCCATCTAGTTGGGCAATCTAAACACAACTTCTCATTATAATTTATGTGTAATTGCCTAGCTGCATCTTAAAACTTCTCAGCTCTTTTAGGAGTTGCATCCCAATAGGCAACACTATCTCGAATATTTTCCACCCCTTCTTTCACCACTTCTAGACCTTCTTTCACTATCAAATTCAATATATGAGCACAACAACGCACATGCAGCAAAAAACCATCTCTTAACAAGGAAGATCGCTGCAATTTATCCTTAATTCTATGAATCATAGAAGAATTTGTACTACAATTATCCAACGTTATTGCAGACAACTTTGTATCAATGTTCCAATCCATAAGACAATCAACTAATGAATTTGATAATCTTTCACTTGTGTGAGGAGCAGGAACATAGATAAACCTAAAAAATATGTACAATTATAAGTAACACAAATTGTGGAGACAAGCATCAAAGGAATTTAAGTTTAAGAAATAAAATAATGTTACCTCAAAAGTTGATTTTGTAAGGTCCAATTGCTGTCAATATAATGTGCTGTTACAGACATGTATCCCCTCTTTTGGTGACCAGATGTCCACATGTCTGATGTGATAGCCACTCTACTTTCATTTTTCTCTAACAAGTTGAGAATACTTCTTTTCTCAGTTGCATAAGTTTCCAAAATCACCTTTTTGATGGTATTCCTCGAAGGAACATTGAATAAAGGTTGAAGCTCATTACAAATTCTCCTAAAACCAACATGATCCACTATTGAAAGTGGATATTCATGCATAATAATTGCATTTGCAATTTCCTTCTTTGCCTTCTCTGGATCATAACTAGCAGTAACCATTTCTTTTCCTTTCATACTATTAGATGTGAGCACCTTCTGTCCCCTTGATTGATATTTTCGCATAAGGCATCCCTTTAAATGTCTATGCAAATGAGAAGTCCCACTATTAGAACTCGCCTTATGCTTTGATTTGCAATATCGACATATTGCCCCGACTTCTCCATTCATCATAACCCTGTCAAAATGGTTCCAAACTTCGCTTTTGAGTTTTTTGGTTGACGCAATTCACATCTCCGCGCGTCCGATGCCATAATGTCATTTGGTGGTACACCATTTTGACTAATTGGAATAGAGGCTTCACCCGGAGCAGACTCTTGAGGATTTGTTTCACTTTCATCAGCCATATTAAATCTGCACAAAAAAATTAGCAAGAAAATTAAATTCAGTAACTTTTGTTTAGAGTTTAAGTTATAAGAAATTAATTTACTTAAAAACTAAATTAACTAATATAAATTTATAACCAGGGCACAAACAATTGCACTATTAATCAATCATCAACATAATGATGCCTATGCAAAAAAGCCTAGTTTTTATGTTTTAATTAATAATATATGCATATGCAAAAAACATTTTTAGATAACAGCCATGATAAAAATTTGCATATGCAATCAAACAAATAGTAAAGGAGATTAAAAAAATGCACAAACGAACATAATTATCAATTAGTAGTAAAAAATGTACATGACGAATTATATGATGATTCATGTAGTGCTATTTTTTCCACAAACAAACAAACAACAGTAAAGGAGATCAAATAAATAGAAGATCAAAATAATTCAAGTAATGGGTGTAAGTTGAACGTGATTGAATTATTTACTGTTGTTTGTTGACGAGTGCCAAGGCTTGGGGGTGTATGCTTGGGTCTTCAGTTGCGAAAACAAGAGAGAAGTCTCGGCCAGTCATTGTCAACGAGAGATCCTCAATTCATAAGATAAAAGTTGCAACAAAAACAATTCTCGACGCCAGGCTTGGGGATCCGAGTATCCGCAGTTCGCAACTTTGAAGGCGCAGCGCAGAGAAGCAACCAATTCGGTTAGGGTTCTTATTAAAACCCAAGATTAAGTATTGATTTTTTATACTGAATATAATTGTCGGGCCGGGCCGGGCGGGCAAATGGTGTGTCCAGGCCCGGCCCGAGACCATCAAATATGACACGGTACGGGCTTGAGCCCGGCCCGAAGCCCGACCGTAGTCAAAAAAGCCCGATCCCGTCGGGCCGGGCCAAGCCGGGCACCCGCGGGCCTGGCCTTTTTTGCCAAGCCTACTCTCCTCATCTGCATCCCAACCTTTATTTTGCTTGTTTATTTCTTGTTCTTTTTGGTGACCAACATTCACACACCCTTTGATCCAAATCATCGCCTTCGAAAGGTGGTTTTGTTTCTCACCCTCTCGTATCTTAGTTGACCTGAAGATAGTATGAATGCAGACGAATTGTCCCTGTGATCCGACCCTGGTCTCATCAGGAATTACTACTTGATGACCTCCTATCCTTGGGAGTAGTGCGCATCTTTTGCGCCGCGTCACAAAGACAGTACGGGAGCCTACTCTCGATGTCGACTCACTGATCTTCTCCGACGGCGTGCGAGATCTCCGACTGCTGCAATGTCGAGTTCGCCTGGGAACGTCCGATCGCTCCGTTCTTTCACATGCAAGCTTATTCGACTCGACGGCGAATTGATGTGATCTCCGGCAGCTTCCCTTCGACGGCGGCAGACTCCGATGAGATGGCAGCGAGGAGCTCGACGGCAGCAAGAGCTTTGATGAAGAACGACAGCACTTGAGGGCTTCTTTTATGCGTGAATCTCCAAGGCCTCCTTTGATGCGTGAAGATGCTTCGTCTCCTTTGCAGTAAGAGCACAGCTTGGTGATGATGTTCACTGCGACAACACCCTAAGACTTCACGGCGAGAGGCTTATAGAAGTGAAGGATACGTAGATTGGGAGGTGATGATGTTCACGGTGATGATGTTGTGGCTATGTAGCTTGGGAGGTGAAGGATACATGCGGCTATATAAGTTTGCAATGGAGATTGATAAAGATGCTTATAGCTGCAACAGGAGATTTGTGATGGTTGCATTGGGAATTTGATATAGCCACCTTCTTCTTTCTTTGCCTTGCGTGAAGGCTTTTTTTAATATTGAGATGACTAGGGTTCAGCAATGATAGGATCCCGAGAGTTTAGGAAAATAGATGTGAAGCTGATATGAATCCATCACTAATGGGATTAGAGATAGGAATAGGAGTTTGGATTCAAATGGGAAATGGTTGTGAAATGGTTGTAATGGGATTTGAATTCATCTTTAATTGATTTGATCAAATCCCAACTTGATTTGATATGAGATCTCATCACATCTCTTCATCTTGACCAACGCTTTGTGTCAAGCAATTTCTCCAACAATTGACTTAGTCTTCACTTTGAAGAATATACCGATTTGTCATTCCTGAAACATACTTAGCATACACGTTAAATAGTACACACACATTTGTCATCCTCAAACTAGAGTTCATAGCTCATTGCGTCCAACAGGCAATGAAATGTGTTGCTTTGAGCCCTATGGTGATGAACAAACTATGAACACTTTTGAATTTATGTCACTTTGTAACGACCCGCTCCCGGGGCCCCGTTACTTATTTGATATTTGCGCAGGTCCTGGAGGTTACCAGTGAATTCAAAATAGTCACGATGCAGAGATGTACAAAAATACCCAAATAGTGTCCAATTATTACAATCCATACTGTACAAAATGTTCCAACCAATGTACATGAAAGAAAGAAAGTACACAACTGAAAATAGCTATACAAGCTGCGGTCTCATGGTCGAACTCTGGAGCAATTAACTCAAGAAAATCTTCCTCCACTGGTGTGTCGTTTGCGGTGCCATGAAGATGGAACCGCAAGTAAGTCACAACAATTCTAAATATAGAAAAGAAGCAGTGCACAAGTATGACAAAAGTAACTATGTACGAGCAGACCAGAGTGAAAAGTAAAGCACTGAGCAACAACTGTACACAGCTGAGTAGTAATAGTAAACAGAACTGAAAGGAGAGAACAACTGTACGGTGGTAGAGCAAGTGTAAAGCAGGCTAAGCAAGCGAAACGCACTACTGCTGTAGCTAAAAGTACGCCAAGTAAAGTACTATGACTGCACAAGTGTAGTAACTAACATGCATGGGACGTGTAAAGTAAAGGTGACTGTAATGTATAAAGTAAAAGTGACTGTGCAAAAGTAACTACACTACGTGACTCAAGTCAGAGAGTACAATATGTGACCATCGAGTCCATCTCTTGCTTGGGTGCGACCCAGACGAATGCCGAAAACACAGGCAGCATGACATGTATTTTGCCGAAACTCAGGCAGCAGGACAGGATGTTGAAACTCAGTAGACAGGACAGGAAGATCGAACTCCAGTCACTTCCGCACTCTCTCAAACTATGAGTTACCCCAAAAACCCCAGTGAAGTGTCAAGTGTTCTATGTACATGTTCCTTTCATGATGTTCCACGCGATGTTCCACAAGATATTCCACAAGATGTTCCACATGTTACTAGTCAAACCAAGACAACTGATTGACTTTCTTATTGAAAACCAGAGAGTAGTAACTCATTCCAAAACAGACTATGCCAAAGCGAACTGAGGATAAAGACAAGTCCAACGACTGTAATACCGATTCCATGCTTCGAGCATGTGGTAGTATTGTTTAGCACACAATTTACCCAAGTTGATGGTTGTGTGCTACAACCACCAAAGTTGAAAGTTGGCAAAGTAATCTGTAGTTGATTACTTTCCTATTAGATTAGGTTTCTAGTTCGGTTCAAGTCAATAGCCGTTCTGAGGCTATAAGTGGTGTTCTACGAGTTCACACGAGGACACTAACTAATTTTCTAATTCTAGAATCAGTCATGACTTACTAATTTCGAGCTCGTCGTGGCAAGACGAGGTTGGAGCTAGAGAAGCTGGTGCACGAGGATTGGTACCTGCAAACACAAGAAACGATTGGTTAAAGCACAAACTATTTTCTATTTCTTAAACTTGATCGTTTTGATTTTTAAAACTGATTGAAACGGTGTCGAAAAACATTCTAAATTTTTCTATAGGCTAGATATGATGAAAATAATTTTACTGCAAGTTGAAATATTTTTCAAAAGCCTCTGTTAATTTTTATAATTTTTAGAAGCTCAAAAATCAATTTTAAAACTATTTTTCAATTAGTAACGTATTTATTCAACAATTTATTTTGGGTGCAATACTAATCGAAAATTTGCAAGTGAGCTGTCAAAACGACCGTCTCAAAGAGTAATATAACATATATTTTTATCACGTATCAATGTATGTGAAAATTAGAAGTTACTGATTTTTAAGTGAATATAACATATTTAAGATTTAGGGTTAAAAATTTATTCTGAAAAAACTAAGCGTCTGATTGAGATGAAACTAGTGCCATTGGATCCATAACGTCATTTCTGATTTTCTGGAGCTGGTCTCACATTTTTCTGACCCTTATATTATTTACTATTAATTTTAAATCATTAAACACATATTATTTAATTTTTAAAATGCACAAATACGCGTATACGTACGAAAATACGCTTCAAAATATGGTTTAATTAATCTCACCTCTCCTCTCTCTCGTACGTGCATGCAGCGGAGGCGGGGGGGGTCCTTCGTTCGGACGGCGACGAGCGGCGGGGCTCGTGAAGATGCGGCGAGGCGGCTGCGGGGTCGCGGCGGTGCGGCGAGGTAGCGGCGGCGAACGGCAAAGTCGAGGGCGCCGTGAGAGGGCGGCGAGGGCGGAGGGAGATCGCTGTGAGAGGGAGAGAGGTTCGGGGGGTGCTCAGATGACGGCGGAGCGAGGAGCGTCGCTCGAGGGGAAGCGGAGGCGCTGGGGGCTTTGCTGACGGTGCACGTGCGGTTCTTGGAGAGGTGATGCATGCGGGCGTTGCTTCGACTAGTGGGCAGCCTCGTCGGAGCAGCGGAAGTGTACGGCAGAGGGTAGGTCGACGATCGCGGCGGCGCTCCTGGTCGACGAAGACGGGGGTTGCTCCGGGCGTGGGTGCTGTCGAAGGAGAGGTTGTCAGCGAGCCTCGAGGCGAAGCACGGAGGGTCTCGCTGCAGCGTGCTCTTCGTCGGTGTGCTCAGGCGAAGCAGCGGGGTTACGAGATACGTTAGGAGGAGGCGTTGTTGTGGAG
The DNA here is from genome assembly GCA_030789695.1 of Scilla litardierei. Taxonomy (NCBI): domain Eukaryota; kingdom Viridiplantae; phylum Streptophyta; class Magnoliopsida; order Asparagales; family Asparagaceae; genus Scilla; species Scilla litardierei. The sequence goes on along the minus strand of CM061133.1, from coordinate 344,504,697 downwards.
AGCTGGGTGGAGGCGAACACGCCGTGGGGCGCTGTCGGTGTCGTTTGCCACCATGCGGATGTTGAGGGGGCGGGTGGCGATGTCGTGAGGTGAAGAAACATGAGCTGGGGTCACCTGAGCTCGCAGCGAGCTTGGGAGGGTTTTTGAGGAGCGACAAGGTCGTGGTGGCGGGAAGATCGGAGAGGGTGAGCTTCAGAACTTGGGTCGGGCTCATCGACGGTATTCGAAGGCGGAGAGGGGAACAGAGCGAAGGGAGAGGGTGAGTTGTGTGCGTTAGTTGTGAGAGAGAGAGAGAGAGGGATGGGGCTTCGTTTGGTCGGAGAAGAAGAGAGGGAGAGGGGTTCTGTGTGAAGCCTGGGAAGAGAGGAAGCTGTGTGCATTGCATGGGTTCGAAAAAATCGAGGGGATGGGACTTTTGAACGAGAGCAGGGGAGATTGAGAGCCTGAGTTTAATTTGAGAGGGTGGGGTTTCGAACGAAGAGAGTGGATCAGGGTGAGCTTGGGTTAGGGAGAGAGGATTTGTGCGTGAGTTAGGCTTCGAAATTTTTTGGAGGTGAAGGGGTTTGCCTTGTGCGAGTTGTGAGAGGGAAGAGCTGTTTCGGGTTTTAAATAGATAATTACGAAATTTAATAATAATTAGTTTAGTCAAAATTATTAATGAGGTTAGGTGATGTTAGGTATTTCTTTAGACTAAGTGTGGAAAAGTGTATCATGCATGCACCACGTTGTTAAGAAAAATTTGTCTGGCAGCTATGATTAGGTGAGGGTAACTGTAATTAGTAATATAAGTAGGGTAATTAGTAGGTTAAAATAAAAAATTACGATTTTCCCGCTACTAGTAAACGTGTCCGAAAAATTATGAAAACATACCCACGGGATCATATCGTCGCGAGGATCGCGAATACGAGATCCATTTCAGGGTTTGGGCTACGGAGATACTAGTTTTAAGCCAAAATGTTTAGGAAACGGGTGTGCGGGTTCTCTATTGATTTGACTTCAGAAAATTACGTAATTAATATGGGGAGCCCTAAATGATCATAGAATGATACCGTAGAAGTTTGAAAACATTTTGATGTTGTTTGTATAGAAAATAAATTCATTAAGCCAAAACAGTAATAATTAAAAATGAATTTTTATCATATTATTTAGAGGTATTTGATGAAACTCGAACTTACTAAAATACTTCATAACTAGTCTGATACTTCAAAATATTTTTATAAGAAATTTTTTTTGAAATCGTAAAACTCCTGACGAACCATTATAAAATAGTTTTGAAAAAAATTGAAAATAGGTTAAATACGTAAATAGTTGTCTTGATGAAAACAGGCCGTTACACACTTAGCCCAATGATGAAACCAATCATATGAAGAAAATTGGAATGCCTGCTTGATGGCTCCTTTATCCCCCAATTTGTTGCAATTTCTGTAACGCCCTGTTCCACGGGATACCCGAAGAGCGAGTGTTACGAAAGGAGATACAAAAGACAAACACAAGCAGGTCCACTGCGTACTGCTGGGATAGTACCTGTAGCGTTCCAAACAACACAGAAACACAAAGAGAACCAATAATTCAACACTGTTACAAACTGTACATATACAACATCCTTATACCAACTCATATACAACAAGAATCCTCACCCCACCAAGTACGAGAGCATACACCAAACACTCACACACACTCAGACAACCCTCAACTCCAACAAGATGAGCTAATGGGCCTCCAACTCCAAGAACCAATACCTGAAAAATCAACGGGGGAACATCAACGCGTGTCCCAGTAGGATATCCGAACCCAAATCACATGGTGCAATGGAATGCAATGCATTTATGCAATAAATTGTGAATTAACTTATGCCATATCATGGAAGGAAATGTATGTAACCATATAGCTACATCATATTTGAAATTGTAAATGACATAAATAACGGAAACACGTACCTGCGGCAAAGGAAGACCTGCAAAACAAAGTGAGTACTACAGAAAGAGAAGTAAACTGCAACGTCAATAAGCAGAAACCTGGCATTATAATGTGAGGCATGCCCAGCGGTCCCAGATTCATATGTGATAGGCCCTGTGGTCCCCATGACATTGCCCCCATAAATAGAAACATAACATAACTTATCCGCATATCACCACAACAAAGGGTTATGAACTCACGTGGCATGCCCATCATATCCATAACCATATACCACCACAACAACCACATTGGGGGATGCCATGTCCACCCTCCTACATCCCATCACTTACAACCCTAGAGCCCCTAAACCTACAACACATCATACTCCCATGTTTCATGAAACTAATAAGACAACAAATTGTTCTCATTCCAAAACTTTCCACTTCATTCTCATTTACAACTTTTCTTCACTAATATATCCCCAAGGCACTAGGGATCTTCAAGACCATAGGCCGAAAATTAAGGGTGGCTTCAAGCCCCCATTTTTAGCACATATTCATAGCCAATTGCACATATCCCTTTATTATTCTCATGTTTCACATAATTCATATAACTAGCACTTTTCATATAAAGAAGAGTTGGAAAATAAAACATCCAACATTCTAAATGAGAGCACTTTCACAATATCATTGAAACAAACATTCAAAGCAACATGAATCATATTCATGGCATCCAATAATTCAAAACATCATATTAAACCAAACACAAGTGCATCATGTCAATGGGTTTCCAAAAACCCGAAAAATGCAAGCTTTAATCAATATGCAATGAAATGAACATGAGAGCTAGGGTTGTATTCCTACCTCTTGGAGGATCAAAAGCCCTCTATCAATTCCAAGAAAACTCCACCATAACTCCATGAAAACTCCTCCAAGCCCCATCACAAAAACTCACAACTTGCCATGGTCTGAGTGGAGGGGATGGAAGAAAGAAGAGAAAGATGAAGAAAAGTGTTGAAAGAAGGGAATAAATAGGTTAGTTCTCTTCTCCTCCAAGAAAGGAATATTCTAAGGAATATTCTTTCCTTTTCATTTAAGAAAGGAACATTCTAAGGAATATTCTTTCATTTTCATTCAAGAAAGGAATATTCTAAGGAATATTCCATGAGAACAATGACCAAGATACCCTCAACTTATAGGTAATTACAAGTTTGCCATTACTATACACACACGCCATTACTTTATACACACTTGGCTAAAAGACCAATTTACCGTTCACACTTCTAAATATTTACAAGTATGCCACTAACCCTAACCCCTTTCACACCAACCCCTCTCAAGGGTCTCCCCCAAGCATGCCAACATACACACATAACCATACATATTTACTCATTAGAGCATCCCTACCTTCCAATACAAATACACCACATTAGCACTTAATTACAAGTGTGCCACTCCCGTGCACACTTCCTACAACCATGCACACAACATACATGTATATATCATCCAAATATTCAGAATATCACTACTACTAACAATAGTATCCACGTAGGCAAGCAAATACACACCAATAGTTCACATAGCACTCAGCCACGTACATTATACCATATATGGCAAAACGGGCCATGACAGTTTCATTCATGGCTCTCGATGGCTTACAATGGTGGCTTTCATGGCGCTTTATTGTGTTTGTGTTTCTAGGCTTGGATGTGTTTCAGTTTGTGAGCTTGAATGTGTTTCAGTTTCTGAGCCATGTCTTTGCACATGTTGGGTTAAGAATGAAGGAGCAACTGCCTATAACCAAGTTTGGAAAATGACGAAAACCTAAAATTTTTGAGGGCTACATAATTTTTTCCTTACATTGGTTTCATTTTCAGTTTCTGAGCTGGGATGTGTTTCAGTTTCTGAGCTTGAAAGTGTTTCAGTTTTTCAGCTGGAATGTGTGTCAGTTACTGGGCTTGGACGTGTTGAAGTTTCTAGGCTTGGATGTGTTTTTGAGCTTGGATGTGTTTCAGTTTCTTTGCTTGGCTGTGTATCTGAGCTTGAATGTGTTTCATTTTTTGAGCTTGAATTTGTTTAAGCTGATGGGTTGGATTTTTTTCAGTTTCTGGGCTTGGATGTGTTTCAGTTTCTGAGCTTGGATGTTGTCACGCCCCGCTCCGCAGAATACCCGATGAGTACGAATCCGTATCAGGTATTCCCGAAGAGGCGGGTGTTATGAAGGAAATGCAAAAATTTAAAACACAGGCAGGCCCACTGCGCACTGCTGGGATAGTACCTGTAGCATTCCAGACATCACGAAAATACAAAAAGAGCCATCATCTCAAAACACCAGTATACATATATAAGAACTGTTCAATTACAACATCAATTACAAATCTCATATACGTTATATAACCCAACTCACCCAAATGCATTATCACACTCAATTCTCTCTTAATCTCACTCCCACACTCAAATCCAACCAACGGTGCTCGTGGGCCTCCGACTCCAAGATCCAACACCTGAAAAATAACAATGAGACACGTCACAGCGTGACACAGTAGGATGTCCAAACCCAACTCACATGGTGCAAAAAAATGTTATGCTCTAAGTAACAACAGAAAACTATCTCGTGGCATATCACGATATTCGCATACAAACTGTAAATGGTATCATTTCCAAATACGTACCTGCAGCAAGAAGATAACCTGCAAAACAAAGTGAGTAGGACATAGAGTAGTGAACTTCATTATTAAGGAACTGAAACCTATCTTGGACTTGGATGGCATGTAGTACGATAAAGGGCGCCATCTTTGGGCCCAACAAGGTTTGCTATTCAACATGATTCTAACTTCGAATTAGCTCTTACCTCAAAATTCGCATCTTGCTAAGGACAAGTGATAAGTATATCTACAACACTATGACATCTCATTCGTTTCATGTTCCATAAATAAAAATGGCGACTTTCATTTTAGTGTCATTACGACATACACATGGTAGCATGATAACCAATCCTTAATTGAGTAGAAATCAACATGAAATCAAACGTAAGGCAACAACTAGCAAGATGTCATCTTGGATGTATAATGGTCTACTTCATAGTATAGGAAGAGATGCCTACCCGTAATTAAGAGTTGTCTCTTTAACATGCTTGGAAGAATTGTAGAAATAATAAACCATATGAAGAGGGGTTCCTACACCCTCTAAGCTCCCAACTTGCAAGTTATCAAAAACCCTCTTACTAACTTTTCCTTTATAATCTTGATAAATACATTTCCTTTAAGCATGGGAATTTTGATAGAATTAGCAAGTAGAATTCGTGTAGTATCCCTAGCTTAAGTTTCTAATACTTCGGATGTTGTGGGAATGCTTATAAAAATTTCGGCAGAGTTTCTCTTATATTTATCAAAATTTCCCAAGTACAACAAAGTAGGATAATGAGAGAAACATGCTATAACCAAAAGAAATTATAACCTTGCTCAATAATTATAGGAGAAGTGATATAAATGGGCTTAGCAACAACAAGCCAAAATGTTCATAAGTGCAACACTTTCAAGTCTCCATTCAAGATGTAGACACAAGCTTAAACAACAGTACATGAAGAAGAATGCGTTATTAAAAGCTACTGACATTAACTTGACATCAACCCTAAAGCCACCAACATTAAAATGCAATAATGAGACCATATCTTTCATCACAAATTACTCCCAACATGAAGTCTTACAATAAGAATCCATTATTGATGCAAAATTATTTCCGCATAAAAGTTACTAGCTTTAACCAAATTACACAAAATGCAACCAAGTAGCAACTTGACCATTCCCAATTTGGCACACCACGTAGGTGAAGCGCTCACTACTTATTAATACCACAAGTTCCCTATCATGTAATCCCGGTTCAAGTGCTAATTTTGTTAAAGAGTCATGGAAGGCATCACCTTCCACACTTATAAGACATTAGAACTAAAAGGTGTTAGCTTCCATTTGGAATTCAAGTATAACTACAACATTTATTTCTCGCGTTGGGGATCCTACTACATATATTACCATAGCCCCTAAACTAATACTTTCTAAATGAGTAGAGATTCCTACAACAAGTTGTTATAAGCAACTTGAATAAAATGGCTAATGTTAAGGAAGTTACTAATGGGGCTTGATTAAATATGGAGTCACTTATAAGAGTCACATTATAAGCAACGTATAGGAGTCTCTTACGCATTAGAATGAAAGAATCATTCCCAAAATTAGATATGGAAAAGAAATGGGATTACAATGGCCCATCATTTTTCCTTCCAATTCAAGAATTCAATCCTTAACGAATATTAACATCTTCACTTTAAAGTTGCTACCAAGCCTCCAATTGAAAATTAAGGCACAAGATGGAATCCCCCTAACACTTCACCAACAAACCACCAACAATATCAACACAACGACAAAGATAATAATATTTGCTACAACTAACAACCACACTTACCAACCTACAACCCTTTCAAGCATCCATGCATTCATGGGAACATTCATTCTCATAAAGTAACAATCACATATACATAACCACCAATCACACAAATGCTCGATAATGCCATGATGCATATGAGTCACAAGCGATGCGATGCAATGCGATGCAATGGGGATCCCATGAGTGAGCCGGCGTGCATGTGCATATGTTTCTACTCCGTTATCATCGTGGAGCCACCTAATGGATCAAGAGATGGCCAACGGCGTATTCACACGCCTCCTACCGCGGCACTTTGTCCATGCCCGTGCACTCCACCTGGTGTCCTAACGTGACCATGTCACACATTCCATATTCCGCATTCCAACTTCCCAATTCATTTCATGTTCCACATATTTCTCATTTCATACGCATTACATCGAGTAAATAATGTCCAACAACCCAAAATGAGAGCAATTTCATAAAAATGGCAAATATAGCTTTCAACAAAGTTAATGATAACAGAATGGGAACAAATTCACTTGTTATTGAAACAAGACATTATAGGGCATCATGATCCCTCACATTCTTTATTCCACATATAACCAACAACACGTAGCTTTCAAAATTCACATGTCCCATACAAAAACAACGGAAGCTTAAAGCTTCCAACAATGTTCATTGAGAGTAGTTCGTATAATTATGGTAACAAGCCATAAAGGCATCATCTCTTCCCATTTCCAAACTCTATACCCCAGTACAAAATTAAGCAACATTCCATTCTCATATCATCATTTCTTTTTCCCAACTTTTGTTTGTTTTGTTTTGTTTTTATACAAGGAGTTTCATTTAATCAATATAGCAAAATGAGAGAAATTTCATTTAATCAAATAACTCCCCACATCAAAATGAGGGCAATATCACCAAAAATGAGAGCAAGTTCATCATGGAAACAATTCAACATAATTCATGAAATGAGATGAGTCAATCAAGGCAAATTGCATACAACAATTAGATTCCACATGAATGCACCCTGATAAGAATTTCAACAAAATCTCCCCCAAATGCAACTTTTCAAAGGAGTGTAATTTTACAAGATTATTGAAATAAAGCATTTAAGAACGACATGGAACTTAATCGTAGCATCAAATATCTCAATATAACATAAGAAATCAAGCTCAATTGCAACATATCAAGGAATTCACAAGAACATTAAAAATGCCAACTTTTCAATTTAAGCTATGAAATGAACACATGTGTTAGGGTTGGAATCCTACCTCATCCAAGATGCCAATTCCTCTTCCAATTTCAAGCTCAAGCCCAACGTCTCTTTCAATTTCATGAAGCTCTTCCATCTCCATCAAGCTCCCAAGAAAACCCAAACCCTAGCTTTCTCCTCTTCTCTTCCTCCTTCCTCTTTCAATTCCTCTTCCAATTTCTCCCTTCATCTTTCTTGATCTGTGGAATTTCGGCCAGCTTGGGGCATGGGGAATTTTCGGCCACCCATGGGGCTTGTGGGAAGGGGATAAGACTAATAAGAGGAAGAGGAAGAATGGAACAAGGAGAGGTCTTCTCCTTTCTCTTTTCTTCAATCTCCTCTCTTCCTTCTTTTTGTTGTTGGCTGAACATTTTCGGCCTGGCCTTGGGCAATTTCGGCATGGGGATGTTTTTTTGGGGAAAAAGGGAGAAGGCTAAAAGAAGTTAAGAAGAAGAAGAGGAGGAGGAGGAAGCTAGCAAGGAGACCCCTTCTCCTTTCTCTCCACTTTCTTTTTGATTGCCTGAGGATTCGGCCATGGCAGCTTGGAATTTTCGGCCAAGAGGGAAGCTTCGGCCTGCACATGGAGGGGGACGGCCTGGGAAAAACGGGGAAGAGAAGAAAGAAGAGAATTGAGAGGAAGAATGTGGAAGGGAGTGGGTATTACAAGTTTGCCATCCTCTCTTCTAATTAAATGGGAACCCCATCTTTCTCTTCTTTCTTCTAATAGTCTAGCCCAATTATTAAAGCCCAATCAACATCAACTAACAATAATCCAAGCACATCTCTAGCTACCAAAATTAATTAAGGCCTTCACAACAGTAATGATAATATTAATCAACATCAATAATAAGAAAAATACTAATACCCAAAAATAGTACCACATCACCAAAAATAACACCCAAGCCTCAATAATAATAATAACGTTTATTAATAACTATCCCAGCATCACCAATTATCATGGACATACCGCTTTACCATACATACTTACCCACCAAAATCACTAAGCACGCTAATAAACACTATTATCACGCTAATAATAATAATCCAACCACACGCATTCACTCATATAGCCAAAACATATCATAGTCACTATAACCATACATGTAGGAAATTACTAGACACACTACAAAATTACTATACGCACACACGCAAATCGTATTTTTCCATATACGGTCATTACAATCTACACACCTTAAAAATAAAGTTCGTCCTCGAACTTTCTGCCTTATGACATAGCTGAGGGTGAATAGAGATATATAGGGTCACTCTACCCTATCATATAGATAAAGCACATTCACATACCAACACTTCTACAGGTGGTGAGTTAGATGCAGATGCAGATGACAACATGTTTTGCCACTGTGGGCTGTTGGTTGTCAGGTCATCATGGGCCCGAAAAAACCCTGGCCGGAGATTTTAGAGCTTTCCATCATGAGGGAATCAATACAAATTCTACGAATGGAAGGATCCCCCCACACTCGGACTGATCCACATATGTGATACTGCGGTTACTAGATGAGCTTGAAATGTAACGGCCTGTTTTCATCAAGACAACTATTTACGCATTTAACCTATTTTCAAATTTTTATTAACTATTTTATAATGGTTCGTTAAGAGTTTTATGATTTCAAAATTTTCATTTAAAAATATTTTGAAGTATCAAACTAGTTACGGAGTATTTTAGTGAGTTCGGGTTCCATCAAATACCTCTAAATAATCTGATAAAAATTCATTTTTAGATATTACTATTTTGGCTTAATGAATTTATTTTCTATACAAACATCGTCAAAACGTTTCCAAACTTTTACAGTATCATTCTATGATCATTTAGGGCTTCCCACATTAATTTCGTAATTTTCTGATATCAAATCGACCTAGAGCCCGTAAACCCGCATCCTAAACGTTTTGGCCCAAAACTTGTATTCCCGTAGCTCAAACCCTGGAATGGACTTCGTATTCGTGATCCTCGTGACGATACGATCCTGTGGGTATGTTTTGTAATTTTTCGGACGCGTTTACCAGTAGGAGCAAAATCGTAATTTCGCTACAAATTTTATTATACCATCACTAATTACCTTAACTAAATTACTAATTACCTTAACCTAATTAATTATTAAATTACCATACCTGACCAACCCTAAACTGGCAGCCAACGAGGATCACCTTTCAGCATTTTTTTACACACCCTAGCATTTTTTCCACAACCCCTATCTATCCCTACCTAACCTCATTAATAAATTTGACTAAAACTAATTAATATTAAATTAGTTTATTAACCTATATAATCCCCCACTAATATCTCTCCCTCACAGACTAAACGCCTTCATCTTCAACCCGTAACCCTCTCTCCCCTCTCCCTCAACCCACAACGCACGCAAGGCCAAACCCATGCAAACACAAACCCTTCCCCCTCAAGCTCGTCTTCTCCGACCATCGTCGCCTCCCTCACCCAAGCATCAACCACGGCCTTCTCCCCCGCTCGCCATGATCACATGAAGCCCTCACTTCACTACCCCAAGAAGACTTCCGAGAGCCCATTCCCTCCGCCTCGCCGTGAACAGCAGACCCGAAGCATCCGCCACAACGCCCACCGGAGCACGGAGCCTCCGCTGCTTCGTCCATCACCTGAGATGCAGGAGCCCCACCACCACGAGCCCGAGCTTCTCAAGCCACCATGCTTCGCCGTCGACGAACTCCACGCAGTCGCCACTCCGTCAGTATAGGCCGTCACCGACATCTCTTCGGCATCACCACACGAACGGAGCTCCCACTCCGTCAACGCCACTGCCCAGAGCCCGCCGTGTCCGCCAACAAAGCCCCAAGCTGCCCATTGCAACGGCATCATCCCCATCAGCCCGTTTCGTCGTCGGGCCACCCTGCTCCGTCGCCGCCTCCTTCCACGTCTCCGCCTTTGTCTCCACCGTGCCACACCGCTCGCCGACGTCAGAGACCACCGAGAAGGCCACATGAGCACAGCCCCACGCTCTCCCCAGGACCGTGCATCGCTGCCACCGTCATCGAAGGCCTTCACCGGACGTCGCTGTTGGAAGCAACGATCTAGGATCTTGGTTTGATGATGACAAACGTGTCGGTATATCTGATGTGTGTGCTTAGTGTGTTTCAGGCTTGGCGATCACTATTTGGAGGAATTGCTATTCATATAGCATATTGGGAGAAAGAGCCTGTGTGTGCACAAAGAAGTTTGACTTGGTCAAAGGAGAGAAAAGTGGACCAAGTCAAATTGACTTAGGAGATTGGATTGATTCAAATCAATTTAATATTTGATCAAATCAATTAGATAGATTTGAGTCTACCCATTTCCTATTCAAACAACAAATCAAATCCCATATTGATTGGGTCAAATCCCTAAGCGGTTGGCACAACCCTATTACCCTTGTGCTATAAAAACCCATCTTCTAGGGTTGAAGAAGGGCGCGGCAAAAAGGATCAATAGGGCAGCCGAATTGTTTGAGTACTCTCCAAAAGAAAAATAGTGGCCGACCAACTTTTTTTATATCTGCATCCAATTGATATATCCCCTCTCCGAAAAACACATTACCGCATGAAAATAGGGGTTCTCAGTTTTTTTTAAAAAAACATATTCTTCTCACTGCCGCATGATTCAAAGATGAAGGTTTTTTGTGTTTTTAAAAAATTATATATTTTTTTGAACCCACTACGCATGATACCATGATTATCAAAAGGCCAAATTAATTTACCAAGCAAGACAGGAGGCGCATTCTTCAAAAAAAATAAATAGGAGTTTTCTTTTTTAATTGCCAATTCTTTTTGAAAACCCTAGATGTGGCCGAAAAATCTTGCTATAAAATCCCCTTCACAGATTCCATTCAAAACTCTCCACTAAACAATTTTCAAGAGCCCAGTTCTCAGCCGCACAATATTTAGAAGGAGAGAGAGCACAGGCCGAAGGTATCATACAAGAAGTAGCAGTCTATCAAAGGGCCGACGTTTTTCTCAGCACCTCAATTCAAGAGAGCCCGTGCATGAATTGAGAGCATGTGCATTGTTTTTTTTTGGGGAAACAAACTACAGAATCCCTTATCATTAAGGAGCAAAGCTAAGTTTTTCTAAAATTAAATATTATCATATCTCCATTGCTTTTATATACAAGGGCTCTTCTAATCATTCTTATTTGTTTTGACAGGCCACACTCCCTTTTAGGTGATCTTCTCCTTGAGATTCCAAAATTCAGTAGCTTTTTGTGTCTTCGTTAATTCCCGCATGAGAATTGAAACGCCAATAAAAATAGGAGAGAGAGCCACCAGGATTCGTTAAGCATCGGGCTTTGAATCACAAATTAAGAAGAGACAACCGAGGCTTTTTTTTGGAAGCACAAGGGGGCCGAACAAATTTTTAAAAGAGAGAGTCATTTTTGTTGCTGGCCGAATTAATTCTCAAAGAATATCCGAGGCTGCCGAATTGTTTCTCAGAGGGCAACTATTCACGCAAGGGAGCAGACCCAAGAAGACTCACGCAAGACAAAGGGGAGTTATCAATTCTTTAGAATTAGCGTTCAATAATTAATGAGTGAATTGATTCTTGACTAAAACGTGTATCTCGCTTGCAGGGTCATCAAGCCAGGTTGAAATTAATTGGTGCTCTCCTACACATATGCTTGCAGCCGCAATCTTTGACTAAAGGAGAGTTGAGCCATTCAAGTTTTCCTTGCAAATTGAGAAGGCTAAGTTGATAAAGGGAGCCGCAAATATTGACTAAAGAAGAGAGCCCATACGCAACTTGTGTTGCTAAGGAGGGAGGACGAGACGACATTTAGTCAGACTCAGATCTGACCTGTGCTTATTGACGAGGACATCGCCGCTACACAAACTAAGATTCCTAAACTCTATTTATTATTATTTTGTGTAGTTGCTGTGATTAGATCCTCGTAGGGGAAACTTTACCTATTTTGTTTGACTATTTTGGGACTTGTCTAGTTGGGACTAGACAAGTGGGACCCAGCTAGTTTGGGACTAGCTGGTAGAAAGCTTTGCTAGGATTGATAGTGAGAGGAAACACTGTGTGTGGGGTACTGAGAGTCTGGCGAGTGTAGGGACGTGGAGGGTGCTCTGAGCGTGCTCTAACTTGTGACTTTGTACCTATTGCACTATTCAATCTAGTATTTGCTTTGGGGGCTGGACGTAGGTCGACGGGTCGACCGAACCAGGGTATATCTGTGTGTTCTCTGTGATTGCCTATCTTTTACTCTGGTTGTACTTTTAACTGCGTGTGATTTCTCGTGGGTTGCACGAGAATTTTTTATCAGCCTATTCACCCCCCCTCTAGGCTAGGATCCAGATCCAACAAGTGGTATCAGAGCAGGTTTTAGGATCTAGCCTAGTTTGACCATGGACCACATTGATAGTGCTTTTGCTGAGGGTCAGTCTATTTCCCGACCACCTAGATTTAATGGAGTAGATTATGCTTATTGGAAAAATCGTATGAGAATCTACTTGATTTCTATTGATTATAAAGCTTGGCAAATTGTTGAAAAAGGCTATAAATCACCTGTTATTAAAATTGAAAATACTGAGATGCCTAAACCTGATGATAAGTGGGATGATAATGATTGGAAGCTTTATTCTCTTAATGCTAAAGCCATGAATGCTCTTATTTGTGCATTAGATAAATCTGAATTCAATCGTATCTCACATTGTCTAACTGCGCAGGAAATATGGCATACTTTGGAGGTGACGCATGAGGGAACGTCACAGGTGAAGGAGTCTAGACTTGCACTTCTGAGCACGGAATACGAGGGATTTCGCATGCTACCATCAGAGACGATATCAGAAATGTTTACGAGGTTCACCAACATTGTCTACAAGTCTAGTTCGCTCGGTAAGCCATATTCTAGCCTTGAGCAGGTGAGGAAGATATTAAGAGCTCTGCCAAGCTCTTTCAGGCCTAAAGTCAATGCCATCCAAGAAGCGAAAGATTTGTCACAGATGAAGGTGAAGGACTTAATAGGTAATTTAATGTACCACGAGCTTGAATTGCAAAATATTGATGAAAGGGAGAAACCTGAGGAAAAGGAGAAAGCTACCAAGCCACTTGCTCTAAAAGTTGACGAAAGTGAAGATGATGATGATGACATAGCGCTAATGGTCAGAAATTTCAGAAAGTTTGTCCAGACCAAGCAAGGAAGAGCAGAAATGGCACCCAGGTTTAATCGCTCTAACTTTTTTCAGTCTTCTAAGCAAAATTATGATCAGAATACTACTAATAGAATGACTTGTTTTAAATGCAAGAAAAGAGGACATCGAATGAGGGATTGCCCACATGAGACAGCTCAGGTAGCTAAAGAAAAGGGAAAATCCAAGGTGCTTACTTGGGACATGGATAGCGAAGCTGAGAGCGAGGAGGAGGAACACGAGCCCATTCATGCATGGCATTGATGGGAATACACAATGAGGTAACTTCCGGTAGTAAAACTGAACTCCTTACTCTTTGTAAAGAAATGCAAGATAAAATAGTAGAGCTTGAATCCACTATAGATGATTATCAAAATGAGAATTTTGAAATGCAACAATCTGAATATGAAATGTCTAAAGAGATTGAAAAACTCAAAATTGATATTGTTGCACGTGACTCTACTATTGATATTCTAAAAAAGGAAAAATCCAGTTTTAATGATGAAGCACCTTGTCTCTCTTGCCCTTCCTTGATGAATAATATTAGCATGCTTAAACTTGATTTGATTAAGCTCGAAACTGAAAAAGACTATGTTATTAGAGAGCTTACTGATAAATTATGCATGTTGGATAATGATTTTAAAAGAAAAATGGTTGAATTTGAAAAGAAGGAAGAGGAAAACAAGAGAGCTTTTATTAGTAAATGCACATTGCTTGTGGAAGAAAATAAATTGTTGAAATCCAAAGTCTCTAATCTTGAATTGGCCATTAAGAAATTCTCTATGGGAAAACAATCGTTGGATAATATTTTAGAGAATCAATTATATGACAATAATAGAAGAGGACTTGGATTTGGTTTGAAAAATGCCGAAAAGCCAAAATTCAAGAAATTCCACAATGCACCATCTATTGCAAAGAACTTATATGCAAAGTGCTTTACTTGTGATAGTGTAGGCCACACTTCATATTATTGTAAATTCAGGAACACAAACATCAAGTTTAAACAAGTGTGGGTTCCTAAAACAATATTGGCTAACACTAGTGGACCTTGTTGGATTCCAAGGTCACACTTAACACCTTTCATGTATGTGTGATGGAGTTTTGGCGAGGAGCGTTAAATTCAATGTTTCATTCTTTTAGCTTCTTCGTCAAATAGCGACGAGAAGGTATAATTTCTATCCCTATTTGCATTGCATTGCATACCTTCATAGATTTTTTTGTGTGCTTGATTTATTTTGGTTTGTGTGCTTGCATGGATGATTTTTAATGGTTTTATTTCTGAAAAAAAAATTGAAAAATCAAAAATAAAAAAAAATGTGTGCTTATTGAATCCTCTTTTGAATCTATTGAGTGATATTGTATGAATGATCAATTCTATCCCTTGTAGAAGTCAATTCATTATTGTTGTAGCTACATGAACATGATGTTATTCTTTTTAGTAGCCATGACATGTCTCATAAGTTTCAAACTTGACTTCTACACCTACATTTGCACTTTCACGATATTTTGACTTTTTAGTGCTTTTGGAGATTCTTTTGAAGAATAATGGAAAGTGAATGTAGGAATGATTAATTTCTGAAATTTCTAAGAGATATGATGTGTTTAGCCATGAATTAAAATTGAGCACACAAGAATTAAAAAAAAACGATATTTGCTCCGTATGAAAAATGGATACACTTCATGGCTAAAACACAACCCACGAGTATCCAACTTGTGCTACATGGGTAATCATTAGCGTTGGTGTATATAACTCGTCAAGCAATGCCTTCCCATATTTAAAAGTCCTTTTAGGCCATGTTTTGGGATTCGGTATCTTGAACTCATCTTTGATGAGGTGGGAAAAATCAATCCTAGTGATATTCATGAAAAATGGAAAATGTGGATTGATTTGGTTGAATTTCTGAAATTGAATCTCCTCTTGTACTTAATTGTCTATATCACTACACTTTCACAAAGGTGGAGAAGTCCGGGTATGAAATTATATGAACTTGAACTGCCTATTATTTAGACTACTCATGCAAATTGCACGCTACTTCTAATAATGATTTATTTTTGCATGTGATATTTTTGTGACTTCATTAATCCACTTTTGGTGATTACAAAGGGGGAGAAAGAAAAGATTTTGAGAGCTTTGATGTTGATATTATTTGTTGAAGGGGGGGGCTGAAATATTCTTGAATACTTGTTGAAGGGGGAGCTTGAGAGAAGGGGGAGCATGCTATTGTATTTGTTATAAGTCTGTGCATGCCATGTTGTAGTGCTTGAATATTCATCTCATGGTCCATATTGCATTACACCCTTCAACACACTTCACACACTCATTCCTATTGATAAAATCTTTTGTGGGTTTGTCATCACCAAAAGGGGGAGATTGTTGGAAGCAACGATCTAGGATCTTGGTTTGATGATGACAAACGTGTCGGTATATCTGATGTGTGTGCTTAGTGTGTTTCAGGCTTGGCGATCACTATTTGGAGGAATTGCTATTCGTATAGCATATTGGGAGAAAGAGCATGTGTGTGCACAAAGAAGTTTGACTTGGTCAAAGGAGAGAAAAGTGGACCAAGTCAAATTGACTTAGGAGATTGGATTGATTCAAATCAATTTAATATTTGATCAAATCAATTAGATGGATTTGAGTCTACCCATTTCCTATTCAAACAACAAATCAAATCCCATATTGATTGGGTCAAATCCGTAAGCGGTTGGCACAACCCTATTACCCTTGTGCTATAAAAACCCATCTTCTAGGGTTGAAGAAGGGCGCGGCAAAAAGGATCAATAGGGCGGCCGAATTGTTTGAGTACTCTCCAAAAGAAAAATAGTGGCTGGCCAACTTTTTTTATATCCGCATCCAATTGATATATCCCCACTCCGAAAAACACATTGCCGCATGAAAATAGGGGTTCTCAGTTTTTTTTTAAAAACATATTCTTCTCACTGCCGCATGATTCAAAGATGAAGGTTTTTTGTGTTTTTAAAAAATTATATATTTTTTTGAACCCACTACGCATGATACCATGATTATCAAAAGGCCAAATTAATTTCCCAAGCAAGACAGGAGGCGCATTCTTCAAAAAAAAATAAATAGGAGTTTTCTTTTTTAATTGCCAATTCTTTTTGAAAACCCTAGATGTGGCTGAAAAATCTTGCTATAAAATCCCCTTCACATATTCCATTCAAAACTCTCCAATAAACAATTTTCAAGAGCCCAGTTCTCAGCCGCACAATATTTAGAAGGAGAGAGAGCACAGGCCGAAGGTATCATACAAGAAGTAGCAGTCTATCAAAGGGCCGACGTTTTTCTCAGCACCTCAATTCAAGAGAGCCCATGCATGAATTGAGAGCATGTGCATTGTTTTTTTGGGGAAACAAACTACAGAATCCCTTATCATTAAGGAGCAAAGCTAAGTTTTTCTAAAATTAAATATTATCATATCTCCATTGCTTTTATATACAAGGGCTCTTCTAATCATTCTTATTTGTTTTGACAGGCCACACTCCCTTTTAGGTGATCTTCTCCTTGAGATTCCAAAAGTCAGTAGCTTTTTGTGTCTTCGTTAATTCCCGCATGAGAATTGAAACGCCAATAAAAATAGGAGAGAGAGCCACCAGGATTCGTTAAGCATCGGGCTTTGAATCACAAATTAAGAAGAGACAACCAAAGCTTTTTTTTGGAAGCACAAGGGGGCCGAACAAATTTTTAAAAGAGAGGGTCATTTTTGTTGCTGGCCGAATTAATTCTCAAAGAATATCCGAGGCTGCCGAATTGTTTCTCAGAGGGCAACTATTCACGCAAGGGAGCAGACCCAAGAAGACTCACGCAAGACAAAGGGGAGTTATCAATTCTTTAGAATTAGCGTTCAATAATTAATGAGTGAATTGATTCTTGACTAAAACGTGTATCTCGCTTGCAGGGTCATCAAGCCTGGTTGAAATTAATTGGTGCTCTCCTACACATATGCTTGCAGCCGCAATCTTTGACTAAAGGAGAGTTGAGCCATTCAAGTTTTCCTTGCAAATTGAGAAGGCTAAGTTGATAAAGGGAGCCGCAAATATTGACTAAAGAAGAGAGCCCATACGCAACTTGTGTTGCTAAGGAGGGAGGACGAGACGACATTTAGTCAGACTCAGATCTGACCTGTGCTTATTGACGAGGACATCGCCGCTACACAAACTAAGATTCCTAAACTCTATTTATTATTATTTTGTGTAGTTGCTGTGATTAGATCCTCGTAGGGGAAACTTTACCTATTTTGTTTGACTATTTTGGGACTTGTCTAGTTGGGACTAGACAAGTGGGACCCAGCTAGTTTGGGACTAGCTGGTAGAAAGCTTTGCTGGTAGAAAGCTTTGCTAGGATTGATAGTGAGAGGAAACACTGTGTGTGGGGGTACTGAGAGTCTGGCGAGTGTAGGGACGTAGAGGGTGCTCTGAGCGTGCTCTAACTTGTGACTTTGTACCTATTGCACTATTCAATCTAGTATTTGCTTTGGGGGCTGGACGTAGGTCGACGGGTCAACCGAACCAGGGTATATCTGTGTGTTCTCTGTGATTGCCTATCTTTTACTCTGGTTGTACTTTTAACTGCGTGTGATTTCTCGTGGGTTGCACGAGAATTTTTTATCAGCCTATTCACCCCCCCTCTAGGCTAGGATCCAGATCCAACAGTCGCCCCCTGCAGAAGCACCGCCGCGTTTGCCGCCGCTCCTCCGCCCCCATTGCCGCTGCTCGCCTGCACCCGCCTCCGCCTCGCCACCGTACACCCCCGCTCCCATGCACGTACGCGAGGTTAACGAAGGAGGGTAAGTTAAATTATAAAGAGTATTTTTAAAACGTATTTTCGTATAAAATATGCATATTTTCGTATAATTATAATTATATAATATGGGTTTTATTGGTTCTAACTTGATAATAAATAATATAAAGGTCAGAAAAATGTGAGGTAAGCTCTAGAAAATCAGAAATGACATTCTGGACACAATGGCACTAGTTTTATCTCAATCTGACGCTTATTTTTTCCAGAATTAATTTTTAACCCTAAAACTTAAATACATAAAATTCTTTTTAACCCCCGTAACTTGTTATTTTCACGTACACTGATCCGTGAGAAAAATATATATGGTAATACTCTTCGAGACGGTTATTTTGACAGCTCACTTGCAACTTTTCGATGCAGATTGCATCCAGAAGAAATGTTTGAATAATTATGGTACTAATTAAAAATTAGTTTTTAAATCTATTTTGAGCTTTTAAAAATTATAAAAATTACCAGAGGTTTCAAAAAAAATATTTCATCATACAGTAAAATTATTTTCATCATATCTAGCCTATAGAAAAATTTAGAATGCTTTTCGACACCGTTTCAACCAATTATAAAAATCAAAACGATCAAATTAAATAGATAGAAATAGGGTAGCCAGTAACTAATGATTTCTTGTGTTTGCAGGTGTCGATTCTAGTGCACCAACGTCCGTAGAAGCCCTCGATCCAGTTCCGGCTTGCTACGTCGATCTTGAAATCAGTAAGTCACGACTAATTCTAAAATTAGAAAATTAGTTAGTGTCCTCGTACAAACTTAAGAACAGTACGTATAGGCTCAGAATAGCTATCCGCCCTGAACCAAACTAGAAACCTAATCTAATAGGAAAGTAATCAACCACAGATTACTTTGCCAACTTTCAACTTTGGTGGTTGTAGCACACAACCATCAACTTGGGTAAATTGTGTGCTAAACAATACTACTACATGCTCGAAGCATGGAATTAGTATTACAGTTGTTGGACTTATCTTTATTCTCAGTTCGCTTTGGCACAGTCTGATTTGAAAAGAATTTCCAACTTTCTGGTTTTCAATAAGAAAGTCAACCAGTGGACTTGGGTTGACTAGCATCGTGTGATACATCGTATGGAATATCTTGTGGAACATCTTGTGGAATATCTTGTGGAATATCTTGTGGAACATCTTGTGGAACATCCCGTATAAAACATGTACATAGAACACTTGACACTTCACTAGGGTTTTGGGGTAACTCATAGTTCGAGAGAGTGCAGGAGTGACTGGAGTTCAATCTTCCCGTCCCGCTGCCTGTGTTTCGGCATTCCGTCCCGCTGCCTGAGTTTCGGCAAAATACATGTACCGTGCCTGTGTTTCGGCATTCGTATGGGTCGCGCCCAGGCAAGAGATGAACTCAATAGTCACATATTGTGCTCTCCGACTTGAGTCACGTAGTGTAGCTACTTTTGCACAGTCACTTTTTCTTTATGCATTACAGTCACCTTTACTTTACGCAGTATATACACTTTACCTACTACACCTGTACGGTCACAGTACTTTACCTGTCATACTTTTAGCTACAACAGTAGTATGTTTCACTTGCCTAGTCTGCTTTACACTTGCACTACCACAATATAATGGTTCTCTCCTTTCAGTTCAGTTTGCCTTTACTTTTAAGTTGTGTACAGTTGTTACTCAGTACTTTACTTTTCACTCTGATCTGTTTGTACGTAGTTACTTTTGTCATACTTATGCACTGCCCCTTTTCTATATTTAAAATTGTTGTGACTTACCTACGGTTCCATCTCTGTGGCACCGCAGACGACGTACATATGGAGGTAGATGCTCTTGAGTTAATAGCGCCAGAGTTCGACCCTGAGACCGCAGCTTTCAGAGTTATTTGCACTTATGTACGTCCTTTCTTTCATGTATATTTGTTGGAACATTTTGTACAATATGGATTGTAATAATTGGACACTATTTGAGTATTTTTGTACATCTCTGCATCGTGGCTATTTTGAATTCACTGGTAACATGCAGGCCCTGAGCAACTATCAAATAAGTAACAGGCCCCCTGAAAGCGGGTTGTTACATGAAAGAAGCCCCACCCATGCATCCTCTTCCACAACATTCTCTGATAGGAGGCTTTTAGAGATAGAAGGGCGGTTGGCTACGCTCGTGGGTCGATTTGAGCGGACCATGGTGAAAATGGACATCCTATCCGATTACAAAACCATTAAGTTGGTTTTGTTTCCGCTCATAGGATTGATGTTTTGTTTGTTATTGTTGTTGATTAACAAGAGTGTTTGATGGGAACGATACACTGTAAAACTTGAGTAATGTATGTTATGTCAATGAGTATGAACAATGAGATTGTAATTTGGATACGTTATGTATTTTGTATACGCGTGCTTAAGTTGGTAGATGAAATGGGATTCTGAGCTTGGATGTGTTTCAGGTTCGGAGCATAAATGTGTTTCAGGTTTTGAGCTTGGATGTGTTTCCATTGGTGGGATTGGATGTGTTGCAGTTTCTGTGATTGGATGTACTACTGCGCTAGGATGTGTTTCAGTTTCTGAGATTGAATGTGTTTCAGTTTTTGAGCTTGAATGTGTTTCCGTAGCTAGGATTGGATGTGTTGCAGCTTCTCTGCTTGGACGCGCTTCTGAGCTTGTATGTGTTTCAGCTTCTGCGCTTGGATGTGTTTCCGTTGATGGGCTTGGATGTGTTGAAGTTTCTGGTCTTGGATGTGCTTCTGAGCTTTGATGTGTTTCAGTTTCTGAGCTGGGATGTGTTTCAGTTTCTGAGCTGGGATGTGTTACCGTTTCTGGGCTAGGATTTGCTTCTGAGCTTGGATGTGTTTTAGTTTGTGGGCTTGGATGTGTTTCATTTTTTACCGCCATAGGAGGATGTGGTTAATCGCACCTCAAAACACAATAACCCACCACTTTAACCAAAAGAAACAAAAGATTTCAGTGTGGACCTACAAACAAATCTCAAATCCACTTTTCAACACTGTTTCTAACAAAAGAAACACAAAACCCAATTATCTCGCAGCAAGATTCTAACCAAGATTCACTGTTCAAACAACAGCAAATCCAAACCAAAGTTTTGCACAAAAACAGCCATAAAGAAGCAGAGATCTATACTTTTTCGTTCAAGTTCGACAAATCAATTTTCCATAAACAACTTTAATGTTGTGGAATAAAAGCAACCGCTGCGCTCTCGCTCGCCTTAATGGCGGAATAAAAGCAACCGCTGCGCTCTCGCTCTCGCTCGCCTTAATGGCGGCAGAGAACGCGCTTCCGTTGAAATACTGTCTATGTGCGAACAACTTCTTTTTCGGGGGCGGTTGAGGGATTGTACGTTCAGCAGATGGGATTTTGCTCGGTCTTATGTTGCGGCGATTCTGATAGGTATTTTCTTGGGAATTTCTTGGATTTTGGGTGTAAATTTGGGTTGCTGAGTCGAAAAAGCTTCGATTTTTGATGCAGGAGCGAGAAGGGGAAGACGAATTCGACGGGGTGGATGATATTTTCTCTTGAGGAGCTGCAAGCGGCGACGTTTAATTTCAATTGTGGTTACAAGTTGGGGGGAGGGGGGTTTGGGAGCGTGTATTGGGGCCAGCTCCGGGATAGATCTCAGGTTAATTAATTGATTTCTTTTTTAAGGTTTAATGTTTCAGTGCTTTGCATTTGGTAACGCGGAAAGAAATCCATTTATTTCGTTCAGCTTGATGATGTTGGCAGAAATATCCGGGGAAAGTTCTATGTTTAAGATGGGACGATGATTTGCCCCATCTATTTCACAACAGAATAGGGCATAGATGATGGAAAACAATTGTACTGTTTATGTCGATTCTTTTCAGCTCGATAGGATTATTAGGTTAGTAACTGGACCTTTTGCCAAGGTAGAGACAAATTCTCAAGCGCAGAATGTGATTCTAGGTATTGACTGCTTGCTCAACGAACCAAGAGCTTAGAATTTTGATGGTTTTTTGAATGAGCTTCTTTATGTGCACATGTGCATGCCGTTGGTTTAGGTATGTAACCCATTTCACTTGAGAAGCTTAAGCTGATGGGTTGTCACCTTGTTGACCAACAATGTAAGTGTGATGCTTCTCATGTGGAGCCATGGGGAAAGTTACCTGGACGAGGAGTAAATGAACTTACCGGGAAGGCATAATATTGCATAAAAAAGAGAGAGTGTGCTTATTTTATATTGTTACTAATGAGGCTGGCCTAGGATCTTTAAAGTGGCTGATGAAGTTGTGGTTTAGATCTTGTTTACAAACACTAGGGTTCGAAATAGGCCATGTTGTCCATGCCTAACCAGGCCAGGGCACGACCCATACATATTACCTTGGCTCAATCATAGCTTAAGAGTCCATGCATGCAAAGAACTATGGATCATGTGCTGGATCTTGCCTGTCTGTTCGTGCTGTATGCCTGTCTATTCGTGCTCGTATCATACGTGCCCATTCATGCTTGTATCATAATAGACACTAAAGTATTAGAAATAGGTATAAATTATTGCAAATACACGTGAATTTAATAAGAAAATTTTTGTAAGAAATTTTAAGATAAAGTCAAATATCATTTAAACTGAAAACTAGATACAATGGTACTTGATATATATAGCATATATAGATTTTATTATTTATTTTTTATTATTTACCAGAGTTATACATTGTCGTCAAAACTGGAGTTACAATATCATAAAATAAATTTAAGATTTTATTTCAAAAATGAAATACTT
The DNA here is from genome assembly GCA_030789695.1 of Scilla litardierei. NCBI lineage: Eukaryota > Viridiplantae > Streptophyta > Magnoliopsida > Asparagales > Asparagaceae > Scilla > Scilla litardierei. The sequence goes on along the minus strand of CM061133.1, from coordinate 344,481,448 downwards.
AATGTTTATGATTGGTTGACTTGTTTAAATGTGAAACATATTTAATTTGATTTCTTGATGTTGAAACGTGAGAAGCTTTAGATTTTAGTATGGATTGGATTAATTTTAAAGCGAGTGCTAAATGAAAGTATTACAATTACATATTTTCTTTTATGATTAGGAGACAAATACGAGTGTTGTGCATTGGGGACGTGCATTGGGGACGTATCAATATATGTATATTTCTTGTGCATATATGAATATTGATTGCTATAAACACATTCATGGGATTTATATTCATATAAAACGTGCTCAATTTTAGTAGAATGATATTTAAAACAATAGTTTTTGTCAAGACGACAACACACCCACCATAGCTCATGGTACATATATTTAAGATGAATAACAATATATTGCAAGTGCCGGACACGGATGGACACATGTGCCATACCTGACCCAATCACAACAATTTAAGGTGAGTAATCATATTCATATTTCCAAGTGCCGGACACGAATGTATACGTGTGCCATATCCAATCTCGAACACTACAATTTTTGATTGCGAGAAGTGTCCTACATATCATAGATTTTCTTTGAACAAAAATAGAATTTGTTATTATATTCCTTTTAACACGTTGCAAGTAGATTTAAATGCATAGATTGGATAGACTACAATATGAATTGTAAACATATTAAACACTAATGGTTTTATTCTATGTATACCAATTACGAAAAAATAAATAAGGGAGACAGTACGGCAGTATATATTCCAATAAAATATATATGCTTTTTAAATTACTTTAGATAAGAAACTATATCAACTAACTTAAGATTAGTTACTTTCATAACCATAAAGCACCTAATTATATTGGTATTAGTTCAACTAATTAATAATTACGATTCTAAATTATTCAAGCAATTGAATGTCTATGGGCTTTGATTTGGTCTCAATTTAGACCTCAAGCTGGGCCTCCAATTGTGCCCCTGATCGTCCTTCCAATCAGGTCGCAAACTTGCTGTGTCGTAAGTTGTGCCATGCTGGGCTAAGGTACGCCCAAGCGTGTCCCTAACTCAAGCTAGACCTTCTTTTTTGGTCCAGGAGTGGACCACATCCTGAATCAGGGCATCCATTGACCTTTTTGTGCCGGCCAGTGGCCAGTGGATCGACCTGACCCAACGTCCTACCTTAAAAAACACCCATGTTAAGAAGGGCAAAAAGCTAAGAAGATCTAAGGTGGAGATTTGTCCTACATTGAAAAAAGGAGATACTTAAATACGATTGGCCTAATACTTCAAAAGGAAGAAACACCTTTTGGGTCAAATTGGTTTTAATGATTATTAGAAAAGTATATATAAAGTTAATATGCACTTGTCACAACGAGTATCATGGCTTATGGTAAAGATTTTAGCAAATTTCAAGGTCACTGCGGTGCAAACGAGGATGTAGCTCATATTATGGTGGACTTTTGCCAAAATGTAGAGCAATGCTACAGTGCATTCAGCAAGTAGCTAAATATCTTGGTGGATATTATTAGATAAGTTCTAATCATAATTACTAGCTTCCAATGATATGTGCTATGAGACAGTTTTAGGCATGGTTCAGTCTTTGGTGAGACAAGTACATGGGATACTTGTTAGTACGTGATATGACCTAGTAGTTACTTGTTTGTGACAGAACATGTTGTTAGGTGGAGAATGACTGTTAATCCATGCAGATTTTGTCTCTCGGGTAGGTTGCTTCCCAGATGCGAGCAAGGGTGAAGTCTGCCTAAGGTTATGGCTCGAATCTGGTTGATATACAAATGCCATGGAAGGGTAAATAGACTAGGTAAAATGATGGCTCAAATCCAGTTTACAAACACGAATGTAAGGAAGGGAAAATGAGAATAGAAGGTAAAACGGTGAAGTTTAATCTCACCTCAAAAAGGAACATGGATGAATATTTGGTTAAATATGATTGGAGTCTTGGACCCACAACTCCAAAAGTAGTTTCCCTTTTGGGTCAAAATTGAATTTCATGATTATTAGCCAAATATCTATAAAGTTAACATGTCTTTGTCATAACATAAACATGTTGATCCTAGTCGTAGGGTCAAAAATCACTTTATCAAAAATTTTACTTGCAGTATCACGGCTAATTATTGAAATATTGGCCGTCCATGTTAAGTATTAATGATAAATAATGTCCTGGTGTTATGTATGTGCAATGCACATGTATAATCAATTGAGGGTCGTATTACTGTCATGCTATCGATATCTAACCAAAATACAGAAGAAGAAATGAAATTGTTAAACATATTCTGGAGGATTGTAAACCAACACGTGACTTATGGAAATGAGGAGATTGTTTAAATAAGTTAATTATTGCTTAAGGATAGAATAGTCTTTTTATTATTTGTAAGACTATATAAACTCTTTTCTCTTGTATTTTTATGCAATTGATGCGAAACCCTATCTTTTCCGTTGAACATAGATTTATTGAATTCATATGTTATCAGAGCTTATATGCTATGAAATTTGTTGATTGCATTGAAGAATGTTGAATCCCACCCACGTCTTCCGCGGATCTAATTTTGGTTGATCATTTTCCACTCCGTGTTCGTTAGATCTTCCGCTCATAGATCCACAGTCACCATCATCGGGCAAGACGCTGCCACCACAACCCAGTCGCTCAACCCCCTCGTCGTCGAGATCTTCGCCGCCTTCTAGTCGCCAACCCTGATCATTGGCGATGATCTCCACCCAATCGTGCTGCTATACTCCCACATATGAGTAGAGAAAAGCGCAAGAACAATGAGATGAAACTGAGGCATAAGAGAAGAGGTGGATTGCTGCTTGCTAGGGTTTCAAAGATCTGTTCATTGCAGCAGAGATATTTTCGTCGGATATGTTCGTTGCTTTTGCGCGGTGATTTTTCGTCTGTTTTTAGTTCTGGTTTGAAATCACAATTTTGGTTGATCTTTATTTATTTGTTCTTTGTTTCTTTTCGCCATGGCTAGAGGACGAGATGATTCTTTGTAGTCAATTAGTGTGCAATTAGATGTGAAGAATTATTTTTATTGATGTTATGTGATAAAGAATTTTTCGAAGGGCAAAAAGATGTGTGGCCATGTTTCGGAAAATTTGTTAGACCTACAGATGAGAAGGCTGTCAATGTTGCAGAATTGCTAGATGCTTGGGTGTTGATAATTTGAAAAATATTACTTGAATTAATAACTCTATTGTGCAGTCGATTGACACTCAGTTGGTGAAGTATGATACTACCAACATAGGTTGGGATCATCTAGCAAGGCTGTACACACAGTCTAATTTTGCAAAAAACAGTATCAGTTAGAGACAGATATTCATGCTCTTCATCAGAAAGATATGAGCTTCATGATTTTTATTCTGCTATGACTGATTTGTGAGACCAGTTGGCACTAAGAGAATCTGCAGAATTACGTGCCTTTTCACTTTATATTTCTCGCAAAGAGGAACAGCTGGTCCAATTTTTGATGGCACTTCATGATGATTTTGAGGGGCTTTGTGGGACAATTTTGCATTGCAATCTGTTTTCTTTTGTTGATTCGATGTTTAGTGAACTGTGGGCTAAGGATATACGTCTCAAGTCCTACGCAGACAAAGGGACTTATGCAATACCTGGTCAAGCTATATTTGCAACACCTCAAAGACATCCTAACCAGAGTCGGCCTCCTTTAAAGATTGCTTTTAATGAGTGTTGTTTTTCAAACAAAAAGGTCATTGGAAATCTTAATGTCCTATTTTGTTAAGTAAATCCAAACAATATTCCACAATAAACATCAACGACAACAACAACAGAGGCCCCATTAACAACATGATCAACAACCATTGCAATCGTCATCTGCTCCACTATGAAAGTACGGAAATCAATTGTCACAATGGACTTACAAACCACATCCTTTTAACAATGCAATGGTTGCGTCATCAATAGATCCATATATGCTCGAGCAGTTTCAGAAGTTTCTTGCCACCCAGCCTCATGCAATGTCTGTTTCATATAGGTTTGTCATCATCAAAGTACTCAGGAAATATCATCTCCATTATATGTTCTAGATTTTGAAGCATCCCTTCATATGTCACCAGACTTGTCCTCGTTTGTTTGTTTCTTTCCTAAATTATCTGTGCTTATTACAACTACTGATGTCACTCCATATCTTTAGCAAGAGTTGGGTCAATACTCCCATCTCAATTGTCTCTCCATGCAGTATACTGTAAACTATATTCTGAATGTTAACTTCAGTCTTATTTCTGTTAGTCAATTATGTGAATCTGGATACTTAGTCTCCTTTTCTCTTCCAATTATTATGTGCAAGACCCATAATCCAAGAAGCTGAGCCGCAGGAAAATCGAACTCTATGTTTTGGATGAGCTCAAAGTACCAGGTTTCGTAGCTTCTAGTGTTGATTTGTCATCTTTTCGTTTGAGTCGTTCATCTTTTGACTTTTATATATGGCATTCACGTCTTGGTCATGTTTCAACATCTCGTTTATGAAGCATTAGGAAATTTGAAACCTCATGATATTTTTGGTTGTAATGATTGCAAATTGGTAAAATTCTCTTCTTTACCATTTAATAGAAGTATCTTTTTTTCTATTGTGCCTTTTAATCTGATTCATTCTAATGTATGTGGACCTTCTCATATAGCCATAAAAGGGGATTCAAGATATTATGTTTCATTTATCGATGATTGCACTCATTATTGTTGGGTTTATTTGTCAAGCACTGCTTTAACTTTTTCCATGTCTTTAATGTTTTTGTGCTCTTATGAAAACTCAACATTCTGCTGTTATAAAGTTCTTTTGATGTGATATAGGGGGAGAATATACTTCTAATCAATTCCCTGACATGCTTACGATGAAACTATTCATAAAACTGTTTGCAGAAAAACTGTAGAACAGAATGGTGTGGTTGAAAGGAAACATATGCATCATTTTGAAACATCTCGCTTTTTTATTGTCCGCCTATGTTCCTAATGGATTTTGGGGAAAAACAATTTTTACCGTTGCTCATCTTATAAACAGAATCCCTATCTCTCATAATTCAGATTTGTCACTTTTGAGTCATTGTATAAATCTGCTCCTGATTACTCTTTCCTTCGTGTCTTTGGTTCTACTTGTTTTGTCTTTCATCGGAATGTCAGACGTAGTAAATTGTTTTCATGGTCTGCTATTTATGTCTTTTAGGTATGGTGAAGGTCAAAAGATGTCTTGTTTTGATCCCGTCAATCAAAATTTATATGTCTGTCGGCATGTTCTGTTTCTTTACTATATTTCTTTCTATTCTATTCCTGCTAGTGCACGATTCATTCACTCTTGATACAGATGTAATTACTTTAGATCATGACTCTTGCAGATAGTTCCATAGACACGGGAACTTTGGCTTCCAATACATGTATTGTTTCTAATCCTTCTATGCTTGCACAATCACTTCATGAGATTATGGATCATCTTGCTCCTTGCTACCCTACGCATAGTTGCAAGTCCACTCAGCTACTGCATTTTACTTATTCTTGTTATTCTAGCTCATTTGTTTCCTTCTTAGCATCTGTTAATCGTCTTTCTGAGCATTTGTCCTCTAGAGAGGCTGTTTGTGATCTGCTTTGGCCAAAAAACTTACTGCACTACATCAGACACATACATGAAATTTGGTACCTTTAACATTGGGAAAACAAGTAATTGGTTCTCGCTGGGTTTATAAACTCAAAATCAAGTCTGATGGCTTTGTTGAACGATACAAAGCTAGATTGTTCGCTAATGGTTACTCTCAGGAGTATAGTATGGATTATGCGGAGACTTCGCACCAAATGCAAAGATGACTACAGTTTGCATCCTTATTGTAGTTGCATCTATTCGTCGATGATGCATATCTCAAATAGATGTTAAAAATGCCTTTTTAAACGACGATCTTCAAGAAGTCTACATGGTTACTCTTCTTGGTATTCATCATCAACCTAATGAAGTTTGCAAGCTCAGAAAAGCTTTTTATGGTCTTAAACATGCGCCACAAGCATGGTTTGAGAAGTTATCTACCATGGTTACTTCACTTAGATTTCAACCTAGCCAGCATGACTTAGTATTGTTTATCAAATACACAGCAGCCGATTGTATTTTGCTACCTTTGTATATTGATGACATGATTATTAAAGGTGATGACGTTGATGGGATTGTGATGTTAAAAAGTTGACGTTAGTTCAGTTGCCTCTTCTTTCTTAGTCTAAGTACATAGTCGAGATCTTTGAGCGGGCTCGTCTTATTGATAACATGACTGCAGATACACTTCATGAGTTTAATGCTTGATATGCTCCTTCAAATGGTCATACCTGGCATGATCCTATTTTGTACCACACTATTGTTGGTAGCTTGTTGTATCTCATTATTACTCGTCCCGATATTGCACATTTTGTTCGTGTAATTAGTCAGTTTGTCACTTTGCCTACTACAATCATTGGGCTGCTGTTCTTCGCATCTTACAATATATTCGAGGCACTAAGTTTCAGAGTCTTTTACTTAAATCTTTAGAGTTGCGTGCGTATTTTGATGCTGATTGGGCTGGTGATTGGACAGATCGTAAGTCTACCACTGGATATTGCGTTGTTTTAGGCGATTCTTTAATTTCTTGGAAAAACAAGAAGCAATATATTGTTTCTAGATCTTCTACAAAGGCAGAGTATTGTGTCATGGCTTTTACGGTGGTTTGACTATGTTGGTTACTTATTGATATGCGGGCTTTTTTGTTACCATACTCTATTGTATTGTGACAATAATAGTGCTACACGGATTGTTCGCAATTTGATATTTCATGAGCGGACCAAACATATTGAGATTGATTGTCAAGTCACTTGAGAGTTGAGATCACTATCAATAGGGCACTAGCACGATACCGTTTGTTTCTTCTTCCATGCAAATTACTGATTTGTTTATGAAGTCATATTCAGCTACACGCTTCCGTTTTCTGTTTGACAAACTCTCTATACTCCTTATAGCAGCATCACGAGTTTGAGAGAGGGTGTTACACTACGTTAATTATGGCTTAATGATAGAATAGTCTTTTTATTATTTGCAAGACTATATAAACTCTTTTCTCTTTGCATTTTTATGTTTTATGCAATTTGTGAGAAACCTTTGCTTTTCCTCTCAATATAGATTTACTGAATTCATCAAGGTATAACTGTATAATGCAATGCAGCCTTAAGTGCATACCAAGCTTAAGGAGAAATTTTGTAGCATATAGCATCAACTCTCATTTTATTTAGAACGTGTGGCCACGCCTAAGTGGATGGGAGGGGTCTATATTTACTGCTCTTTGTAGATAAAGGAAAAATACTAACCACGTTGGAATTTGATGATTTGATTAATTGATTGCTAATTTGGAGGTTTGAGACTTAACATGTGCCATTGAGACAATGGGACACAAAAAGCTAAGTCGGAAAGTACCTAGCAAGAGTTTGCAATAATAGTAAAGATGAGAGCTCACGTAGGTTACCTCGTTAACAATTCATGATTATTTGCAAATGTTTTTCTTTCTAACATTTAACACAAAACTTCATAAATCGAGTGGAGCTACTACCTTGCTTACCTAATGCTAGTGGTCATAACACTATTTTCTAAGGGAATCTACATATGGTTGTTTCTCTTCTCACTGGTGATCTTTTGGAACCTATTTTTTGAGACGTATGCTGGAGGGAAGGAGCTGTCGGGTCCAAAATCATTAGAAGCTGCGCTCACTCCTTTCAAGTTTAGAGGAAATTATATGATGAAAAGCTTAACAAAAACACATTCCTATGCAATAATGCATCTTTAAGGAAATCCACCTAATGGGATAATCGTAGAGGTCGCCCCCCTGGAAGCCCAGAGAAGAGAATAAGAAACAATAACAATGCTAACTTTTAACAATTTGTTGAAATGATGGGTTCACAAAGGCATCTGACTACATTTACTAAGTGACTGCAATTCTAACATTTTAAGCAAACTAGTTACGTTGGAGATAATACCTTTAGACAACCATCTTGCATCAGGGAAAAAACAGTTTTGGGGTTTCATGACGGGCTTTATAACTTCAAATTTAGTAGAATGAAATGCTTAATTGTCTTCCTGGTTTTTTTTGATCAAGTAGTATCAAGTTGCTTCACCAAAGCTGAGGGTAGGACCGAAGCTTGTAAGTTGACCTTGGTCATGTCCTGTGTTGCTCTAGTGAGCTTGTATGATCGCTGTATATTATTATTATTATTTAGTCTGTCAATTAACTCAATAAGTATGGATAGAATAATAGTGTAACTATATCAATGATCTCTGTCAAGCAAGTGGGATCAGAATACTTCGGAATTTAGTCAATGTTAGGACATATTAAGACCTAAGATGTAAGTTCTTAGTTATTATGCCTATGCATCAGAATTGGTTATCTTATCGTGTTAATTCATTCTTTGATAACTAAAATTTTAGGTGCATAACTTTCAGAACTTTTCTGTTCCTTTTTATTTGATTTCTGGTTATTTTATTTTATTTTGTATGTTTTAACTGTAACGACCCAAAAATTTGTTTGAATATATATATGTTTTAATAACATTTTTGGGAATTTTTTTGTAATTTTCCCTCAATTATTTTCATTGGTTTTTACTCATACCAGTTAATCCGTTTACTAAACCCACAACCCACATAACCCACAACCAAATAACTTATTCTTAACCCATTAACTCATATTAAACCCATCTCAGCTCTCTCTCTCTCTCCCCCGTTAATTTTCTTCTTTCTTTTTCCTCATGGGCAATTTCAGTGGCGAAACTGCCACGCGTGAGGTGACAGGGCAGTGGCGTGGCCCACACCACCGTTCCTCTCCACGATCCTCTGAACGGCTCTCCTTCTATCTCTCCTCCAGTATTTGCTGGCGGTGGTGTGGCCCACTCCTCCGTTCCTCTCCACGATCCTCTGAACGACTCTCCTTCTATCTCTACTCCAGTATTTGCTTCCTCTCCCCTCTCACGAAAAACCATAAGTGTGCTCAAACAAATTTTGATGGTAAAATTTCCGGTTTTTTCATTCTCTCCATCGTTCGTTTTCACCGGAGCTCAGATCTAGTTCGTTACCTTCCAATTTCAGTCGGAAACCCATCTAATTCTTTAGGCAGCCGCAGTCACAGTGTACGGTGAGGCAGCGAGGTGACCGTCGTGGATTTTAGACATCATTCGACTCCGTTGAACGATAGATATCTTGAACTACTTTTAAGGCCTCGATAAGCTCAACCATTCCCTTTGATTGCTTGGATTGCGATGAAAGTTGGATAGGTATTTGCCCCTGGCTACGGGTTTCAATTTGTTTCGTTCTCTGTTTTGGGTTGTGATCTTGATTGATAATTTTAATATGTGATGATGTTGGCTGAGCATTGGAAGTGAATAGGCTGTTGCTTGAGATTTTGGTGCTGCTCCCTGTCTCCGTTTTATTGTGGTTGTTGGTTGTAGTTAACCCCTTGTTGTGGGCGGCTCTTGCCCGCTCTTGCTGGCCGCCCCTTTGCCTCTGTAAGCATGCACCCCCGCCGCCCCTTCCTGCTCTCCGTTTGCTGCCCCTCATGTTCTACGTTACAGCCTTCCTTTCCACTTTTGGTGGCCTTCGCCGCTGCTTCTTTTACCCTCTATTTGTCGCCCCTTGTTGTTCTCTTTTCGTAGCTACTTGCTAACACTCTATTAGGCCAATGTTTGAACCTCTTTTACTACTGTTTTTACTCCAGTTTGCAGCTCATTGACCTCTGCTTGCTGTACTTTTAGGGCTTTGATTATGGCATTGTATATGCTCTGTTGGGCCAATGCTCTACTGTTTTTACTCCAGTTTGCAGCTCATTGACCTCTGCTTGCTGCGCTTTCAAGGCTTTGATTATGGCATTATATATTCTCTGTTGGGCCAATGCTCTACTGTTTTTACTCCAGTTTGCAGCTCATTGACATCTGGTTGCTGCACTTTTAGGGCTTTGATTATGGCACTGTATAAGTTCTGTTGGGCTTTGGTTTATTGTAATATTTGGTAATGTTTTGCTGCCTTTTTGGGCCTTTACTTGATTGAGTTTTGAGGACCTTAGTTGTGGATTTTTTTGACTTTGGTTGGGCCCTTCGATGGTATTTTTGAAGACCCATTCTTACATGGTTTGGAAATTTATGCATTTCAATGATGAAATTCTTCTGAAAAACGTGGGCATAGAATTGAAATTGGAAATTATTAATTATTGTGGGAATTCTTTACGTGATTATAGATTATAAATTGTATTTATTTACTGTCAATACCTAAAGTCAAGTCCTAAGTCATGTTATGATTATGTAGCTGGGATTGATTTGTCTTGTTCATTGGATATTTCATTACATTGGTTTGGTATGGATATTTTTACGGATATTGCACATGACCGCATATGCCGTATTCTTGATTTAGGGATTGTCTCATGATATTGCCTTCAGGCTAATTACCGAGACTTAGGCTAGTATCATATGATGTGTACCGAGTAAATCTCACAATACAATCCAAAGTAAACCATGGATTCACCTTCCTTTGAACAAGTGATTTAAACAAATAATCAAACTGATCATTTACATGACATACACTATTTACATACATATATGACACTACACTAGATACATCTCTGATATCACTATTGTTCAAGATACTGTACACTGTATTCTACATATATCACCCATAATTGTTTAGGTTTATTGGGATGTGGTACTCATATTATTGAGGGTGTGGGAGCAACTTGAGCCACCTCTACTGAATTTGACTTCCTGTTATTTTACCTTACCTGACTATTCTTGTTATTGTATTTGCCGGGATTTGGCCCAGATGAGTGCCTTCGTTGGTGTAGGTGGTCTCGTATGTTGCATATTGTGCCCTCAAATATGAGTCAGACCGTGGAGGAAAGTATGCTATCAAGAATAGGCCCTCGAATTTATAAAAAAAAAATCTTTGGTTAAAAGCCCTTAAATGGCCTTTAAACCAAACCAAATACCCGCCTGCACGGAGTGAATCCGAGTCGGATTTGTTCAATGCCCATTTAGAATTCTGCATCCGATTCACATTAAAACAGTTCATGTATCAACCTTCATTGTCCGTTCAAAGGTGAGAACACACCCGGGCAAGACACGTGGCGCGCATCGACACTGCCCATGTCACCAGCGTCACCTTGCGTGCAGGTGTGCACGTGTGTCATCATGGTTACTGTTGCAGGCCACAAGCTATTAGGTCACATCATGAAATCAATTGGGCAGCTGAAAAAATCAACTAAAAATAGAATCTATGTCGTGAAAAATCCTCAGGTGGGCATGCAAAAATTTAGTGAAAAATCAATTAAATCAATTAAATCAATTAAAATTCGAAACAGGTTATGCTTGTGGGTCATAGTTGTGATGGGTTTGAAGGGATTTTGTAAGACGATGAGGTGTAAAAGATGGAGTTGGTCAGAAGATGATCGTGACAAGGAGTTGATGATGACAAGATCGAGTGGGTATTTCTTGATGAAGATCTTTGGTAGGTCCTGAAATTGGGTTTATGGTTTTATTTTGGGGTTGCACCAGATGATGAATATGAATAGTAGATTTTTCAAATGTTCTTTTGCTGCTAAGCTAAACTGAAAACAAAGGGCTTTTCTAAACTAAAGAAAAATTAAATCTAATTTAAAGATGATGGAGAAGATGATGATAATGGTGGACAAAACGAAAATTTAGAGTTGATACCAAATTTGAGGTGAAACAGAATGGTTAGTGTTTTTAGTGAAAGAATTTGGGGATGTTAAGAAGTAATTGATAAATGGAATTAGGTAATTTGGTAAAAGGGGATAAAATTTAGAATTTGGGCTTTTGCACCCATGTGACACACACACACACTCGCACCTTGAATGCAGTGAGATTCAATGGGTATGTTCCTCGCAAATCAGCAAGATTTTACAAACTCAAATATTCTTATTACCTCTTCAATAATAAGAAGTTCTACTATAGATACATATTTATAGCAAGAGAAATAAAGTCGTATCTAGACTCAGACTCGTAAGTAGACTAACATTTAAAGTAATATAAAAGAAAATAAAGAAACTCTCTATCAAAAAATCAAAAGACATAAAAAAGTAGAAAAGAAGTCAAAAGTGAGGAGGGCAAAATCTACCCAAACTTTAAAAGCCTCAATTTGGATCCCAACCAGATTCCCATTAGGACAAAGAGAAGTGAATGACTAGAAAAAATATCGGGAATTTGATTATCTATTAGATTGCAAGAGAGAATACATAACCATTGTTACTGAATTTGCAGTTTCTGGGCTGCATCATTCTAGGCCTTTTTGCCCATTTTCATTTGGTTTGTTTCCTTACAAAATTTTTTACTGCATGTTTCAGATATTACTTTATTTTATTAGAAAGTTGCTGGTCTTCTGTTAAGCTAGGATCTTGTTGAAACAGACAAAGCTCTGATCATATCATATGGGTGTTTTCTCATATCGGATAGCAGATATTGGGAGATATTGGGAAAATGTATTGGGGATACGGTATGATATCCGGTTGATCATATTGTACATTTTATACATATACGTCTTGATAACTAAAGAGGTCGTTATGACATTCTAGATATCATTCTTTCATTATAATAGCACTAGTCGTAACCCGTGACCATAGGTCATGTTGCATTCTAAATATAGTCAGAAAATTTCAACCCAGTCAAAATCTCTCTCCCCCAAAAATTTTAACCACATTCAAAGTAAAATTTAATTTCCCTAAAAATTTTAGTCCACCCCAAAATTTAGTTCTCTCTAGATTTAGGTCTCATCAAAATTTAAAATGTTAGGTCCCCAAAAGATAGTTATTTAGATTTAGTTCACCTAAAATTTTAGGGGGCTTCCCTCAAATTTTTCACAAACTCTCATACCAACCATTGATTCCTTATGATTAATCTTAATTGTCTTTTTACCTGCCTCATTGCCCTAACTAGTAAAACCCATTTAAAACATACCTTGTTTGTATAATAGACTTGTCATAACCCGTGACCTTCACGGAGCAATCAAAACATTCCATCGAAAAATCACTATATATTCAAAATTTCTCTCCACCTAAAATTTTAACCACATTCAAACTAAAATTTAGTTCACCCAAGGAATCTAGTTTCCCAAAATTTTAGTTCCCTCAAAATTTAAAATATTAGTTTTCTAAAATTTAGTTCTCTCCAGATTTAATTCCTCAAACTTTTAAATTAAAATTTGTTCCTTCAGAGAATTTAGTTCCCTAAAATTTAGTTCCTCCTAACATTTAAAATTATAGCTCCCACAAAATTATAGCTCCACCAAATTTTAAATTAAAATTTAGTTATCAATGAGAATTTATTTCTTAAAAGATTTTAATTCCACCAAAAGTTAGTTCCCTCCAGATTTAGTTCTCTTCTAGATTTAAAATTTTTGTTCATCAGAAATTTAGTTTCCTCCAAATTTGCTTCCCCTAAAAATTTTAGAGGGTTTCTCCAAAATTTTCACAAACTCTTATCCTAACCATTGAATCCTCAAGATTCAATTCCGGCCGTCTTTCTATCCACCATTATGTCCTAGTCAACAAATCCATTCAAAAACATCCCTCAATCGTATAATAGATGGATATGAGAAAATAGCTTTAAGGTCAACACATTTCATACAAGACGATAAAATAGAATTTGAATTAAAAAAAATTGTAATGAAGTTTAATTAACTTTAGTACACATGTAACATAAAAGTCGTATTTCTATATTAAAAGAAAACTCTATTGACAATCTTCTCAACAATTCTTAAATCCAAAGGCTGAGAAGGATCCTTTAGAAGAGTTACGTAAGAGCAATAATAAATTTCAAATGCTCGAATAATTAAAGAGAAAGCAATAGATCAGACCCAGGCCAGAGCCTACATAGAGCTCAAACCAGAACATGAGACAGAGTGTGAGCTTGAGTATGAGCTTAACTCAGATCTTGAATATGAGATTGAGAGAAACTTTAAGCCTGAGTCTGAATTGGATCTTGAGCTAGCATTAGAGTCGGAGCCGGAGCCAGAGCTAGAGTCTCAGCTTGATCCTGATTCAACATCCAATCCAAGCTAGAGTCCTATCTTAAGTCATTTGTTGATCATTCATCAGAGCTAGAAGCATCACTGAATCGGATTGAGCATATCGATTTCGTTCTTTTTGACCATCACAGCCTACCAATTAACAAACTTTGTGCATCCTCATTTCTTCAATGATCTTGTTACATTCTCATGAATATCTCCGTCTACTCGTTTATATTTTGATTCATTTCAAAGTTCGAGGACGAGCAGATTTCAACTTAAAGAGAATGTTGGTTACTGATTAGGTTATTTTTCTTACCGCCACTCACCAGGTGGTGAATTTTTCAAAACTGGTGAGAATGAAAGGATCGAGCTGATAAAGTTCTAATTAGTTGGAGCTAGTTGAGATTTTATTTGATTTTCAATTAAGATTATTCTATTCGTTTTTATTTGGTTTTATTTGTTAGGATTTTGAGTAGAACTTTAGTTAGTATATTATTAGTTTTTATTAGTTTTTATCAGTTAATTTTATTTGGTTTTCTAGTTATTTGGTGTAGTCCCACATAGATTTGTTTCCACTTGTAAGCATATAAACAGGCTTCAAATTTTATTTTATCTGGCAACCAATAAATGAATGAAGAGATAATTGCTTTGATAAAACAGTTTTTCTTTTAAATCTTTCTTGTGAGATATGAGGGAGTGGACGAGTGAGCCTTGGCGAGGCCTAGATCTCTAGATCTGGCATGTTCATATGTTGGAGTGTGCAGAGGATGGCATGTGAGAGAAACTCTCTGCATTCTTATTTAGAATTCTTAATTTCCTCAATTTGTTCTCCCCCAAATTTCCCAAATTAAAATACTAAAGCTATTAGTTTTTTCCATTTTCACTCTTAAGATCTCTTGTCCTGCGTTACATGCCTTGAAGACTTGATGGCCACATGGCAGCACGGTAACATGCCTTTTAGGTCATATAGTTTAAGGTCATACAACACGAGGATAGCCCCCCAAATTCCTTTCTAGCATGAAAGAATCTAAATGAAGGGGTAAGGTGATCTAATTTTTATATAGAATTTCATTCATCTTTTTGTTGCAAAATAATCAAAAAGTTGAATGGCATCTCATTCTGAGAAAATTGCATTGATGAGATTAGAATTGCAGAGATAATCAGATTGAGAATTTAGTTTTAGTTTTATTTTTTTGGTGAGATTGAAATGTAAATCGTTCCAATGGAAAGCAACGAAGTGAGGGTTAGAAAATTAACACAGGTGGTTTTGAAAGTTGTTCGGGTAGATGCTGGAGCGTTACATACATAAATTTATATGTTTATTCTGTTGAACTCACTAACACGTATCTTTGTTGCCTTGCAACAATGGGCTTATGCAAATGTTATCAGAGTATGAATCTTTTTTTCGGATATTGGATGCCAGTATTATCTACGGAGTACTTCAAATGAAATGTGGAGTACTTCAAATGAAAAACATTTCGATAATTCCTGATTACATTCTTTTGACTGGGCAAGAAACATAGTCTTGTGGAATGATTGTGGTTATTGGATTAGGGGTATAGATCATAATGCTATTATAACCTCAAGTGTTGGCAATACAATAGCATCAGTTCCTTGCCGATTCAGCCAAAAAAGACGAGCTATTTATGTAACCAACTCTTTACTGGTTATTCATATTTATTTTTTAAAAATATTTTGAGGGAATTCTTATGCCTTGTTCTTGGAAAAACAATTGTACAGTTTCTAGTTCAACTTACTTATGACGCCATGGACTTGTTAAAAGAGATTTATTCTTATGCCTTCTTCTTGGAAAAATAAATGTAAAATTTCTAGTTCAACTTTTTTTAATGACACCATGAGATTGTTGTTAAAGAGATCATTCGTATGCATTGTTCTTGGAAAAACAAATGTTAAATTTCTAGTTCACCTTATAGTTGAAAGTTAACCTACCGAGTGGTTTCAAGTTCTGTAACCGAATGGTTTGCAACAAGTTGGTGCATTCTCTTCATTTATCACTAAAGGCTTTGTTCAAACCATGGCATGTGCTAGTACTCCTCAAGTTGACTCAGAACTTTTCTGTGGGAATTGCTACATGCACCAACAATTTCAATTGCGCGCACAACCACATTTACAAGTTTGCCATTCAAAATCTAGACCTCTTTTACCCTCGTCTCCTCCCCGCCCCTTTCGACCTCCTTTGTCCCATCATCCGACCTTCCCAGCCACCATCGCCAATTCCAAACTCTAAAAACTCGTCGGCGAAGGCAGAGTTCTGTAACCGTATGGTTTGCAACAAGTTGGTGCATTCTCTTCATTTACCACTAAAGGCTATGTTTAAACCATGGCATGTGCTACTACTTCTCATGTTGACTTAGAACTTTTCTGTGGGAATTGCTACGTGCACCAACCATTTTACTTGTGCGCACAACCACATTGACAAGTTTGCCATTCAAAATCTAAACCTCTTTTACTCTCGTGGCCTCCCCCTGCCCCCGGTCGTCGCTGCCTCATGCCGACGAGTTTTTAGGGTTTGGAATTGGCGATGAGGGCTGGGAGGTCGAATGAGGGGGCGAAGGAGGTCGAAGGGGACATGGGAGGTCGGAGTAGGGGGAGGGGAATGGGGAGGTGGAGGTGCTGGGTTGTCGGAGAAGGGGGCGGCGTCGGGGGAGGGGGCTGGGGAGGTCGTCGGAGGGGGCGGAGGACGGGAAGGGGGCGGAGGAGGGGGCTGGGGAAGATGAAGAGGGGCGACGGAGGAAGACTGCGGATTGGGAGGGATATGGTAGTCGGGGGAGGGGGCGTCGAAGGGGCTGAGTGTTACGACCCGCTCTCTGGGGCCATTACTATTTAATACAATTACAAGAGCTGCAGGTAACCAGTGAAAACGATATAGTATACTATGCAGAGATGTACTAAAATACTCAAACAAGCGTCCAATTATAACAATTCATATTATACAACACACTCCAACAGCTTACACAGGGATACATGAAAGGAAAATGAAATACACATACACATAACTCGAAGTCTAAAAGCCTGCAGCCTCTGGATCGAACTCAAGATCCTCAACCTCAGGAGCCTCTTCGTCAACCGGTGCGTCGTCTGACGGTGCCACACAACAGAATCGTAGGTAAGTCACAACAATTCTAGAAATAGAAATAAAAGCAGTGTACAAGCATGGAAATGTACATGCTATGGACAGTAAGTACATGCAGTCATGCAAGTGCAATAGGTAGAGTAAAGACAGCCATGCATGCAAGTGTGTTAAGTAACGCAAAGATGATGGTGCAAGTGCGAAAAGTAACGTACAAGAGTAACAACTGTAGCAAGACATGATATGGTGGTAACTACATTTTAACTAGCATGCGGGGTGATAACAATGGTAAGACATGCAGACAATAGCAGTAAAGAAATGCAAAGCAGTAACAAAAATAAGACGACACTATTTCAATTGTACAAGCAGTAAAACTAAAACCTATGTGACCCATAAGGAAAAGTATAATATGCGACCATTGAGCCCATCTCTTGTCACGAAGGCAATCACCTGGGCGGATCTTACTACATTTTAGGCGCTCGGTACGATACTGTGCAATGTGTAGATTGACGCGCGGTCACTTCCACACTTTCTCTAATATAAGTTACCCCAAAACCCAGTGCAGTGTCAATTGTTTTAAGCATTCATTTTCAACGGGATAGTCCAACATTATGTTCCAATACCATTTAATCATTATGTTCCAACACGGTATGACATTGAATCATGATATTCGAACACGCCATTTCACACAACATTTTGACATGATCACTCAGCACGATATTTCAATAGCATACAATGTGTAGTAGATGATATACAGTAGGTGATGTGGCTATTTAAACGTGTGCAACGTGTAACAAGTGTAACGATATTTTATGCATAAATTTTCAGCGCCAAGCATAAAAACATAAAGCTATGGTGAACGTGACAAATGTGATAACTGATAACATTGTGATCATGGGTTTATATACGATGTGTATAGTAGAGAGATGCACGTAAAAGGTCGAAGTAACTCAATTAAGCCTCTAACTTACTGAAAGCATGAATAAATTTTAAAGCAATTTATATTAACCTACAAACAGAATCTAAATTACAGTAAGGCTGAATTGAAGGTATATATAATCAATGTTTGCATTTGATGATAATTGGAATTCTAGTTTGATCCTGTTACGAGGTGGAACTCGCGTACAATGAATTTGTATTATGGGGAACCAAGGGCACGGTGGTTATATGGAGAAGAGGGTTTAGGTAGGCTGTTTTACAGGTGATTAGTGGGGTGATGAAGTTGGACTTGTTGCCGTTGGCGATCACGGGGTCGAATCTCACCGGATGCGGCTGAGGCAGGTTGGATGGCGGGAGGCCGAAGCTGACGTTGATCAAGGGGCGAGCTTTCCTGCAGCACGAACAACTCGTCAGAAGGGCAGGGTTGGGGTTCAACCCTTAGCCCCTCCGATGCCTAAGTCAGTAATAGGACTTAAAACGGGGGCTAGACACGCCGGTCGGACTAACGGTGTGTCGACCGTACGTGGCGAGCTATAAGTGGGAGAACAAAGATATGGACGACCTTTGTTCTCGTGTGTGAATGATAGATTAAGAGAGAATTTTCCAACCCCCTCTCCGTAGGTGGTGAGGGGGTATTTATACCTGACGGGAGATGACTAGATGGGGGCTGATCTGGCATGCTGACTAAACGTGCTGAGCTGGCTCGGTTGTCAGCGGAAGCTTCAGACTAGGACGTCGGGAACAGGAGTGCCTGACCTGCCTTTGTCAGGCGGCGCAACGGCCAGGGGGTGCTTTTGTCGGGATGTCAGGGCCGAAAGCATTATCTGTCAGTCGGATCAACCGTCAGGGGGTGCTTTGTTAGACGGTCGGGTGACGTATGTGTCAGTTGTGCCCTTATCCTAGGTCGTTTGTCGTTGGTGGAGAGCTATATATGTCTGGCTACGTTATTCTAGGCGCCGCGGTTCATGGGGGCCGGCCAGGTCGATCGGCTCGAGGGCTGTTCGGCCCGGCCGCGCCTCCTTGTCGATCGCGGGTTATGGGTCGCTGGAACGGTGGGATACGCACATGACCATGTCAGCCTGTATGGCGGTACTGTCCGGGGGCTACCCGAGCGCTTTGCTCCCGGCGGGCCGAGCAACTGCGGTTGCGCGCCTCGGCCGGGTGGGGGGAGTGCTGCGAGGCACGCCCGTTCCTGCATAGCCTCGGTCTTCCGGGGTGGGGGCCCTTTCACCCAGGGGGGAGTCAATGGGGTATATCAGCGGATCCGGGTGGGAGTCGGACTCTTACGATCTTTAGGTCGTAACAGGGTCGAATCTCACCGGATGCGGCTGAGGCAGGTTGGATGGCGGGAGGCCGAAGCTGACGTTGATCAAGGGGCGAGCTTTCCTGCAGCACGAACAACTCGTCAGAAGGGCATGGTTGGGGTTCAACCCTTAGCCCCTCCGATGCCTAAGTCAGTAATAGGACTTAAAACGGGGGCTAGACATGCCGGTCGGACTAACGGTGTGTCGACCGTACGTGGCGAGCTATAAGTGGGAGAACAAAGATATGGACGACCTTTGTTCTCGTGTGTGAATGATAGATTAAGAGAGAATTTTCCAACCCCCTCACCGTAAGGGGAGAGGGGGTATTTATACTTGTCGGGAGATGACTAGGCGGGGCTGATCTGGCATGTGGACTAGACGTGCTGAGCTGGCTCGGTTGTCAGCGGAAGCTTCGGACAAGGATGTCGGGAACAGGAGTTCCTGACCTGCTTTTGTCAGGCGGCGCAACGGCCAAGGGGTGCTTTTGTCGGGATGTCAGGGCCGAAAGCGCTAACCGTCAGTCGGCTCAACCGTCCGGGGGCGCTTTGTCAGTCGGTCGGGTGACGTATGTGTCAGTCGTGTCCTTATCCTAGGTTGTTTGTCGTTGGCGACGAACTAAAGGTCGGGCTGTATCACCCTAGGCGCCGCGGTTCATGGGAATCGGGCGGGTCGTTCGGATCGGGGGTTGTCCGGCCCGGCCGCGCCCCCCGATCGGTCACGGGCTATGGTTCGTCGGCACGGAAGGATACGCCCGTGCCTATGTCAGTAGGCCCGGCGGCGCTACCCAGGCGTCCCCAAGCGCGCTACCCCCGGTGGGTCGAGCAGCTGTGGTTGTTCGCCTCGGCCGGGTCGGGGGACGCTGCAAGGCGCGCCCGTCTCCATATTGCCCCGGATTTTCGGGGTGGCGACCCTTTCATGAAGCGGAGAGTCCATGGGTCATGTGGGCGGATTCGGGTGGGACCCCTACGATCTTTAGGTCGTAACAATTGCCCCCGGCCTTCGAGTCTGAGGCGGTTGCCCGGCTCGGCTCGGAGGGCGAACCACCTTCGATATTCCGGACCATCAGTACGGGCCTTGGCCCCCACCGGGTAGTGGCGGCGGCGGCTTCGGAACTCCCGCCTTAGTGGTCATTATTACGATTTGAAAAGGGGGCAGAGAAAAACGAAGCGCCTTTGCGATTGGGTTTGCGACACGTGGATGAGGTGACCCTCACGCCAGTCGAGGCGTCGGGGACGTCTCGATGGGCGTCGCGTGGCGAAAGTTCGACGGCCGAGATGGCCCGGGGGCCACCTTTACCGCTAAAAGGGTCTGGGAGGCGGTCGGCGGGAGTTTTTGTCTTTCTCCGATTCTCCTCCGGCGTTCGATACTTCTGTTTGGAGCTTGCTGGCTAATTTGTTACTTCCGTCGCCGGTCATCTTCTTCCAATCGCCTTCCGGGTTTAAGGGATCAACAGGTAATAACAGTTAATTTCCTTCCTTTCCGCTCAATGGCTTCTCGTTTCGAGGTTGGAGGAGATAGCCGAGTGGGGGAGGAGGAGTTGGTGGGCGAGGGGGCGTCGCAGCCGGGGGTGCGGCGGCCCAGGGAAAGAGGGTCATGGCGATCCGTTGTCCCGAGAGCCATTGAGTCCCTCCGATGTAGGTTGGATAGGATCAACATCAGGGAGATTCGCGTGCGATTTGTGCGACAACCCTATGAGGTTCGGGTTCCCGGGTCAGAGGAAGCGGTGAGTTCACCTGGGGATAATGAGGTCGGGGTCTATGTTCGGTCATTCGAGTTGGGGCTCCGCTTTCCGATCCATCAGTATTTGTTTCATTTGTTGAATTTCCTGGAGCTGCCAATATTTGCCCTAGCGCCCCGTTCTTGGGGCTTGTTAGTGGGGTTTGTCGTCTTGTGCCTTGCTTGCTCCTTGAGTCCCTCCTTGGCGCTGTTCCAGTATTTCTTCGTGATTTGGAAGAGGGGGATGTATCATTGCGTTTGCGCTAGGAGAGGGCGAGGACTCATCCTCGGGGTGCCCGACGATGTCGGCGATTGGATGAGGGAGTTCGTCGTCGTGACGGTGCCAAGCGACGTGGCGCTGATGTCGAATTGGGGCGCGCGGAATCCCTTAGTAAATGAAAGGGTGGAGCTGACCGGGGAGGATATTGCCAAAGCTCAGATTTTGATGGAACTGCCCGAGGCGTGCCGTCAGTTGGCGAGTCTAACGCTGAGCAGTCGGCTCGCCCAGGACTTTTGGACCCTAGGTATCTTTGATGTTTTGTAAACTCTGGGCTAGGCTTGCCCTTATTGTCTCTCTTTTCCTTTTGTAGGCGGAGACGCGATGAGGGAGCCGGAGGAGGTGTCAGGTTCGGCCGGAGCCCTGATCTCGGAGGACACTGATCCCCGCAGGAAAGGCAAGGGGGTGGCTAGCGAGGCAGGATCCCGGGAACGTGGAGGCGGGGCTCCCCGTGGGGAGAGGTCGCACCCGGGACGGAGGGCAATCGGGCAAGGTATCTCCGCCGGTGGGCCTGGCGAGGATCTTCATGAGGACGCGCCCGCGCGGGGAGCCAGACCCTCCGTTCCTCCGCGGGTACCAGAGGTGGTCGCGCCTCGCCGAGCGCCTGTGGTTCAAAAGTGGCCATACGGGATCCCTTCGTGGGAAATGTGGGAGTCGTCGAGTCCAGCTTGTGAGGGCGCCCTTATTCGTTTTAAGAGGACCCGAGAAGAGGTCGAGGCGTACCCAGATGACCGTCTCCATAAGTTTCCTTTTCGAGTCAGCTGCGACGAGTCGGTATTCGAGGACGCGGGAGTGGCGGCGCGCCTCGCCGAGTATTGCGTGTTACCGCACGATCGTGAGTCTTTGACTCGTGTGGGGGCGGAACGGTTGTGTGGCTCGGCTATATGGCACGTCGTGCAGGTAAGCCGGTTTTCTTTCCTCGCCCGCAGGCTTTATTTGTTCGTGTCTCGCTGATTCGAGGTTTATGTAGATGGTCGCGAACGTGTTAGCCCTGCGGGGCCGTACCTCCGCGGCCGTCACCAGGGCGTAGATGACGATCCAGTCGGTCGGCAATCCTTCTTGGACCGACTAGTTAGCTTTGTAAATTTCTCAGGAGCTACTGTTTATCGTTAGTCGGTCTAAGAACGTTGGTTGACCGACTAGGTTGCAAACTAGTCGGTCGGCAATGCTTCTTTAACCGACTAACACTTCATCTAAATTTTAGTATCAGTACTGTTCACTCTTAGTCGGTCTAAGAACGTTCATCGACCGACTAGATGTAAAACTAGTCGGTCAGTATTTGTTCATGGACCGACTAATTCTAAATCCTATTTTCGTTCAGGAGTTACTGTTTACGCTTAGTCGGTCTGCGTTGGTCGACCGACCGACTAGTTGCCAAACTAGTCGGTCAGTGGTTGCTCTTTGACCGACTAACCTGTGTTAAAACCCTAATTTCTGGGCAGCCACCAGCCCATCCTATTTAAACCCAACCCAAACGTTTTCTTCTTCCTCAACACGACCCAAAACCCTAAAATCTTCCCCATTGAGCCCCCATCTTCCTCCAATCTTCAATCCTTCATTCCAAGCCCTAAATCCATCATCCAAACCATCCATTCACCCTATCTACCTCTCATCTTCCCTAAAATCTCACCAAATCCATCAAAATCCCCAAATCCCCCAAAACCCTAGTTTTCCCAAACTTCTCCAATCTTTTCCAGATCTGATCCTAGGGTTCTCCGGAGTGTTTCTTCCGCCTCCTCTCGGTAAGAAATCGATCTACCGTTGTTTTCATAGCCTATTGGTATTTTTATGAAACCCTAATATAATTTCATGTTGTTTGTTGATTGTTCCCCCATAACAGCGATTTCCCCGTAGATTGGCATCCGTGTGACGAAGTGGTCGTCATCCCCGGTGCTAGGCAAGTGAAACTTGCCACCTAGGGTTTAGGCCATGTTTTAGGCCATTTGCTTGTTGTAGGCGTAAAAGAGGCTAGGCGACGAAATGATACTCGCCTAGGCGCCAATTGGGGAATTAGCTTGACAACGAAGCTAGTTCCGACATATAGCATGTTGCACAATTACCATGTCATGTTTACTTTCCATTAACGGTACGCGAATAAATTGTCATGTCATTGCATTCCTAAAGTGTTGCTGTGATTGCGTAGCTTTGCTACAATGTTGTGTTCCTGGCTCGTGTTCCAGAAGCGAGCCCTGTAGTTGCTAACCCCAACGCTCGATATTGAATTGTGAATTAAGAAACAAGCTCCCATGCAGGGCAACCCTGGCTCACTTGCTGGGCTCATGTGCAGGGACCCTGGCTTGTTTACGTGTGGGATGGGGTAAGGGTTAAGCGGTCATTCAACTGGGGGTCTGCCTGATCAGCAACTACAGTTGTAAGACGTAAACTCTGGGGTGGGGTAGTGTTTAGTGCCGATCGGTGTGAATGATGTACCATTCAGCTGAAGGGCGTAAACATCTACAAACAACAGTGAAACGTGAATTGTGTTTAGTGCCGATCGGTGTGAATGATGTACCATTCAGCTGAAGGGCGTAAACACCTATAAAACAATGTGAATTGATAGAGAATGTTAGTAGCTTGGCTACTCTTGTCTTGTCCCGATAATTGTACTCTCGTATTGTTTTTCATCATGTCTTAATTGTGCACTCATGTTGTAACTGCCATGTCATGCATACTAAATTGCTAGGTTGCTAGTTACCTTACTTTCAGTTTCCTTGCCCAAGTCTTTTAGACTTGCTGACATGTGCCCCTTTACTCTTTTGGGTGACACATGTTAGATCCTGAGCCTGAGTACCTTGTTGAGGACGAGGGTGTTTGCTGACGCCGAGCCTGAGCTTGTGTTTGACGGGGAGTACGTTGACACTGGGGACCAGTCCTAGTGTCTTCGTTGTGTTTTACTTTTGTTTAGACAGTTGTTTTGTTATCGGTGCGTAGCACCTATACTTTGTTATGTTGTTGCTTTGGTTTGGCCTTGTTCTGGGCCTTTAGACTCTTTTCTTTTAGCCTGGTGGCTTTTCTGGATGTTGAACTTATTTTCATGTTGGACAATATTTGAGATGTGAGATTTTATTTCAGTCTCTCCTGGTATTATTATTGTTGTTCCATTGTGGTTACAGGGACCTGCTTATGTTTTATTTACGCTTATCGAGTTTGGGGCTTCACAGCTCCACTCTCATGCGGACCTTTTCACGTCTCGCCTCCATTTTAGGGAAGCGGGTCGTGACAGGTTTTGTTGGTGGCCCATGCAGGTCCGAACCTGCGATTTTTGGAATAGCGATAATAATATTAGAATGTCCAATAAACTAAGTTCGACGTCCGATGTCATAAGCTATGAGTCTAATCTAATGCGTTCTCTGTGTCATTTGATGGCAGGAAGGCGTTTCACCCGTGGTGGGGGCAGTGGTGCGCTCCCTCATGATGAGGAGCCTGAGCGGGAACCCACCAGCGGTGAGATGATGCAGATGATGCTCCATATGATGCAAGTGCAGCAGGGCGTGCTTCTGCAAGTCCAGAATGCTCCACTTGCTCGAGCTACCCGGGCTCTTCCGGATGCCCCTCGCTCTGAGCCAGGAGCGAAGCAATTTCGGGAGCTGGGGGTCCCGCATATTTTGATGGTTCTGAGGGTCCTCTGGCTGCCGATGAGTGGATTCAGAACATCGATGACAATCTGAAGATGGCCAAGATCACCCCGGCTGGATGGGGTTGATTTGGCGAAGAGGCAACTCAAGGATAACGCCAGAAATTGGTGGGATGCGGAAGAGAAGATGTTGGTGGAGCCGATAGCTTGGGCTACCTTCAAGGCCAGATTTGAGGGTGAGTTCTTCCCGAAAGCTGCCAGGGAGGAGATGCTGCAGCGTTTTATCGATTTGAAGCAGGGGAACTCGTCGGTGGACATGTATCACCAAGAGTTCATGAGGCTGAGTCGGTTTGCACCAAAGATGGTGCAGGACGCTGAGGAGAGGGCTCAGAGGTTTCTGCAGGGGCTTACTTCGGAGCTCCAGAGTTTTGTGACCTCTTCTGACCGGGAGTCCAATCAGAAGGTTCTGGTAGCAGCCAAGAGGCAGGAGCTGCTTGTGAACCAGAGGAGAGGGTCTATTGTTGGTGCTGGGAAGATGCCTGTGGAACAGGCAAGAGCTGTGGTTAGACCTGGATTCAGGCCTAATCAGTCTGCTCAGTTTAAGAGGCCAGGAGGGCCTATTCTGAAGACTTGCCATTTCTGTGGCAAGCCTGGCCATATCAAGGATCAATGTCGGAAGTTTCTGGGCCAGTGTCTGGTTTGCGGTGATGCTTCCCATGTCGCGAAGGATTGTCGGCATACGGGTCCGCTGCGGAGGGCACCTGTTGCAGCACAGCCGTTGCAGCAGCGAGCGTCTGTTCCTGCTGGACGTGGATCAGCTCTTGTTCTGCAGAGGCAGGGCTTTTCAGCAGGCTGTTCCGCCGAGGAGGCAGGCTTTTCTGATGACCGCTGCGGAGAGCGAGGCTGTGGATGAGGTTATCGCAGGTAATCCTCAATCTAGCTGTTACTTTCCTAGCTGGTTTTGATTGTTAGATTATGTTGTTTGCTTGAACATGGTTGTCTGCTAGACTATGGTTTGATTGTTAATTGATTGATTAGGTGTGGTTTTGGTTTGCACATTTCCTGCACGAGTCCTCTTTGACTCTGGTGCATCGATGTGCATTATTTCTCGGAGCTTCGTGGAGAGGCATTCCTTGTCGACGTCCCCTCTTCCAAAGAGTTGGAACATCGTTACAGGGAATGGCGTGGTCTCGGTGCATCTTGGTTGCAATTCTTGCTCGTTGGTGGTCTGTGGGCATGAGCTTTTTGCTGATTTCATTGTCCACGACATCATCAACTATGATGCAGTTCTTGGGATGGATTGGCTTGTGAGCTTCTATGCTACGATCGACTGTCGGAGGAAGAAGGTGGTGTTCGAGATTCCCGGACATCCAGTGTTTGAGTTCAGTCGTGGGTAGCAGTTCGCTTGGTCCTGTCAGATTTCGGGCCAGGCCGGTGGAGGCTGTGGCTATGCAGATGGAGCTGGAGTGGCCAGCTGTGGTGCGAGATTTTGGCGACGTCTTCCCGGAGGAGATGTCTGGTTTGCCGCCTGATCAAGCTTTGGAATTTTCTATCGATCTTGTTCCAGGTGCGCAGCCGATTTCGAAGGCGCCGTATCGTATGGCACCTGCAGAGTTGGAAGAGTTGCGGAAGCAGTTGGATGAGCTTTTGCAGAAGGGTTATATTAATCCTAGCGTGTCTCCGTGGGGGAGCACCGGTGTTGCTGGTTAAGAAGAAGGATGGTTCGCGTCGCATGTGCGTGGACTATCGGGAGTTGAATGCGGGTGACCATTAAGAATAAATACCCGTTGCCTCGTATCGATGATATTTTTGATCAGCTTGGAGGTTCGAGGGTGTTTTCTAAATTGGATTTGAGGAGTGGTTACCATCAGTTGAAGGTGAAGAAGGATGATGTTCCGAAGACAGTGTTCAGGACGAAGTATGGACACTATGAGTTCATGGTTATGCCTTTCGGCGTAACTAACGCGCCCGCAGTTTTCATGAATCTGATGAACCTGATTTTCTATGACTTTTTGGATAAGTTTGTCGTCATCTTTATTGACGACATTTTAATCTATTCGAAGTCGGAGGAAGAGCATGCCTCGCACTTAAGGACGGTGTTGGAGATTTTGAGGAAGCATCGTTTGTATGCTAAGTTTTCGAAGTGCGAGTTTTGGCTGGATATGGTTGCTTTTCTCGGGCATGTGGTGACTGGAGATGGTATTTCAGTGGATCCCGAGAAGATTCGGGCCATCAGGGAGTGGCCTATTCTGTCGTCTGCGTCTGAGATTCGGAGTTTCCTTGGACTTGCTGGTTACTATCAGCGATTCATTAAGGAATTTTCTCGTGTTGCTGAGCCGATGACCAGGGTTGACGCGGAAGGATATTGCTTTTGTTTGGTCGGGTGATTGTGAGAGTGCTTTTGGTATTTTGAAGGAGAGGCTGACGACTGCCCCTATTCTTGTTGTGCCTGATCACAGCGGTGGATTTGAGATCTTTTGCGATGCTTCTGGCAAGGGTCTCGGTTGTGTGTTGCATCAGCATGCGCACGTTGTGGCATATGCGTCTCGTCAGCTTAAGGTTCATGAGAAGAATTACCCGACGCATGATTTGGAGTTGGCTGCCGTTGTGTTTGCTCTTAAGATTTGGAGGCACTTCTTGCTGAGTGAGAAAGTGAAGATTTTCACCGATCACAAAAGCCTGAAGTATATTTTCACTCAGAAGGAGCTCAACATGCGACAGCGTCGATGGTTGGAGCTTATGGCGGATTATGAGATTGATTTGCAGTTTCACCCGGGGCAAGGTGAATGTGGTTCCGGATGCTTTGAGTAGGCTTCCAGCGGTGATGATTTTGACCTCGCAGTGGAGATTGCAGCAGGATTTTTGCGAGTCTGGTGTCGAGATTGTTCTTTCTGGAGAGGCTTCGTCGTTGATGTACATGTAGGTACAGTCGACGATCGTGGGTCGGATTAAGGCTGGCCAGGCTGAGGATTCGAAGCTGGTGAAGATTCGGGAGCAGGTGGAAGCCGGTCTGCGGACTGACTTTTTGATTCATGAGGATGGCTCGCTGAGGTTCGGAGCCAGGTTGTGTGTGCCAGCTGGGGATATCAGAGAGGAGTTGATGGTGGAGGCACACAGTTCGCCGTATTCTGTGCATCCTGGTGGCACCAAGATATACCAGGATCTTCGTCTGAATTATTGGTGGCATGGTATGAAGAGGAGCGTGGCTCGGAGTGTAGCCAAGTGCTTGGTTTGCCAGCAAGTGAAGGCGGAGCATCAGCGTTCGGCCGGGTTGCTACAACCGCTTCCGATTCCGGAGTGGAAATGGCAACACATCACTATGGATTTCATGACTGGACTACCTCGGAGTCCGAAGCAGAATGACGCGATTTGGGTGATCGTAGATCGATTGACCAAATCTGCGCACTTTATTCCGTTCCGAGTGGGACAGTCCACTGAGGCGCTAGCGAGGAGATATATGGAGGAAAAATTCTTTTACTCTCCGTTTTTATTTCCTTTTCCTAGTTGGGATAGTGATGTAACGTGAATCGTGCAGGAGGTTGTGCGACTTCATGGAGTCCCCGTGAGTATCGTGTCTGATAGAGACACGAGGTTCACATCTCAGTTCTGGCAGAGTTTGCAAAAGAGCTTGGGTACGCGTCTGAGTTTCAGCACGACGTACCATCCGCAGACGGATGGCCAGTCCGAGAGGACGATTCAGATTTTGGAGGACATGCTGAGGGCGTGCATGTTGGATTTCAAAGGTTCGTGGGAGGACCATCTGCATTTGGTGGAGTTCTCTTACAACAACAGCTTCCAGGCGAGTATTGGCATGGCGCCTTTCGCCGCTCTTTATGGGAGGAAATGTCGATCGCCATTGAGTTGGGATGACGTTGGTGATCGGGAGTTGTTGGGACCTGAGATGATCGTGGAGGCCGTGGATATCGTCAGGAATATTCGGGAGAGGTTGAGGATTGCTCAGGACCGTTTTAAGCATTGGGCGGATGCTAAACGTCGTCCTTTGGAGTTTCAGCCGGGCGACCATGTGTTCTTGAAGATTTCCCCGAATCGTGGTGTGATTCGTTTTGGGAAGCGTGGGAAGTTGAGCCCGCGATACATTGGACCGTTTGACGTTTTGGAGAGGGTTGGCGAGGTAGCTTATCGCTTGGCCTTGCCGCCATCTTTGGAAGGAGTTCACAATGTTTTCCATGTGTCGCAGCTTCGTCGATACATTAGCGATCCATCTCATGCGGTGGATTTTTCGGAGATTACCGTTCACCCCGATATGACGTATGACCAGCATCCAGTGCAGATTCTGGACAGGCGTGAGAAATCGCTTCGGAACAAGATTGTCAATCTTGTGAGGGTGATGTGGCGACACGGCTCACCTGGAGAGTCCTACTTGGGAGAATGAGGATGAGATGCGAGAGCGTTTCCCACTTTTGTTTCTGGACTCGTGAATATTCGGAAATTCCGAGGACGGAATTTTTCTTAAGTTGGGGAGGATGTAACGACTGCTTTTCATGTATCTGGATTTATTATAATATAATATATGTTTTGGTGGATTTTCTCCTCTTGTGTGGTTTTCGTCTTCGTAGCTTTCATTTTCGATCGATTCGTCATATTTTCTCGTTTCTTCCTTAGGATTGTCGATTTCGAAGTATGTCATTCGTGACGGACTTCATAACGGTCGTATCTTACTATTAGATCAAGCCTAGGAGTCTTAGGAATCGATCCCGGGGCCCCGCGCTCCGTATCGGAACTTTTTGTGCTCATTAACCGGTATAAGAAGGGGCACCGACCGACTAGATGACGATCCAATCGGTCGACAATCCTTCTTGGGACCGACTAGTTGGCTTTCTAAATTTCTCAGGAGCTACTGTTTATCGTTAGTCGGTCTAAGAACGTTGGTTGACCGACTAGGTTGCAAACTAGTCGGTCGGCAATGCTTCTTTAACCGACTAACACATCATCTAAATTTTAGTATCAGTACTGTTCACTCTTAGTCGGTCTAAGAACGTTCATCGACCGACTAGATGTAAAACTAGTCGGTCAATATTTGTTCATGGACCGACTAATTCTAAATCCTATTTTCGATTAGGAGTTACTGTTTACGCTTAGTCGGTCTGCGTTGGTCGATCCGACCGACTAGTTGCCAAACTAGTCGGTCAGTGGTTGCTCTTTGACCGACTAACCTGTGTTAAAACCCTAATTTCTGGGCAGCCGCCAGTCCATCCTATTTAAACCCAACCCAAACGTTTTCTTCTTCCTCAACACGACCCAAAACCCTAAAATCTTCCCCATTGAGCCCCCATCTTCCTCCAAGCTTCAATCCTTCATTCCAAGCCCTAAATCCATCATCCAAACCATCCATTCACCCTATCTACCTCTCATCTTCCCTAAAATCTCACCAAATCCATAAAAATCCCCAAATCCCCCAAAACCCTAGTTTCCCCAAACTTCTCCAATCTTTTCCAGATCTGATCCTAGGGTTCTCCGGAGTGTTTCTTCTGCTTCCTCTCGGTAAGAAATCGATCTACCGTTGTTTTCATAGCCTATTGGTACTTTTATGAAACCCTAATATAATTTCATATTGTTTGTTGATTGTTCCCTCATAACAGCGATTTCCCCGTAGATTGGCATCCGTGTGACGAAGTGGTCGTCATCCCCGGTGCTAGGCAAGTGAAACTTGCCACCTAGGGTTTAGGCCATGTTTTAGGCCATTTGCTTGTTGTAGGCGTAAAAGAGGCTAGGCGACGAAATGATACTCGCCTAGGCGCCAATTGGGGAATTAGCTTGACAACAAAGCTAGTTCCGACATATAGCATGTTGCACAATTACCATGTCATGTTTACTTTCCATTAACGGTACGCGAATAAATTGTCATGTCATTGCATTCCTAAAGTGTTGCTGTGATTGCGTAGCTTTGCTACAATGTTGTGTTCCTGGCTTGTGTTCCAGAAGCGAGCCCTGTAGTTGCTAACCCCAACGCTCGATATTGAATTGTGAATTAAGAAACAAGCTCCCGTGCGGGGCAACCCTGGCTCACTTGCTGGGCTCATGTGCAGGGACCCTGGCTTGTTTACGTGTGGGATGGGGTAAGGGTTAAGCGGTCATTCAACTGGGGGTCTGCCTGATCAGCAACTGCAGTTGTAAGACTAAACTCTGGGGTGGGGTAGTGTTTAGTGCCGATCGGTGTGAATGATGTACCATTCAGCTGAAGGGCGTAAACATCTACAAACAACAGTGAAACGTGAATTGGTGGTTTAGTGCCGATCGGTGTGAATGATGTACCATTCAGCTGAAGGGCGTAAACACCTATAAAACAATGTGAATTGATTGAGAATGTTAGTAGCTTGGCTACTCTTGTCTTGTCCCGATAATTGTACTCTCGTATTGTTGTTCATCACGTCTTAATTGTGCACTCATGTTGTAACTGCCATGTCATGCATACTAAATTGCTAGGTTGCTAGTTGCCTTACTTTCAGTTTCCTTGCCCAAGTCTTTTAGACTTGCTGACATGTGCCCCTTTACTCTTTTGGGTGACACATGTTAGATCCTGAGCCTGAGTACCTTATTGAGGACGAGGTGTTTGCTGACGCCGAGCCCGAGCTTGTGTTTGACGGGGAGTACGTGGACACTGGGGACCAGTCCTAGTGTCTTCGTTGTGTTTTACTTTTGTTTAGACAGTTGTTTTGTTATCGGTGCGTAGCTCCTATACTTTGTTATGTTGTTTCTTTGGTTGGCCTTGTTCTGGGCCTTTAGACTCTTTTCTTTTAGCCTGGTGGCTTTTCTGGATGTTGAACTTATTTTCATGTTGGACAATATTTGAGATGTGAGATTTTATTTCAGTCTCTCCTGGGTATTATTATTTTTGTTCCGTTGTGGTTACAGGGACCTGCTTATGTTTTATTTACGCTTATCGAGTTTGGGGCTTCACAGCTCCACTCTCGTGCGGACCTTTTCACGTCTCGCCTCCATTTTAGGGAAGCGGGTCGTGACAGGGCGTCTCTGGATGTAGCGAAGGCGAACCTTGGCGAGGTCAAGGCGAAGCTGAGGGACACGGAGGTGGAGCTGGAGAGGGTTAGGAAGGCCTACGGGGTGGAGAAGGGGCGGGCTGCGTATTTCGATTCGTCCAAAGCAATGGTCGAGAAGCAGCTCCAAGAAGTAACGCGAGAGAGGGATGATATCCGGTCGAAGCATACCTCGGAAGTTGTTAGCAAGGAAGCAGTGATCGGGGTACAGAGGCGGCAAATAGAGGACCTAAAGGACGCCCTGGAGACCGAGAAGAGGGAGAAGGGTCTAGCGATGCGGCGACTGGAGGAAAAACGGGACGCTGAAGGCAAACTGATCGAAGCCGCTATCCGCCGCTATCATGACGAGCATGTTGTGCCGATGCTGCAAGAAGCTAAGGAAGCGGCGATTCGGCAAGTGGTTAAGGATGCGAGAGATCGGTCGGTTGAGAGGTGGCGCCGCTAGAAACGTGGGTTTGGGGAGGGCCGCACCTTCTTGTGAGAGGGTTATAAACAATGTGTTGTTGTAGTGTGTGGAAAGTTCAATGTATGGTTTAGCTATTTGGGTAAATACATTGTGATTGTCTTGTGCCGAACTGTATTCTTACTTGGTTTGCTCGTAGAACGTCAGCTTTGTGAGGGACGTAACTGCCCCCAACTTCGCTCTGCCGAAGTCTTCGGGAGAGGGGAGTTGAGATTAGTCGCGTTCTCCGGCGGTCATGATGCTCCGAAGCCCAGCGCGAGTCCCGGCGGTGCAGTGGCGGGGCGAGGTGGCGAGGTTGCTTGGTTCGTACGAAAGTTTGCCAAGCGTTGGAACCGAGATCCCAATAAGTTGGGCGGTAGGTTCCTGTTCCGGCCGACCTGATGGAGGTCGGATCCTTCATTGGTACGAGCGAAGCTTTCGTGTGTTGGCCGCACTGACGGAGGTCGGACTCAATCTTGGGACGAGCGCTGCCTTCTTGTTATGGCCGCCCTGACGGAGGTCGGACTAAATCTTGGAACGCGCGGCGCATAGAGTAATTTCGAATGGGGATAATCATTTCGCCGGGATTTGGGCGGGAATTGTTGGCGGTCGCATGACTAGACGTCATCCTGGCGATTCGACGGCGGGCGGGAACCGAGGCGACCCGACCACTGTAGTGTTGACGCGTGGCGGAATTGACGGTTTTGACAGTACGCGAAGCGTCAGAACACGCGGGTTGGTGCTGGATATGGCCCGGATTGGTGACGCGTGTCTCGGGGTCGACGGTCATGATGCTTTGCGCAGTCGCGTAAAAGGGAACTCAGGGAGGGGAGGGAAGCAAAGCTGATTGTTGGACGAAGATTTTTGGCAAGCAGCTAGAGCTCGTAGGAGATTTCCTTATCCTTGCCAGAGTCGTCCTCGTGGGAGCGGTCGGTGAAGTAGCGCAGGCGCCTGAATCGTCGGCACCCATTAGGTAAGACGCCCGTTTTATAGATGTCTTCCTCGATGTCTCCGTTTCGTGGTCAGGGGCCGGGGGTATTTGGGGAAGGGAGCTTCGCCGCGGAGACAGGAAGGGTGCCCATCGAGATTGCGGGCGTGAAGTCGGTGCTGAAGAAATCCATTGCGGAGATCTTCACGATGTATGTCAGGCCGCCGTATTCAGTTCGTGAACCGGAGCCGCAAGAAAGGGTGTGTTTTGCAGGCGACCGGGAGGTGGGAGTATATGTCTCTTCGTTTGAGCAAGGGTTGCGCTTCCCCCCCATCCGTTCTTGCTGGAAGTGTTGAACTTCCTGGAACTGCCCCTGTATCGCCTGATGCCCAATGCCATCAGTGCCATTGTGGGGTTCCTTGTGTTGTGCGTGAGCAACCAGGTTCGCCCATCCCTGACCTTATTTCGCCACTTCTTCTCGGTCAAGAGGTTGGGGTCATGCTACTATCTCTCCGCGAAGAAGCATCCGCTCATTCGGGGGTTGCCCGGGAAAATTAAGTTGTGGCGTCAGCAGTATGTGTTTGTGGAAGTGCCGGAGGATGTGCTGATAAGGTCTGATTGGGCGGAGCTGAATCCCGAGGCGAAGGAGGGGGTGGAATTGGGGGATGAGGAGAAAGTGGTGGCCCAGATTTTAATGGCCATACCAGTGGAGGGCCGAGATTATCGGATGATCGCTCGGGCTGAGATGATAACGGCGTACATCTGGCCCGAAGATACAAAAGATTTTGGTGTTCGTGCATCTGATGTGCTTACGCTGAACTTTCTCTCTTTGGCAGGTGGCACAATGAGTCTGTCCCTCGAGGAAATGATGCGGCGAGCCTCGGAGCAGGCGGGGCGAACGTCGACAAGAGTTGGCCCCAAGAGGTCGCGAGCGGAAGGAGGGGCGGGGAGCTCGACTGGGGTGCCAGCGTCCAGGAAGAGGAGGAAGAGGCCGACGAGGTCATCCGATCCTGATGCGCCGGGGCGGGGGGAAACCGGTCAACCGGACGGTGGAACCGGGGAGGGGATAGCGAATCCCGTCATCGACTTGGAGGGCGGGGACGAAGGGTCGACAGGGGGAGGGGTGGAAATGCCCCGAACGAGGCCGTCTAGCCCCTGGCACCTGTAGGAGGGGAGGGGGCGGATACTGGCGGTCAGTCGGGTAGGGCCGAAGCGTCGAGTGGCCCGACCGGGTCCGGAGGACGGGACCCTTGGCCCTATGGTTGTCCCATGTTCGGTCTCGAGAGGGCCGCCGATCCCCGCTGTGAGGCCTCATTGGTTAAGTTCAAGGCCAAGAGGACCGATGTCGAGGGCTATCCCGACGAGGCGCTTCATCGGGCGCCGTACAAAGTAGCGAGTGATGAGTCCGTGTTTGAGGACGGAGGTGTGGCGGCGAGGCTGGCGGAGAACATCTTCCTGCCCCGCGATAGGGTGGCGCTGGAAGCGGTGGAGCCCGAGGGTCTGTGTGGGACCGCTGTGATGCATGGCGTCCAGGTAGGTTTTGTCAGATGGGCGACGTTTTTCAGCGGGTATTATTGAACACCCTAAATGGGTTCACTTTTCTGCGTTTCTTTATTCAGATCGTCAACTTGATGCTTGGGATGATGAGGCACGTGCCAGCCATACACAAGGCCGAGGGTGTCGTGGCTAGAGTGGTGGCCGAGCTCGCCGCCTTTCGCAAGAGCGCTGGCGAGGACCTGGCGAAGGAGAGGGAGAGGGGCGGCCGATATGAGGCGGAGGTGGTGCGCCTGAAGGCGGTCGTGTCCGACCATGAGCTGCGGTCAGCCGAGGCTGGAGAGACAGCGAAGGAGCTGGAGGAGGCCCTTAGGGGGGAGGAAGCTCGAGCGGCGGATCTAGCGGGACGTGCCAAGGCCGCCGAGGAAGAGTTGGCTCGTAGGGTCGAGGAATTTCGGACGTATCAGGAGAAGACCGTCATTCCCGCCCTCGCAGATTCAATGTCCCAGGGCATAGAGAAGGGCCGCGCGGAGGGATGGGAAGCCTGCTTGGCTCGGATGAAGGAGAAGGTGGCGGGCCTATTCCCGCCGGTTGAGCTCGACCTTGATGGGCTCGCCGCATGCAGCGACGAGGAGGGAGATGGAGATGGAGACGGAGGGGCGGGCGACGTGCCAGAGACTGGCGGGGCGGCGGGAGATTCCACTGAGGGGGATGGCGTCGAGACTGACGGAGGCGCCAAGTAGTTTTGTATAGGCTCCCCCCGGTTTTTTATTTTTTATTTTAAGCGAAAGAAAGTGAAGTTATGTGGGGTTGATACCCGCATTTTTCTGGGATCTTTTATCTGTGTGTGTGCAGAAATCCCCTTTCTTTAGAGTTACGCCTTGGTGCGGCTGTCTCTATCCCGGCGTTGGGGGAGTTGTGTTAACTCCTTTTATTTCGTGTAACGCGCCCGAGAAAATTTACAGTGGGTAAGCTTCCCTTTTCGGGGGTCGTTTCCGTGACTAGGCGCGCCCGAGCCATGACTAGTGGTCAACCGGGAGTAGTCTTTCCGTCAGCTGTTATTAATAGTTTACTAAAACAGGATCGGCCCGTAGGCGTTACGTTGAATCGCTCTAGGTAAGTTGATGTTCTCATCGTATTTGATTCGCCTCTCTCTGGCGTCGCGCCCCTAAAAAGGGGTGTGGAGTTGATTCAGAGGGTTCCCCCTTGGCGTAGGGGTGGATGGTCACGTCGGAGCCAGGTGGTGGCTTTGGCCCCCGTTCCCAGAATTGGGGGGAGAGGGAGTCCTTTGTGGTTGCTCTATCCCGCGGGGCCTTGTTGCTCCCATCCCGCGGGGCCTTGTTGCTCCCATCGACTGGAGTCCCCGTGTGATTGGCGCGAAGGGACGCGGTCCGCAACCCATCTGTGCGTCCTCCTGGCGTAAGCGGTCCAGGGGGAGTCGATGAGTGGAAGGAGGGGCGCTACCGGTGTAAGCGGAGTAGCTTGTTGGAGCACGCCGGCGCTCGGGGATAAGTCCCCCTTGGTTGGGGCGACTCGGGCGGCTGCCGGGGTGTCCGGTGGGGTGATTTGGCAGGTCTGTCCCATCCATCGGGTTGTCTGCCAGCCGCGCCTGCGTCCGTGGGGCGTCCGTGGAGAGGCATGGTATGCCATCGGAGCTCCAGTTCCCATTGCCGTAAGTTGTCTAGAGGAAGGAGGGGAGCAGCCGACCGGGCGACCGTCGTGTAAGAGGAATATCCTGTTGGAGGATTGTTTGCTTGGGTAGTCGGCGATACTCGTATTTTCCGCG
Organism: Scilla litardierei; assembly: GCA_030789695.1. Taxonomy (NCBI): domain Eukaryota; kingdom Viridiplantae; phylum Streptophyta; class Magnoliopsida; order Asparagales; family Asparagaceae; genus Scilla; species Scilla litardierei. The sequence continues at coordinate 344,444,872 of CM061133.1, read as the reverse complement.
TGTTTTAGGGGGAGAGAGTGGCGAAAGGACTGGTCTTTCTTCATATTCTCTCTCTTGCCCCCCCTCGCGAAAGTTGTCGGTAACTTTCAGGGAGCGAGGGGGCTGGGTGCGAAGTGTGGTATCGCGGGGTTCGAGCTGCGGGCGTAGACTTCCTAGGCGTCCTAAGCCAGTTAGGCGGGGGGGGGGGGGGGGGGGGGGTGGCGCGTTGCTCGCCCGGCACTTGGCGGGGGGGGGGGGGGGGAGCTACACGCTATGGTATTCTCCGAAAAATCTGAGCGTATAAGGAAGAACGTTTTCATATAAATTTATAAGAGCTGATTTATAGCTTGTACATGAGTTCTTAGTTTATCGCCCGTTGTGGGGTCAGATCCGGCTCGATGAGGGGCTATAGAGCTGTCCCCGCCCGTGGTTTAATGACCTCCGGATCTAGGGGTCACTTTGGGCCGGGTGGGCCCTTTTTAACTCGAGTCGTTCTTGGCGCGGAGGTGAGTGACCGCCTTCTGTGCTGAAGTGTTGCAAGGTCTCCTTGGCCCGAGAGGGGGGGGGGGGGGGGTGGGGGGTGGGGGGATCTTGCCGATCGGGCCGCTTCCCCTCCATTGCTTTGTCATCTCCCTCCACGGACTGGGTAAAGTTTCCTCGGTCCGGTAGAGGCACTGAGAAGGGGAGTCACCAGGGAAGCCGTCTTTCTGGAGCTTGTGTCTTGGGGAGGTTCTTGAGGATCGGGCCGCCCCTCCCCCCATGCCTCGCTGCTTCGGTTTGAGGGTGGGGTTCGGGGCCCGATCGTGCCGGGGCGGACTGACATGCCATGACTCGCCTTTTGGGCTCGTCAGGGATGCAACCTTTCCGAAGTCCTCGTCCGGAGGTCGACGGCGAGGAGGTACTGGCCGGCAAGCACTGGGGGCTCTCGCCTGTCCAGCCGGCGGGGATCGGATGCCAACCTTTCTCCGTTTCGTCCTTGTTTAGGGCGGACGGAGGCGTGAAAGGTGGATTTACCTTGTGTAAGTGGAATATCCTGTTAGCGAACCGTTTGTAAGAGGAATATCCTGTCGGAGATGCTGGAGGCGCGGGAACCGCCGCCCTGGGCGGTGGGAGCCACTGATGGCCGGTGACTTCTCTTTTGTTATGGCGTTGTATCCCGGCCCGTTTCCCAGTGGGTGGGGGGGTCAAGTGGCGGTTTCTCATGTCTTCCGACTCTTGGTTCTCTGTCTTTTGGAAGGGTGAGTGGCGTCTTTATAGGGAGATCTCGCTGACGGTTTCTCCCATATTTATTGCAATGAGTTGTCCTTACTAATGGGCTCCTCGAATTCATGCCCGTGGGAAACCGCTTTTGCCAGGTGGCTCTTACGGGTCCTCTTTTGGAGTGTATCATTAATGGCGGCGTATTTCTCGAGCGTCCTTTCGTTTCGTCGAGTCATATCAGGGGCCGCCTACCCCGGGACTGACGCCATTTCGTCCCGGTTTGTGTGCCTCTGCCTTCTTTTGGTTCTTTCGAGGGTCACGGGCGCGTGGCCCTTCTCTGGTTTGGGTGGCTAGGGTTGGCCCCGCCCCAGAGGTCTTGAGGGGGGAGCGGGCGCGTAGCCCGGCCCGTGCCCTTCTCTGGTTTGGGTGGCTAGGGTTGGCCCCGCCCCAGAGGTCTTGAGGGGGGAGCGGGCGCGTAGCCCGGCCCGTGCCTTTCTCTGGTTTGGGTGGCTAGGGTTGGCCCCGCCCCAGAGGTCTTGAGGGGGGGGAGCGGGCGCGTAGCCCGGCCCGTGCCCTTCTCTGGTTTGGGTGGCTAGGGTTGGCCCCGCCCCAGAAGTCTTGGGGGGGGGAGCGGGCGCGTAGCCCGGCCCGTGCCCTTCTCTGGTTTGGGTGGCTAGGGTTGGCCCTGCCCCAGAGGTCTCGAGGGGGGGAGCGGGCGCGTAGCCCGGCCCGTGCCATTCTCTGGTTTGGGTGGCTAGGGTTGGCCCTGCCCCAGAGGTCTCGAGGGGGGGAGCGGGCGCGTAGCCCGGCCCGTGCCCTTCTCTGGTTTGGGTGGCTAGGGTTGGCCCTGCCCCAGAGGTCTCGAGGGGGGAGCGAGCGCGTAGCCCGGTCCGTGCCCTTCTCTGGTTTGGGTGGCTAGGGTTGGCCCTGCTATTTGAGAGAGAAATTTGCCTTTGGCGATCCTGTCACAATCGTCAGACAAAAATGCGGAAATATCAATCAAATAAAGAACGTCTAGGGAATGGGGAATCCCCCGCTACTCACCGTATTTCATAAATGCGGTTTATTCGGTATCAAAATTGCTTGAATGAGAATTTGGATGAACTAGTTGCAACTGAATGTAGAAACCAAGCTCACGCCTCTCGCGCTGTTGTCGGTCTATAGCTATCCTAGGTTTGGGGTCCAATCTCTTGTAAACCCTAGCCTAGGAAAAGCTAGCATTAGGGTCAACATCATCGTCCAATCGCGCACCCGAGCCCAAACTCTTGCAAACTCGGTCCACGACCTAGATTGGGATAGTTCCTACCCGTCCAATCTCTTGCAAACGAGTATCGGCATGGAATTGCAACCGGAAATCCTAGTATCGGTCCAATCTCTTGCTAACCGATACTTCGAAAATCCGACTCCAACCCAATTCGGATTTCTAGGGTTTCCTATAAAATTGGGATCCAATCTCTTGCAAATCCCAATTGATATGAATACCTAGCCATCCGTAGTGAATTGATCCCAATCTAATCCCTAATAACAATTCTAGCACAATTTCTACCCAATTTATCACAAATATGAAAATGGGCTTGTATGGTTCATCCCCACGCCCCCAAGACGTGGAGACTACTCACAAATCATAGCAAGATCACAAAAATAATCGTTGAAATAAGCAATGGAATTCATCACAATATTGAGATAAACAATAAAAATAGTATTTTTAAGGAAAAGAGATGCAAACCAATGGAGTTTTTTCAATTGAATCCAACAAAATTCCAATCTTTGTCTCCTTTCCAATCACAAGAATAAAGCTAAAAAACTAATCTAAAAAGCTGCAAAAAATCTGAGAGAGAGGCTCTCCAAACTAGGGTAAAAACAGGGTTTAAATAGCCCTTAAAAATCGTCCAAAAACTGTGACCAAAATACCCCTGCACAGCCTGTTTTCCGCAGTTTTCGCTACAGGCAGCGCATCGCACTCGGCCGAGTGACAAAAGTCGCTCAGCCGAGTGAAAACCCTATAATTTTCCAGTAAGTCGGGGCCCTTCAGGGGTCTCTACTTCGGGGGCGGCTCGGCCGAGTGAGTTGTCGTCACTCGGCCGATGGCTTCATAGTACTCGGGCGGACGGGATTAACCCACTCGGCCGAGTGGGTCTTCTGAAGTTCAGGCAGCCGAAAAAACAGTAACTTGGATGTTTTGGAAGGGCTTCGTCTGGGCGCCACTCGGGCGGACGTGATGTCGTCACTCGGCCGATGTGGTCTTCGGTGCTCGGCCGAGTGCACAGGTAAATTGTGTCTGATCTGGTCGGCCGAGTAGTGTCTCGCTAGTCGGCCGAGTGGCTCCTCCACTCGGCCGAGTGGGACACAAAAAAATGCCCAATCTGCTTGTTTTGACCTCCTCGTCGCTCCTGCGACGTCCGTTTCTTCTTCCGCTCCTCTCCAACATCAAAATACCCCTCGGGGAGGTCGTTGGTGACCGTCTAGAGTAAGCGCATCTCGAGATCACTCCCAAATCATGCCAAATCACCTGAAATGCGACAAAAAACAACAAATCGTGAAAAGCATCGCAATATCGTCGATATATCGTGAAAAAACATGATTTGGGCGGTCTAAATGGCATGCAATCATGCGGAAAAAAGGGTGTAAAATAAGGAGTGATCACCGTGCCCTTCTCTGGTTTGGGTGGCTAGGGTTGGCCCTGCCCCAGAGGTCTTGAGGGGGGGAGCGGGCGCGTAGCCCGGCCCGTGCCCTTCTCTGGTTTGGGTGGCTAGGGTTGGCCATGCCCCCAGAGGTCTTGAGGGGGGGAGCGGGGCGCGTAGCCCGGCCCGTGCCCTTCTCTGGTTTGGGTGGCTAAGGTTGGCCCTACCCCAGAGGTTCGGAGGTTTTGCGAACTGCAAAACTTGTGTAGGAACAACAATGTTGGGAAAAACGGGTAAATGTGTATATTGCACGTAAAAAAACTCACAACTATTGGTAGAATTTTAGCAGATGCTTTGCGTTCCAAGGGTGGGCCAGTTCGCTCCCTTCGGGGGTAGCCATGATGTATGTGGCTGGTCCGACAATATCGACGACTGTGTAGGGCCCTTCCCATTTAGCGGCCAACTTTCCCCGCTGTGCAGTCTCGGGGCGGAAGGTGGCGTCTCGGAGGACCAAATCGCCGATCCTGAAGGTCCGCGGCTTCACCCGGGAGTCGTAATACCGTGCCATCCGCTGGCTGTGTTTGACGAGGCTGGTCAGGGCCCGATCTCTTACCTCATCTATCAACTCAAGACTGAGGCCGAGTCCTTCTCCGTTGATTTCCTCGTCGAAGAGCTTTAGCCGGAGTGTCTCTTCGCCGATTTCCACATGAACGACCGCCTCCGATCCGTATGCTAGCATGAAGGGACTTTCTCCGGTCGAGGCCTTGTGGGTGGTACGATAGGACCATAGGATTCCCGGCAGCTCGTCGACCCATGCCCCCAGGGCGGCGTCCACCTTCTTCTTCATTGGGTTCAAGATACATTTATTCGCGGCCTCCGCCATTCCGTTGCACTGTGGGTGGGCGACTGACGCGAACTGGAGTTTGATCCCCCAGCCCGAGCAGAAGTCGCGGAAGCCTTCGCAATCGAACTGCTTTCCGTTATCCGTGACTATGGAGCGGGGAATCTCGAAGCGGCATATGATGGATTGCCAGATGAAGCCCTTCATGTCCGTCCACGCGATTCGCGCCAGCGGCTCTGCTTCTACCCACTTTGTGAAGTAGTCCACGGCGACGATTAGATATTTCCTTCCCCCGGAGGCCTTTGGGAAAGGCCCCAGGATGTCGAGTCCCCACTTGGCGAAGGGGATCGGGCTCACGATGGGCATCAGGTTGGCCGGAGGTGCAGTCGTCCGTCGGCAGAACTTCTGGCACGCCTCGCACTTTTTGACGTACTGTACTGCATCCCGGATCATCGTCGGCCAGTAGTATCCTTGGCGCATTATTTTGTGGGCGATGGTGCGCCCGCCATGGTGGTTTCCGCAGAAGCCTTCGTGTACCTCGCGGATGACTTCTCAGCCTGCTCCGGGCCCAAGCATTTCAGGTAGGGCAGGACGTCGAAATTGGCGCGGCGGCGGCGGTACAGCACTCCGTCGAGGAGCACGAATGACAGGGCCCGCCTTTCCACCTGTTTAGCCAGCATCCGCTCCTCGGGTAGTTCCACCGTCTCCAAGTACTTCATAATGGGGGTCATCCATGATGTCATCGTGCCCGTGCACATCAGTTCCCCTTCGTCAATGGTTGGCGTCAATAGGCTTTCGACGTAGATGGCCTTCCCGATCTCGGCCGCCGAGGAGGAAGCCAGCTTAGACAGGGCGTCCGCCCGGAGGTTGTTGGAGCGGGGTAGGTGCTGGACGTTCGCTTTCTTGAACTTACGGAGTTCGATCTGGATGCGCCTCAGGTACCGCTTCATTGTCTCCTCTCGGGCCTCGAAGCTCCCCAGGATCTGTTGGATGACGAGACGGGAGTCACTTAGGAGCAACACGTTCGTCGCCCCCACCGCCCTAGCGAGTTTCAACCCGTTAACCGCGGCTTCATACTCCGCGACATTGTTGGTTGCCGGGAAGCTGAAGCGTAGGGCGTATTCCAACGAGCATCCGTCAGGGGTCTGAATGACGATACCCGCTCCTGTCCCGGACCCCGTCGCGGAGCCGTCGACGTGGATGGTCCATAATTCGCCCGCGGTCATCGGGGAGGGCGCTGAGGGTTCGCCCACCTCGATCCCCCGCGGGGACGCGGTCGCCGATGGGAGCTCTGTCCGGTCCCCCGACAGGACTTCCGTGGTGCATTCCACCACGAAGTCGGCCAGCGCCTGGCCTTTGATCGCCGTCCGTGCTTTGTACATTATGTCGAACTCGCTGAGCTCGACGCTCCAGTTGAGCATCCTCCCCGACCGCTCCAGTCTCTTCAGGTTCTTTTCGAGGGGCATGTCGGTGTGGACGGTAATGGGGTGGGCTTGGAAGTAGGGTCGGAGCTTCCGGGCTGTGGTGATTAGGCAGTAGGCGGCTTTCTCGATATGGCTGTAACGAGTCTCCGCCTCCCGGAGGATCCGGCTGGCATAGTAAACAGGGCGTTGCACCCCTCCTTCCTCCTTGATTAGGACGGAGCTAATGGCCTCCTCGTTGGTCGCCAGGTACAACCCTAGGGGTTCGCCTTCCTCCGGCCGTGCGAGGAGCGGTGGGCTCTGTAGGTATGCTCTCAGCTCCGCGAACGCCTGCGCACAGTCGTCGTCCCACGGGATCACCTTCCTCTTGTCTTTAGCTTCGCCAAAGGCTGTGCGCAAGACCCTGAAGAAGGGGAGCGATTTCTCCGCAGATTTCGACAGGAATCGCCCCAGAGCAGCGATCCGGCCGTTCAGTCGCTGCAAGTCCCGGATCGTCCGAGGTTCCGCCATACCAATGAGGGCCGTCACCTTGTCGGGGTTCACCTCGATCCCCCGCTTCGTTATCATGAAGCCCATGAATTTTCCCGATTGCACGCCAAAGATACACTTCGCGGGGTTTAGCCTCAGGTTGTACCGGCGGACCCTTTGGAAGGTTTCCTGCAAGTCGGCGAGGTGGTCGGGGGCCCTTCTACTCTTCACCAGCATGTCGTCGATGTAGACCTCCAAGTTTCGCCCCACCTGAGGGCCGAATATTCGGTCTACCATCCGTTGATAGGTCGCCCCGGCGTTCTTCAGTCCAAAGGGCATCTTGGTGTAACAGAAGGTGCCCTTATCGGTGACAAAAGACGTCTTCTCCTCATCCTCCTCCGCCATCGGTATCTGGTTGTATCCCGAGAAGGCGTCCATAAAGCTTAACAACTCATAGCCGGACGCCTGGTCCACCAAGTGGTCGATCCTGGGTAGGGGGAAGCTGTCCTTCGGGCAGACCTTGTTGAGGTCGGTGAAGTCGACGCACATGCGCCACTTTCCACTGGGCTTCTTCACCAGAACGACGTTGGCGAGCCAGTCGGGGTAGTCCACCGGCCGAACAAATTTGGCCTCGAGGAGCCGCTCTACTTCTTCCTCGGCCGCCCTCTTCTTCACGCCCCCCGCACTTCTCTTCTTCTGTCGGACAGGTCGGGCTTCTGGGTTCGCATTCAACCTGTGAGAGATTACCGTCGGGTCAACCCCCGGCATGTCGGCAGGTGACCATGCGAATATGTCCGCATTTTCCCGGAGCAAGGCGACGAGGGCCGTTCTCAAGGCGGCCGGGAGTTTTGTCCCGATGGAGACGGTTCTCTCTTCATCCGAGGCCACTGGGACCTCTTCCACTTCCTCGGCCGGGGTCGGCCGCTGGTCGCAGAAGTCCTCCCTCTCGTCAGGGATGAGAGCCGTCAGGGCCCGCCTCGGGCTCCTACGCCGGGAGGGTGTACGGTCATGGTCTCCGGGCACCTCCCGGCCTCCCCGCACCTGTCCCACCCCCCGCGGGGTCCGGAACTTCATCATCTGGTGTTGCAGGCTGGGGAGCGCCTCGATGGCCGTCATATATGGACGCCCTATGATTCCGTTATACGCCGACACGACGTCGACGATGACGAAATGCGTCCCTGGTGACGACCCTCGGTTCCTCCCCCAGAGTCATGGGCAGGGTGATCGTCCCCACGGTGGGGATCGTATGGCCGGTGAAGCCAGCAACGGGGCCCGCGCAGGGTTCTAGGTCTGCACGTCCCCACCCCATCCTCTCGACCGTTGACAGGAACATGATGTCGCAGGAGCTACCGGTGTCAATTAGGAGCAGGCCAACGGCAACCGCCCCGATCCGAGCCTCGACGACGAGGGCGTCATTGTTCTGGCTCCCCACCTCCTGCCGGTCTCCCTCGGTAAAGGTGATAGGGGGTCGGTGTGTCCTTCGCTTCGGTCGGCGGCCGTCGCCCGCCACCATCACCTGTCGGGCACCGGCCCCCGGGATCGCGGGCGCCTGCCCCGCTGGGAAAGGCCCCCGGTTATCATCTCAATTCGCATGACCGCCCCCGGGGGCGTGGCTCCCCCCGATCGCGGTTCGCCGGTGGTTCCAGTCCCCCCTCCTCCGGGGGGCTCTCTCTTCTTCTGCTACCCGCCTGCCCGCGACGAAGTTTCCCAAGTGGCCCGCCTGGATCAGTCGCTCGATCTCTCTTTTAAGAGTGTAACAACGGTCGGTGTCGTGACCGTGGTCCCGGTGATAACGGCAGTATCTTCGGGGGTCCCGCTTCGCCGGATCCGACCTAATCTCCCGGGGAGGCTCCGGCAGTAACCCGGCCCTCGTTGCCGCGGCCAGCACCTCCATCATGGGGGCATTGAGTTGCATGTAATGTGCCCGTAGGGGGCCTTCTTGTCTTAGGATGACTCGAGGGAGCCCTTGCGCCGGAGCAAACTCGCGCGCCGGGCCAGGGCGATCTTGTGGGCGAGGCCTGGGCGGTTCCCGCCTTGGTCGGGCCAGCTGGTCGCGACCTCGGTGCCCCTCTTCTTGCCTCGGCCGAGGGTGTGACCGGGGTTCGCCTTGGGACGGTTTCGCCGGGGGGAATAAGGCCTTTGCTCCGAGAGTCTCTTCGGCCAACGCGTGCCTCTCCGCCATAGCAACCAATGCCTCATAGTCGGTCGGCGGATCCCGGAGCAAGGATTTGTGGAGGCTCCGAGTCCGCAACCCCGTTTTGAAGGCCAACATAAGCACCTTATCGCCTCATGTCACCACCGCCCGCCTCTCCTCCTGAAAGCGGCGGATGTATCTACCCGTTGTCTCTCCCTCCCCTTGGACTATCGTGCTGAGATAATCTAAGGGCTTCTTTTTCGTCCGCCCGGCCCGGAACTCTTGGCAGAACTTGTGGGACAGCTCGCCAAAGCTCCCAACGGATCTTGGGGGCAAGCCAAAGTACCAGTCCAACGCGGTGTCCCTCAGGCTTTGGGAGAAATGTCGGCATAGGAACGCCTCATCCACATCCTGTGCCTCCATCGCCCCCCCGGTATTGCTGCACGTGCGTGAGGGGGTCACCTCTCCCATTGTACGTGGCCAAGTGAGGGGGTTTGAACCTTATGGGCCTTGGGGCGGACGTGATCCACCGTGCAAGCGGCGTGGCCTCCTCCGGATAGGTAGGGCGATCTGGCGCATCCCCTCTCCGCCACTCGGGGGTCTGGCTTCGGTCGCGCCTCGGCCGTCGACGGTCCTCCGGCCCCGGGGAGTAGCCCGACGGTCGTCTTGCGGGGCTCCTCCCCTGGGTCGAGGACTCGACGGGTTGCGGGCTACGGTTCTCCCAGCGCCAGCGCCTCTCGGCCAGCTCTCCTCGGGCCTCCATCCGTTCTTGATTCTCCCGAAGAAGCCTTTCGCGCTCGGCGGTGAGGAAGCGTAGTTGCCGACAAACGACTTCCTCGTGCAGGGAATCGGAGGGGTGGTGCAGGCGATGCGGGCTGCCCCCTCCTGGTGGGGACCTGGTCAGCAACGGGTCCCGCCCGTCCACGAGCCGCCGACCCGTCGCCGTCTCGTCAAGGATTTCTCGGTTGCTCCTGTTCTCTCTCCTTAGCTTCTCGCGCTCTGCGACGATGAGGCGGAGTTGACGGCGAGCGGCCTCATCGTCCTGGTAGGCCCTTCGGGCGGTCTCGGCCGCTACGTCCAAACGCCTTTGCGCGGCGGCCGCCTCCCCCAGGCGCCTCCACCGCCGCGCAACTTCCATCTCCTCTTCTCGGAGCCTTTGCTGGGCCGCAATCTCCTCGGCGAGCCTCCTGTTCTCCCCTTCCTCCTCGAACTGAGGGTGGAGATTCCGCCTCACGTTCTGGGGTTCCGAGGGGCCGGGCGGAGGCTCCGTTCCCGCCGTCGGATAGCCTCCCCTGGCCTGAGTGACGGCCTCGAAGTTCTTCAGGACGGCGTGGGCCGAAGTATGTTCAGTTTCGGCGCCCATCCCCAGAAGGGGGTCGGACGCCGGGGTGATTAGTAGAGAGAGCGGTTCCTGACCCACGGGATCTTTGCAGTGGTCAGGGTTCCGAGAGATCGGCATGGAGTCTAACATGGGTGTGACCCTTCGTTCCCACAGACGGCGCCAATTGTTACGAGGTGGAACTCGCGTACAATGAATTTGTATTATGGGGAACCAAGTGCACGGTGGTTATATGGAGAAGAGGGTTTAGGTAGGCTGTTTTACAGGTGATTAGTGGGGTGATGAAGTTGGACTTGTTGCCGTTGGCGATCACGGGGTCGAATCTCACCGGATGCGGCTGAGGCAGGTTGGATGGCGGGAGGCCGAAGCTGACGTTGATCAAGGGGCGAGCTTTCCTGCAGCACGAACAACTCGTCAGAAGGGCAGGGTTGGGGTTCAACCCTTAGCCCCTCCGATGCCTAAGTCAGTAATAGGACTTAAAACGGGGGCTAGACACACCGGTCGGACTAACGGTGTGTCGACCGTACGTGGCGAGCTATAAGTGGGAGAACAAAGATATGGACGACCTTTGTTCTCGTGTGTGAATGATAGATTAAGAGAGAATTTTCCAACCCCCTCTCCGTAGGTGGTGAGGGGGTATTTATACCTGACGGGAGATGACTAGATGGGGGCTGATCTGGCATGCTGACTAAACGTGCTGAGCTGGCTCGGTTGTCAGCGGAAGCTTCAGACTAGGACGTCGGGAACAGGAGTGCCTGACCTGCCTTTGTCAGGCGGCGCAACGGCCAGGGGGTGCTTTTGTCGGGATGTCAGGGCCGAAAGCATTATCTGTCAGTCGGCTCAACCGTCAGGGGGCGCTTTGTCAGACGGTCGGGTGACGTATATGTCAGTTGTGCCCTTATCCTAGGTCGTTTGTCGTTGGTGGAGAGCTATATAGGTCTGGCTACGTTATTCTAGGCGCCGCGGTTCATGGGGGCCGGCCAGGTCGATCGGCTCGAGGGCTGTTCGGACCGGCCGCGCCTCCTTATCGATCGCGGGTTATGGGTCGCTGGAACGGTGGGATACGCACATGACCATGTCAGCCTGTCTGACGGTACTGTCCGGGGGCTACCCAAGCGCTTTGCTCCCGGCGGGCCGATCAACTGCGGTTGCGCGCCTCGGCCGAGTGGGGGGAGTGCTGCGAGGCACGCCCGTTCCTGCATAGCCTCGGTCTTCCGGGGTGGGGGCCCTTTCACCCAGGGGGGAGTCAATGGGGTATATCAGCGGATCCGGGTGGGAGTCGGACTCTTACGATCTTTAGGTCGTAACAAGGTCGAATCTCACCGGATGCGGCTGAGGCAGGTTGGATGGCGGGAGGCCGAAGCTGACGTTGATCAAGGGGCGAGCTTTCCTGCAGCACGAACAACTCGTCAGAAGGGCAGGGTTGGGGTTCAACCCTTAGCCCATCCGATGCCTAAGTCAGTAATAGGACTTAAAACGGGAGCTAGACACGCCGGTCGGACTAACGGTGTGTCGACCGTACGTGGCGAGCTATAAGTGGGAGAACAAAGATATGGACGACCTTTGTTCTCGTGTGTGAATGATAGATTAAGAGAGAATTTTCCAACCCCCTCACCGTAAGGGGAGAGGGGGTATTTATACCTGTCGGGAGATGACTAGGCGGGGCTGATCTGACATGTGGACTAGACGTGCTGAGCTGGCTCGGTTGTTAGCGGAAGCTTCGGACAAGGATGTCGGGAACATGAGTTCCTGACCTGCTTTTGTCAGGCGGCGCAACGGCCAAGGGGTGCTTTTGTCGGGATGTCAGGGCCGAAAGCGCTAACCGTCAGTCGGCTCAACCGTCAGGGGGCGCTTTGTCAGTCGGTCGGGTGACCTATGTGTCAGTCGTGTCCTTATCCTAGGTTGTTTGTCGTTGGCGACGAACTAAAGGTCGGGCTGTATCACCCTAGGCGCCGCGGTTCATGGGAATCAGGCGGGTCGTTTGGATCGGGGGTTGTCCGGCCCGGCCGCGCCCCCCGATCGGTCACGGGCTATGGTTCGCCGGTACGGAAGGATACGCCCGTGCCTATGTCAGTAGGCCCGGCGGCGCTACCCAGGCGTCCCCAAGCGCGCTACCCCCGGTGGGTCGAGCAGCTGTGGTTGTTCGCCTCGGCCGGGTCGGGGGACGCTGCAAGGCGCGCCCGTCTCCATATTGCCCCGGATTTTCGGGGTGGCGACCCTTTCATGAAGCGGAGAGTCCATGGGTCATGTGGGCGGATTCGGGTGGGACCCCTACGATCTTTAGGTCGTAACAGATCCCGACGAACACGGTCAGTCAGGTTTGACCAGGTAGGATCACTATCCCTAGATAGGACGAGCCCTACTAAGCTGATCCAGCCTTTGACACCAAACGATTCTAGACACCGACTCGATGATACCTTAAGAACGCCGATTATCAATTTTCGTAATTATGATAGGCGTAAACATACTTAATATGCAATCAGGACGATAAGTCATCGCTAGGCTATGTTAATGCGTTACCATATAGTTCATACTAGTACATTTGTTTAAACGTCTAAATCTAGAATTAGAGCGACTTACGGGTTTCGAGATCGTCGTAGGAAGACGAGACTGGAGCTAGGGCTACAAGGATGCTCATGTGCCAGAACTGGTTCTTGCAAACATAAAATATAAGTATTTATAGGCTATTCTATTTTCAAACTATTTTTCTTAACGTTTTATTTTTATTATAGTTCAAATTAGGTCAAAAATGCATTCGAATATTTTTAGAAATACTAGAAGTGAAGAAATATAATTTCATCTAGGAAGAAAATAATTTTCTAAAACCCATAGATATTTTTTATAATTTATATACACTTAAAAATCAATTTTCTAGTTTTAAACGAATTAAAAACTAATTTTCAAAATTTTAAATTAACTATCGTAAATGTTCGACGATTTGTTTAGAAATTTGTACATGTCAGAAATTTTCGTATAATATGTCAAAATTTTACTTTCGACTAGTAGAATACAAAGGTATTTTTTATATGTTTGGGTTTACGTGTAGTATGAAAAATATACATATTTTTAGCAATTCTGAATTAAATACCGTAAAATTTGAAAATTCATAACTTGAAAAATAAGTTTCCGATTGGCACGATTCTGGCGTCTACGCGTTCGTGGCAACACATAGTATCTTTTGGTATTTTTTGGATTTTCTTTATTGGGCTTATAATTTCACTTTCTAATTTTTTCTATTTTCTCTTTCTAGCTATCTCTATACTGTGTTTTCCCTTTTTTCTGCGTTCTTACCTTGTGCGCGTTGCGGCTTTTGGGGCAGCCAGGGGGTGCGGTCGGCCGGAGGAGGGGTGCGGGTGGCGGGGATGGGTCGCCGGCGGCGGGGCATGCCGGTGGCAGTTGGCCAGTGGCGGTGGGCCGCATGGAGGAGGATGCGAGGGGTGCTTCTCGGTGGGTTTTCGTCGGATAAGAAGAGGCTGGGGGTCTTGGCGGGGCTCGTTCACCGGGCTTGTGGGAGTGCTCGGCCTCTTGTGGTGGAGTCGAAGGAGGTACGTCGGAGCTCGTCAGTGGCAGTGGTCGGAGGGATGGAGTTGCCGTGTAAGAGAGGGAGAGTGGCTTGTATGGGTTTTGGGGGTTCTTTTGGTGGTGTGGATGGTTCGCCGGAGTGGGCGGCGGCGGGGTTCGCCGGAGTGGGCGGCGGCCGACGTGGGTGGTGGTGAGGAGGCCGAGAGGTAGAGAGGGAGTGGCTGTGGGTGCTTGGCTTCGGGCTGAACCAAAGGGAAGAGGGAGGGTTTATATAATGGTTAGTGTATAATAAAATAATTAGTAGCATTAATTATACGAATTAATAAAGTTGTTAGGGTTTATTTGTTGACTAAACGGGAAGGGGAAGATGCATCCCCCCTCGTGGGCCACTAATGATAGGGTTAGTTGATTAGGTTAATGTAATTAATTTAGATTAATTAGTGAGATTAAAAGTTAAAACGTAAATAACAAAAAAAGTAATAGTAAAATAATCAAATATATGAAAATTACGATTTTGTTCCCGAAATTAAACGTGTCAGAAAATTACAAAAAATACACCGTGTTCGTATCGTCGAGACGATCATGAAAATGGTGCTTGTTTTATATTTTGAGCTACGAAAAAAATAAAAAAAATTGTTTAATCATATTTGAACTTGTTTGAAACTATCTTGGATTCGGAAACATGTGCACAACAAAAACATGCCGTTACACTGGGGAGGTCGGCAGATGGGACAGGGAGGGGGAGGGGGTGACGTAGGGGCTGGGGAGGGATGGTTGAGGGGGCAGTGGAGGGGGCGGGGCGGGGTTGGTGGAGGGGGCAGGGTTGGGGAGATCAGCGAAGGAGGCGTCGTTGCTGCCCGTCGACGGTCGTGCTTTTACTCACCGCACACAACCGGGGTATTTTCGGCATTTTCGAATGGTTGTGTGCGGTGAGTAATTTTGAGTGGCAAACTTGTAAATAAATGATATATGTTATGCGCGTGAGTAAAACGATGAGTGTGCGTAGCAATTCACATTTTCTGAAGCCAGTAGCATACCCTCTAAAGTAAATGGTCCATGAGCTTACTCGAGTTTTTGGAACTCCTCTCAATCGGAGGAGAACACCTACGTATATCAGGCTTATCACTAGAATTAACGTTTGGATGTGCCAAAGCCTAGCAAAATCAGGGTTTTAAGCCTTTCATGTCCACTGAAGCAGGGTTTCAGGCCTTAAAGTCTCCGAGGAGATTTATGCTACTGCTGTGGGCAGATGCGAAGCACTCCTTGGGCCATCATCACTAAAGAGGGCATCATGTGGCTTCTTTAAGCACCTATGTGGGAGTAACATCTATCGTTTGGCTCGGTGCTTAATGTATATTGTGAATCAATGACATCACTTGTCTACAGGCTTTACAGATTTACTGATTGATTTCCTTCTGGAAATGGCCAAATTAACCTTTATCAGAGAGTAACAGTCAAGACTTTACTTATGTGTAGGATGCCAATATGTTGATTATTGCTTCAAACTTGAGATCTGGCAGTGGACACAACTGTGCAAGTTTTGGCACGGCCGTGCGTGTCACATGCGTATTAGCTGACTCTGTCGCAAACTTGGACACGGCCGTGCGATACCCTGCACGATCATGCGAGTTCCAACAACACAGGCTGACATCTATCACAATTAGTACATGGCCGTGCCGATCACTCGCACGGCGTGCCGATTGTTCTGGAGCAAATAACAGGATTCACAGTTTTGCGTACGGCTGTGCCATATATCAGCACGGCCGTGTCGATACCCAGAAACCCTAATACAAGTTCTAATCTGAACAGTTGATCTGTTTGGGGGTTTAATCAGATGTACATGATTAAAAACGCCTTCTTCTACCCTAGGATGAACCCATATGATATAAATACCAAGAGATACACTTTTGGCAGGTACGGCGAAGAAAATTGATAAGAATTTCCTTGCGTCCTCAAGAGAGAAGCAGATCTTTTGCCGGCGACAGGCGACAAAAGGGCTTTGAGATGACTACGAGCTTTGGAAGAGAAGATATTCCTTGTTTTAGAGTCTGATAAGATTTCTCCATTGGTTGTGTACGTGAGACATTGTAATTGCTAGAGTGCTAGAGTTATTTTGTCGAGAGGGTATATATTGTTTTGGAGGAAATTTGTAATCGGTGTATTTTCTGAATTATCATCTCTGATCTAGTGGAAATCGTGACAACGGAAGACTGATTGTAGGCCTCATGTTGGGCATAACCAGTATAAATCATTGCCTCTCTGTGTGATTGCTTGGTTTCGACTCTGTGGTATTTTCTTGTGCTTATGATTCTTCCGAGATGATAACTCTGTATTGATTTAGTTGGCGACACTTTATCTTATGTATTCCGCTGGGCACACTTTGGTGTTTGATATTGTGTCAGATTCTCAACAAGTGGTATCAACGCTATTGGTGAGAAAGGAGTCAAGATGTCGTCTTCTACCACATCGTTTAAGATGGGCACATTAATTGGGAGAAATGACTTCAATCTTTGGAGATTAAAGATGAAGGCTTTTCTTATGAGAGATGAATGCTCACAAATTGTCTTTGAGAACGACAGTTTCGACAAGGATGTCACGGAGGCACATAAGGCTGAGAGATGAAGCGAAAGGTGTTAAGCGCACTGCAGCTATCAATTTCAGATGAAGTGCTCAAGAAGGTGTCTGAGGAGGCTACTATAGAGAAGTTTTGGAAGAAGCTGGAGGCGCTCTATGCAAAGAAGAATTTGACGAGCAGGCTGTATTTGATGCAACAGTTATATGGGCTAAAGATGAGAGAGGGAGCCTACGTTAAGGATCACATTGACGCTTTCACGAAGATCGTGTCAGACTTGCAGAACATGGGGGTGAACATCGAGGACGAGCAATTGGCGATGATATTGTTATGTTCTCTGACGGATGATTTCGACTTATTGGTCAGGTCCATGGTGTATGGGCGTGAAACATTATCTCTAGAGGAGGTTGAGTTTGTGGTACACTCTGAGGTTCTTCGTGTCAAATTGACTGGACGAGAAACCGTGATCAAGGGGATGCACTCTTCATCAGGAGACGTCATGATTCCAGAGGCGGCCATGGTTCTAGGAAGGACCAAGGTCGCTCAAGATCTAAATCACGAGTGCGCAGGGACACGTGTCAATTGTGCAAGGAGACGTGACATTGGAAACGAGATTGCCATAAGCTAAGAAGAATGGAAAAGGCAAGGATGAAGCTTCTGGTTCTGTCTCGGTGAGAATCAGCAGCAAGAGCAGTGATGATGGTGGGATTCTGATGGTAACTGCATCGGGAGATCTAAAGATCTCATGGCTTTT
Source organism: Scilla litardierei (assembly GCA_030789695.1). Classification (NCBI taxonomy): domain Eukaryota; kingdom Viridiplantae; phylum Streptophyta; class Magnoliopsida; order Asparagales; family Asparagaceae; genus Scilla; species Scilla litardierei. The sequence continues at coordinate 344,428,021 of CM061133.1, read as the reverse complement.
GTATTCAGGATGCTTCTTTAACATGGCTCCACACACGAGTTAGTTCAGTTCGTATTGTTCCAGAGAAGGCAGTAATGTGCTGATGGAAAACAATATGGCGTGCAAGACAGTGAGCGTTGGAGAGGTACGTACCAAAATGCATGATGGAGTCATAATGACACTTACCGATGTGCTCACGTACCAGACTTGAAAAAGAGTCTGTTTTCTATTGGAGCTTTAGCTAGACTGGGTGCAGGACGGTAATAGAAGGTGATATATTGGAAGTGTCCAAGGGTTCGCTAATCGTGATGAAAGGAAGGAGAATACAGAACTTATATGTGCTGCATGGGGCACACCGTTGAGGGTGAGGCTAGCATGTCTCAGGGCACAGATGATGAAGAATCGGCAAAGCTATGACATCTCCGCCTTGGACATCCAAGTGAGAAGTCATTGGATGTGCTTCGCAAAAGAAAGCTTATACATACCAGAGAGGAGAGATTGGAGTTCTGCGAGAAGTGTGTAGAAGGTAAGCTGACAAAGACACACTTTGGGATCGCAGAGCATCGCAACAAAGGGCCACTTGACTATGTACATCCAGATGTATATGTGCCAACTTTTGTACCTACCATTGGGGAGCGAAGTACTTCGTGTCATTCATTGATGATTTCTCGAGGAAGGTATGGATTTATATACTGAAATCCAAAGATCATGTCTTTGAGAGAGTTAAGGCTTGGAGAGCTTTTGTTGAAAAGCAGACATGGAGAGCAGTCAAGATTTTAAGATTAGACAACGGTGGTGAGTACACCTCGAGGATGTTCAAAGAATTATGCAAATCTCAGGGTATTTTACGGCACTACACTACACTTGGAGATCCACAGTCAAATGGTGTTGCAGAGAGATTAAACCGTATACTGATGGAGAAGTGCCGATGCTTGAGGCTTACTGCTGGCCTTCCTAAGGAATATTGGGGATGAAGTTGTGACTACCACCGTGCATATCATGAACAGACTACCATCATCGGCGATCAGTTTCAAAATTCCAGAGGTATGGACAGGAAATACTGGTGACTTCTCATACTTGAGGGTATTTGGATATCCTGCATATGTTTTGCAGAAGGAGGACAAGCTATATTCGAGAGCCAGGAAGGCCATCTTGCTAGGATACCAAGAAAGAGTCAAAGGATATAGGTTGCTAGATCATGTGTCCAAGAAGACGTTCGCCGGTAGGCATGTTATATTTGATGAGTTGTCGATGGTCATGCCAGAGATAACTCATTCAAATGGTGAACATACGCCTGAGGGGATCAACGCTGAGGTTGAGTTACCTACCCTGGAGATAGAGACACGAGATATGCGATATGCCAGGACCCGACTGTTGAGAGAGGCAGATACAGACATATTAGATTCAGACTCATGGTGAGGTTCCTGTCCAGGGTCAGCTGGAGGTGCAGAGGTCAACGAGAACTAGGAGAGCACCAGTGAGACTGGGCGAGTGTAACTATTCTGCTTCTACATTTGCATTTGATGATATGCAAGCATATGCCCTAAACATAGAGTACGAAAAGCCTTTGACCTTCGATGAAGCATAGATATCGAGCGCAATTGCAGAGTGGCGGCTGGCGATGGAGGAGATGGAATCCTTCTACAAGAATGTCACTTAGGAATTGGTAGAATTGTGCAAGGACAGAAAGGTCATTGATTGCAAGTGGGTATACATGGTCAAGGAAGGGGATGTTGGCGATCTGAGGTATAAAGCTCGGCTGGTGGCCAAGGGATTCGCACAGAGGAATGGAGAAGCTATAATGAGATCTTCTCGCCTGTGGTAAGACACACGTCTATCAGTGTGTTGTTGGCCTTGGTAGCACATCAGGACTTAGAGCTGGATCAGCTGGATGTTAAGACGGTGTTGGAGAGCTTGATGAAAAAATCTGCATGTGTCAGCTTGAAAGTTTCGTGATGGAGAGACGAGCAGAAAATATGCAAGCGGAAGAAATCTTTATACGGTTTAAAACAGAGTCCAAGGCAATGGTATAAGCGATTTGACTCCTTCATGATGAGCATTGATTTTGAGCGGAGTATAAAGGACCGGTGTGTTTATGTTCACACACTTGATGATGGGTCGAGGATATACTTGCTTCTGTACGCTGACGATATGCCGATTGCGTCACGGGACAGGGGAAATCAATATGTTGAAGGGGAAGCTTGCTGAAGAGTTTGACATGAAGGATCTGGTTCCTGCAAAGATCATTGGTATGAAAATCAGTAGGGACATGAAGATTGAAAAGTTGAGGTTGAGCCAGGAGGGCTATATCAAGAAAGTCCTAACACACTATGGAATAAAAAAGGCGAAGCCTGTCACCACACCGCTAGGAGCTCACTTCCAACTTTCTGTGATTCTGTCACCTAGCACCGACGAGGAGACACTACGTGTCTACAGTCCCCTATGCTAGCACCGTGGGAAGTCTGATGTATGCCATGGTTTGTACATGCCCAGACTTGACCCATGCAGTTGGAATCGTCAGCAGGTACATGGAAAATCCAGGGAAGGAACAATGGCCGGCTGTGAAATGGATATTGAGATATCTGAAGGGAACGGTCAGTGTTGGTTTGTGTTACGGCAAGGGAGACGTGTTGGTGCTCTCTGGATTTTGCGATTCAGATTATGCAGATGACAGACAGAAGGCGATTTACGACTGGATACGTGTTCATTTTGGCACTGCTGCGATATCTTGGAGATCGGTCCTTCAGTCCATTGTAGCACTATCAACCACGGAGGCGGAACTTATTGCTGCAGTTGAGGCTATCAAGGTAGGCAAGTACCTGAGAAGTCTACTAAGAGACTTGGGAATTCCGCAAGAAGTAACGAAGGTTTATTGTGATAGTCAGAGTGTAATCCACAGAGCGAAGCATCAGGCCTATAGTTTGAGGACCAAGCATATAGAAGTGCGGGACTTCTTTCTACAAGAAGAGAAGAAGGTGAAAGCATTGAAGAAGGTCTCGATGGATCATAATCTTGCAGATATGCTCACAAATGTTGTTCCCACAGTCAAGCTCAAGTACTACCTGAGCTTGATCTATGCATGGTAAGTGGTTGATGACTTCCCGTTGTCATGAGAGTTTCGTAAATACTAGATCTGTGTAGAGATTTTTGGTATTTGGGTAGAGTTGACGTGGATAGCCTGAGTATGCCGTGGTTGTTGAAGGAGTTTGAAGCATAGAAGAGTTTATTGACTATTGCTTCAAACTTGAGATCTGGTAGTTGACACGGCCGTGCAAGTTTTGGCACGGCCGTGCATGTCACAGGCGTATCAGTCGAATCTGCCGCAGACTTGGACACGACCGTGTGATACCCTGCACGGTCGTGTGAGTTCCAGTAAACAGGCAGCCCTCTGTCGCAATTAGTCGCAATTAGTACACGGCCATGCCGATCACTGGCACGGCTGTGCCAATTGTTCTGGAGAAAACTGCAGGTTACGCATTTTTACGCATGGTCGTATCATATATTAGCACGGCCATGCCGATATCCAGAAACCCCAACAGGAGTTATAATCTGACCGTTGATCCGTTTGGGGTTTTAATCAGATGGACATGATTAAAAACACCCTCTTCTACCATAGGATGAACCCCTATGATATAAATACTAAGGGATACACTTTTGGCAGGTATGACGAAGAGAATTGAGAAGAATTTCCTTGCGTCTTCAAGAGAAGCAGATCTTTTGCTGGTGACAGGCAACGAAAGTGCTTCGAGGTGACTACGAACTTTGGGAAAGGATGTATTTCTTGTTCTAGAGTCTCTAGTAAGATCTCTTCATTGGTTGTGTGCATGAGACATTGTAATTGGTAGAGTGTTGGAGTTATTTTGTCGAGAGGGCACATATTGTTTTGGAGGAGATTTGTAGTCGGTGTACTCTCTGAATTATCATCTCTGATCTAGTGGAAACCGTGACAACGGAAGACTAGACATAGCCCATAGGTTGGGCAGAACCAGTATAAATCATTGCCTCTCTGTGTTATTGCTTGGTTTTGACTCTGTGGTGTTTTCTTGTGCTTCTTATGATTCTTCCAAGATCCTAACTCTGCAATGAGTTAGTTGGAGACACTTTATCTTATATGTTTTGTTGTGCACACTTTGGTGTTGTTTGATATAGTGTCAGATTCCCAACACAATAACCATGGTTCTTTTGCAATTAACTGAGACTTTTGAAAAATTGGTAGTCATATCTTAAATTCCATAATAGAGAAGAGTTATTTTCTTTTGATTTTAATGCAAAATTCTCTATTGGCATTTTGAGACGAAAAAACATTATTTGGAGCCATTTTTATTTTGCTTATTTTTTGTTTATCTACAATCACACATTCATCTTTTGCAAAGATAGACTGAATTTCCTTTATTAATGAATATTCTTTTTGAATCAGTTGTCCAATGCTACAATGTTACAACTCTTTTGTTAGTTACAAGTCTTTAATTCAATTTGCTTCTTTACCAGCTAAACTTGACCATATAATTGGGTATAGGTCGCTGTTAAAAGGTTAGAGGTTTGGAGCGACAGGGGTGAGATGGAGTTTGCCGCCGAGGTTGAGATACTGGGAAGATTGAGGCATAAGAACCTTCTGAGTTTACGTGGATACTGTGCTGAAGGTCAGGAGCGTCTCATAGTGTATGACTACATGCCTAATTTATGTTTATCCTCACATCTTCATGGGCGGCATTCAGCTAAGAGCCTTCTTGACTGGGGCAGGCGCATGAAGATTGCAATAGGATCTGCGGAGGGCATTGCGTTAAGTCTACAAACTCACCACAATCCTCTTGGTTTCTTTTGTTCTTATATCATATTTGAAACGACATAGTGTTTTTGGAAACATTTTCTAGTTAAACTACAAGTTTAGCTTTTAACATGTTACCATGAAACTGCACAAGCTTTAATGTCATGTCATCATTGTGGTAACTGTGAAGATCTTTAGATAAATTTGGTATGTCATCAGTAGAAAAGACTAGACATTGAGACCACCTTGATCGTAAAATTATAAGATTATATCGGTGATGGATGCCTCGTGTGCTTCTAAGAGAAACCCGAGTTTGTGAGGCATGCTTGCCAACTATACCGTATGCTTGCTCTTTTATCCTAGTCATCTCAACATATCCTAAATCTATTCTTATATTCTTTCTTATTTCACAGTTATCTCCACCACCACGCGACGCCTCACATAATCCATAGAGATCTCAAGGCAAGCAATGTCTTGCTAGATTCAGATTTCCAAGCACAAGTTGCGGATTTTGGGTTTGCCAAGGTCATTCCAGATGGCGCAACTCATGTCACCACGAGAGTCAAAGGTACCAATGGCTACATCGCTCCCGAATACGCCATGCTAGGGAAGGCCTCAGAAAGATGCGATGTGTACAGCTTTGGCATACTTCTCCTTGAACTAGCTAGTGGTAAGCAGCCGCCCATAGTGATGTCAAGACTAACCATTACAGATTGGGCACTGCGGTTGGCTCGTCAGGGGAAGTTTGAAGAAGTAGCAGACTTGAGGCTCAACGGAGACTATGTCAAAGACGAGCTGAAGAGAACTGTTACCGTGGCGCTTGTTTGCTCTCAGAAGGATCCTGATAAGAGACCCACAATGCCTGATGTAGTGGAATGGCTGAAAGGAGAGTCCAAGGAGATGTTGCGGAGTCTTAAGAACAGCAACATCTTCAAGGCAGATGAAACCGAGAGCTGCCAAGGATGGTCGAGCACAGAGGATGGTCGAGATTTGATCTGTGAAGCTGGTCCTGCGACTGAGGCTGTACCTAGCGATCGCTAGACCGCTAATGTTCATCATGAATGCTACCGAAATTGTAGATTCATGTGCATTCTCATAGTTTCTATCGAATATTGCGGTTGGCTCTATTTCTCTCGTTGCTTCTCATAGTTTCCATTATAACTTTGATGATTTGGGTTTTGAATTTTTGAGATCTTAAGTGGGATGTCATATTCTCAAGGATAAAGTTCTAGGGTTAACAATAGACTTTTGAATCTGAAATGTTCTTGTGGTTTAAATGCTTAAAGAAGAGTTTCAAAATCAAGCAGAAATCCTGAAAGAGTCTACCTTAACTGTCCTAAATTATCCTACAGCAGATTGTGTTTCAGTTCATATTGACTGTCATTGCAGAGTTTGAATGAATGAAGACCGGTTTGCTAAAAGCTTTTGATATGTAACTCTTAATTCAAGCATATGTATGGATGTTAAGCCGGTTAAATGCATGGTACTAATAGTGTTTAGTTGACTTGAGATTGTGCTTATTTTCATATTGAATGCCGTTGCAGAGTTTACCAATAGTTGTGTGAAGGTTGGCTCAATTTGAGGCTCTAAAGAAGTTGGAGATCCGTAGGCAGTCATGCAAGGCTAGCTTGCCTGTTCCTGGGGTCCCACGTATCTGGTCATGCATGGTCAGATACGGGGATTCAGGGCTGTGCTAACTTCTGTAGGCCTGAATCCTCGGTTTGGAGGATCAGCGGGTCGGAAGTTTGGCTGCTGGATAGCTCGGAAGTCCACTCTTGTCAGCTCGTCAGCTCGGAGGTGCCGACTGAATGATGCACAAACCTATTTGAGTTAGAATTGCGCTCTAAATAGAATTCTATTGAAATTAGAGTTCATCTCCTAGTAGAATTCGGTTTGCGCACATGCCCTAGAGGCTATAAAAGGGACGCTTGGGGAGGGTTTTCAATAGAGCCGTTTTCGAGTACGAGATAGAAAAAGTGAGAGAGAGCTTTGAGCCGCCATATGAGAAGAGCTACATGGAGATTGTATTGAGAGCTTTTAAAGATCTTGAGTGCTTCTTCTTCGCTGAGAAGTTGGAAAAGTTGTATTTTCGGTTCTTTCTATTGGAATAAAGCCATTGAGTGTTTTCTTGGCTGACTGATGGCCTAAAGATTCAATCTTTATCGTGCTCTTACTGTCAATGCTCGTCCTCTCACCACCAGATTGTCCGACAGTCCAAAGCTTTCGCCCTTTGCGCACAACAAATTGATATCAGAGCCGAGATTCAGAGATCTACGTAGGTGGTGAAGAGGAACAATGGCAACGATGAAACCACTCAGAAGATGACCTCCAAGGAGCAACCTCCAGCAGCTCGGACGATCGTGTCCAACACAGAGTTCGAGATAGAGAAGTTTGATGGAAAGATCAATTTCAGGACGTAGAGATGTGAGGTCCTAGATGTATTGAATCGGTTCGGTTAAGACGTAACACTGGATGAAAAGTCGACGACCATGTCGTACACAGAGTAGAAGACCTTGAACCAGAACACGTGCGGTACAGTCTGACTGTATTTGACAAAAGAGAAGAAGTATCCTTTCATGAAGGAGACCAATGCGAAGGCATTTTGGGATGAGCTGGGAAATAAATACATGAAGAAGAACATTCAGAATAGCTTGCACCTAAAGAAGAAGCCGTTTCCCTTGATGATCGAAGATGAAATATCTATTGAAGAGCACATTGATTACTACAACAAGTTCTTAGCCGACCGAAGGAACATTGATATCAAGATTGATGATGAAGACAAGGCGATGATTCTTCTCAACTCTCTACCCAAAGACTATAAGTATATTGTTTCGGTCCTTACAAATGTCAAGAATTCGATCACTTTTGAAGAGTTGTCAAATGCCCTTACAAGCAATGAATTCCGAAAGAACAATGATCTAGACACAAGGGTCCAAGGTCACACTGCTCTTACCATGGTAAGCAGCCAAAGAAATGATAGGGATGGAGGGTGCAGAGGATACTTCCGATCCAAGTCTAGGGACAAGAGCAGAGGACCTCCTCGCAAGGACTTATCAAAGGGCCAATGTGCCTTTTGTCGAGAGAAAGGACATTGGGTCAAATGTTGTCCAAATGCAAAAAAGAAGCACGATGCTATCACAAACATCGTCAAGGGAGTTGAGGTTGATGAGTGGGTAGTAGTCGGTGCTTCGAAGAGTGTGACGTCAGAAAATTGGGTGCTTGATTCTGGATGCTCTTTTCATTTAACACCACATAGAGAGTACTTTACGACCTTTCATGATGGTGTTAAGAGTACGGTCCTACTTGGAGATGACCGAGTGACCGAGCTTGCATGACGACATGCATTGGCATAGTTCGGATCAAGATGGGTGATGGAGTCACATCAGGCATCAACAAAGTATGTTATGTTACCAAACTATAAAGCGAAAACTCATATCGCTTGGGTCACTTGAAGCCAAGGGTGTAGTGGAGAATGGAGCTCTAAGGGTGACTCGAGGGGCAATGATTTTAATTAAAGGGAAGCGTATGGGTAATCTTTACTATTTGGATGGTTCGGTGGTAACTAGCATTGCAGTACTCTACTGTGAGGATGACAACAATGATTCATTACTCTACCACATGTGTCTATGGTATGTTGGAGAGAAGGCTCTATACAAGCTTATTGAAAGAGATAGCCTACGTTGAGCCAAGAGCAGGAAAATTGACTTATGCGAGCATTATGTCTTTAGCAAAAATACACATGAATCTTTTGGGACCGCCATCCATAATACAAAGGGAGTATTTGACTATATCCACATCAAGAACGACACGGTCGCATCGCCAGGACACACTAGAGTAGTTGGAAGCAACAACGACGTGGTCGCATGGATCTGCCCACGCAGTCGTGTCGCCATGAAGCCAAGAAGAGAAGAAGAAGCCATTGACACAGTCGAGCAAGAATTCAACGTGACCGCGTCGTACCGAAGAGCTAAAGGCCTCAAACGGTCTCCCACGCGACCGTTTGGGATGAATTTTTGGAAGGGCTGAACTGCAGAACGACATGGTCGCGTGGATTTCCACGCATGGGTCGATAAAGAAACAGAACGATATTTTTTGACTCTGCGAGCGAAGCGGCCACGTCAAATCCGATGCGATCGCGTCACCTAGGGTTTTCTGGGTAGTTTTGGGCACCTTCGAGGGGCAAACTTGTACTTTTTAGGAAATTTTCTGGGGTATAAATACCTTTATTCCTCATTGACGGAGGACGCCTTTAACAGACTTTTTCAAAGCTTTTTGACGGGATTTTCAGAGTACTTTCCGGTGTAATCAAACATATTTCTACATTGCAATGGTTTTATTCCTTTTGTCTTTGACAATTTTGATTGTAGTTTTGAATCTAATATTAGTGATTTTATTCTCTTTTGATTGTGGATTGGTTGATTGCTATTTTCATCTCTTTTCTACTGCCATAATGTGCTATCTATTGGATTTGATTGAGTTTCTATTAATGGATCATGAGTAATCATCCATCTAGGGCCATGTGTTGAGCCCTATTAAATTTGCTATGGATTGATGAGATTATGATCGGTTGTTGCATGATTGGCAATTAGCCGAATGCTGGGATGATTATAATTGGTGCAAATTGAGCTCCCCCTTCATAGATTAATAGGTTAGCCGCTAGTGGGAGCTAGGGCTAATCTAGGGCTTTCAATCCCTACACCAATCACCATTATCCATGTCGCCAACGGAAGTTGGGCGTGGATTATAGCCCTCCTAGCATTGATCCACATCTTATCCATGGAAGTGGTGTGGAGGAGGATTGCGGATTTTTGTCGAGCACACTGCACCTATCGCACATCGATGACCAACGGAAGTTGGCTTGGATGTGGGATATGTAGACCTATCATAGCATCACAGAAGTGGGGGGTTAGGTGATAGTGTAAGGGACTATCCTATCATTGCATCCAGAAGTGGGGGGTAGGAGAAGCTCTTAGGTTAGACAACTTTGCCCTATCTCATGATTTCAATAACCGATCAACCCGAATCAATCCTAGTTTAAATTCAATAGTGGTAATACCCGGCTCTAGAGCTTTCCCATTATCGATATTCCTTTTTAATATTCACATTTACTTTTTCACTCGATCATGTAGCTAATAAACCTTGAATTAAAACAGTACTCAACATTGCCTCCCAGTGGACAACTCGTTAGCGCTACACTACACCGTGCGCTTACAATATAAATTTTGATCACTCTAACGAAAGCGGACAATAGGCCAGTAATAACCTTTTCTCAAGGCCTTTAACGCGATCGTTTTTCCTCCATGATGGTTTCCATAGAGACATTCATGGATCTCCCGAATGACATAGTCGGCTTCTTATGGACCTAGACATTTGAGGTAAGGAAGAAAATCGAATCTGGCACATCTTCTCCTATAGAGAGTTCCATCATGGAGCACATATCTGATGGCCCTTCTTTCCAGCTTCCGTGCTTCTACTTGATCAGTTGGTATCTCACCCGAGCTAAGGAACTTGATGATGGGACCCATCCAGGTGGGCCTTTGATCATCGCTCATCAGCTCTTCTTCGCATGTGTTGGGTGTCAAGAGGCTCTCAACGTAAATAACTCGACCCAGCTCCTTGGGTGAAGATGAGGCCAACTTGGATTTGGCGTCTACTCAGGCATTCTATGATCTAGGCATATGAAGGACTTCAACATGCCTAAATTTAGATAGCTCGGATTTGGCAATTTGCAAGTAGTGTTTCATCATCTCTTACCGAGCTTTATATTCTCCTTCCAGTTGGTTGATAATGACCCTGGAATCGATGAGCAACTGAATTGTGTTTGACCCCAGTGCATGAGATAATCTTAAACCATTGATATTGGCCTTATACTTGGCCAAGTTGTTGGTAGCCGGAAAATTGAATCGAAGAGCATACTCCACAATGTTTCCATCAGGAGCTTGGATGACGATGCCAGCTCCACTACCTAACCTAGTTACCAATTCATCTATGTGGATGACCGAAACGTAGTCTTTCTCTAAGGAAATGTTAGATAGATTGTTAGTAATAAAAGGGCTTGAGGGAAAGGCTAATACTGAACCGACATTTGCTTCCTTTGTGAAAGGTGGATCGACTGTCATACATTCAGCGATGAAGGCTGCCAAAGGTTGCCCCTTGATAGCCATCCTTGGCTTGTATTGGATGTCAAATTCGCTCAGCTTGACCCCTAAGTTCAGCATCCTTTTTGACTGATCTAGTCTCTTGAGGTTCTGTTCGAGTTAAGAGCCGGTCAGGACCAAAATAGTGTGGGCTTGAAAGTAAGGTTAAAGCTGTTTGGTAACAAGGATGAGGCAGTAGGCTAGCTTCTCTATCGGACTGTATCGTACTTCAGCTTCTCTCAGGATCTGGCTTGTGTAGTAGATTGGCCGATGTAGTTCCACTTTTTCCTTGACCAATGCCGAGCTTACTTCCTCTTGGGTGGCAACTAGATAGATGCTCAATGGATCTCCTTTTTTAGGCTTTATCAAGAGTGGAGAGCTAATGAGATAGTCTTTTAGCTTTGTGAAAGGCCCGAGCACAGTCTTTACCCCACTCTATAGCCTTCCTTTCACCTACAGGTCTAGCAAGAGCCTTACTCAATACTCTGAAGAATGGAATGGACATTTCGGTTGATTTGGATAGAAAGCATCCAAGAACGGCGATACGACCGTTCAGCCTTTGCAACTCATTGATAGTTGTCGGCTTATTCATGTTAATCAACGCCTTGATCTTATCTGGGTTGACTTCAATGCCATGATTTGTGATCATGAAGCCTAAAAATTTCCTAGATCGGACTCTGAATATACACCTGATAGGATTGAGTCGGAATTGTGCTTCCTAATTTCATCGAAGGTTTTTTTGAGGTCGATGATATGATCTGTCGAGCTCTTGGACTTGACGAACATGTCAACATCATATACTTCTAGGTTCCTCCTGATTCTTGGTTCCTGGCTGGCCAACTCCTTGATAGTTCCTTATATGTTCCTGTGATATGTTGCACCAGCATTTTTAAGACCGAATGGCATTTTTTGTGACAGAAAGTCCCTCGGTCGGTGATGAACGATGTCTTCTCTTCCTCTTCAAGAGCCATCTGGATTTGGTTATCACCAGGGTAAGCATCCATGAAACTAAGTAGTTCATAGCCCGAGGCATTGTCCATGAGGTAATCAATCCGAGGATAGATATCTTTAGGACATGCTTTGTTGAGGTCAGTGAAGTCTACACATATTCGCCATTTGTCGTTAACCTTCTTCACCATCACAATATTGGCCAGCCATTCTGAATACAAAACTTCTCTGATGAAGCCAGCCTCCAATAGGTGATCTACCTCTTCCACTGATGCCCTCATCTTCTCGCCTCGAATGTTTCTTTTCTTTTGTTTGATTGGCTTGAAGTTCAGATCAACATGCAATTCGTGGGTGATCACCTGGGTGTCCACGCCTGGCATGTCATCCGGTGACTAGACGAAGAATGTCGGTTCTTGGTTTCAAGACCGATGTTGTTTTGATGATGATCAACACTATGATGTGTGCTAATCATCTCAGTTGTTTAGTCTCAAGATTTACAATTGATTGTCTTGATAATGAGACAAAACAACAGGTGATGGGATGATGGTGGAGATGGCTTCAAGGCTTTGGACCATTGATTGCATGAAGAATATTGAGCTTCAATGTAAGTTTACATTTTATCTTCATGTATTTTGTTCTATCTTACTTAGAATATTTGTAGCCTTGAATAGATGCACAACGCACTCACATATGCATTATATCCTTCTTAGTGTTCATTAGAAATCATGTTGAACCCATCTCATTTGGTCCATTTCTCTAAACACACATGTGCGTGCATTTTAGAGTTGGACATGCGTCTGATGAAGGGTCACCAGACGCCTTGCGTGTCTGTTTTCTGATCTATAGAACACAGCCGTGGGTCAGTCGCATGATGCTCTATGATCAGGCGTCTGAACAGTGGGTCAGACATCTGGGTCATGTGCACCATGCGCCTGGATAAAGTGAGCAAAAATTTCTTGTGCTATCTGTCAGTTTGGACCCATATTTGGTAGCCTTCTGAAGAATGCTTCTCAGATGCCTGCACAGTGTCCCAGGTGCCTGAGTGGTGAACTCCAGACGTCTAGTTGCCTTGCGTTGGAACTTTTGTAATCTGCCTCTGAATTCAAATTTGTGTCAATTTATCTATGGTTGGAATATTTGGCGTGAACAAAAGATTGCACGTGCTAACTCCCAAGTGTAGGAGGTCGCCAAGTAGTAATACCCTGTGAGCCTAGTGTCGAACGCGGGGACAACTTGTTTACAATCAACAACGGTCGCAATTGGCTTAAGCGGTGTGAGAAATAGCACCCTTTGGGGGTGAGGATTGGTTGGAAGAATTTTTAAGGTAAACCCAAGTCAAGTATACAAACAAAGAAAAATGTGAGGTAGCAAGCAAAGATGAGAAGCGCGAGTGTTCGTGGTTTCATGATGTAGTTGGGCTTAAAAATCTATCTCAAATCACTACGACCTCTTATCCAGCTAAGGAGTGAGTGATCGGATAATATGACAATTCATCGAACACATGGGGTGCGAAGAGTAATGAGTGAAACATATGCGAATAATCAACAATAAGCACAATAGAGAGGGTCCACTAGGATGTGCCTCTCTTTGGATTTTCCACTAGGGTTCCAATAAACAACCCTAACTCAATATTTCATTCACATATGATATTGTAAAATCATGCAAGAGATGAGATTTATAAGCTCAACATACATCAATCCACCAAAAACACACACTAAGAGATTTAGCCACTCATCATGTACAAAGATGACAACATTGATTCAAAAAGATTCATCCAAGAGTTTTTACAAGTAGCAAAGCTCAAAGAGACAATGAAAATAAAACTTGAATACACGGAAACCCCTTTTGAGAAGATCCCAAACTTTCCCTTTGAGCTTCTCCCTTAAGCTTGCCTCCTTCTCCAAGATCTCCCCAGGCCTTAAAAACCTTTTGAGAGCAAAAAAAATGAGAAAAAACAGAAGCTAATGGCTGAAAACAGCCCCCAAAAAAAACTAAAAACGCACCCAGCAGTTCGAGTCTGCAAAAATGGGGCATTCGGGTCGAAAAATGCCCAAACCCGCACCTAAAACTGCAATAAAACAAGGGGGAAGGGGATTGCGAGTCGGGCGCTGGGGCGCTCGCTTCAGCGGCCCGCGGGCACACACGGACCGCGTGCCTGCCCATTCTGATGGGCGGGCACGCGCCCCGCGCATGACCCGCCCATTGCTGCTGGGCCTTTTGTATTTTTTTTAAAATAGAAGCAGCGGCCCGCTTCTGAGCGAGCCGCGGACCTGGGCCTAAAAATCCTTTTTTTTGTTTTTTTAAATAAATCCTAGAATTTAATCCATTGCTTGTAAAATTCCCAGAAAATACCTCCAAGCTCCAAAAAAAATCCTGGAAAATTTCCAAGAGTACCTGAAAAATAAGAGAAGCTAATATTAGTCCATAGAAATCGCATTTTATGTATAAAAATAGAATAGGCTTTAATATTACACAATATAGCAAAAAACGCACGTATCAAAGCCAATATTAACATGATATACACATAAAATACCCATAAATGGGGGGGGATAAACAATTTAAACCCAGAATAAATATTCTCATCCATTCCAAGCCCATTAGATTTCATTCTTTTCTAGCTTTTCAATGCATCTTAGATCACCTCAATCGGAGTTCATTTGTGTCAGTTATGACCATTTTGGTGATCTAGTGTTTTCTCGGTAGAGTCTGTTGGAGTTCTGCAATCTGTTTCTGACTTTAAACATCTGTCAGTTTTTCTGTGGTTAGAATTTCTCAACCATTTCAAGCCCATTTGATTGCATTCTTTGTTATCTTTCCAATTCATCTTGAATCACCTCAATCGGACTTCATATGAGTCTGCAATGATTTGTTTGGTGATCAAGTGTTTTTCTAGGCAGATATTATCAGACATCTGATGCAGTCTTACCAGACGCCTGAACAGTTAACCATGTGCCTGGTCAACCTTCATCAGGTGCCTGATCGCTATGAAAATATGCCCATTTATAGCCGTTGGGTGGGATTTTCGAGGTGCTGTTTTCTTATCTCCAGTGCAGATTGGTGAGCTTACTTACGCTAGATTGAGAGTTTGTTTTTGGCATCTCTCCACACTTAAAGGAATCATTTGAGAGAGCCAAATTAAAGGGTTATTCATTGAAGAGAATTATTTTCCCTCTTTCTTCTCCTTCATCTAATGGATGATCTAGTGGTGGTTTAACCCTAGCATTAAGGAGAAGCTTCCAAGTGCAATCATGCTCTACATCATCTAGCACTTGATGATTTCAATCTGCATGCCTTCACACACATAGGTAATATCTATTCAAGGCATAGGTAAGATTGTTGTTTTTCGTTTCTTTTTGTTACAAAACCTAGTACTGGGGTTGTAAGTACAATGTGGGTGCTACTCCACTTGGAGGGTTACTCCATATCCCAGTTAGGGATTATATTCCAGGTAGGGATTGTACTCGGTTAGAGTACGACTAAGAGGGTTACTCCTCTTGGCATTTGTACTCCTGTAGTGGGAGAGCGCAACAAGTACCGAGCTTTGGTGTTGGTTGTTTGGACCTGGGAAGGGTTAGTGGAATCCACGGAGTGCGATTGCAACGTTGGACTGGAGTAGGATCGCCGGGTAGGGATTCGAATTAGGATACTTCTCTTTGTTTGCATTTGCATTGGCGTATCTTTCCTTTGTATGGTGGTTGATGAGCACATTATTTTTAATTTCTGCTACGTATTATGCGTTTAATTTTAGTAACTTTTAATTATGCATATTGCTTTCCATTACACTATTTATGCTTGGCATAGTGTATTATGTTTAGCAACAGGTATCCACCAAGTGGTATTAGAGCCTTAGTTTGGTGGCTTTTGCAAGCATGACTTCTATGTCTCAACAACAATCCTCTCTTCCTCCCGTCTTCAAAAGCAAGTTCTACTCAAAATGGAGGAAGACCATGCACTGTTGGCTTGATGAGCAAATGGCGTCAAAGAACATTATTACAGATGCTCAAGTCCAGAATGCTGTGCTAAATTGCATCTCCACGAAAATGAGAAAGATGATGAAGAATTACGAGACGACATATGTGATGCGGGAGTTTCTCGATGATAATTTTGGAGAAGAGGAGGTCGAGTCTAGAGATGATGAGAGCATCGATGGCAATGAGGTATCTCGTAAATATCTCATTTTTCAACGCAATAATTTAATTGTTAGTTATAAGGCGTTGTTAGTTGAATATAACTCTCTCAAAGTGAATAACAACAAGCTTGAGAGAGATGCACGCACATACACTTCATTATCATCGAAACCTCGTGATGATACACAAACCATTGCTTTGAATCAATAAAAGATTGCTCTTGATTTATGTGTGTGCATGTTGAGTAAGGAGAATAACTCTATTAAAGCTTCAATTGAGTATGATCGTGATTTTCACAAATCTGTGAAAGAGGGTGTATATGCCACACATCAAGTTGAACTTCAATCTTTGCATAACGAAAAATATGGTCTTCTTTCTCAGTTGAGTGCATTGATAGATAAGAATGCTTCTCTCAAACTCCAATTGGAGAATATGCACTCGGATAGTGACTCCGTCAATCTTGAGAAGGATTCTCAAATTGACGCTTTGAGAAATGAGACATCGGCTCTCAAATCTCAATGTTATGAGCTTAGCTCACGTCTATCTAAGAGGGATAACAATATTTCTTCACTTTTGAAGAAGTGTGAGCTATTATCTACTCTACTTTTGAGTAATGACAAGGTTGTGAGATACTCAACTTTGAGAATGACCAAACTAAGCTCTTCCTTTAGAAGCACCCAAAACAAACTTGTGGGGGAGCCTTCTAAGGGATTTGTCACATCCAAACCATCTCTTGACAAGAAATCAAAGAAGATTATAAAACCAAAGAGGAATCATGCATATTTATATTCCGGATATGCGGCCATTGATAAGCCTATTCAAAAACATATGCATGATGCTTCTACATATAAGAAGGATTTACATTGTTTGCATGCTAGAAATGAACCCGCTCATTCTTTGCATGCTACTCATAATCCTATGTGTGGTAGAAAATTTTCTTGTATGAATTCTCTAAATGCTACATCACATGTTTCATACACGGGGCACACCAATATTTATGTTCCACCTCACAAGCGTGTACCCACATCTCATATTCATCCCCATACTCGACCACGCCTTAGGAAACCCAAATCACTTTCTTTGTGGATTCATAAGAATGTATCTCGGGATGATGGGAACACGTATATAGATTCGTATGTCCGTAATGTTATTTTCTCATGCGACTATATACAGAAACCAAACCCCACGTTTGCTTGGTTTTCCCCTTGCTAGCACTCACACACTTGTAATCATTGCTTGGGTACCATGCATGTATGCTTACTTTATGTACTCACTTTTAGTGTGCGATTTTCCATAACTCCCATGTTTGCATGTTTTATATGATTTTGGGGGAGAATGGAACTTTTGCTTGTTAGTATGATTGTTTTCCTTTCACATGCCATGTTTCATGTTATTTATATTATGCTTGCATCTGAATAGGTTTTATTTCAAACCCTTGGATTTTATCAATTTGGCACTTTCCCATCTTTTTGATATGCCAAAGGGGGGGAAATTGTGGTTATGTAAAAATATATACCATATGCTTTTATGTATTCTTTTGTTGGTATTGTTTTTACATAAACCCACCCATCAATATGACTTATGCTTTATTGTTCACTTTGTGCACATATGCATATTGATAGGGGGAGTTTGTTACCACATACATTGTATTTCAACGTTTATGTTATATTTTTACATAATGTTTTGTCATCATCAAAAGGGGGGAAAATGCTAGTTCTTAGTTTCAAGATCGATGTTGTTTTGATGATGATCAATATTATGTTGTGTGCTAATCATCTCATTTGTTTTAGTCTCAGATTTACAATTGATTATCTTGATGAGGAAACAAAACAATAGGTGATGGGATGATGGTGTAGATTGCTTTGAGGCTTTGGAGCATTGATTGCAAGAAGAATATTGAGCTTCAATGTAATTTTACATTTTATCTTCATGTATTTTGCTCTTTCTTACTTAGAATATTTGTAGCCTTGAATAGATGCACAACACACTCACATATGCATCATATCCTTCTTAGGGTTCATTAGAAATTATGTTGAACACATCCCATTTGGTCCATTGCTCTAAACACACATGGGTGTGCATTTTAGAGTTGGACATGCACCTGGTGAAGGGTCACCGGACGCCTGGTGTGTCTGCTTTCTAATCTGGAGAACACAGCCTTGGGTCAGTCGCCTGATGCTCTATGACCATGCGTCTGAACAGTGGGTCAGACGTCTGGGTCATGTGCACCAAGCACCTGGACAGAGTGATCAAACTTTTTTGTTCTCTCTGTCTGTTTGGAACCATATTTGCAGCCGTCTAAAGAAGGCTTCTCATACACCTGCACAGTGTCCCAGTCGTTTGAGTGGTGAACTCCAGACATCTGGTTGCCTTGCGTTGGAACTTCTGCAATCTGACTCAGACTTGAAACTTGTGGCAATTTATTTGTGGTTGGAATTTCTTATCAATTCCAAGCCTATTAGATTTCATTCTTTTCTATCTTTTCAACGCATCTTAGATCACCTCAATCGTGTAGGTAGATATGTGCCCTTGAGGCAATTTATCTTAATAAGACATCTTGTTCGTAAATACAAAAGGTAATAATTTTCCTAGTACAAATTCTATGAATCAATTACTTGAATGATTTCCTTAGACTAAAAGCGAGGTCATTATGTATCTAGATAGAGATCTCGATTGTGAGAAGTAAATGACCGTCTAGAACTTAAGTCTTAAAGCATTCGTGGTCATAGACGTGTCGAGAATAGGATATCGGCACATCAGACAGACCATTGTGTCTTTGTCTTACACTGTAGGGTAATGATGATCTCATAGTCATTCGACCTGGCGAAGTCGGTAACAAGACACATGTGTTCATTAAAGAATGAGTTCACTGAACGACCCAATTAAGAGTTATTAAATGGATAAAATTTAACTAACCCGTCTTTAATAACTCGATAGTGATGATAGGCAAGTTGGTCCTTAAGACCCGAAGTCTTTGTACAAACCTGTTTGTGAATAGTGTCACTTAGATCTAAGACCTAGCTTCGAGGCTAGGCTTGCTGAAAGGTCTTAGGTTGGGTGACATCTGAAGCATACGAGGTAAGTGAAAGACTTAGATGGGATTCGTCTCTTCCGTTAAAGGGAAGTTAGTGTCACAGGCTCAATACGGTTATTTGTGCTAAACCTCGGCTGGGGGACGTTGTAGGATGTACAACATGTATATAACAAAGACCACTGTATACTGACCAATGCTGGCTAGTGAGGTTGTCGGTTAACCATACCCTAGGCCATGCAGCGACATAGTTATGACGAAGGTACTAAAACTGCGGTATTCATCACTGACACGATCAGACTGATCCCGACGACACTTTTGTCGATGGGTCAATTATGTAAGTATGATTCTGAATCAGGAACGACACCTACTGCTCATGGTTACTGTCGTCTAGGAACTTCGAATCTCAACCTGTAGTAGGGTCAGGCTATAGGGTCTTACACCAAGTAGTATTCACGTCTTAGTAATATGAAGAACTTTAAAGAGGAATGCATTCGATGCAAATGGAATAATTTAGTTCACAAGTCAGTTGTGAGATTAAAGCTAAAGGAGTTTAGCATTTGGGATTGAAGAGGACTTCCTGAGGAATCCACAGGAAGAAACCGCGTTGGAATCGGAGCTCAAACGAGCCCAGAAACACGAAAACAGCAGAAAGGGGCCAAAGTGGTTCAGACCCACTTTAGAAGGCAGGCCCACCAGCAAGGGAAAGCAGGGCCCGCCCGCTAAGGCGGGTGGACGTGCCCACTGTCGCAGTGGGGCCAGCCCGCTTGGCGGGCGCGCCCGCACGGCCCAGCGGGGGCCGGCCCGCTGAGCGGGCTTGTCGCCCGCTGTAGCCCGCAGCAGGGCCCGCCCGCCAAGCGGGCAGGCACGCCCGCTGCGCCCGATTGTGGGTGCCCGCCCGTAATGGGGGCAGGCGTGCCCACAAGCCTTAGCGGGCACGCCCGCGACTTAAGGGTTGTTTTCTTAGGATTTTTTGAAACCCTTGATGATGGCTACGAACTACGATTTTTGCTCAACTTTGAGCAATTATTTGAGGGATCAAACGAAGTCAGAATTCGTCGACGTTTATTCCAATGCGTCCACCATTTGAAGCTCTTCGAAATGATAAGTTGTATCATCTCTGAAGCTCAATGATGAGGGAGATTTAATTAGTTGAAGTTAGGCCTTTGAGAAAGGCTTACTAACTTAATTAAATCCCTCTTTCACTAATTAGTCCCACATTGCTCGTGCGACGAGCAAGGGGGTCCTTCTCCCTATATAAATATGGGTGCACACCCCTTGGAAAAAAGTGCACCAAGTCTCCGATTCGAGAAGCTCCTGATTTTTGAGCACGATCGATCGACGACTTAATTATTCCTCCTCTTTCTTCATATCCTCCAATCGAGTCCTAGCAAGACGGCGAGGAAGTTTGGATCTGATCCAGAAGTCTTTGACGTGGATTTACTCAAGTGAAATCTTCTTCGGCAAGTGGTTGGCTCGGAGGCAGGTGTCGGCTCGTTTCAGGTGGATTGGTTCGAGGGCGCAAGGCGGCTCAGCTTCGGGGAGCGAAAGAAGGTGGTTCGGTACATCTTGCCTGCACCAAGGCAAGATTCCGGGTATGTAATTTAGTAGCTTTCTAGTTTTTTTAATTATGTCGCAGTAGCTTAGATCCCTCTTGGGTGGTCAGATCTACCTCAAGTCGGCATAGATCCATGCTAAGGGTCTGGCTTCATTAGGGCTTCGCTAAATTGTTTAGTGTTTTATTTTTATTTCTGCTTTAGGCTTCTGTAGTCTGTCCGACTTAGGACGGGCACAGATTAGAGCCCTAAGGGTCCGCCAAAACCCTTCAAATCGGAGTTCATTTGTGTTAGTTATGACCATTTTGGTGATCTAATGTTTTCTTGGTAGAGTCTGTTGGAATTCTGCAATATGTTTCAGACTTTAAACCCCTGTCTGTTTTTCTGTGGTTGGAATTTCTCATCCATTCCTAACCCATTTGATTTCATTCTTTGTTAGCTTTCCAACGCATTTTGAATCACGTCAATCGGAGTTCATATGAGTCTGTTATGACTGTTTTGATGATCAAGTATTTTTCTATGCAGATTCTGTCAGGCGTCTGATGCATTCTTGCCAGACGCCCCAAAAGTTAACCAGGGGTGGGTCACCCTTCATTAGCACCCAGCCGCTGTGAAAATATGCATGTTTATAGCCGTTGGGTGGGATTTTCGAGGGGCTGTTTTCTTGTCTCTAATGCAGATTGGTGAGCTTATTTAAGCTAGATTGAGAGTCTGTTTTTGGCATCTCTCCACACTTAAAGGAATCATTTGAGAGAGCCAAATTAGAGGGTTATTCATTGAAGAAAATTATTTTTCCTCTTTCTTCTCCTTCATCTAATGCATGATCTAGTAGTGGTTTAACCATAACATTAAGGATAAGCTTTCAAGTGCATCCATGCACTACATCATCTAGCACTTGATGATTTCAATTTGCATGCCTTCACACATATAGATAATATCTATTCAAGTCATAAGTAAAATTGTCGTTTTTCATTTCTTTTTGTTACGAAACCTAGTACTTGGGTTGTAAGTACATTGTAGGCGGTTACTCCACTTGGAGGGTAACTCTATATCCCGGTTAGGGATTGTACTCGATTATAGTGTGACTAGGAGGGTTACTCCTTTTGGCATTTGTACTCATATAGTGAGAGAGCTGTGCAAGCAATCATCGAGCGGTGGTGTTGGTTGTTTGGACCTGGGAAGGGTTAGTGGAATCCACAGAGTGCGATTGCAATGTGGGACTGCAGGAGGATCGTCGGGTAGGTATCCGAACTAGGATACATCTCTTTTTGCGTTTGCATTGGCGTATCTTTCCTTTGTGTGGTTGTTGTTGAGCACATTCTTTTTAATTTTCGCTGTGTATTGTGCGTTTAATTTTAGTAACTTTTAATTACACATATTGCTTGCCATTACACTATTTATGCTTGGTATATTGTATGCTGTTTAGCCATATGTATCCAACAAAGACATCCATGTGGCCTTCAAGAACTCGATCAGCTTCTCCTTTAGGACAGGATCAAGTTCCAACCCAATAGACACACTCCTCCCCTCCTTATCCGAGACATGGACCTGATCGGGTTCTTCGACTGGAGCAGGTCGTTGGTCGACGAGATCCTCTCTATTGTCAAGTAGATCTACCGGATAAGTCTTCTCGGCCCCCCTGCACCTTGGTGGAAAGGAAGTAGCATGACCTCAACTGATTTTGGTTGCCCTTCACCCTTCCAACCCATTAGAAAGTTTGGAATTTGATCATTTGATGAAAGGTAGAGACCACAACTTCGACCAAATTAAGAAGTGGTCGACCTATGATCCCATTGTAGGCTGAGCTGATATTCACCACTACGAATTTCATCATACAGGTGACCGGCCGTGGGTGCTCTCCGAGGGTCATGATTCGGGTTCAATATTACATATTTAACCCCCCATTTAGCCCTATTTTGACCTGGACTCCCAGGTTTTACTACTTGTACGGACTCTTGCACTTGAGAGAGAGCACCTTTTCGGAGCCCACCAAGTTTTTGGCGCCGTTGCCGGGGAGGAATGGTTTGTGATTACGGTTTATTTCATTTAGAGGACCTTCGGTGAGATCTTTCCACTTTACTGTACATAAACGTTTTTTTTATTATTTTATTTTAATTTTTAAAAAATGGAATATATGAACTTCTACTGCACGAACAATCTTTATGATGCACGGTATGCTAATGCACACAAACATAGAATGGAAAGGCTGTGGCGTGGGATTACATCAAGAAGAGCAAAGCGTAGACGTACCTTTGCAATCCTTGAGAGAGGACGCTTACCTGATTATTCAGACACAGGAGGCCACATCCCATCAATTCCAGGAGAATTTCCTTGCTCGGAGTCGGCAGATTCAAAATTCCATTGAAAATCTTAATTTAATTGCCGCTTGCTTAGAAGAAGGTAATGCTTTTGAAACTCGATTTCAAGAATCTAATACGAGTTCATCTTCTATTGCAGGAATACCGAGCGAGGACATGAATATAAACACCCACATGGCAGGAAGTGTGTGCAAAAGAGAGGACGAGCTAGCAATTTTGGATGAACGAGGGGAGGAGACAGCTAGGGAAAAGGGTTTTGAGATTATCGCCATGGAGTCAGAACCATGCCCTCTTCCAGTTTTATCCCAAAATCATTTATCCCTCTCCACAATGAACGAGCATCGTACAGAGAGTAGTGCAAATCTTTCAGGGAGTAGTCATCAACTTGCTTTAATTTCTTTCACGTATTTTGATGACTATATTTGGAATATTTTTATTGCGAAGAATCTTAAATTAATTTGGACTGACATAACTCGTCTCTCGCAGGACATTGACAAACAGCTTATAGAGATGCTTGGGGTTGTGTTGCTGGGGTCCAAATTAGTCGTTGGAGGAAGAATAATAGCCGAGGAGCGCAAGGAGCAAATTGAACAACTTCCTCCACAATTAAAGATTCGGGATCCGCCATTTGATCACGGTGTGTTCTTTCCAGTAGTGTAGTTTTTATCTGCTTTCTAGGTTGCTTGCTTGAATAAACTCGTACCTCTTCCGACATTGAGGACAATGTCCATCTTTAGTTGGGGGGTGTGTATGAGACTTAGGATTTTTTTTTTTTGAGAAGAATAAATCACCAAATCTCATCTTTTAAAACTCATTCATATGCCTCAAATGCGGATGATTATACGTTAATTGAGTTCTAAAAATTGTTTATGGCTTGATTAATTATTTTTCCTTCATGGAAAAAGCTTAAATACTGAAGAGGAATTTGGCCTTTGTTATTAATGTTTATATTCATGTTGATGGGTTTTGAGTTGCTTACAAAGAAAAAGATGGAGAAAAGAAAAGAAAAGAAAAAAAAATTTGAATGAAAAGAATGAAAAATGAATGATGAAAAATGGATGAATGAGTATGTCACTAATAAATAACTTGGTTGGCTCGAGTAGTACAGTCCGAGGGGTCCTTCTTGGCCTAATGCCTTATGATCGTCTGATTTGGGAGCCATTGACCGGAAACTCACTCATTTGATGGAGCGATCCAAGTTATACTTTTTTCTGCGAATGTTGCTTGATGCGCGTTACGCGGAACGAATAAAAGAAGAGAAATAGTGAATATACTAAGCAACTTCAATACCCATGTCTTGAATGATTATTTTGATAGGCCAATTCCTTGGAAACAAGAAAACTAGTATATAACGACGTGTTATACTTTCGCTTGCGCAAAACGATGCTTGCATGTTATTTATTCACACTAAATTAGAGAAAATATCATGTGATTGATTGTGTTCATGGATGTGTATATTGATGGTCAAGATCATGTTGGAATACGTATTATTGAGCCATGCCATGAGCAATTTGAAAGAATTTATTATTTTTATTGATCATCTGTATTCATCGCTCTTTTTGCTAGAGACTAGCAAATCGCTAGTTGGGGGGTGTGATTCGGGTTCAATATTACATATTTAACCCCCCATTTAGCCCTATTTTGTGCTCATGAGATGCTAAATTTATCTCTAATTCATACGTATTTTCTACACATTTATTTATTAGAGAAAACACACTATTTGAGCACAAAACAGCAAATAATGAAGTATTTCTGCACTTTTTATATTTTTCCCAGCAGCGAAAGAATATCCAGCCGTTCGATGTCGATCGGACGGCCATCATTTAACCCCAGCCGCATGCGGAGGCAATATCGGATGCGGGCCGTTGCACGAGAATTAGCGCACACGTGGCGCTACGACGTTTAATCCCGCCTTGATCCGACGGCTACGAATTGCGCCGCTTTAGATCAACGGATGGGATGACTTCGGGTGCGAATTTGAAGCAGGTTTTGAACCCGATAGCTTTCTAAACCCGCAATGATTTATATATAAGGTATTTAGGGTTTTTTTGAGCGTATTCAAGCAGATTGGGGCGTATTTTGGGCGTATTGGAGGCTCTAGGAGCCGTATTTTCCCCCTGAAAAATTCTGTAAAATTCCAGAGGCTTGTTTCTAATTTCCAGAGAGTTTTGATGTATTTTCAAGGATGTTTGGTGAAGAATTCTTAACTTAAACTCCTTATTTGATGCTTTTTCTTCCGTATTTTGATATATTCTCAACGTATTTTGTTATGAAACTTGTTTATTCTGAAAGTATGAGTAGCTAAATTGTTATTGTGCATGGTTTGGAGTAGTTAGGGGCTATGATTTGTGTTAGTTTGGTTGAAATTCCTTGTGTTTAATCGTTAAACGTCGCTAAAATTGTAATCGTTGTTCGTAAATCGACTTTTTTAGATTCCAAAAGAATTAATTAAGTTGACGATCGCCCCAAAAGGGTGAGTTTTGATCTCCTCAAAAGGGAGTTTCATCCCGTAGTTTTGATCTCTCCAAAAGAGAGTTTCATATCGTATTATAATCTTAGCGACGATCTTTTTGAATATTTTGTTTGAACCCCCAAAAGGGCATCTTCCGATGAATTGCTCCCAAAAGGAGAATTCATTGAGTTATATTAGGTATTTTCCGGTGAATTGCTCCCAAAAGGAGAATTCATTGCGTTATACCTATCAACCAAATTAATACGAATCGTTGATCCTAACGAACCCATACCATGTGCAAACTTTATATATATATTTTCTTACACGTATTTCCTCGTACATCACCATCACCGTCATCATTTGTGAAGTGGTTAGTTTCTTTTCGTAGGATTTCTATTTGATTTAAATTGTGGTTGCAACAGATTTCTTCCCGTGGATTCGACACCTGGACTCCCAGGTTTTACTACTTGTACGGACTCTTGCACTTGAGAGAGAGCACCTTTTCGGAGCCCACCAGGTCACCGATAGGCTGATCATTCTAGCGATCAGGGCATCATGTCTAGTAAAGCCAACTATGGGGCCGAAGCACATCTCCAGGTCGACCGTGCTACACCCCATTTTCTCCAATGTCGACATGAAGAGTATGTCACATGAGCTGCCAGTGTCGATGAGTGTCATTGTACCTCAGCCGAACTGATGATGGCACTGATTACAATGGCATCATCATGCGGTAGTTCGACTCCCTCTAAATCTTCATCTAAGAAACAAATAAGCAAGGGAGCACTCCTCGGTCTCTTTTGGCCTACATACGTGGTCATCACCCTTCGAGCATATTACTTCTGAGCTGAGGAGGATTGTCAACCCGACATTGGCCCACCAGAAATCATGTCAATGAACCAGATGACGGGTCATGCAATGATAGACTTCTCGAGCCCTTAGATAGTGGGTTGAGTCATCGTTTGTATGGATAATGACTCGTTTGCCACAAATGACACCAGATGTTTCGGGATGTTTTCTCACCACAGAAGTTGTTGAAGGAGGGTCTGGATGTAGTTGCTGATGTAGAGGAAGTGGGTAGATTTCTGGACGCTAGACGAGCTAACCTCGGGCTGATGGGGCCCAGAGCCGAGCTATGGAGGTCAGGTATAAGCTATCTCCCAGCTTTATTCAACATAGGAAGCTTGTCAGGAGGTCAGATCTGTGGCCCGACCAAATTCCCAACGATGCTTAAGTCAGTGGATGACTAAGAAAGGCTCGGTGGAACAATGTTCCACCATTGGGAGGTCGTCTGCTAGTCCTCTGGCCGAGCAATGGATGAAATGTAAAGTATGTGGATCAGATGTTAAGTATAAGAATACCTGAGGGTATCGTCTTAGAGATTCGTCACGTCTCTCATTATTTGAGGGACTATTTATAGGCGATGGTCTTTTGGGTGTCGTTTCGGAGTAACATTAAGCATTGAAGATGTTTTATTGTCTTTGGCCTAAGCTGTCGCTCTTGATGGTGAGCTAAACGACTAGTCATTGAATGTCCTCATTGATGGAGAGCGTTACAGTCGGCATTGATAGAGGATCCTAACAGTCAGCTCAACTGGTACTTCAAATGGAGTAACCATCAGCCTCATGTGAGGGTCATGGGGCTGTTAAGTCGTTGGCTTTACTGGGCTCTTGGGCTTTGATCAGCTCAAATAGAGAATTGAGACTTTAATGTGCTGGCCCAATGTAGTAACAACTACCGTCTTCATATTTCATTTGGATCACGTTTGGATTTTTGGAAGAAATAAACTAAAATGAGAGAAAAATGGAGATTAGTTTTTTTTGGAAATCCGCAGTTGGGTTTTGATTAGGGAGAGAAAGAGAATGAATGAGTCAAAAGTATAATGACACCTTTTTAATGGGAATTGATTTGTGCGCCCAACGTTTTACTGCGCACACATACCACTTATTTACAAGTTTGCCATTACTCTCGCGCACATACCACTTATTTACAAGTTTTCCACTGAAATTATTCCTACGCACAGACCAATTTCCAAAATTCCTAAAAAGCCTATAGGGTTCCGTCGAGATTTCGCCGAAGGAGGGAGCGGGGGATGTGGGCTAGGGCCGGAGGGCTAGATAGGACGGAGAAGGGGGAGGGTGCTCTGGTGGTCGGAGGAGGGGTAGGGGGATGGCGGGGTGGACGAGGGGGGGTTGGGGAGGGCGGATGAGGGGGTGTGTGTTGGGGAGGTCGGAGGAGGGGGCGGGGGACAGGGACAGTGACAATGGGCATAGGAGGGGGCGAGCAAAGATGAAGAGGAGGGTTGTAGAGGTTGGAGGAGGGAGAGGGGGATGGGGAGGTTGGCAGGTGGGGGGGGGGGGGGGGGGGGGGGGGGGGGGGGGGGGTGCAAAGAAGGGGGCTGGGGAGGTCGGAGAAGGGGGAGGAGGCTAGAGTGGTCGGAGGATGCTGGGGAAGCGGGGGGGAGGGGGCTGTGGGCTATGGAGGATGGGTGGGCGGCGGAGGGTGGCTGGGGACGAGTGGGATGGGCGGCAGGGGTTGGGGGGAGGGAAAATAAGGACGGCCACCAACGCTTCCTCCTCCTCGTCGACGGTGGCGGACAGTGGTGGAGTAAAACAGAGGGTACGTGTGTGGGGTAAAATAGGAAAATATTTGGGTATGTGTGCGTGGCAAACTTGTAAATAAGTGGTATGTACGCAGAGCAAAATGGTGAGTGCACAAATCAATTCCCTTTTTAGATTTCATATGGGTTAAGCCCGATATTTTGATGTGATTTTAAGTTACAGGTTTTAAAAATTAGGGTTTTTCGTATATTA
Source organism: Scilla litardierei (assembly GCA_030789695.1). Classification (NCBI taxonomy): domain Eukaryota; kingdom Viridiplantae; phylum Streptophyta; class Magnoliopsida; order Asparagales; family Asparagaceae; genus Scilla; species Scilla litardierei. Next base: position 344,399,898 of record CM061133.1, on the reverse strand, counting down.
TTCCCCCAAAAAACGTCTAATTTGAAAAGAGTCCTCCAAATAATAGCTTTTGCCGGGAGGTCCACCAATTCACCTAACTCACGCGAAAAGAGTCCCCATGGTTAATTTGAAGAGAATATTCTGTCTCTTCTAACAGAAAATACAAAGTGACCGTTATATCCCTACCTCCTTCTTCCTCATCCAGCACACTAACCCATTGATCTGCTTTTGGGGTGGAAAAATGACTGTTTTTTGAGCAAGAGCAATCTGTTCTCGGCCCTCTCCATCTCCGCCCCATCATCCCCCGCCCCCATCATCCCCCGCTGACATCATCCACTCGGCCCTCTCCATCTCCTCCCATGACCTCGAAACCACCATATCCTTATCCCAATCCATCCTCTCCTCCTCCCAATCCAACTACGCCAGCAAGAACGCCGCCTGAACTGCCTCGACCACCTCTCCCTCTCATCCCATCGCCTTTCCGCAACCCCACCGTCCCTCTAGCCGCCGTCGTCCCTTTCCAACACCCGAGTTAGCCCTAGTTTTGGGGAGAGGAGAAGTGGTTATCGGGTTAAGAATGGGTTATCGGGTTTAAACCTTACCTAAACTGCACCTTAACTAGACCCAAGTTAGCCATAGTTACGTTTTTATAGATTTCGTTAAAAGGGACTCTTTTCGCGTGAATTAGATGAATTGGGGGACCTCCCGGCAAAAGCTATTATTTGAGGGACTCTATTCAAATTAGACGTTTTTTTTTGGGAGAAGCATATACGAAAAACCCTAAAAATTATAAGAATGGTGGCATGCCCGGGGCTAGGGTCCAAGCTGGGCCTAACGTTGGCCTCGGTCTCGACTCCAAAATTTTTTTTGGCATCAATATGAAATTTCTAACCCCAATCTTATTTATGCAAGAGCCAGGCTGGGCCTAACGCCGGCTCCGGCCCCAAAAAAATTTCGGCCCTCAATAAAAGCCCTACCACCAATCTTATTTTTGCAAGAGCTAAGATGAGGGCAGGCTTTTTCATAGAAGGGTTCGGGGGCCATCGGGCCGGTCCCAGCCCATTTTCATCCCAGTCCAAATGAGGGGATTAAATCTTGTAATTATTCCGGTCGGCACGGTGATGCCGGTCCGGGCTCCATATCCGCAGCTCTTAAATTAAACGAGCAATCCAAATACGCGTTCCTTAAAGACCAAGTTAGTTACAACGACAAAATCCCAATCCCAATTTCCCAGTCCCAACAAGCATACGCCCCCTTTTTCCTTTATCATCATCATCATCATCATCATCTCTCGCGATGATCGTCGACGAAACGGAGGAGGAGCAGCACCACGATCTCTCCGACGACTCCGACTACGCCGCCTCTATCCAGCAGGTACTGGTCATCGTCGCTGGTCCCGTCGGCGATTACGAATCTTTCGTATGATTCGCGCCCGTTCGTTCATTCGTTTCGTTTTCTTGATTGATTGGTCTCTTGAAGGGGCTGGGCGGCAGTATTCGGTTGGATTCCGGTGAGATGGGGGGATTCGATGAGAACGCCGATTTCGAGGTCGTCTATTCCAAGGAGAACGTCGCGATCCACCCCACGCAGCTCGCGTCTGAGAGGATCAGCGGCCGCTTGCGCCTCGTCAAGCAGCGATCCGATGTTTTCTTGGTTATTTTCTTTCTTTCTTTCTTTCTGAAATTGGGGATGTGTTTGGTGTTATTTGTAAAATCCGCGAGAGATTCCTTTTGTTTTAATTACTCGTTTTCATAATTATTTGTAATCGAAGTATTACCTTTGACTAAAAATTGGACGAGCTTGCCAAAGTTGGCGCTATATCATGCATTATATTGGTTTCTTTTCGGCAAATTTTGACATAGATTTGACAAAATAGTGCTTAAATTGCATTTCTTGTATACTTTACATATTTTTTAAAAGGTCTGCCATTTTAGGCAATTCAATCATTTTTGGTTTTCTATGGTATAATGAGATTTTGCGTCTTATCATACTGTTAAATCCTGTTGCTAATAAATAGTTGATACATGTATTTCGCATTTATATGATATTTTAGTAAATGGATATTTGATTGTTTTTGCATGTTTACAGACATGGACACCCTATAAGCCTGGTTATGATCGGGTTGACTCATTTGGGCGCAACTCGAGCTTAGGGACAGTAGCAAAAGGTTAAACATTTTTATTTATTTTATGTACATTACTTTTAGGGTGTATTATGTTACACTTGTGCATATATAAGTTTTTATAATAGTTCTGAATGTGAATTGTATTGCAGATAGAAACCTATATAGCATCAAGGATGTGCCTTTAAGTGATATACATTCTATTCGTAGGCATACACCTCCGCTTGGCTGGCAATACATAATTATTGTCCTATCATCAGGTAAACTGACTTCATTATCATTATTGTCATTTTCTTTTATTTGAAGTATACCTCTGGATCCTTCTTTCTTTTGCGATTGTTCCATTCAGCTCTAAGGAGCTAATTTTTGGATTGAGTTTTCATTAATGAACCTTTTGTTTGGCTATTTTTGCGTACCTTTGTGAAACACGCTAGTTACCATTTATCATTTATGAATATGCCACTAGAAACAACTTCCCACTCCAGCTACTTGCAATAGTCCCTTTGACATCATATAAATTTAGAGGAAAAGTAAAATGGAGCTGACAACAAGGAAGTTATAAATTATTATGGTGTCTAGTTAAACATAAAGTTCTCGATGCTAGTTTGGCAGGTTTTATTGTGATACGTCTATCTGTGATAACCATTGAATCAAGATCAGGATTTCGATTAGAAGTGTGGCCCTATGTGATGTGAGGTAGACAATCTCTTCTCTTTAGGTTTGCCATGTATTCTGTGAATGAACGGGATTTATGATATGTGTCCCTAACAAATTTCTTGTTTGGATGTTAGTCTCCAGTAAAATCATATTTAGGTATTAGTGCCCCACAAGTTGAGGTTCATTTGATATTAGTCCCTTTGTAATTTATTTTGACCAAATCCCATAATAAATTATAGTCCTAATCTAGTTGTTATCAAGTTGTAAGCTTATCAAGCTATAATTTCTCCCCGCCTTTATTTCAACCTATCAACCTTCTTTTCATTTGGAAGCGTACCAAAAGCATTGGAGATCTTGCCTAATTCTAGGGTCTAATAACTCTCTCTCAGCCATTGCAATACTTACATGGTTCGTCACCCTTCCATAGGAGATATCTTTAATACCGAAAGGGATTTAATTTTGGAGATAAAGCATCCTACCACCCAATAATCTTTAATTTACTCGATAAAAGAAAGAGATGTGGGCATATGGGAGGGTTAATTGGAGTAGTGTGAGGGACTTTTCTTTTGGGTTGGAAAAGGTCGTGGCTTAGTATTGAACATGCGAACTCCCATTTTCAGCCCAACACCTTTACTAATGAGCTAGGTCTGACTAGCGAGGGACAATTTCATGTTAGGGTTGGAGTTAATTAGACTCTTGATTTGTGTGGCGAGATGAGATATAATTTTGGTCTCAGATTTTGAAGTTAGGTGAGTTGGACTGGGCTAACTAGATGAAAGTGATAAAAAGGAGAATTTTTCTTTGGAGGATGGGTGGGCTACAGAAAGGAGTTAAAAATGAATAAAAGGAAACAAGAAGATTGTTGGGTTTACAATAATGGAGGGGGACAAGGGCAGTAAGGTGCTAGTGTAGAAATTAGGGAATAATAAATATCCATAATTTTTAAGCAGATTATTTGATCCAAGGACGTGTAACAAGTGATCTACATGTTGTGGTGGACTAATATCCAAATATGGTAGTGTGGTAACTAATAACGAAATATGAGATTGGTTAAAGATCTATATAATATATCATAAAACTCCTTGAATGAATCTGGATAAGTAATGAAGACATTTGTATTACATTTCTAAGGTGGAGATGAGAATATGAAGATATATCTCTTCATTTCATAGGCGTCAGTTTGGAGGGAAAGCTCCAAATGTACTTGGAGAAATGCGCGGACCATATTCTTTTATAACAGAGGTGAGAGGTGGGTGTTATAATGCTGTTAGTAGATTTTTGGATTGTGGAGCATGACATAATGGGATTTTTCTCAATTAGCATCCTATGAGTTTAGTTGTGTTGTGGGATAACTATTGAATCAAGATCTAAGACCATCTGTAGCATGCCGCTTGCAAGAGGATGGAGGTAGATAAGCTCTGTTTGGTAGACACGAACACGTGTGTTATAATCTGACGCGGACATGGGGTGTCGGACACACAGTCTTTCAAATCGTAGACACAAGGATATTGGTATATATGCATGTTTTTACTGCATTACCATATATTTAACCCATGTAAGTGTATATATTTGATTGTTTACGAAAGTTCCTACCCCATATATCCATCTGCCTTTGTCTAAAGGAGGTGTAACCATTTCATCTTTGCATGTTATCTTTGCATATTGTTAAGGTGAATAAAGGTTTAGGATTTTTAGAAGTGTTTGATATGGATAAACATGCGTGTTGTGTCCAAAAGTGTCGGACATGACAACTTTTAGCGAAGAGAAGTGACCTACACATCATGGTAGGCGTAGATAGAATTAAATTTTAAACATGTGTTAATGCAAGTAAATTACTAAACAAATGGCGAAAGTATAATTGGTTAAATAAATAAATGAAAAGCCTTATAATTATTCTTATTCAAGTTCAAACAGAAGGGTCCGCCCACTTGCTTTTTTCCACCTTTCTTTTTCTTCCCACAAGAAATTGTTGTAGGTTGTACATTTATATTTGTATTTTTAAAATTTAAATTCATAACATACTTCATACGCAATCTATGATAAATCATTTGTAAAGCTTGTATGCAACAGCCTATGAAGATGAGCATGCCAGGTGATTTCTAGACTTTAGATTGATAGGTTGAGACAATGCTTGCTTTTACTTTGCCCATTTTCCTTTTTCTTGCAATACATGTTAAAATATGCGATGAAATAGGGAAGTGCTCTTTTAATTTACATTTCTGTAGTATTGCCGGATGGCTACATGTGGCTACTCGAGGCTTCAAGGCCTCTCTAGTTATCTATATAGAGATGAAGATCGAGCATAGCTATAAAGAACATGATCATATAATATTTACCTATGTTACTAACAAGCTACATTTGTCTAGGTACTTCTGATGCATGTTCAGGTCAACATGTAGTTAGACTTTGAAGATCGATTTAAATATTACGAACACTTATGATACTGCATTCTGTTCTTGCACGTCATTGCTGATTACAACATCGATTAATTCTCTTTTTCCATCTGTTAATATATTTGAAGGAAAAAGAGTGGCTTGTGATTGGCCACGGAATTTAATTGTGTCTGGTTCCTAACCCAGTAGGCTACTGCATGTTTTGCGTCTTATGTTGCATCCTCCTTATGAATTTTTGATAGCCAGAATATCTTTATGCAAAACCATGCAAATCATAGTGTTACACTTTTCAACCTTTGTATTGGACCATCTCTTTTTTAAAATCATTATATGCAAATGCATGACTACAACAGTGTAGGTGTTTGTACTCTCCGCTTTCTGGGTCTTTTGTTTCCATTAACGAATGACCATTCCCAATGATGTATGTGTTGCATGCGCTTTGTCAATTCAAGATAACAAGTTCAGTTCATTTCTATATTGATGTAGAGTAAAATGCAGGACTGGCATATCCTCCACTTTACTTCTACACTGGAGGGGTACGAGAATTTCTTGCAACATTGAAACAGCATGTGCTTATTGCCAGGTTCATTTCTTGTTTCTTTTCAATTACTTGTACCTTGTAATTTACTACAATTACCCTTTCCATCCAAAAATTAGTGGCTTTGAACTTGAACGTCCATATGCATTGCCTCGTGAATGAGTGATACATTATGGCATGGAACCCTTGCGTCTGTGGACATGCATAGATGGATAAGTTCAAAGTCAGTTGGTGGATTTGAGAATCTGTGTATTTTTCTTCCTGGGATGCAGCAGGCTGCTTATTGTCGATGCTAATTAATAATGGCATTTTTCAGGTCCGCAGATAATGCAAATGTCTTTCTTGTGAATAATCTTCAGGATCCTCTTCAGGTGCATACTTTTAACTACTTAACTTCTTGTGCCTTCATAATTTAGGAGAGGAGTTTGTCAATCATACTGTTGAGCTGCTTGTCCAGGAGACTCCGCTAGCTGCTTGTCCAGGAGACTCCACTTTAAGTAGCTGAGCATCTAGAATATATGTACATTTATCCATCTCCTAGGCTGAGTGTAGTGCCATATGATTTGCCTCGTGACTGCATCAATTATGCAGGACTAGATTACTTTATAATGGTTCCATTTTGCATGCATGTGGATGCACTTACCACCATGAGGGAACAAGGTGAGAAGGGTGAAAATAAGGTCTTTCCATAATGCCACGGAGGACTTGGTTATTCTAAAACCCTTAAACTCCCTATCTTCCCTTACCTATTCACTTCTCTTATTTAGATAAGTCTGTGGAGCTTTTCTTTTCTTTTCTCTTTTTAATTGGGGTGTGATTAAAATCTTTAAATCTTTTTTCCCAATTTTATTCGTATATTTGGTTTTCCTACTTCTTTTTGTGTTTTTTGTTTTGTTTGTTTTGTTTTCAGCAGGGAGTTGATTTATTGCATGTTTTATTTAGGACTGATTTGATTGATGTTATGATGTTGCATTCAATTCCTCCTATTGATTTTTTGTATCTGCTGCCCTTATGTGAGATTTTGCATGTCTATGGGAAGACATGACTCTCCTGCTGAGAATGATTTTTTGAGGGAAGGATGGGGTCGCAAACTCGCGCCTCCCATCACACTTTATTGATTATAACAGTTGTTACATCTTAATCCAAGCAATACACTGACTGAAAGAATATTGCCCAAAAGTTTAAAAACAACCATTATTTATAAGAGTAAACATCATAAAACTCCCCACAACAATAGCAGCCAAAAACAAAATAAAGACAACACAAACAATACAAATAGTTACTTCAGAAAAATGAAATCAACACCATCAGCTGTCTTGCTGTCAATTGGCTAAGTAGCAAGTGGAAGTGATAAAGAACCAGGTAGCTAAGGCACAAAAATGAGAGCATACAGATAAAAAATCAAAGAGGAAACATAAACCGGAGAACCCATCGCACTGTAAGCTCTCAAGCAGAAGATTCAGATGCCGACATATTTTTTAAGATAGGTGGTTGGTTAAGACTAGTACCAACATCATCATCCAAACTGTGAGTAGATACACCAACCCAACAATAGTAAGGAGGAGACTCCACTTCAGTGCTATTCCATGTCATTAACATTCAAATCAGCTTCATCCTCCACGTACACATTAGTAGTAGATTCATCAAGATGCATACAAGCTTTTTTCTCCCAGCAGTTTCATGATGTCCCAATCTCTTAGCAAGCAATCTCTTCTGCTTAGAGGCATATTACCTATTCAAAAAGAAACATGCAGCCAATCTTTTCAATAAGTGAAAGTGAGTATTTTTTTAAAGGAATACATGGTATTCATCTCTTGTCGGATACACCATATGGTGGCTATAACGGTTATGTCCCATTCTAAACGTGATAAACTTTGAAGCATGATGTTGTCTCCAATCTGATCGAAGACTAAAGAAATTGCCTACTTTTGTAGCAATGTTGACATAGACTCAACCATGTGCTTTTTACAAAACACCAATGAAGAAATAGGTGTTAATAATAAGTGTGTTAATGAATATCTTTCCCTTTACTACAAAGAACATTGATTATCATACTGAAATCTCTTTCCTGGTAAGATATCAGTAGTGTTCATACTTCGATATTTAGAGGAATAAGAAGCTTCCAGGTGTAATAATCAATGCCTGACTTTATACTGCCAAAGTAGCTTCCAGATTGGCCACGTCCCATGACACTGAATGAGTTATGAGGGTTCTTGGGGATCACAAGGTATTACCAGAAGTTTGTTAAGGGGTACAATATGATTGCATGGTCATTGACAAAACAGCTGAAGAAAGACAACTTCCATTAGGTGAAGAGTCGACTCAGGCCTTTGATCCTTGAAGCGAGTCATGACTAACGTTTCAGTGTTAGCCTTGCCTGATTTCAGCCACCCTTTCATCGTGGAAACAGATGTTTCGGGATATGGTCTAAGAGGAAAGTATTGATGCAGGACCAGCGACCAGTGACATATTTCAGTCAGGTTTTAACTGTGAGGGCTTGTCTCAAGTCAGTCTATGAGCACGAGCTTATGTCAATCGTCTTGGTGGTTGAGATGCGGCGGCCATACCTGTTGGGATGTCGTTTCATTGTTCGGATGGACCAAAGGAGTCTCAAGTTCTTATTAGAGTAGTGTATGGCGACAGAGGAACACCAGTGTTGGCTCTCTAAGCTGATGGGATATGACTTTGAGATCCAGTACAGGCAGGGATTGGAAAATAAGGCGACCAACATCTTCAGACGAGGGAGGAACCACATTTGACATCTTTACCCGTTCCCGTAGTGCTTGATTGGAAACCCTTGTTACAGGAGATTGAGGCAGACGAGGGGCCTCAGGCTGCACTATTGACGGGGTACCTGGGCTACTCACTGGACGGTCAGCAGTTGTTATATCTGGGATGGCTCGTATTACCTCAGACATCTATCCATATTTACTACTAAAGTTTCATGGGAGTGCCATTCGGGGGACACTCTAGAGTCCTGAAGACTTACTGCCCTTTGGCAACGGAGATATATTAGATGAGAATGAAGAAGGATGTGGCGAAAATGGTGGCTAGTTGCGATGTCTGTTAACGTCACAAATCCATGGCAATTGCGCCTAGTGGATTGCTACAATCGTTGGCTTTGTCGACCTGGGGTTGTGAGGAAGTCATGATGAACTTCATTGAATGGTTGCATCGATTAGAAGGATTCTCCATCATCTTTTTTGTGGTGGACAGTCTCAACAAATATGTGCATTTTGTGACCCTTCGGTGTTTTACGTTTATACACTGCTATGACTGTAGTAGCCATTTTTATACGAGAGATGGTGCGCTTGCATGTGATTCCAGAGTCGATTGTGTCTGATCGCGATCACGTCTTCTTAAGTCATTTTTGAAGGGAGTTCTTAAGGATGCATGAGATAGTCTTGAAACAGAGCACGACATATCACCCTTAAACAGACGGCCCGTTGGAAGTGGTGAACAGGAGCATAGAAACAATACATATGGTGTTTCGTGTTCGAGACATTGAAACAATGTGCGAAATGGTTAGCTTGGATAGAGTATTGGTATAACATTTTATATTACACGGCATCCCAGACCATCCCTTTTAAGATCTTATATCGGCGAGGTCCTCCGCACTTGCTGCATTATGGCCCCAGTTCCACATCAGTGTCACAATTTGAGCAGTATTTGAAGAAGATGGATATGGTGTTATAGGAGCTAAAGCAACATTTGACGAGGGTGCAACATGTCAGGAAGAAATATGTGGATGGCCACATGAGGGATATTCAGTTTGCAGTGGGTGACTGGGTTTATCTGAGATCCTTGGTACACAGGAGGAACGAGAAGTTAGCATCACGATATTTTGGGTCTTACGAGGTCGAAGCTAGGATTAGGAAGGTGGCTTCTTGGTTGAAATTGTCGCCAACCTCTGATATACACATAGTCTTTCATGTCTCACAGTTCCGTTAGGAAATTGATGATCACACACCTTTGCCATATTTACCGTCGACCTTGACTGATGACATGAAAGTAATGCTCGAATCGTCTGAATTGAAAGGTGTACGCTAATGAGGTTCAGGTACCAAAGAAGTGTTAATCCATTCAATGTACCTTCAAGAATATGAAGTGATGTGTGAGCCGTTCGGCGCGACCCAACAACAATTTCTATAATTCCGACAATCTGTCTCTTTGGGAGGGGAGTAATGTTAGGCCGATCGATCCTTACATATAAGCGACGACTCAAAAATAAGAGGAAAGTTTAATGTAGTTCTTTTGGCTAATTACTTAATTAGGGAAGGTTATTGTATAAATAAGAGGGGAGGGGCCATTAGGGTTTATGCTGAATATTGTGAGAGATTATTAGTCTATTAGTTAGTTTAGATTATTGAGAGAGAATTGGACTTCCTCTTGAATTGGAGGCTCTAATTGGAGGCTGTATCTTGTTAGATCCAAACCATAGTCAATGAAAAAAATCATCTTTTGTCCTCATTTTACCCTAATTCCTATCACTTTATCTTTAATTATTTTTATTCAAATATTAAAGTTTCTAACTATTAATGAAAACATTATAAATATGAAAGTTGGGAATCATTGTGATATACACTCTTCTTTAGTCATTATAAAGAAGTTCATCACTTCATAAATATGGTCACTTAGAAATAATTTGAAACATTCTTAAAATTTAGAAGGAAGTTCATTGGAATTGATTTGTGTGTTTGTTAAAAAATTGGTCAGACAATTCCTGGAAGTAGTTCCTAATGGTTTGGCTGATCAATTTCAGATACTAATCATTCAAAAGTAGTTGGTCCATGCAGAAGTTTTATTCAAATTATGATTGTAGTGGAAATTTTTTTGCATTTCTTTGCCTACATATTCTTCCATCTTATCTCCATTTTCATTTTGATTATGTAGCATTTATGAATTTAACAAATCATTTGCATTTGTTAGATTTATTATGATAGCGCTTAAGTGTCAACTACCAGTTTTTGTACAAGTAGCTATCAGCTTTAGGTCTGGATTGTATCTTTTTCTCAAAATAGCAAATAGAAACAACTTATTACGGGACCTCTAATTAGAGTTGAACATAATTTGGTAATTTGTGAAGGAAATAGCTAGTTCATTTATTAATCATTATTATCATTTGTTTGGGTTATAATTCTTAACGTTGAACATGATATGACAAAATGTAAAGTTATCAGTAATGTAAAGTTGAGTAATGTAAAGTTGACTGATAACGATGTTTTAAATTTATTTATAATATGATGGTATGGTTATTAACAATAATTTCACGGTATCTTTCTATTCCTATAGATGCAAAATGTTGCGAAAAAGGATAATGAGGATTTGGTTATACAAAAATGTGTAAGATAAATAGAGGCATTATCGAACCATTTATCGGAATGGGATTCTCTAACCGGGAGAAAATGTAGGAATTTTATAACCAATATACTTAAGGGATATGACAATCGTAGGGGTTACACAGATTGTTAGGGAAAGAAAGATGTAATTATAAAATAAATGTTTGTGCGATAAGGAATGCCACAAATATATGAAGGATAAATGCAAAGACGGAAAGCATGTGCATCGCCAAGCCTACACAAGAGTATGATGCAAAGTGCGGATGGTTATTGTACTTGCTAGATGCCCGAAGAATTAAATCGTTTGAAAATTTGATGATCATATCGGACATCCGTTAACAAACCTGAGTAAAATTATGAAACATCATTTGCATCAAACATTTCATCGAGCTTTTCTGTGTGCAATATGCTTATTGATTGTCTTGGTGGTAAAGGATTACGCTCCTTTACTATTTGCAAGGTTGTAAATATCGGGTGTGGAGGTGAATATGACTTCTTTACTATGCAATAATGCTAACTCATCTCAGAATTAAACGGAAAAGTAACATTAGAGTGTGTCTTAATCATTCATTATTTTCAAAATATGATGGATTCCAATTTGTAATGTTACTTTGCAACAGAATTAGATCACGATCAATCAATGAAAAGTGTTTTTTTGGTAGATGGAAGAGCTATAACTGCTTATTTGCAATTCGGAGATGTCGTTTCATTTGATTGTACATACAAACCAAAAATTTGATGTCACCATATGTGCCATTTATTGACGTTAATTTTCATAAACAATCTACACTTTTTGGATGCACACTACTAGCAGATATTCTAGACGATATGTACATGGTTATTTAATGAATGATGTAAATGCATGTCGCGTATAGCACCCTCACCAATCATTGTGGATGAAGGTAAGGCCGTGTCACACAATTCTTAAGTTTTTTCTCGGGCACCACATCATTATTGTTCATTGCATTTTCAAAGAAATGCTTTATAAATTTTTTAATTAATGCAAAATACACGAGTAAATTTTTGCGAAGTACAAGAAATGGTATGGTATTATGGTATGGTATTGGGTAGTATCGACGAGAAGTTTGAGAAGCATTGGGAAGAAATGAGAAATATATATTGCTTGGATGCAAAAAAATTGGCTAACATATTTGTATAATTGTCTAGATCATTGGATTTTATTATTTGTAAAGAACTCCTTTACTATCGGTATGACATTTACTCAATGAAGCGAGGACATCACTGCAAATTTTGATGGTTATGTGAATGCACAAATCAAATTAAATGAATTTGTAAAGAAATATAAGTATGTAGTAGGAGCTCATCGAGCATGATTTTAAGAGTACCGACTAAATTCAAATATTCAGCACATCACACCTAATTGAAAATCAAGCTAGAAATTGCTATGCAAGGAATACACATTTGATTTCTTTCAAGGAGAGTTGAAGGAAAGTGGCTACACGTTTCATAAACTTATCAAAGGATGGCCAATGATTGAAAAGGATGAAAGCAAAAATACGTGAGCTTGTGATGAAACAATTTATTGCACATGTGCCAAGTACGAAATGGAAGGAATATTATGTAGACATAGCATACACATTTTAGTGAAGAAACAAGTTGCAACAACTAAAACAAAATATATTATGAGACGGTGGATGAAAGATGCTGGACATGGTCATGGAGTGGTTAGAAGTAGCAATCCAAATATTAAATGCCAACTTGCAATTATAAAACATTGTGCACTTTGAGCAAAATGCAATAAAGCCTTCGAAGGGGAGACATCATACAATATGCTTCATAATGAGCTTATGATGAGCTTGATAACATGATTGACGAGTTTGTGGAAAAAGTCAAAATTTTAAGGAGAAAGAATGTGACTAGCTGTTATTTTCCTTGCAACATCCTTACTTAACCACTGAACATTCTTACCCACGAAGGAGAGTTTTGAGACCCTCCTTCAGATAACGAAAAGAAAGCTAACTTTCATTAAGATTAAGATGCATCTATGAATTTTCGCTAATTATACTAATTCACTATGAAACTCGGGTTCCTAGTGGGAATCTGTGGCGTGTTTTGATAACCGATCCTAATAGATATAAGAGTGGCGTCTTACATATATAAACAAACATGCAAAGGGATTTTAGAACAGACGCGAGATTCAACAATAAGATGGAGGTGGTGTCTCTCAGCCTCACCCTCGGATTTCCTTGCTATTCATCTTCTTATGGAGAAGAAGAGGAGCTGAAGAAGACGGATCGTCTCAACCATGCAGGCGGCGGCGGGATCGGCTCTCAAGGGCGGCCTTCGGAGGGTACAGTGGGATCAAGTGAGGAGAATGGATTGCAGGGACCTTTGATCCAGTGTCATCCTTGTTTCCCGACGACGAGAGGATAATGTTGCTTGATCAAATGAGTAGCGGCGACGGTAACAACACGAAGTATCAAGAACATACTTCAGAGTCGGCGGTAGGATTGAGCAACAAGCTGAAAGAGTCCGTCCCCTTGATGCCAGGCTCATCATCCTTTTCGGGGGAAGAAACAAAGCTGATTGGCAGTCGGAAGCGTAAGTGCTGCGAGTTTTTCAGACCCTTTAAGAAGCAGACGGCAACGACGGCATCAGTATTCACCGCGAACCCCATCATGCAGGAAGATGATCCGACCGAGCTATATCATAAGAACGCAATGGCAAGGGGGAATGAAGCTTTGCCTATAGAGAAACGGACGTATCACCGCCCATATAAGAAGCTTCATTCGACAGGGAACACGGCACCAAGATGGTGGCTGGAGACGTCGTTTTGGATGGGAGTGACCCGCCCCACATTTTGCATAAGCAAGAAGGCCACCCAAACCGATACGAACCCAAACCAGCACCGGTTCCAGCTGACAAAGGCCGACATAGCCAAAGCCGCACCGCTTGTGCAGGCACTCGCCCGGAAGGCTGAAACTGCGCCAGTGGAAGTGGAAGTCTTGGACAGGCACGAAGGAGAAAGAATTTGATGGCCTTGCATATGCTAGCAATAATATGCATACTTCATATATATTGTTTTTAGAACAAACAATTCAAATCATTGTCCGTGACCCAAATTGTCCGATAGTAACTAAAGGTCGACCGGTACAAGATAGTGGAATTAAATTTGAAATTGAGATAACAGAAGAAAAAGATATTTAAAAACAAAAAAACTTACATATATTGGAAGCAAAAGGTTTAGGGGTTATATCTAATTCACCACGATATTCCTAGAAAGGACATCCTTATCCACGAAGGAGAGTTTTGAGACCATCCTTCCTTCAGATAACGAAAAAAAAGCTAACTTTCATTAAGATGCATCTATAAATTTTCCTCACTTGATCCCACCGTACCCTCCAAAGGCCGCCCTTAAGAGCCGATGCCTCCGCCTCCGCCGCCTTCTTCACGATTGAGACGATCCGTCTTCTTAAGCTCCTCTTCTTCTCCATAAGAAGATGAATAGCACGGAAATCTGAGGGGGAGGCTGAGAGACACGCCTCCATCTTCTTGTTGAATCTCGCATCTATTCTAAAATCCCCTTGCATGTTTGTTTATATATGTAAGAAGCCACTCCTATATCTATTAGGATCGGTTATCAAAACACGCCACTGATTCCCACTAGGAAACCGAGTTTCATGTTGAATTAGATATAATCAGCAAAAATTTATAGATGCATCTTAATGAAAGTTAGCTTTCTTTTTGTTATCTGAAGGAAGGAGGGTCTCATAGCTCTCATTCGTGGATAAGGATGTCCTTTATAGGAGTTTCATGGCGAATTAGATATAACCCCTAAACCTTTTGCTCCCAATATATATAAGTTTATTTGTGTTTTAAATATCTTTTTCTTGTGTTATCTCTATTTCAAATTTAATTCCACTAGCTTGTACCGGTCGACCTTTAGGTACTACCGGACAATTTGGGTCACGGACAATGATTTGAATTGCTTGTTCTAAAAACAATATATATGAAGTATGCATATTATTGCTAGCATATGCTAGGCCGTCACATTCTTTCTCATTCGTGCCTATCCAAGACTTCCACTTTCACTGACACGGTTTCAGCCTTCCGGGCAAGTGCCTGCAGAGGCGGTGCGTCTTTGGCTATGTCGGCCTTTTTCAGCTGGAACCGCTGCTGGTTTGGGTTCGTATCGGTTTGGGTGGCCTTCTTACTTATGCAAAACGTGGGGCGGGTCACTCCCATTCGAAACGCCGTCTCCAGCTACCCTCTTGGTGCCGCGTTCCCTGTCGAATGAAGCTTCTTGTACGGGCGGTGATACGTCCGTTTCTCTAGAGGCAAAGCTTTCTTCCCCTTTGCCATTGCGTTCTTATGATATAGCTCGGTCGGATCATCTTCCTGCATGATGGGGTTTGCGGTGAATACCGCTGTCGTCGTTGCCGTCTGCTTCTTGAAGGGTCTGAAAAACTCGCAGAACTTACGCATCCAACTGCCAATCAGCTTCGTTTCTTCCCTCGAAAAGGAGGATGAGCCTGGCATCTAGGGACCTGACTCTTTTAGCTTGTTGCTCGATCCTACCGCTAACTCTGAAGTATGTTCTTGATACTCCGTGTTGTTGCCGTCGCCGCTACTCATTTGATCAAGCAACATTATCCTCTCGTCGTCGGGAAACAAGGATGACACTGGGGTCAAAAAGGTCCTTGCAGCCCATTCTCCTTACTTGATCCCACCGTACTCTCTGAAGGCCGCCCTTGAGAGCCGCCGCCGCCGCCGCCTGCATGGTTGAGACGATCCGTCTTCTTCAGCTCCTCCTCTTCTCCATAAGAAGATGAATAACAAAGAAATCCGAGGGTGAGGCTGAGAGACACCGCCTTCATCTTCTTGTTGAATCTCGCGCCTGTTCTAAAATCCCCTTGCATGTTTGTTTATATATGTAAGAAGCCACTCCTATATCTATTAGGATCGGTTATCGAAACACGCCACCGATTCCCACTAGGAAACCGAGTTTCATGGTGAATTAGATATAATCAGCGAAAATTTATAGATGCATCTTAATCTTAATGAAAGTTAGCTTTCTTTTCGTTATCTGAAGGAAGGAGGGTCTCAAAACTCTCCTTCGTGGGTAAGGTGTTAGTGGTTGAGTAAGGATGTTGCAAGGAAAATGATAACTAGTCATTCGTGGGTTGCCTTTTTTCCCCTTAGAAAGGACTGTTTTTGTTGCAAAATTGACTTGTCAATTGTGCTCTTTTACCCAACCACTGGATCATGGGTTAAGATTGGTATTATTTCCTGAAAAAAGAGTTATCTTCAATTTCACAACTGGCATTTATAGCCTTGCAAATGGTAAAAGTGTGTAATCCTTTACCTTCAAGCAGTCAATACGTTTTTACACACCGGAGCTCGATGAAGTATTTGATGGCTCAATGAAGTATATGATGCACTGAAGTATATGATGCGATTGATGTTTCATAATTTCACTCATGATGATTAACAGATGTCAGATGTGATCATCATCAAATTTTCGAAGCCTATGTCAAGTGCACCAGCCATCAGCGCTTTGTGTCCAACTCTTGTATCGGCTTGATGGTGCACATTGTTTCATTCATGGCATATATTTGTGGCCTTATCGCACACAAACATTCTTGTTAAAATTGCAGCTTTCCTTCTTAATCTATTCGTGTGACCCTTGCTAATGCTAAATCTTTTAAGCTTATCATATGCATTATAAAAGCCGTTGCTCTTCTCATGGATAAAGAATCATATTTCGACGTATGGTTCAAGAATGTCTCTCTTTGTCTTACACATTTGTCCAACCATTGCTCTTCTTCATATCATTTTACATCTGTAGAGATAGAAAGATATCCTAAATTGTTGTGAATAACTAAACTGTCATATTGTTAATAAATTTAAGCCATCCTTATTAGCTAACTTCACATTTTATTATATAACTTCAAAGAATTATAACCTAAACAATAATAATGATTAATAAATAAATTAGCTATTTTAGTTACATTGGCACATTATTTAATCATGTTCACGTCTAATTAGAGGCACTTAGAGGAACTGTAATAAGTCATTTCTTTGTCATTTTGAGAAAGAGAGATCTTTAAGACCTCAAAACTGGTCGCTACTTGTATAGAAACTAGAAATAACCCGTGCACAAAGTGCACTGACACCCCAAAAACCAACCCACACAATCAGGACGCGGAACCCACACGGGTGTTTCGATGAGTGCAAAAACGGGTGAAAATGAGAAGGGTGGGTTTGAGTGTATGTATTGTCTTGTGGTTATTGGTTTTTTCATTGTGGGTGTGATTTTGGAAGTTTTGGGTTTGGGTGTGATTTGGGGGGTTGGGTGGGGTTTTGAGTTTTTTGGGTTTTAGATTTAAGGAATCTGTCCCATGTGGCGATGTGACATTGCCACATAGGACAAATTTAAAAACAGCCCTCAATTGTAATAAGGATTATTGTTTGACACTTACAATGACTCTAATAGATGCTAAAGATTTGGTAAATTTATAAATGTGGCATAATCAAAATGAAAAAAGAGACGAGGTGGAAGAATGTGTAGGCAAAGAAGTACAAAATTTTAACAAGTACAACCATAATTTGGATAAAAAATCTGCTATTTTAAATGATTATTATCAAAAATTGATTGGCTAAACCAACCAGTATTTACTTTCAAGAATTATTTGACCAATTGATTAACCAAGCCACAAATCGCTTCTGACGAATGTTAAACTTATTTTTTGAATTTTAAGAATGTCACATTATTTCCAAGTGACCAGATTTATGAAGTGTTGAACTTCTTTATAATGTCTAATCAAGATTATATATTATAATGATTTCCTACTTTTCGAATTACGACATTTTCATCAATAGTAACTAAATTTAATATATGAAAAAAATCATGACAGATTAAAAAATATCTAACCTGTGAACTAGTCAAATATGCCTCTTTAATTCCAAATAGTTTTTGGACAATGGCTCCAATTCTTGACCTTCAAATGCGAGACCGTTATTATCCTTGATGTCATTCATAGTAGCCTGGCTCCCCACTACAACAAAGGCACATTTGAACTCGTCGTTTGATCATTTAAGCCTATTTAAGTCTTAATTTGTTTGATGAAAGAGGAAAGAAGAGAGGAAAAGATGGTGGTGGAGGGGGCTTGGTGGTGGAGGGGGGCTTGGTCGTGGTTGTTGGTTCTTAGTCTCCACGGGAGGAGAAAAATAAGACAATAGAATGAATCCGAGATACGAGATGGTCACAGAATTTTAGGGATTTGCTTGTGGATGGTAACAAGAAAGAGGAGGATGCGAAGATGGACGTGCTTGTGGATGTGAAGCAACCATGCTCCAGCAGACAAGGGCCGCAAAGTTCGCGGATGATAGAGGAGGCCACGATGGAGGTTCTTATAGGTGAGGATTTAAATATCGGATATCGGTATCGTATCAGATACCTAATTTTCATATCACATATCAGATATATGGGGATATATCTGGGATACGCGTCAATATCAGGTTGCTCATATTGGACAGTTAAATATACAAATTTTATTAACTAGATTATTTGAAATATTATAAATATCCACGTTTGTTTATATTAGCAAAACATCATCAATAGAATCAAGTAAAGTTACAATAACACATCAAGTAATCAGTATCACTACAAATTAACAAAAGATTAAAATTTAAAATATTGAATGAATAAAAAATGTATTAAACGATTAACAGAAAGCGTGATCTACCCACATTCTTTAACATGCTCATTATTTGTTTGTCTCTTGTAGTTGTACTTCAACATCTTCTGCCTCAGATGCCTCAGATGTAGAAATATCATCTGAAGATGAATTTGATAAAGATCCTAAAATTTCCTCCTCAAGCATTTGCTTCTTCACCTTCCCTTTTGATGATGCAATGGCTTTTTCTTTCTTTGAAGTCTTTAACCTTTGGCTATCTCTTGGTGTTGGATCAACCCACATCATGTCTTCAACTTGCTATCATGTTAACCTTTATCCAAAAAAGACTTCATCATTATCCTATCATATGAATCAATAGAAGTATTAGCTTCATCGTTATGGAACAAGCAAATAGAGAATCAGTGTTTTAGCAAATTTTTCTTTCAGTTAAGCATTGAATTTAACATAAAATAAGTCTTTTAATTTATCAATGCTTACTCTATTACTTCTTTTCCTTATTAATCTGCTAATGAAAATACAATAGACAATTAGACATCATAAGAAATGAGTATCGGATGATATAAAAGAAAACTAAGTTTTTTACATTTTACCATTTAAAAAACACTCTAATTTTTTTCACATCCACTCGAGCCAGTGGTTAATCCCAAAATCATCATTGCCATTTTCTTCAGATCTGGAGCCGTGCCACCATGCAATAGCCACCAATTTATTGAAAATAAAAAACCAAATTAAAATTCTTTTTAGTTAATTTAACGTTAAAATATTAAAAACTAATATAATATGAAATTAATCGTAGTATATTAGCTATACATGGATCAAGTGAAGGATTTTTAGCTTGTCTTTGCGCTTTGATTTTGATACAAAGGTGCTAATTTTGTCTTACATATCAGGATCATGGGCATACAGCCTAAAGATGAACTTTCTAAATTCATCAGCAAAAGCACCATCTTTATCAATAGCCTTTTGTTTTTGATAATGAAAGTATGGGGTCAACTAATGACCTGCCATATAAAAATAAGCCTTCAACTTATTCCATATTTTATCAATTAGCACTGAGAACAGCTTGAATTTTTCTTTATCATGCTTTAAATTCAACGCGATCTTATTCTTGCACATCTCCAAGTCTCTGTATAATGAATAATCCCAACATCGATGCAGTGTCACTATCTGGCCGTCGAAGAACGTTCACAATTGGCTTTAAAATGTTTAAAGCGAGTGTAACATTCTTTTAAAAATGAACGACTATTGATGATCTTATAGATCTACATAGTACAAAGTTAACCAAAAACATTAATTAGCTAGTTAACTATAATAATATGCGCATTAAATTAGATTAGATTAGATATTTGATTTTTACCTTTTTAGTTGAGCAGTATTGGAGAACTTCAACTCCTCACATTCTCTTGTAAGCTAATGATACAAATGCTGTAGAAAACTAAGTAATCACATGCCTAACAAGATCGTCCACTATCTTCACACTCATCACATCAAGAACGATCGTATGCGGGATACATGTAGACATTGACAACTCTAGCATCCAAAATAGCATTTTGAATATGCTTAATCATCCTAATATCATGTAACAAGAGATTCACTGTGCGTGCGGCACATGAAGTCGAAAAAATAGATGGCCATCTTGTAGCTAACAACTTCGCTGCAGTCACATTGTTAGATGCATTGCCGGTCACTATTTGCATAACAAATTGCTCTCCTAACTTTTCAGTTGCATTTTTGGGATATTGACACCCCCAGTGAATTTTGATGATACACAAGTGATATATGCACTAATTTATTTCAAGTGTGTATATGAATTGATAAATAATTTTATAGCCATGAAGATCAAATGAAATGAACAGCTCAAATAAAGGACTTGAAAGCCATGCTCAAGAAGTTTATCTTAGAGCCAATGAATGGAGCAAATGATGACTCAACCAAGGACTCAAGATCAAGACTAAGATGGCTCAAGTCAAAGAAAGAAGATCAAGAGCTAAAGATGTGTGTTTGTGTAAAGTTATAGTCTAAAATGTTAATGCCACATAAAAATATTTGAAAAATGGGGTTTAAATGTTTTTAACTATATAATATCTTAATATAATTTTTATAAAATATTTTCAAGTAATTTTATTGAAGAAAAACTCCAACATCAAGAAATAGTCGACTATCTAAAACAGATAGCGACTATTGTCGGGAGAATTTTACCCAGAACTCTCGGGTTTTTGACATAGTCGACGATCACTCTGAATAGTTGACTATATTGGAAAATACCCGACTATCAACTGAAATAGCCGACTATCTGGGTCAACTCTCAACTTGCTTTTATGTAAACTGGATTTTAAATTTTACTAGCATTTAGCTAGTCGTTTGAGGAGACTTTTTGAGCTGATTTAAGCTATTTTTACTTTATAAGTGGCCATGCCTTCAGAGGGTTTTACACATAAAATATTATTCATTTCAAAATCATTCTATTCCTCAAAAGCTCTCAAAGCTCTCTCATTTTCAAAATTGTTCTTTTTGGTCATTGATTTAAATTCTGTTGTGCTTAATTTTTCAGATATTCTTCTCTTTTATTTCTGGCATAATACTAACTTGATTTGATCTCCAAAGCTTGTAGCTTTTATTTTTGAGATTCAAATTTCAAGTTTTTATTTTTGATCTGTGTCATTCACTTATAATTTTTCAAAGATCAAAGTCTTGATTATTG
This sequence comes from Scilla litardierei, assembly GCA_030789695.1. NCBI lineage: Eukaryota > Viridiplantae > Streptophyta > Magnoliopsida > Asparagales > Asparagaceae > Scilla > Scilla litardierei. The sequence goes on along the minus strand of CM061133.1, from coordinate 344,378,508 downwards.
ATCTCTAAAAGCACAAAATGCTACTATTTTAGAGACTCAATTTCAAGCTATTCTTTTTAATCAAGTTTAAGCTTAAGTTCAATCCTTTTAATTTGATCAAAAGAATTTTGTACTTTCTCAAGTTTAAGCCAATCCTTTTAATTTGATCAAAAGAATTTTGTACTTTCATGCATATATTCACACACATATATATTCACACATATATATGCGTGAATTTATATTATTCACACATATATATTCACAAGTTTAGCCACAATATTCACACATATATATTATTGGCTATAAGAATCTTGTACTTTCATTTTCATATTTTGTAAAGTCTTTGAATAAGAATTGTAATTCATGTGTGAAGGAAAGGTGTTGTGTTGTATTGGAAATTCCTAGTTGGGTTGTAACTAGGCGTTGGAAATTCTTAGCAAGTGGAACTATATGGTTGTACGAAGTCATCTTCGTTGCGTTGAGGCAAGGTTGCTCTTGGTTGAGAGCTAGTGGATCAGTTGCTGGACGTAGGTCAAGGTTGGGTCGAACCAGGGTAAAAATCATTGTGTTTGTGCTGTGATTTTCTCTCTCTCATCTCTTATACTCGCTTGTAATCTTTTTATTCCACTGTTATCTCTTTTATATCATTACAAGCTTGCAATCGTGTTGATTAAGTACCAAGCTAGGTTACTCTGCTTGGAGACTTAGGCAACGTTAAAGAAGGGTTTTAATTTATCGAAGAATTATTGTTACTTAGGCAACGTTAAAAAATCAACCTCAAGCTTACTTATTTACATGTTTGCTCTAGGGGATTTTCGCCTATAACCCTTAAGGTTTTTGCATTTATCCTTTTATCCCCGACGATAGTGAAACATACACCCAGACTTCTTATCACTTTTCGTTTGCGCGCGTGCACCGCATCTTGTTCGGGGGGTTTGGCTCCGTGCACAAAGTGCATGGGTTATTACTAGTGTGTATATATATAATATGAAAATTAAGTATATGAACATTAGGTGCAGGAAATTTCCTATACCGACCTTATAAAACTTTTAACTTCTAATCTTTTTTCCAATGATCAATACCGTTCATCTTGATATACACATCATAGATCATGAACGTACTAAAAATCTTGATATACACAGCATAGATGATGAAGATACTAAAAATCAAGTGAATCTAATGCTATTTGATACTCGATCCGATTTTTACAAATTCAATAGTTTTAGAATAGAATTTTTTGTAACGGGCCAATCGAGAGTCAAATCCCCTTAGGGTACACCCATATTTGGAATTTTAGGGTTTTAGAATGTGTACACCAATCTTAAACAAAACAAATGTGAAAATTTAGTGGACTATGATGTTTTTGATTGACGGTGTAGGAAATTTCCTACCCCGAATGCCCATATACCTTAACCTCTGAATATATATAGATATGTGATGTCAGCACATGAAAATTCCTTTGCGCTGCACTGAAATATTAAAAATTCGAATTTTAAGGGTTGTTGATCGCGTCCGGATGTGCACCCGAAAAACGACTTGTAGTCTTACCGCAAACACACGATGTGGCGGCGAGCGGGTATCGAACTCAGGGAGGACAAATGACAGTGTCTTATTCCAATCAACTAGCTATCAAGAGAACAAGAATAGTTTGGTGTAATAGTCACAATCATTCAATAGCAGAGAAATATCAATATAATAAAAAGCGTCTAGGGATAGGAATCCCCACTACAGACCGTCTCTCATCCTTGTGATTCATAAATTTCATTGTTGCTAAACTTGAACATAGGTGAACTAGTCGCAACTTAATGTAGAACCAAGCTCACGCTCTCGCGCTATTGCCGGTCTATAGCAAACCTAGGGTAGTGCCTACTCTCGTGCAAACTCTAGCCTAAGCCGCTAGCGTAAAGAACGACATCATTGTTCAATCGTATCTCGAGCCCACACAAACTCGAGCTACGATCTAGGTTGTGATAGTTCTTATCCGTCCAATCTCTTGCAAACGAATATTAGTATAGATTCACAATTAAAAATCCTAGCTTTGGTCCAATCTCTTGCAAACCAAATCTAGAGAAATCCAATTGTTAATCTAAATCGAATATGTAGGCCTTCCTATCAATTGGGATCCAATCTCTTGCAAATCCCAATCGATATGAATGCCTAGATACCCGTAATCAATTGATCACAACGTAACCATTATCAATTCTAGCAACAAATCTACAAATTCATCACAATTCAGAAATCGGGTCCATAGGGTTCATCCCAATGCCCTAGGACGACGGCACTACTCACTAAACATCATGCAAATCTCAGAAATAACAACAATGATCATGGCACAATTCATTGCAAAAGAGAAATAATGCATAAAAATTGAGTTTTTAATAAGAATAGACAAACCAATGTTAACGTCAACGATCTCCAGCTGAGATTTCACAAAAGAGTAGCCGTCTAAATCCTAAAAGAAAGTCTAAAAATTAATGTTTAAGTCTCTCCTAAACTAGGGTAAAAACAGGGTTTAAATACACTCTAAAATCGTCCAAAAAATCGTGACCAAACTGCCCCTGCGTAGCTCAGAATTCGCAGCCCTAACAGCAGTCGGAGAGGGTCACTCGGCCGAGTGACCCCGACTGAGTGACAAACCCTGCATAAAAATAGCAACTTTGGGTGTTTCAGGGTCTGTCTTCGGGGTGGCTAGGCCGAGTGGACTTCTTCACTCGGCCGAGTGAGCATTCATGCTCGGCCGAGTGGGCCTCCTCAGGATCTCTAAAAATTCCAGTAACTTGGGCCTTTTCTCTGGACGAATTCCCTGTACCACTCGGGCGAGTGAACTTTCTCACTCGGCCGAATGGGCTTCTTTTGTTCAGCCGAGTATACGCTAAAAATATCCTGTGCGTATCCGTTCTGTTCGGCCGAGTATGGCTTTTTGTTCGGCCGAGTGAGTGGTCTACTCGGCCGAGTGGTGTGCTGTTGAGCTCATTCTTTCTTCTTTTCGCCTCCTTGTCGCTCCTATTGATTTCCTTCTTCTTCCGCTCATCCTCTATCGTTGATAAGTCCTCGAATGAGCCGTGGACGACATTCCTAAGCGAGTGTAAATCCTTTAATCTCAAATTCGCTCCAGATCGCTCTATATTTCCTGAAATTCGACAAAAACAAGAAATAGTGAAAAGCAACGTAATATCGTCGAATAATCGTGAAAAACGCAATATGGGCGATCAAAACGTCATGAAAACAAGCAGAAAAAAGGTGTAAAATATGGAGTGATCAAAATCCCCCAAGCTTACCTCTTACTCGTTCTCGAGGAAGATAAGTAAAAGGCGAATCCGACGGAAAAAATTATAAAAATGAAAAATGAAAGAAATAGAAAATAAATAAGGAAAGAAAGCAAAGAGAGAGGTGCTAGATCATTTTCTCAGGACGTGTGGTTCGATTACTCATATAGCATACGTCGAATATAAAACACATGCCAAAGATTTTTATCTCGATATCATGATATAAGGATGCATTCAGTGTTCTAAATATCGGTCCGATATCCGATATATCGGCCGCAATATCGGTTTTATCACTAGGCCGATACGATATGGGCTTATATATTGCAGTTTCCGATATTTGGGGAAATATCTCCGCAATATCGGGCTGCGGCCGATATTGCGGCCGATATATCCCTTTGAAATATCGGCCGCAATTCATAGTTTTTTAAAAACAAAATTATCGTGTCGGTCCACTAAAAAGTGGATCCGACCGGAGTCACCTGACCCAATCATTTACTTAAAACGACGATAGGCATCAGGATTTTTGTGAGATAATTGCTGCTTTGCCCTAATTCTAATCACACTGATCCGCTCCTCTCGACGCTCCGCTCCTTACACCGCTCCGCTCAGCCCCGACCGGTGAAAATTTCCAACAATCGATTGAGCTTCAACGTCTGGCATTCAATCTTTGCAGGGAAGTGTTTTCTGATCAAGTTGAGTAGTTAAGCCCTTTTTTCAGTTTTACATTTTTTCGGTTTTTAATTTTTTTTCCCTTACAGTATTGGGTTTTTTTCCATCGATCGAGCTTTTGACATCCGACGTTCGATCTTTGCAAGAAATTTTTCGATCAAGATTAGTACTTACTACATAGTATTCTTTACCTTTTTCATTTTTTTTTTCATTTTTTTCATTTTCTGAATTTTTTCAGTTGGTTTTTTTAGTCTAGCGTTTGTTCTTAAGAGGGTTTTCCGATCAAGGTGAGAATTCTTTCCCGTTTTTACATTTATACAATTTTTTCAACTTTTCAATTTTCATCTTCACACTGTTAATAATGATTCACATGAATCATATATTGTAGGTATTTAACTCGTTTGGTTTGTGACCACTTAAAGAAATATTCCACCAAGTGGATGGCCGTATTCACGTTTAATGAGATAAGTATACACAAAATATACTTTTATTTGAGTTTCTATAGTTTATATTTTCTTAGACTCCTATGCTTTTATTTGACATCATTTTTAGCCTCTGATATGACACTCCGATATTAAGTCAATATACCCGATATTCATGTTTAACGAGATAAGTATAACCAAAACATACTTTTATTTGAATTAGTATAGTTTTATCTTCTTAGATACATCTATGCTGAGATATGTCATAATTTTTAAGCCTCCGATATGACACTCTGATATTTAGTCAATATCCCCGATATATCCCCGATATCCGCAATCCGATATCAAATTTACTAGGCCGATACGCGATCGATATCCGATATTTAGAACACTGGATGCATTAAAAATAGAAAACCCGAGAACATCAAAACAATATGAAATATGGAATCGTTCTAGAATTAACATCGTCTGATGCATCTAAAGCGGTATACATAATCATAGACCGCACATTTGTTAATTGAATGCTTTCTATTTGGAGTATAAGAGATATCACACAATATGGATCAATAATAATAGAAAGGTATGGTTTTCATGAAATGCATGCTAAGTTTCAATTCCTGGATTTCGTAAAACTTTTAGTAATCTCACCGAGTATAGAAAATTACCTAGCTTAGGTTGTCATGCACAATCAAGTAGTCACTCTCTCACACATCATTGGATCCTCTCCCCAAAGCTTATCTATAAGCGTGGTGGCATAAGATAAATCAATAAGTACATTCCCCATTTTTGGAGCTCCAATAAAAATAAAAACAAAAGAGAGAAGAAAGAGAGAAAGAGTATGAGATGGGATCATGTATAAGCTTCTTTTCTCTTTTCTTTTCTTTTTCTCAAATTTTTTTTCTTTTTTTCTTTTTCTTTTTCATAGCGTATATACATCGGAGATCCCAAATCAAAAGATAAAAAGATATACATGTATTTTTTTCTTTTTGATTTTGGGGGTATTGGAGCATGGAATTTAATAGCGGGGAAATGCCAATATAGGATCCGCTAAAGGGAGATTCACCAATGAATATAAGTATAGAAATAATGCTCAAGATATGTGGAGAAAGAAATGTATGTAACACTCGGTTCACTCTATAGGACGTGCACGAAAACTTTCAGTAGAGTAATGTAATCTACTCAGTTTAATCTCAGAAAGTAAACTAATCCACTTATATCAACCTAGTATACATTCATTCAACCTGAAAGTGAAGCGTACAGTTTTCATGCAATAAGAAGTGATATAAGAAAAGAAAGCAGTACTCCAGATATAAGCGATCAATGCGTGAAGCTTGGTGTGTTTTCTACGAAGAGTATACATATAAATTATCAGACTCAGCTAATGAAAGAATTTCATCCATATTCATACATGAAAGTGCGGGTTACTATCTAGAATGCATAGCAAGACATAGCATATGATATCTGAAATAAGAACTATGGCATGACAAGATAGTATGCATATAGAGATGAGCTGATACCACGTCATCATCATCATCACAGAAAAATCATCTCTAGCAAAAAGATGAAAGAGATAAGGATAAAAGAAAATAGAACTACCTGTACAATGCAGCACACTCAAGAAATAGAAAAAGCGTGATGCATGATAAAAAACGAAAAAGTGGGTGAAAATAGGTGTGAAAACGACGAAATGTGGGAAAATAAAATAAAATGCGACAAAAATGAAAAGTGTGAGAACTCACTCCCCCAAGATAAAGTGCACAGTGTCCTCAATGTGCGAAGTGTGGCACACCGAGAGAAAAAATATGGGAGGGGAGGGTGAGGATGCATGCATGATGGGAAAAAAATGAAAGGAAATGATATGAGAATGCAGGTGATGCATGCAGAGATCAAAAATAGTGCAGATATGAGTGTCCCCAAAAAGTACTCCCTCTTTCCCAAACAGATATAGACAGATATGACCAAAATGTGAACAAAACAGTGTGTGGAGGGGGTGCAAAATCAACAGGCTCACAAAAAAATATCCAGCATAGCGAGACATCAAAAATATGGAAGACATCCAGTGTGTGCCTAAGGGGGTGGGAGTGCACCAGCACCGTCCTGTGGCGGAGGTGGTGGGCAAGGTGGACGCTGGGTGGGTGTGGGTGGCGGAGGCAGTCGGGCAAGGATTTGGCTCAGGCAAGCATTAATACTAGGCAGTAAAGCGACCTGCCTCTCCACGGCGCCGACAGTAGCGGAGAGAGCCCTAAAGTCTCCTCTTAGTCCACTAACTGCCCCTCTAGGGCACGAAGGTGCAGAACTAGAGTGTCGGGGGAAGGTGGAGAGGAGGGACGAACAAATGAAGCACGGGGCTGTCTCGCACGGCTACGGTAAAGTATGGGTGCGACAGTGGGGTGGTGCGGGGGTGCTGCGCTCGCTAAGTGATGCCCAGCCTCTGTGTGAGGCTGAGACGCAGGAAGAGTAGAAGAGGATGGAGCGGCAGCAGAAGTGGAAGTGGTGGCGAACGACGAGGCGGGCAGAGAGGTCAGTGACACAGACGTGGGGACAGACGTCACTACGCTCTCGGAAAATATAGCGGCAGTGGAGATAGTGATGTCGACGACTGGGGAGGTCGTGAAATGTGAAGGAAAAGACTCCCCAGGGGTCGAGAACAAAAATGAGGACATGGTCTCTACCACGGAAGTAAAAGAAGGCTCGTCGCACTCAACTATGGTGGGGGGACGCTCGGGGCTGACAGCAGAAATGGGATCTATCGACATGGGCACAGTGGTGGTGGTGTGGGTGGACTCAGCTAAAGTGCTCCCGACATTAACAGACGTGTGGACAGAGGTGTCGGGAGGTGCAGACGAAGCAAGCGCGGGCTGAGGGATGGATCACAGGGTCAAGGGGTGGAAGGAGGGGCTCCTGCTGAGCACCCTCAGGCTCAAGCACGTACGCGGCGGGGATGAGAAGATCCATCGGTGGAATCCACTCCCCGCCCGCTGGTCCAATATGCGTCCGAGAAGGGCTCGGGAGAATCATGTAATCTGCCTGTGGGGACCGTGCAGCCACACTCAGTGGCGCTGACCATGAGGACGCAACATCCTCATCCGGGCCATGACATTTATGGAAAGTGAGGTGGGGCGCGGTGGTCTCAGCAAGCCAGCTGGGAGGTCAACTCCGCACAAAAGGGCCAAGAGGGTATCAGACCGTCGCAGCAAATAGGCGTCCGAGCGCCGACAGAAATAATGAGGCGATCGATGTACCAACTGGCAATATCGATCTCTATGGCGGGGACCAAAACGTCATCTCCATCAAAAACCCTAGAACGTGTCATCGCATAGAGCATGCAGAGCTCTGGCGTCGACAACGTTCCGGGCTCGTACCTTGCAAGAAAAGTGGTCGCCATAAGGCGCTGTGCAATGCGGAGGCACGGGTGGACGACGGCAGAGGCCTTGGCACAACTAGGGTCAAAGGCGAGGGGTGATCCTTTAATCCGTGTCCAGAAAGCGTGGGTGTCGAATGACGGGGGTGGGATGTGCGTGGGGCTGTAAGCGCGGTCTGGGTCAGGGACAGCGGGCCACTGGAAGAATGCTCGGAGCATGTCAAGAGTGACCTGGCACTCCTGATCCATCAGGCGAAATGAGCATCCTCCAGGGGTCCGCTCAATAGAGCTAAGGACCTCTAGTGTCGGTCGGATATAAGTGTCCGCCGACACCGACAAGAAATCACGCCACCCCACGACATACAACTGGAGTAGCCCTTCTAGGACCCCTAGGCGCTCGAAGTCAGCAAGGTGTGCAAACCTAGTGGGGTACGATCGAGCGATGGGAGATACGCTCAAATCTGACGCGCTGGGCGTCATCTCGGAACGTAATCCCCATCGCATCGAACGCGGGGGCAGGCTGTGCAGGTGGTGGAACGGGTGTGGTAGGAGGCAGCTGTGTGGGTGGTGGTGGGCTAGGTGGAGGGGAGTCCGCCCTAGCGGAAGAGGAGCCATGATCACGTGACTTCTTCCGCTTGGAAGCGGGCTCCCGAGTGCGTAGCCTAAGGCGAGGCGGCATATGTGCCGCGAGGCGTGCCCAACCCGAATGAAAATGCGAAGTGCTATATAATGAAACGAGTATACCTGAGCACGACGCGAGTGCAAAATATGTAGAGTGCGAAGAAATCACCTCCTCCGTGAAGCTCTGGAGCGTCCTGTATCTTTCCCAAGCTCCCCCAAGCTAACCTGAAAAGCAAACAATCAAATCAGCAAATGATAATCAATATACATGGGGAAGATATGGGATAATAGATATATATGTGAATTAATTTGGATTTGGGGCGCAATGGGCGTACGGATTGGGATAATGGAGAAGAAAACGAATTTGGGGCGAAATGAGGATGACCAGCGACAGGGGAGGCTGCGTTGACGACGATCTGCGGCGGGGCGACGCCGGCGACGTCCGGCGATGGGTCGTCGGTCGGCGGCGAGGTGCTCGGGCGTGGGAAGCGGCTACTCGGGCGGGAGATGGTGAATGGGCTCGGGCGCTGGGCGAAACGATTTGGGGTTTTTTTTGGTTTTTTCGGAATTCGCGCAGCCCGCAGCGCTCATATAGGAATGTTGCGACTCGGCCGAGTCACGAGTTCACTCGACCGAGTGGGACTATGTAATAAAATTTTTAAATATCTCCCACAAGTTACGACTCGGTCGAGTTGATTTTTCCACTCGGCTGAATGGACAAGTTTCACTCGGCCGAGTGGCATGGCCACTCAGCAACTTTTAGAGCGTGGAGGGTATCAGATTCACTCGGCCGAGTGACAAGTCACTCGCCCGAGTGGCAAATTATACTGTAAATCGCAGAAAATAACAGAGAGTTGGTTTGTAGGATCTTTCCTGATCGGTACTCTACTCGGTCGAGTAGAGTCTTTGCTCGTCCGAGTGACATGTCACTCGGCCGAGTGGCTTCCTGTTTTCTGCAACGGCTCTATGTTTTCGCGCCACTTTCTGTTTTTCTTCCTCCCGGCAGTCTCTTCCTTCTCCTGGGGTCTGAGCGCGTTCCTGGAGCGCTCTACCTTGCCATGGCTATCCTCCATATGAATGATTTCTCGTTCTCCATCTCCTGTCATTAAAAATAGAGCCCGTTGTCACGATTTTTATAGACGCTAGACTCTAAACACTAAGAAAAATCTAAAATAAAAATAAAAATCAACTAAAAATGATATAAAACCGTCGGGTTGCCTCCCGACAAGTGCTCGTTTAAAGTCATGAGCTTGATCCCTTATGATTTTCGTTTAGCGCGTGATGTTGGGCGCATGCGAGATGCGCCCGTCAAATTTGCCGGAAAGGCCACTTGGATTTGGTTGTTGATGCTCGTGGGCTTTCCTCGGCGTCCCCTCATCATGGGTAGTGTTGGGAGATAAGTCCACCAAGCTTGAGCTTGTACAAATCTTCTTTTTCACCGGTGACACCGATCTTTTATTCGGCGAAGCTTTCTTCGAATTGTTGGCCGTTGAGAGCTTGCAAAGCTCCCTTATCCTCGCGACATCAGCGTCGTCTTTATCATCGGCCGTAGAGCTATCCGGAGGGTCCTCCAACTTTTCTTCAATGCTAGAAGTTTGGCCTTCTTCAAGGTCGTCATCATGTAGAGCGCCAATGGAATGTGGAATGGCTTCATCGATTACCTCGTTAAGGAGGTCCACATAATCCAATTCCTCTTGGTAGGGCATATGCTTCATGGCTTTGGGTATGTGGAGCTCAACCTTGATGTTCCCGACATTCAAAGATAAAGTACATTCTCTCACGTCGACTATAACGCCGGCGGTGGCTAAGAACGGGCGTCCAAGAATAAGTGATGTGTCGCCCTCCTCCTTGATGTCCATAATGACGAAGTCGCAAGGCAAGCAAATACCTCCCGGCACTTGGAGCGGAATATTCTCCGCAATCCTTACCGGCCTAGTAACCTGACCATCCGCGAGTTGTATTCTCATGTCCGTTGGCTTCAAGTCGGTCCCCGTATTTAATTTCCGAAACATGCTAAGGGGCATTAGGCTCACACTTGCTCCCAAGTCCACTAAAGCTTTTTGTAGTGGTACTCCTCCATGTGTGCATGAGATGCGAAAGCTTTCGGGATCTTTGAATTTTGTCGGCTCCTTTTCCCTCCGGGTGAACCAAGTTCCTTGCTCGGCAAGCATTATTTTCTCCTTTCTTTTCTTTCCCGATATTAAGTCCTTCAAGAACTTGGCATATGACGGGATCTCTACTATAGCGTCCAAGAAAGGTATATTGAGGCTAACTCCCCTCAAGTATTCAAGGAACTTGGTGAGCCTCTTCTCAATCTTGGCTCTTGCCAACCGTTGTGGAAAGGGCACCGGTGGCATGTATGTGCGCTCCTCATTAGGCTTCTTAACTTCAGAATTTCCACCGTCTTGCGGCTCTTTTGTGCTCTCCTCTTCAATAGCCGGCTCTTTATCGTCCAAAATCTCTACCACGGGCTCCTTGGTTTGGACCATGGCGGGAGTAGTATCCTTCCCACCCCTAGTAGTAACCGCCACCACCGCATTTATGTGGCCGGTATTGCTCCGTGGATTGGGCTCCGGTTGAGCCAGCAATTGTTGAGTGTTTTTGTTAATCTACGCAAGTTGCTCTCCAAGTTGCGCAACGACGGTATTAAGCGAGTCTTGTTGCGCCGTCAACCTAGCATTTATTTTTCTTTGCTCCGCCATGAATTCCTCCACCCTAGCTTCATGATCCGATCTTGGTTGTGTTGTGGTGGGTTTGGAGCTCTCCAACATTGGTTATAACCCGGCGGCCTATATGGTCCCGCTTGTTGCCTAGGCGGTTAGTTTTGTTGTGGTGGGCCCCTCGGTTGGTATTGAGGTTGTGGAGGTGGATGCCTAGCTTGAGGTTGTTGCGGTGGCGGGTTTAGAGCCCCTTTATTATTTGCATACGAAAATCCCGGATGATTCCTTGCGGCCGGGTTGGCCCAATAACCGGAGTTCCCCGCAACGTATTGCACTTGTTCCAAGGCTCCTCCATGTTATCCTCCTACGAACATAGCTTGAGATTGGTCTTGCCAATCGCTCATATTGCCTCCCGGCGTAGATGTGACGGGAGTTCCATGCGGCTCGGTGATATACTTCTCCAATCTCTCCACGGCCTTGTGGAGAGAGTCAAACTTATTGGAAAGCTCTGCTACGGCCTTGGCCTCATATATGCTTGTTGGCTTCAAGGAGGCAGAAGATTGCCTTCGCTCGTTGCCCCATTGTTGATTATTAGAGGCCATCTCCTCTAATAGGGCCGTAGTTTCATCCGGTGTTTTGGATAGGATGGCTCCGTTGGCGGTTGCATCTATGATTTTCTTAGTGCCCGGTTGGAGTCTATTATAAAAGCTGTGTACTAGCTCACATGCTTTAATGCTGTGATGAGGGCACTGATGCCGAAGGTCTTTGAAGCGCTCCAATGCCTCGTATAGGGTCTCCTGCGGTCCTTGCTTGAAGGACATGAGTGCGCTCCTTATCTTCACTGTCTTAGATGGCGGGTAGAATTTATTAACAAAAGCACTGGCCAACTCATCCCACGTAGTGAAGATCCCTTCCGCTTGCGTCCTCAACCAATATAGAGCTTTGTCTCTGAGGGTGAATGGGAAGAGTCGCAATCGGATAGCATCGACGGAAACACCCGGCATTTGAAAGGTGGCGCACTTGGACAAGAATAGCTGAAGATGATAATGTGGATTCTCATGGGAGTTCCCATGGAATGGGTCTTGTTGCATTAAGACCACTAATCCCGTTTTGAGCTCAAAATTCTTATCCGCCGCCAACTCCGGCATAGCGATGGAAGAAGTAGTGGAAGAAGTCTTAGGTCGAAGCCTATATCTGATAGATATTATCCTCGCCATACGTGCCGCTAATTCTTCCGGTGTATCCGGTCGGTTCATACAATCGTCCTCTATGTTAAGTCTCTTCTCGGCTCTAATCCTCCTTTCGGTACGTTCGATCTCCGGATCAAATAATATATCCTCTGGATTCGCCGTTGATCTTGTGTACATGCACAGAAGAATAGAGCTTCGATGGAATTGTTAGCACGATAGAGGTGTAAAAAACAATAAAACAAAAAAGAAATAACTAGGTAAGGAAAATAAAACACTGTCGCCTCCACGGCAACGGCGCCAAAAACTTGATCGCGTCCGGATGTGCACCCGAAAAACGACTTGTAGTCTTACCGCAAGCGCACGGTGTAGCGGCGAGCGGGTATCGAACTCAGGGAGGACAAGTGACAGTGTCTTATTCCAATCACATAGCTATCAAGAGAACAAGAATAGTTTGGTGTAATAGTCACAATCGTTCAATAGCAGAGAAATATCAATATAATAAAAAGCGTCTTGGGATAGGAAATCCCTACTACGGACCGTCTCTCATCCTTGTGATTCATAAATTTCATTATTGCTAAACTTGAACATAGGTGAACTAGTCGCAACTTAATGTAGAACCAAGCTCACGCTCCTGCGCTATTACTGGTCTATAGCAAACCTAGGGTAGGGCCCACTCTCGTGCAAACCCTAGCCTAAGCCGCTAGCGTGAAGAACGACATCATTGTTCAATCGTATCTCAAGCCCACTCTCGTGCAAACTCGAGCTACGATCTAGGTTGTGATAGTTCTTATCCGTCAAATCTCTTGCAAACGAATATTAGTATAGATTCACAATTAAAAATCCTAGCTTTGGTCCAATCTCTTGCAAACCAAATCTAGAGAAATCCAATTGTCAATCTAAATCGAATATCTAGGCCTTCCTATCATTTGGGATCCAATCTCTTGCAAATCCCAATCAATATGAATTCATAGCTACCCGTAATCAATTGATCACAACGTAACCATTATCAATTCTAGCAACAAATCTACAAATTCATCACAATTCAGAAATCGGGTCCATAGGGTTCATCCCAATGCCCTAGGACGACGGCACTACTCACTAAACATCATGCAAATCTCAGAAATAACAATGATCATGGCACAATTCATTGCAAAAGAGAAATAATGCATAAAAATTGAGTTTTTAATAAGAATAGACAAACCAATGTTGACGCCAACGATCTCCAGCTGAGATTTCACAAAAGAGTAGCCGTCTAAATCCTAAAAGAAAGTCTAAAAATTAATGTTCAAGTCTCTCCTAAACTAGGGTAAAAACAGGGTTTAAATACACTCTAAAATCGTCCAAAAAATCGTGACCAAACTGCCCCTGCGCAGCCCAGAATTCGCAGCCTTAACAGCAGTCGGAGAGGGTCACTCGGCCGAGTGACCCTTGTCACTCGGCTGAGTGACAAACCCTGCAGAAAAACAGTAACTTTGGGTGTTTCAGGGTCTGTCTTCGGGGTGGCTAGGCCGAGTGGACTTCTTCACTCGGCCGAGTGAGCATTCATGCTTGGCCGAGTGGGCCTCCTCAGGATCTCTGAAAATTCCAGTAACTTGGGCCTTTTCTCTGGACGAATTCCCTGTACCACTCGGGCGAGTGAACTTTCTCACTCGGCCGAGTGGGCTTCCTTTGTTCGGCCGAGTATACGATAAAAATATCCTGTGCGTATCCGTTCTGTTCGGTCGAGTAGGGCTTTTTGTTCGGTCGAGTGAGTGGTCTACTCGGCCGAGTGGTGTGCTGTTGAGCTCATTCTTTCTTCTTTTCGCCTCCTTGTTGCTCCTATTGATTTCCTTCTTCTTCCGCTCATCCTCTATCGCTGATAAGTCCTCGAATGAGCCGTGGGCGACACTCCTAAGCGCGTGTAAATCCTTTGGTCTCAAATTTGCTCCAGATCGCTCCATATTTCCTGAAATTCGACAAAAATAAGAAATAGTGAAAAGCAACACAATATCGTCGAATAATCGTGAAAAACGCAATATAGGCGATCAAAACGTCATGAAAACATGCAGAAAAAAGGTGTAAAATATGGAGTGATCAATTGTACACGTTCTAAAATCCTGAAACCCCAAATGTAGGTGAACCCTATGGTACTTGACCCTTGATCCACCTGTTGAAATCGTTGAATTTGCAACATGAGATTGAGGTGCGTTGGATTTACGTGATTTTTGGTGTGGTGATCATCCAAGATATGTACAAAAATGCCCAAAAAAATTCAATTTTTTACAAAACTGACCATGAGCGCGGGAAATTTTCCTGCGCTGACAGCATATTTACATCACTCACACATACACACATGAACAAATTAAAGATTGGCTAGCCAAGGAGGAATTTTCTCCTTGGTTAGCTTACGCAACATCACATCCTTGTTTTTCGATGATTGGTTCCCTTCATTTTGATCTTCATGTTCTAAAACTACAAACCATCAATTTTCAAGTGAATCTAATGAATTTTACTCGTTTTATCTAGTTTTTGCAAAAAGTTCTTACTGCGAAATTGTTAAATTTGCGTGGGTTAACAAATCAGATTGAAGGAAAAAATAAAGTGGATGTGGTTTTGATGCCAGCAAAGGCGAAAATATCCTTCTTGGCTAGTTGACGTCCATGTATGTATAAGAACTAGTCATAACTCGTACCCGCGGGCACGACACATTTAAGATTTTTCCCCGCGAAATCTTTGTTCCCCAAAAAATTATTTGCACATCCAAAATTTAAAAGATCAACAAATTAGCATAAAAATATTTAGAGGCACATGCGCCTTTGGCACGGAACAACAAATTCAGCACGGACGCCTTCGGTGCGGTACAACAAATTAGCGTAAAAAATTTAATTTAGTTGGAGCTTTCGGTGCGGCACAACAAATTAATGTAAAAAAAATTTAGGGGCACGGGCGCATTCGGCGCGGAACAACAAATTTGGCGCGGGCACCTTCGGCGATGAACAATAAATTCGGCGCGGGTGCTTTTGGCGCAAAACAACAAATTAGCGTATAATAACAAATTCGGCGCGGGTGCTTTCGTCTCGGAACAACAAATTCGGCACGGAACAACAAATTCGGCGCAGAACAACAAATTAGTTCTGCACAAATTTCACTTTGCAGCATCTTCCTTGATGGTGGGCCCCGCGACCATTAAATTTCCCTGACCATTCGAGCTGATAATGTGAGTATGAAAAATGCATGCCAATGCATTAAACGTAAGTGCACTTACTCTGCTGCATTAAGTGCAAATGAGAGAGGGTGGCTAATGCATGCAAATTCATTAAACACAAATGCAGTAAGTGCACTTGCTTGTCCACAAAATGCATTAAATCCACGTAAATCCACGTATATATGTTGTCTACTACTATAAAGTTCCCCTTGTTCGGGGCTGAGATTTGCTACGCTTGAGGTAAGAGAGAGTCAGCTGCATTTTTCCATACAAATTTCAAAAAATTGAGTTTTCCAATCAAATGGATTCCCTTCCAAAACTTTTTCAAAGCTCATCTCAACTTTCCATTCCACAAGATCAAATCCCAGCCACTCTTTATCTTGTCCTAGTCAGCCCTAGGATTAAAAAACAGTTGTCAAATGAAATATAGATTTGCTACGCCCGAGGTAAGAGAGAATCAGATGCATTTTCCATACAAATTTCAAAAAATTAAGTTTTCCAACCAAATGGATTCCCTCCCAAAACTTTCTCAAAACTCATATCAACCTTTCATTTCCCAAGATCAAATTCCAGCCACTCTTTATCTTGTCCTAGTCAGCCCTAGGATTCAAAAACAGTTGTCAAATGTAATATAGACTAGTCATAACCCGTGCCCGCGGTCATGTTTCATTTAAGATTTCACCCCGTGAAATCTTCGTTCCCCAAAAAAATTATTTCCACAGCCAAAACTGCGCGGAACAACAAATTAGCGTAAAAATATTTAGTAGCACGGGCGCCTTCGGCGCGGAACAACAAATTCGGCGCGGGCGCATTCGGTGCGGAACAAATTAGCTTAAAAAAATTTAGCGGGCTTGGACGCCTTCGGTGCGGAACAACAAATTCGACGCGGGCGCCTTTGGTGCGTAACAACAAATTAGCATAAAATAATTTAGCGGACGCCTCCGACGCGGGAAATTATTCTCATCTTGTTGCCACATGCATCGAAGAGACGGTGGGCCCCGCGTTGAGGGAGAGATCATTTGATTTGCAGCATTAAATGCAAGTTAAAGTTTTTTTCCCACTGCATTAATTGCGTGCACTGTGCTATTCCCCAGAAACTTTCATTGCATAGAAACTTTCATTTCCCTAGAAATGTTTTTTCCACCAAAACTTTCTACAAAATCACATCTCAACCATTCATTCTTCAAGAATAAATTCAAGCCGTCTTTCTATTAACCTGTTTGTCATAGTCAGCTTGTCCTAGTCAGCTCTAGGATTCAAAAACAGTTGTCAAATGTAATATAAATATTTCCAAACCTTTCTTTAGCATGATTGCTTAATGAAATTAATATTTTTATGTAAAGTTAGTTTGGGCTCAGACTAGTTTCTGATTTTAAAAACTTGTCAAGAACCCAACGAAACTTTAATCCAGGTTTTTATTTTTTGTTTTTGGTCCATAACTGGCTTTGATTCAAACCCATTTAGATCACTGTTTGGTCGTGATCGGGTCAGCTCTCGTACATGCCTGCCCATCGTGCACTATGTCATGCCATGCTTCCCAAAATACTTGGAGAGTGAAACGAAACACCTGCGACATGTTTAAATCAAAGGAAATAATCGAATACTTTTTCTTTCTTTCTTTTTTCTATTCTTTTCCCTTTGATTTAAATATGCCTAGCGTAAATATAATACCACACTGATTCTCCATGCAACCATTTTAACAAGGAACAGAAACGATATCTAAAAAAAATCCCAATAGCATATAAAAGTTTCTCAAAAAAATAAGAGTACATTATTACAACTTGAATTTTAATGAAAAAGTGCGACAAATCTGATACAAAAATAGGTCCACAAAAATTGTTAATCAAAATAGAAAGAAATTATCTAAACTAATCCTGAGAACAATACTGCTCTTCTGCAGCTACCTGGTCAAAATGATTGCTCTCAAAATACTTGTCCTCTGAATCTGACCGACATTCACAAACAAACATGAATGTCGTCAGCGAGATAATCTCGGTAGGTCTCTAAGGAAAAACCAAATGATAATATAAAGATAAAAATAAAAGAAAATGGAAAAACGTACACACAATAAATAAAAATGATCAAAATCATGCAACAGAATATGGTATAATAAATCACATGTGAACAATAACGTAAAGAAAATCTATTAATGTCACCAACTGTAATGTCAAATGTGATGTGATGTCACTAATGTGTAGTGTCAAGCATAACATAGTGATCTAGCCTAAGTGTGTTAGTGATCTAGCCTAAGCGTGTGACTCATGCCCGAGAGTACGATATGCAATTTGGATGTTCCGTCTGCTCAGAATAGTGATCAATATGCACTAATAACATTTTCACACGTCCACTGGTCTACATCCATGGGTCAAATCTTTCTCAACGAAATTAGGGTCCGAACTGAAATCGTGGACCATCCTTCCCCACAGTTGTAATCTCGGCAACAACTGTGGGTCTTGAACAGTAAATAATATCCAACAATAGCTTCCTGCACCCACGGTATGATTATGGTCTTGAGGGGAAAATTGTCGGTTTCGCACCTTCGTGGCAATGAGTTACCTCAAAACCATTCATAAATCTCAATTTACAGTAGTTTTAAACCATATGTTATTAAATATATTATTATTATTTCTTTTTTTTCAATTCATTTCAATTTCAATTCTCATGTCATGAATTTCATCTAAGTCAAGGATAACAAAAGCCAAGATCAAATCAAGTATATCAATACATGTAAAAATAATCTCAATGTCAACTAATTTGTATCACCAAATCATGCAGGAAATAGAATGACAATCAAAGTCTAAAACATCACATTTTTTTAAAGCAAAATAGAGTCTTAAAGAGGAGCAACACGATTCAATAAATTGACTCAAGCACCTCTTCAAAAATCCTGAAAATTGTTGCCGAAAGGACTGCAGCTAAGGCCGCAAGGGTTGAAATCTGCAGCCGAATGCTGCAAGCGGCTATAGTCTCAGCTGCCCATAAGGAAGCAGTGTCACGGCCAGAGGCCATTGGGGAGAAGGGCAGCAGCCGTAGTTGCCAGAGGTAAGGGCACACAACAAGTTTTGCTGCTTGCTAAGGATGTAGCGGCCAAAACCCAGGGACAGGGCAGCGGCCAGATGGGTTGTCGTATGGGGGTTTATGGTGAGGGAGAAAACGACAGCAATCGCTAGGACAACTGTAAAGGAAAGCGGCACATCTATAGGAAAACAGTGAGACATGGCATGGCCACTGGTTGCAGAGTTGTCGCCACATGCATCAAAGCTACATGGGAGAAAGCTAGCAGCAAAGCTGCAGCTAAGCAGGGACAGCGTCCGACGGCCATAGGGGAAGAGGCACGACCATGAGGCCAGGGCTAAGGGGTATGGTCGAGAGCCAAGGGGGTCGGAGCGCATGAAAAACAAAGTATAGGTGCACAAAACAAGGGAAGAACCAAAGAATTAATCCAAACACCCAACGAGATTCACATAAGACATCAAATTTTCAATGATAACATGGTTTTTGCAAAATTCCTAACAATTTAAAATTTTAAACTCAAAATTATAATCAGAAAAACTGAAAATTTAAAGAAGAAAACATTGGAACGTACTTGATTATCATGTACGGCTAACGTGTAAGTTCTCTCCTCCTCCTCCTCCTCCTTGGAAAATCTGAAGGTTTTGAGGGAGAGGGGAAGAGATGCGGCTATGGGTCAGGGATTAGGTTTAGAGTTATTTTAGATATATATAGGGTTGAGTTCCAAACATGTATGGTTTGGGTTTTGAATTTAGATTAGGATTTGAATTAGGATTTTGATTAAAGTTTTAGTTCTTAGTTATAAGATAATGTTTTTAATTAATTAAATAATTAATTTTGTATTTCTTATCTTTTTGTTTTTGTTTTTAAACTAAATATAATTTGTGTCTCTTTTTATTACATGGGATTTAATAAAATAAAATAAAAATAATCACATCAAAAAGCATAAGAAAAGTTCTAAGAATTTATTTAAAATAATTTGAATAAAAAATACATGAAAATCTTTCAAAGAAAAATAATATAATGGGTTGGGACCGTTACACCGTAGGCCTGATAAGGGCTAATGATGGCAGAATATGATCTAACTTTGTTAAATGAATTGGATATGAGCTAATGATGGCAGAATATGATCTAACTTTGTTAAATGAATTGGATATGAGAAGCTAAAAGGCTAGATATGATTTCTAAGCGAGAATCCTGGAGAAGCTTGTTATATTTTCTAGTGGTGATGAAAAGAGTGAAACTATTCAAGAATTCAATGGATGAGGTTTGCTGTCTAGGACAGCAGTAGGGTTCAGAGCAGTTTCAGAGAGGGCCAGGAAATAAAGAGATCTTCTAACACGTCAAGATTCATCTTGGTGGTGTGACAAATTTAAGATGTTGAACGCGTTCATATGTTATGTGGTTCTTTTTCTTGATGTTACTACACTTGGTACTCCCACCCCACAAGAAAGGGGAAAACGAAGAACTCTCTCTCTCTCTCTCTCTCCCACCCACCCACCCACCCCCCCCCCCCCCCCCCCCCCCCCCCCCCCGCGCACTAAAGTTTCCAATTTTTTTGTTTGATGATGTGCTCTTGGTACGTGAAATAGTCCAATCTCATTTAACCCAGATTTCTCATATGTATTTACTTATTATTCTTGCAATAGTTATGTACGGCGTACGCATATCTTAATAAGCTTTTGACAAAGTATGTTAGTTCTTGATTATTCTGATGTCGTGTGACTAGGAGGAAACCTTTTCTTTCATTATATCTTTTTAGAAACTAGATATAGCATGTACACAACTTATAAGCATAAGAGAATTTATACTTCCAGGCTATAGCTTCAATTATGTGTGTCAGGGTCAAAACATAAGGCACACCAAGATCTGCCCTGGTTCTTGCACATAACTATAAATTTGGGTTTAAAGGGGTTCGGATATAAGGGCAATATAAGGTGGTGTGACCGTTTGGAATGTCTGGCACATATAAGGTGGTTACAAGTCCTTATGTGCATCTTAATCCACTTCGCATACACCCATGACAATTTGGCATGATAATGGCACAATTCTTATTATCTGCATTTGCATTTATTATATTGTTATGTCATGATTTTTGCAGAATTTTTTTCCGTATGTGGAAGTGAATACTTCACAATTTGATTTGTTAATCTGCTACAATTTTCTATTTCTTTTTCAGAGAAGCCTTTCATCTCTGGAGCTGCCCAGGGCTCTTTCTATTGCAAATGGGGCATTTTCACAAAATTTAACTAATTCAGTTTCTTCACTTGCCTCTCGGAGGCCTGATGCCGCTGGCTATGATGGGAGTTCTAGTACTTCAGAGTTTGGTGGGAGGAACAGGCACAAAGTTAATGATCCTGCTCATGATATCTCAATTCATGTTTTGGAGAAATTTTCTCTTCTTACCAAGTTTGCTCGGGAAACCACCTCACATATCTTTCGTGAAAGTCAAAATGGATTCAATGATTACGAGAAAAAACAAAAGAGGGATTCATTTCAGGTAAATGAAAATGCACCAAATGACACACCAACAACTCCAGAAGAAACCTCTGAGAATTTGGGACATGTGGAGGTATCCCGTTTATTCCTTTTTTAATTTTAACTGCTAATCATTTTTGGCAAAAAGTAATTATGATGTTTAATAAAATTTTGAGAGTGTAGGTCTTACTTTGTATTTCCAGTTATCATCAAAGTACTATGCTTGTTGCTTAGGGACTTTAGGAGCATGATACCAAAACGTTCAATTCTCTAATCCCTTAAGACATGTTTTTGTGAAGTTGGAGAGGACCTTTTGTTGTTCTTCACGTGTAATGAACTCAGTCGTTTAGACTTGTCTCCAGATGGCACATGAATTTCCCTTATGCCACACATGTAACAATATCAGTGTGTGTTTATTATGACTTGACACTTCCATTGTAGAGAATGGTTTAGGGAGTTATAGCTTGAAAACTTGGTGTCTTGCTGCATGGATATGCTAACTTTTTGTGTAACTCATGCTTTGAGTGTATGCGCAGTCAAATTTCAATGAGCTTTAACATTTTGATAGGGATCTAGTTTGAAATTGAGCTAGAGTCAGCTTTCTTTATTTTATTTTATTTTAGATTTTATAGAGATAAAATCAAGTTATTTTAGATTTTAGATTTTCTTTAGTTTGAAAATTCAAGTCTTTAGTTATTTTGAGACTTTTAAATTTAATTTTAAGTGTTTTAATTAATATAGAGTTTTAGTCCCACATTGGTTGGGAAAAGAGGGTAAGCGTATATAAAGGCCAGAAACTTATTTGTTTCATGAATAGATGAATGAAGAACAGAAATTTGGTGTAGTTTCTTCATAGAATCAAATCTTTTGTATTGGTGTGCAAGAGTGAGCTTGGTTGCCTCAGAGATGTCCAAAAAATCTTCGGGTTCGAGTCAGTGATCGTTAGATTTCCGGGGTGCAAGATCTAAAAAGTTATTAATTTTTGAGTTTTCTTATTCTTCTAATTCACACCACATCTTTTCTCGCTTCCGACCTACGTCAACTTGGTATCATAGTAAAACCTAGTTTGTCTTTTTTTCATTCTTCCTCACTAAAAAAAATCTTTTTTGCTATAAGTTAAGATTTTAAATTAAAAAAACGTAACTTGTTCTTTATCTTTTTCCTCATCAAAAACCCTTTTTTCTTTCATTTAGTTAGGTTTTATATCAAAGATAAAAAAATCTTACATTTTCTTTTCTTTTTTCTTTTTCATCATCTTCTTATCTTTATGATTTTTAAAAAAACCCCAGCTTTCATCTTTTCCCTCATAAAAAGACGTTATTTTTCTTTTTCTTTTTTCTTTTCTTCCACTGATATTTATATTTTTTTAAAAAAGAAAGTGAGATAAAAAAAATCAAATAAGCAAGATTAAAAAAGATAAATAAAATTCAAAAAAGAGAAAAAACTGAAAAAGAGAGATCACCAAAAAGAAAAATATAAAAAGAGAGATGTGTATATACCAAAGTTTTAAAACGCGAAGGCGTGACGCGAGGCGTATTTTCGACCCGTGACGCGAGGCGTAAGCCTCAACGCGCAAGGCATAAGCCTTCAGCGTGTTGTGAGGCGTAACATCGGCGACGCAAAGAAAAAAACATCCGGCTGGCGGTTGAGTGTTGACTACGGGCGACGCAAAGAGGAAAGAACAAAAATGAAGAAGAAACAGAAAAAAAGCCAGCGACGAAAAAACGGCGAAAAAGAAGGAAGAAAAAGGAACGAAGAAGGAAAAAAAGAAAGAACGAAGAAGAAAAAAAGCAGGAACGAAGAAGAAGGAAGAACCAAAAAAAAGAACGAAGAAGAAGGAAGAAAAAAAGAGAAAGAAGAAGGGGCGGGGCGGGGGGTTACACACCTGGGCCCTGGAGCGACAAATTAAGGCGGCGGCGAGTCGTTTCTCTCTCTCTTTCTCTCTCTCACTCCTTTACCTGGGCCCTGGGGCGACGAATCAAGGCGGTGGCAAGTCGTTTCTCTCTATCCCCTTTAGCTTTTATACCTGGGAAATTTTTTTGCAAGAAATCACATATTTGAAGCCGTTACAACCATAACGCATTTGCGACGCCTCCGACCTGAGGCGTAAGCCTTTGAGGGACTTTGACCTGAGGCGTAAGCCTTTGAGCGCCTTCGACGAGTGAAAGCCTCTTCCCTCGCGCCTCTGGGCGCTGGAGGTGTGCCTCGCCCTGAGGCGCGCCTTGAGGCGTACGCCTTTGCTGCCTTTCAAAACATTGGTATATACAATTAAAAGAAAGATGCTTTCTGGAGTACCAAAAAGAGAAAATTCAGGGAAAAAAATAGAACAACGGATAGATAATAAGAAGGAAAAAAACAACAACGAAATTTTTATTGTTCCTGCCGCCCCAAATCCTAGCTCCGTTATAGCTCACGTCTGGTGTTACCCTCACTGCAATGACCCAAAAATTTCGATAACATTATTGGGATTATTTTGTAATTTTCTCAAATATTTCTACATTTTTTTCTTATCTTTTCCTTTCCATCTTTTCCTCCCTTCTTTTCAATTTATCTTTTCTTTTTGGATCAAAGCCCAACAACCCCTCTTACATAGCCGACCCATTTAGATTCCCCTTATTCCCTTTCTTCTCTCATCTTTCAATCCAACCAAGGCCCAAGAACTATAGCACACTCTTCTCTATTTTCTTCTTTCCTTTTCTCTTTTCCTATATTTCCTTCCATTATCTCAGCCCGTCGGCCCACTAGCCCATTAATTATTTCCCCCTACTTCAATTAACCGAACCCAAACACATGCATCTCCTTTGTAATGGGACTCTCTCTCTCCCCCTCTCTCCCAGAAGCAAGACACCGCTGACTCTCTCTCCTCATATTTGAAACCATAACTGACCAAATCTCCCACGGCGACGAATCCCTCTCCAATGCGAACTCATCTCCGAGCACGATTCTCATCTCCCCATCCACTATTTATATCCCACGATTTCTATGGTTTATGCATGCGAAAATTTCTCTTTCTTCAAAATTCTTTTGATTTCAATTGTTGGATTTTGGGGATTTTGATTCCTTTGGATCTCTTGTTTACTTCGATTACAGTAGATTATTTCTTTCTCCGAATTCTTCGGCTTATGTTTTAATTTCTTGTTTTAATTTTCTAAATCATGTGAGCTTGGAAAATTATTGGGTTTGTTTACATGATTAGTTGTGAGAATTTCGGTTGGTTATGGAGATGATGATTCACATATTTCCCTAGGGATTTTTCATGAGAACAATGTACTCGACAATCGTTGTCATGGTGGCGGCCCACACCGTTGCTTCTCATTCTCTTATGTCTCGGTTGGGTTTTGTTGTAGTTGCTAGTTGGCTGCCGGGGGTAACGCCTCGTTGCCGCTTAAATTTTATTGTCGGTCATCTTACTGATTAATTATTTGGAAACAAACATATCATCCTGTTACTTCACGGCCGAGTTTCAGCCTCGTTGTCACCTCTCTGACGGTGCCTCATCGTCGTTACATATTTGGTTTAGCTTGCAGATTCTTCTTGCAGGCTTGGGCTTACGGATTAGTGTTAAGTCTGAGTTTGTTTAAGTAATTGATTGGTGGGCTCCTTACCCGTGCGAGTTCTGGGCTTGGGTTGTGGTTGTATCAACTGTTGACTGACATGTGGCTTAGGCCTGCTATTGGTAGAATTGGGGTTTGGACTGCGGTTGCAGTTTGGGCTCATGGCTTTACTGTGAAAGATTTAGACTTGTTACTGTTCCTAAGTTACATAGAGGCGAATTTACCCCTTAGTCTGGTAAACTACAAAATCATTAGGTTGCTGAGAATGGTGAATCTGATCCTAGATCTTTTTTGAATCTTTTGAAATTATTTAGTTTTATGTTTTAAAAGTAATTCCCGTTTTAAATAAAAATGTTAGATTGTGAAATTGTGAAATTGTACTTTTACCAAGGAACTTGATTACTTGATCGACATGCAAACAATTGGAACAATTGGTAATTAGTTGGTAATTGTTAAATTACGTATTTAGGTCTATACTGAAAACATATCGATGACTTCATTGTGATATTTGAACGCAGAGCACATGTAAATCTTGAGAACAGGAACTAGAACACAGACTGGAGGCATGAAGCCCTGGTTACGTAATTTAAGATCACATGAAACATAGACATCTTGAGAATAATTAAATAACCAGAAGAGAGTTGCTTCGCGCACCCACCGTTTACTCCGCGAACATACCACCATTTGCAAGTTTGCCATTCAAGTGAAGTGGTATATGCACGGCAGTAAAATGACAAACTTGTAAATGGTCGTATGTGCGTGGAGTAAAACGGTGGGTGTACGAAGCAACTCTCTAACCAGAAACAATCACTGTACTATGATATGTCACTTGATACAAACTAGAAATAGAATAACCATACACTACAAACTGCCTGGCCATATGATTGATACTTTTACATAGCTTTTGTTACAAAGTAACATTACATTGGAAAGCTCTTACTACATGTTTACTTGTAACTGTTCATTATTTGATAGTAGTTGACAAGATCCAAATATTTGACAATATTCGAAACAAATAGTATAACATGAATCACTTGTTTGAATATTATACACTGATGCATTTTTCCGATATTGTATCTAATCATTGATTATCACATACTGATTGTAAACTCTGGATATTGTAAATGTTAATGATTGGAAACTGAGTGCTACATATGGACAAAGTGCCATGTTACACCGGGGCCACATCTTGAACCCATGAGAGCCACATCTAGAATCCATTCCACAGGTTACATTGGAACCTGCCACTGTACCAGATACAATATTGTTAGACATGACACTGAACTTGACATACACTATACATAATTTATAGATTTCACTGGAATTGGGATAACTCATGTGTGAGTGAGTGCATGAGCCATTGGAGTTATGCTTCTGACTGAACTTGATGAGTCTTATTACTGAACTTTGGCAACCTAGTTCACAACCGAGGACTGACATGTCAGATGGACTCAGGCCCGTCGTAGCTACTTGTGTTACAAGGTGGTCTTCGGGTTGCATACCGTGCTATCTAATATGAGTCACATCACTAGAATAGGACGACACCACAGTTTAGCATACAAGATAATACTTGTAGGACAAGCTATCACATGCTTAGTCAGTTGCTACAGTTCTTATTGCCTTATTTGGATAATCATATTAATGTTAGTGTTCTGAATGCTTGCTATTGTGTTACTTCTTTACTTCTGGCCATATATAGTTGTTATGTCTTTTAAATATTTGAATTGTCAATAGCATGATACTCTCATAACATTGTTCAGTAAATTACTTTTCACATGCCTGGTCTTATTAATATTCTATTTTGTTTGTACATAAACTGAATGCTTGAATATAGATATAATCTACTGTCTAACACACTCCCGCATCTCTCAGTTGTTCTAGGGAGTATCAGTGTTCTAGAACTAGTTTTCTTTCCTTTGAGCCATGCACAAAGATTCAGATGTATTAGGTATATTTCTATTTTGTCTATTTTGTTTTCACTGGTAACCAGCAGGACATGCAGATTTTTGCAAAAGTAATGACCTCTAGAAACCGAAGGGTTACAGCCACACTTGTTCATATTCCATGTAGTATAATCTGAAGGAATGATTTAAGTTTATGCAACTGAAAGTTTCCTTGATGCTGAAGAAAATCTATGTGAATTTGTTGCTTATATCAATATCATTAGGTGTCTCCCTGTAACATTTGAAGATGAGAAAAATGGGCAAAGGATCAGTATTTTTGATACATACATCACGGTACATGATCAGTCATAAATTAATAATTGATGGATGTAGTTGTGTTAATGTTATCGCCAAGTCAGGCTTAGAAAGAATGTGCCTAACAGTTGAGCCTCACTCATAGCCATATAATGTTACTTAGATTGATAAGACTGCTCATTTAATTACCCCAACGATTTTAGTATCTCTCCGGCTTGTGAGTTATCGTGATCACATTTGTTGTGATGTTATATCCCATGGATTAGCACATGTTTTGTTAGGAAGACCTTGACTGTATGACCTAAATGTGACGAGTTCTGGCAGGTCAAATATACACACATTTATATTTAATGGGAAATGAATTGTGCTGAAATCTTGTTAACCTTAAATTTGAGTTGCTCAACAAAATAGATTACACTCCAATGAGCCGAGCATGTGGAGTTCTTTGAAGGTCGAACAAGAGCCCGTGTTAGATGTTGAATCCAAGATCAAATTGGAGCCTGAGTTTACATCTATAAAAAATGAAATTTGAGCCAGAACCTGAGATGAATTTATTGCTAGAGAAATTTCAAGCCACATGTTGACCATATGCTAGCACTTAGTTTAGAGATGCCACTTAAGAAAATTGAGCACACCATTTTTGTCATTCCAGATCCTTCACATCCTATCAACAAGATGCTTTTCTTTCTTTTGTGATTTGGGAGAAATTTTTAAAAGAATTCATCCGTAAATCTACATCCTTTTACACTTCAAAGCTTGTAGACACATCTTCTCCAATTATAAACGACGGTTTATTTTTGCCCAGTTGTTTTACTCCTGTTACCATTCACACCATTCTGATGGTGAAGTTCTCAATTTGGGAAGAATGATAGGGATCCAATCTGAAATTGAGATATGGTCATCTTCTTTGTTTTATTTTATTTTAGATTTTATAGAGATAGTTTGAGTCCTTTCCTGTAGTTGATTTGAGTCTTTTGGTTCTTTTATTTAGGAGAGAATTTAATCCCTTTTGAGTCATTTATTTATTTTGAGTCATTTATTTATTTTAGAGTTTTAGTCCCACTTTAGATGTGGTTTTTGAAACCCAAGTTGTAAGTTTATATAAAGGCCACAAACTTACTTGTTTTCATGAATAGATGAATGAAGAATAGAAATTTGGTGTAAACTTTTAGTTTTTCCATAAAATCAAATCGTTTGCATTGGTGTGCGAGAGTAGGTTTGGTTGCCGAGGCAAGAGGTCCGAAAAATCTATGCGTGCAAGGCGTGTGATTCGGTGATGGTTAGATTTTCGGTTTGCGAGATCCGAAAAGTTATCAATTTTCAAGTTTTTCTTCTTCTCCAAATTCCCACCACATCCTTTCTCGCTTCCATCCTACATCACATTTTCATACTTTTTAAAAAGCTTGCGTATCTTGATTCCCACAGGACTTTTATACATTTGCCCACAAATAAAATATGATCTTATATATTTTCTGATTCTTTATTGTATTGCAAAAATCTTGAATTTTGAAACCTGTCATCTATTTGACCATGATTTGATGCATCACAAATCCTCATTGGTTTTTGTAATCTGCTCTAACATTTCATTTCTATATCTGTAGTGAAGAGGATTTCAGCTGCAGGAGCATATACTTCCTACTTGGGGTTGATCATGTGACCGAGCATCAACCCACAGTTCAGATCCATGGCTATGCCTACTTAGATAGTAATTATATTGGTTGAATGGGAACCAAGTTTAAAAGTAGAGCTAATCTCATAATCTGAAGGGAGATCTACCACATATGCATTAGAACCAAGTTTCTTTAAGATTTTGAATGGGACAGCACTACAAGCTTGCAGTTTCTTCAAGATTCCAGGAGGAAACCCCTCAAATCTGAGTTGCACCATAACATAGTCACCTTCATTAAACTCTTTTAAGTGCTTATGAGTATATGCAATAGCCTTATATTTTTTATTACTAGAATGAATTCTCTTGTTGATTTCTTTATGTAAGTCATGCATGTGTTGTGCAAATGACTCTGCTGACTTAGACACTCTATGATGATGCGACTTGTGGATGAGGTCGATAGGCTTTCTAGGTTTGTAACCATGAACTACCTCAAATGGACTCATGCCAATGGACCTATTTTTGATCCATTATATGCAAACTCGGTAGTAGACAATATCATATCCCAATTCCTAGGATTTTCACCCACTAAGCATCTGAGAAGATTCCCTAAACTACGGTTCACTACCTCAGTTTGGCCATCAGTCTGGGGGTGGTAAGCAGTGGAGAACTTGAGCTTAGTGCCCATCATATGCCATAAGTTTTTCCGAAGTAGCTCATAAACTTTACATCCCTGTCAGACACTATACTCTTGGGCAAACCATGGAGACGAACATCCCCATCAAAATAAAACTTGGCGATGTGTGATGCATTTGAGGTTTTGGAGCAAGGGATGAAGTGTGTCATCTTAGAGAATAGATCCACAATGACAAACTGAATCGTGCTTCTTAGGTGTGCGTGGAAGTCCTAGCACGAAGTCCATGCTAACATCTTGCCATGGACAATCTGGCACATGTTCTGGTGTGTAGAGGCCAGTATTCTGCTTTCTATGTTTAGCCATCTGACAGACTTGACATTGAACCGGTGTTGCAACATCTCTCTTTAGGCCCGACCAATAGAACTGACTCTCTACAGACTCAATCGTCTTATCTCTCCCAAAGTGTCCTGATAAACCTCCAGCATGTATTTTCTAGACAATAAAATCTCTTACAGAAGTACGTGGAATACATAGCTGGGTGGCCCTAAAAAGATACACATCCTGCAGGAAAAAACTGAGTGCATCAGCGGCCTTATTCTCGACCCCCGCCTTATGGTTGAGGATAAATGAATACTCCTGAAGAAATCCAACCCAACGAGTGTGTCTAGAGTTTAGTTTCTTCTGAAAATTGAGATATTTCAAGGCCTCATGATCCGAGTACAATACGAACTCTTGCGGTAGGAGATAATGTCTCCAATATTGTAAGACATGTACTATCGCATAGATTTCTTTATCGTATGTGGAGTAGCGAAGTTTGGCATCACTAAGTTTCTAACTAAAGTATGCCACTGGATGCCCTTCTTGACTTAAAAACTCCACCTATGCATATACTTGAAGCATCACATGTTACCTCAAATGCTTTCACGAAATCCTGGAGGCGCATAACAGGTGCATTAGTCATACTTCTCTTTATATACTCAAACGCATTAGCAACAAATTTAGTCCATATAAAGTCCCACTTCTTCATACAGTAAGTGATTGTGGACATGATAGTGCTGAACACTGCTATGAATCGACGGTAGAATGCAGCTAACCCATGAAAACTCCTAACCTCGTGTAGGTTGCGGGGTTCGGGTCAATCTACCATCGCTTAGATCTTTTGGGGATCCACACGCACTCCCTCTGAGGAAATAACAAAACCTAAGATGATGCTATCCGTCAAGAAGAAACACTTCTTAAGGTTTGCATGAAGGCTCTCTCCTTAAGGTAATGCATACATGACGCATGTGGTCTAAGTGTTGCTCCCTAGATCGGCTATTTATAAGGATGTCATCAAAGACACGACTAAAAATTTCCCTATGAATGGTCGTAATACTTGAGACACTCTCATGAATGTGCTGGTGCATTAGATAGGCCAAAAGGCATGACCATCCACTCACATAGACCATCCTTCGTCTTGAAGGAAAATTTCAATTCATCCCCTGGGCGGACTCTAATATGATGATAGCCACTTTTAAGATCAATTTTTGAAAAAATTGTAGCGCTAGTCATCATATCAAGCATGCCATCGAGCCTAGGGATAGGAAAACGATATTTGACCGTGATGTTGTTTGGCTATCCACACACATTCTCCATGATCCATCCTTTTTAGGTGTGAGGAGAGCCGACATTGCACATGGGCTCAAACTTTTCCAGATAAAACCTTTGGCTAATAATTCGTCAACCTGCCTTTTCAACTCAGCATGCTCTGTAGGGTTCATTTAGTAATGAGGCAAGTTGGGAAGTGTAGCTCCTGAGACCAAGTCTACGACGTGTTGAATATCACGCATGTGTGGAAGACAGTCTGGAAGGTTTTCCGGGAAATTGTCAGGAAATTCCTTCATTATTGGCATTATCTCTTCTGAAAATTCCTCCCGACTAATCTCACAAATGTCCCTCGCAACTAAGGCATACATGACTGAGTCCTTTCTTACTTCTCTCTTCAGCTCCTTGGGACTACTAATATGTAAGCTTTTACCCTTAGGTGCTTCCTTCTTTTCAAGAGCATTCATCTTGGGTTGTATAGGATTCAGCTTGATTTTCTTGCATTCATGTGTGGATGTACACGAGTTCGAGCGACCAAAAATCGTGACATCCATATCAAAAAGCCAAGGCCTCCCCAAGATGATATGACCAACATCCATGGGCAAAACGTCGCACCAAATCTTGTCCTTGTATGATCCAAACTGAATAGGGACAAGTCATCTTTCTTTGATTTCAATGGATGATGCATCTACACATGATACCTTATAAGGACTACGGTGTGAGACTGGATGTCGGCCTATGCGAGTAACAAGCTTAAGATGACAACATTTTTACAACTTCCGCTATCAATGATCACCTTACTATGCTTGTCATGCGTTAGAAAGGTGTGAAAAATTGTAGTCATACGACAGTCATAGCTCTCTTTGGCCTGAGCCAGGGCACAACGTACAACACCAAGTCTAAAGTTTTCAGAGCATGTATCGATAAGCTCTACTCGCGTGGGTATGCTTTGAATACAACCTAGTCTAGTCGATTCTTCATCGGTCTCATAACATGCCTCACCTAGCTCATAAACTTCTTCCTCATCTATTTGGTCTTCTTCATCAGGATTGTGTACTAATAGGGCCCTGGAAGGGTAGCTTCATGCGAAGTGATCAAAACCTTGACACTGTAGCATTGGGTACATGGACCGGCTCTAGGAGACTCACCATAATCACTTTTCCTTTGTCATTCATATAGGTGGGGGTCTCGGATCAGATCTAGGCTAGGATTGACTCTGGGGTGGTCTGTTACCTGTTGGTGCTGGGCGACGTGACAAATCTCGTGAATTGTATCACCTAGCAACTGGAGCTCGATGAAAGCTATCTACATCCAACACGATCTGATAAGCATGCTCAAGTGTGTGGACATCACAAAGGATGAGCTCCTTACATAGGTCAGGTCTAAGGCCAGCCCTAAACCTAGACAATGTTACACTCACATCTTCCTTTACAAAGGATCAATGTTACACTCACATCTTCCTTTACATCGCATCTCATCATATACTCATCAAACTTATCGACGTATGTGCGAACCGACCCACTATCCTGGGTGAGATTCTGCCACTGGTCTAGGAGTCGCTGGTGATATGACATGGGTAAATAGTTCTCCTTCAGCTTCTCTTTCATCTCATCCCACATGCTTATGGGCTCTTGCCTACTTTGTGCTAACATGCGCTCAACATTCTGCCAATATAACTTGGCAGGTCCAATAAGTTTCATCCTCGCAAACCTCACTTTTCTCTCAGACATATCATACCATTCAAAGTAATGGTCCACGTCGGCCATCCAATTAATAAAAGTCTGGAGATTCAAGCACCATCAAAAGTGGACACGTCTACCTTAATGCCCTTGATCACACACTCGTCTCTGTCACGTCGGTCGTGACGAGGCCTCTCTCTAGATTGCCTAGGTGAACTAGGCATGTGTCTGTCATAACGTGGTCTCTCTCTAGATCTCCTGGTTGGGCTAGGCACTTGTCTCTCATGATGGGGTCCCTCTTTAATTTGCCTAGGTGGACTAGGCGTACTGTGTGCGTCTGAACCCTCATCTGACGTCCTTTGCCTAGTGTTCTCTAGGCGTAGCACTCGGCTTAGACACTCGCGAGACTCAGACCTACCTTCACGGACTTGGGTTTCTAATGCAGCTAACCGGTTAAGTACATCTCGCAGTGTAGGTGGGTCAGCATCCATGGTATTTGACATCTGATATATTCTGCCACTACGTGTGGTGATGCAATGTGCTAGTCCTAAATGATGAACACTTGGCTAACGTTTTTTTTGTTTTTGTTTTTTGCTTTGATGAATGTAAATGAGATGTTAACTAATGAAACTTCCTATATGTTGCATGTGATTGATGGAGAGATCAACTAGCAGAAGTCAATGAGCAATTCAAATTCAAGTTATGTGCAGTTCTCACAGCAATTTCAAATATTTTAATTTGGAGAATGTAATGATGATTAAAGAGCTGTAATGTGACTATTCAATTTTCTTAATGAGAATAAGTCTTGTATCTCTGTGGTAGTGAATTGAACTCTCCTTTTAATATCAAATTTTACGGCTCTAGGCAAAAAAACGTGGTCATATGGTTGTTTTTGTTTGCAAAGAGGGTTAGCAACAATGTAGCAACAAGTGACTAATGAAAACTCACAATCCCGTAAAGAAGATGAACATGTCCAAGTAGGATGTCAGCGCGTCCGTGGTTGAGTCCTTTAAGCACCGTCGCAAACTGTTCTGAATTTGGACTCTAATTGCATCCAGAACTCCAAAAATCTGAAACTGCGCAAAAATCTCTACAAAAATATACTGAAAGAAAGAAAAAAAGAAAACTGAAAATATCAGGCTGTTACTGTAGCAGCATTACTGTAGCGCTGTGAAATCAACGGAGCTGAATGATCTTCATAAAGTACTGCAGACGAGGCACAACAGTTAAGGAACAACGGAGGCGGCCGTGATTGCTACAAAAGATCTCACCGCTGACTGGGGATCTCCGAGGAGGGTCGACACCAATTAAGAAAGTTGATGGAGGCGATAGCGTGCTAGATCCACTGATGGAAGATGAAGAAGTTGTCGTCTGGTGGCAGTGATGACCACGGGAAAGTTAGGAATGGGCCGGTCGCTTGAGGTACGACGATCATTGACGTCGCAAGGATGGGCACCTCAAAGAGGGTAACCTGATCGACAACCCCACGTGCTGGAACAGTGGGACGTTATAGTAGCATCGACGCTCTGGGAGGCCGCTGGTTGAAGGTGCGTGAGATAATGGCGGCGTGAGTTGTTGGGCGTTAGGCGAAGGCTACAGATCTGGGGCGGCAGCGTGATTAGATGCTAAGGTTTTTTTGAATATGTGTGTTTTTTTCGAAATTTTTGGTGGATGAAGGATACGCCTAGGGGCGGCGGGCGTTGAGAATTCTTAGCGTTAGGTTTCAGATCTCTTCTGTTTTGAGAAAGAACGAAACACAGTTAAGATCAGATGGACAACGTGACGGCTTCAGAGGTAAGGAGTCCTGCGGCGTGGGTTTGGGAGAATAGGGGTTTTTGGGATATTTTATTTGGATTTTGATGAAAATGGCGAGTGGAAAAAAACTAGGGTTTGGAAATTTGTGTGGTTTTCTCTCTCGAGAAAATAGAAAGAAATTGGAAGAGGTAAAGAGAATCGTTCGGCTCTGATACCGAATTTGACGTAGAACACGAACGATTTGGAGGATTTGGGGAAGAAAATAACTTGGTTTCATACCAAGGATCTAAGCCTTCGCACCAAGGAGAGAACCTTTAACATGTTTGAGGGAAAATTTGATCTCAAGCTTTTCATTGATTAAAAACATCCAAGTACATGGCTTTAAATAGCTTTGCAATCACTCAACCCTCACATTTTACCCAATGTGTGACTAAACTAGAGAAACAAAAAAAGATACAAAACTCAGATCTCAAGCGGGCTTGGGCCTGTCCATAGTGAATTAGGCTGGGAGTCACGATGTCGTCTGTGTGTGTAAACTCTGATGTCCCCATCCAAAAGTTTTAAAGATTAAATGTTTTCAATGTTTTTAATGCTACTTCTGTTGTAGCTTTTGCTTCTGTTGAATGTTGAATCCTTTCTTTTACTGATGTTGTGGTTGCTTCTGCTGCTGCTATTGCTTCTAATATTTTTGTTATTGCTTTTGCTTCTGCTTCTGCTTCTAATACTTTTGCTATTGCTATTGCTTCTGTTTTTTCCTTCTTCGATTATTGGTACTTTGGCTACTCTTGTTGTCATTGCTTTGTTTGATTCCGCTTTTTTTCTTTCTTCGATTGTTGTAGTTGCTTCTGCTATTGATTCTTCTGCATCATATTGTGTGTCTTCTTCTTCCCTTTAAATTATCATTGAATTTGGGAGGTTTTGTTTGAATTTCAAATATTTTGTTCTTGATTTGTGGTACAATATGTGGATAAATGAGAAATTTAGGAAAAATTCAAATTGAATTTGGTGTAATTTGGCTTGATACTTCTTCGAGTTCTCTTCTTCAAGCTTCTACTTTTGCATTGCCGTTGGCAGCTACACTTGTGCCTTCACTTGTGCTTCTGCTTATGCTTCCGCTCCTGTGCTTCTTCTGCTTCTATTGCTGCTTCAGTTTCTAGTAGATTAGATACAACTTCACTTAAATGATTTGATGCAAGTCACTTTTACCATTAACGTTTTTTGATACATTTTTTGTTCATGTTATATTTTATTGTTTTATAGGAAATATGTCAACGGTTAATTTTAGTGCATCATTTTAATTATGTTTGATCCTAATTGATGATATTTTGATAATATAATTAGATATGAACATTTAGGTTGTTATAATTAATCTCTAGTTATTAAGATTTATATATTTATAATGTCTAATATGAGCAACCTGATAGCATATCTATAATATATCTCTTGACATATGCTATCCGATATGAAAAACACTTGTCTGTGATCCCGATATTTGATATTTAAAACACTTGCTGCAAATGGCTTCTCTGAGAACCGGTTCTTCCCATTACCACCCCCCCCAACACCCAACCAGCCACTTTTCGACCATGTTATCCTCTGGCCCCTTGGTAATTCTTCGTGAGAATCTCATACATCGATAGATTCTACCAAATCACATGGCATCACATATCCCATCCCTGACATGTACTCGACTGATATGATCGCAAGAACCAAGGGCAATTTTGTAATTTTGGGCTTTATGGGGGTATTTTACTACTTTCTGTTATCATGTGGCATCTAGGATTATGGATTCTATGATGGGTTTTGTGAAGAACAAAACTAGGAGATTGATAGAACTCTAGTTGGTGGGGATTTGAGCTTTTCTCAAAGTAAAATCTAGGAGAGCGGCCTCCTCTCGAAAGAGGTCAACTATCTTGTTATTTCCTTTGTTATCTAATAAAAATTCCACCCTTTTCCTAAATCCTCTATAAAACCTTAATTTCCTCTTCAATCTTCGTTCGGATCACATCATCGACACATGGATTCTTGCTGGGGCTAGGGATATCGAATCCATAGTGCATGTGTTAGGATCCAAGATAAAAAGATGATTTTTATAGATAAAAGTAGCCAAAAATACGATAATTGAATACAAAAAGGTGTATTCTCCTCCCAAGACGCCTAGAGGACGTCCGCACTCGTTTAATCTAGAACTACTCCTAGGACGCTCAATAGAAAATATCTCAAAATATCAAGCATAAAGATCACAAATGACGGCTAGCCCTATAAATAGAAGAAACTATGGTTTTCCTAGGCTAATGGGCGCGCGCATAAACCAAAGCCCAAGGGGGGCCGACGGCTAACATGGGGCGGCCCATGTGGAGGGCGGCTAGACCCAGCAGGTCTATCAATACTCCCCCCAAAAGAGCCACCTTGTCCTCAAGGTGGTGTAAGCACTAGCGGCGCTACTCCGAGTGGGAGTCGTCCTCCCCTCCGATGCCTTCGTCTTCCACGTCATCCGGTATCTGCCCACTGTGCCCTTCCTATCCTCAGATCAGTGCCATCTCGATAACCTCGGAAAGCCCTCGAGGCTTGTATGGCCTCACCGCAGCTCGAAGACTAGGACGTAGCCCCTTCAAGAAGGTGCCCTCCAGCGACTCGTCCGACACCCCCTGTACTCGTCCTGCCAGTGTCTTGAATCTCTCAATGTACCCCGCACCGGCCCCTCCTGCCTGAGGGCGTACAGCTGCTCGTGTAAGTTCCCTAGCCTGGGGTCTCTAAACTTCTCCAGCACCATGTCCTTCAGCTCCTCTCAGCTCCTGATCTGCTGTCGCCTCTCCTTCCACTGGTACCACCCCAAGGCTCGCCCCTCCATGCAGATGGCCGCCACCTCCAGCTTCTGGGCCTCGGTCATGTGATGCGCCACGAAATCTCTCTGCTGTGAACCGCCAGGCGTGTGGATCCTCCCCAGAAAAGATCGGCATCTTCAGCTTCCGGACTCTGCAATCCCCTTCAAAGTGCCCCTGCTCGGGCCTCCCATCGTCTCTGTGACGCGGACGGTAGTGCTGTCTCCTCTCGTCTAGAGTCTCATACCGCCTCGGTGGCCCTCCTCCGCGATCCCCATAGTCCCCTCGGTCTCCGTGCCCCTCGTCACCTCCAACACCGCCCTCTGGCCACTCATGGTAGTATCCGTACCTCCCTCCGGTGCCTGCTGTGCGTCTCTCCTGGTGGTGGTGCGGTGGCTGCCACCCTCCGTCGTCAAAGCGGGGGTCGGGAGGGTCCCGATAGTAGTCACCGTGCTCCTGAAAATCCCGGGTCCCAAATCCTCCTCGAAAACACGTGCCGGAGCCT
This sequence comes from Scilla litardierei, assembly GCA_030789695.1. Taxonomy (NCBI): domain Eukaryota; kingdom Viridiplantae; phylum Streptophyta; class Magnoliopsida; order Asparagales; family Asparagaceae; genus Scilla; species Scilla litardierei. The sequence continues at coordinate 344,341,326 of CM061133.1, read as the reverse complement.
CTTGCCGTGGCGGATCTTGCTGAAAGCCCCCAAAATTGCCGCCAAAAGCTTCTGCCGGGTCGCGCGGTGGCCTGAAAGCGTCCTGGGGCCCCAGCGGCCCCCCCGGGGTCGGCGGGGGTCGCCGGAACCCAAGGAGGGGCCGGCGCCCCCGGCCGAACCCAGGGGGTTCGCCGGACCCCCCCCCGAAGATCCTGGGGGCCCCAGCGGCCCCCTGGGGTCGGCGGGGGGTCGCCGGACCCTCCTGGGGGTTTGGCAGCCCCGGTCGACCCCGGGGGGTTCACCGGACCCCCCCCCCCCCGATACTCCTGGGGGCCCCAGCGGACCCCCGGTTGGTCAGGGGGGTCGCCGGACCCCCTGGGGGCTCTGCCGCCCCTGGGCGATGACCCCTTGGGGGTGCCGCGGCCCCTCGCTCTCCTTGCGTGCCTTCCCGCCGGGTTGCGTAGTCGCTGGTCCATCCTTGGGCCTCCGCGGCCTTTCTCCTAATCTCCTCTCGATAATCGATCTTCATCGGCTCCTCTTCATCATCCTCGGCCAAATCTTCCACCAAAAAATCACTTTTTGGGTCAAAGCTTTCAAGTTTCTCCTTCTCCTTCTTCAAAGGTGCCGCCTTTTTCCCCGATTTAGGGTTTTCTTCCCATTTGTTGTTCGCCACCAATTGCTTTAGGGTTGCCATCATTTGCGCGAATTGGTCCTCGTGATTCGCTTGATTTGCCGTCAATTGGTTGACGGAAGCCGTCAATTTTGCCATGGATTTGTCGTTGGCCGCCAATGATTTCTTGATCCCGTCGATTTCGCTCGTGAATTTGGCCTCCAAAGCTTCAATTTTGTCGTGGGATCTTGTCGTAGCCGTCATGGATCGTCACGTGCTCTGATACCAAATTGTTAGGATCCAAGATAAAAAAGATGATTTTTATAGATAAAAGTAGCCAAAAACACGATAATTGAATACAAAAAGGTGTATTCCCCTCCCAAGACGCCTAGAGGACGTCCGCACTCGTTTAATCTAGAACTACTCCTAGGACGCTCAATAGAGAATATCTCAAAATATCAAGCATAAAGATCACAAATGACGGCTAGCCCTATAAATAGAAGAAACTAGGGTTTTCCTAGGCTAATGGGCGCGCGCATAAACCAAAGCCCAAGGGGGGCCGACGGCTAACATGGGCCGGCCCATGTGGAGGGCGGCTAGACCCAGCGGGTCTATCAGCATGTTGGTGTGGTTTAATTGTCTGACGGAAGCCAAGAGAGGCTGTAGCCTTATGAACACATCATCACGGCCTTCATTACATAATCATATAAGCAAGATAGGATGTTAGGGAGAGAAGAGAAGTAGGTGTAGGTCTTGCTGTCGTTCATGTTTTAAGTTAAGTTGAGGATGATGATGTCGTTAACTCAGGGGATCTCTAGGGAGACGAGCACCCTTTGCTCTTCTTTGGTGAGGTTGTAGAACACAAACTTGACATCTATTTTGGCGATGGTGGAAGATTATATGCCATATATATAAGGTGACAAAAGTGGCGGCGGCCCGACTAGGGAATTGATAAGATGGCTGAATTCTCGGGGTTGATGGTAACGGTAAGGGGATGGGGAGGTTATCATTTGTTTGAGAGCCCAATAGTGGTCAGCGTTAGATGAATGTACGAGAGGAGGGGGAAGAAGAGAAGCACAAGGAAGGGGAATGTGCCAAGAACTAGCCACAAGCTGTGCATTTGACCTTTGTTTCTTACTTGCTTCTTGCTGAATCTTTGTTGATGAGGATGCATAACAAAGTTAATTGATAATGATGATGAGAACTGTGAGCATGTAATGGCTACTGCATGGTTTTCAGCGTGAAACAGACACTTCATGTTAGTATCTTGTACCAACACTCCTCAAAATGTGAGAATCAGAAGTGGAGAAAAAGTTTGTTTTTAAAAAATGGTTGCCATTATCTAGGATTGATCATTCGTCATGAATGGAGTTTAAGTGTACTACATCTATGATTCAGGCAGAATGTTGGTAATGATGAAATGCTTCTTACTTGCCTCTGCCGAGAACCTATTGATGGATAAATGTACAAGGTTGCTACCATGGCCGCTATTCTTTATGGGTCCGAAGAGGGGCAATTGAAAGTATTCAAAAACTGAGTGCAGTTGAAATAGTAATGGTTAGGTGGATTAGTGGAAATATAGGAAAACATAAGAACAGATTTAGTAATTTAAGTTGAGAATAATGATGGTAAATAATCATGTGAGGTGCTTTGAACAGATCAAATGTGCTTCTACGACTTGGGGGTGCTAAAATGAACTCGAATGTTGCACAAATGTGTTGATGGCCCTTGGAGGCTGACAAGGCATCCCAGAAAAGTGCATTTCTCTGCAAGAAATTGGGTGCAACCACGTGTGGACATCTTAACAACTTCTTCTCGACAAATATCCATGTAAAAGCACATCATATTGATCTTTCTCATGCGTAAGGCCAGAGATAATCTGTTATACAGGGTTTAGGTCGCATTGGTGTCAGGTTATTCTGCCCAGACAAGCACAGATTAGGCATGTGCACAATTTAATATTATTCTATTAATATCTGAAATATTGCTTCAACTTAAATAAGATTAAGATGGTTAGCAAACATGAATAGATGTAATGTTGCCTCTTTATTTAGACTTTCGCTTTGTGAAGGGCATTCAACTGATCCAGTTGCCAAGCTGAATTGCCTGACCAGTAAAGTAATATCCTACTTACCATCTGGTGTTCTTGTTTTCTTTCTTTTTTCCTTTTTCCCCCTCTTCTCGGCGAGGAGTGCATCAACGCTTATGTGGAATTTTCTGAACTTTGTCGATAGTGCAAAATCTATCTTGTTGGGAAAAGCATTGAATTGCATTGAGTACATACTTCTTAAAAATGTTTTAAGCTTTGTTTATCTATTTCGTTCTACATATTAGTTCTTCTCAAGGATTGTGGTCCATTCTTGGTTCCTCAAATCTGTATAATAATGTGTAGTCTATTCAACGTATCTTTTCTTCAAGATATTCATATTTATTTTTATGCAAAGTCTTTTGGTTATTGAGGTGGGGACTGAGAACTTATGATTGATTTGGCAGCTTTTAGATCACCTTGTTTACATAAGTAAATTGACATGTGGTGTTGTGACCACTCCTGCTTGTATATAATTTCAAACATAACTTACTTTTGAACCAATTAGTCATATTCAGTTGACTAAAGATTTTATTGGTGGTGATGTTATGTGTTTTTCTGTTTGCTTGCGTTATGGTTAACAAATGGTATATCACAAGGACTAAGAATTGATGGGTACAAAATTGTAATATGTGCATTTTGTTGACAGTCTGATGAGGTAAATCTAGTTTGGGGAAAACCGAGGCTGCCTCCTTTGGGCGTTGAGGAGGTATGGTTTCAAATATACATTCATGCCCATTACATATTATAACAGTCAATTTTCTTTATTATTTTGGTTACCTTATTATGTCAGATGACATTCCTCATAACTTTGTCTTCATTAGTGCGAATTTGATGTCTCGCTGAAAACTTGATATTGATTTCAGTATTCCAATGGAGTACTTCATTACTTTCTATGGGATAAATGGTGGAATTGAAGTGCCAACAAAAATTCAAATGTGAATTTCCCTTCATATTTAACTGCCCCGTAAAATTAATCAATGGTTTAAAAAGGTGACTTTGCCTACAAAATCAGTAACTTCTAACAAATGCTAGCAACATCTCTCTAAATATGGTTTGAAACATTTCCATTTGGCTTGAAGGCCAACCTTAGAATTTCTTCTACTGTTGCAGCCAGTGACAGTTTGTTAAGTTTGCAGTTGGTACTACTCTACACACACACACACACACACACAAGAACGTATCATATTAATATTCCTGTTTATTAATTCCTACATGATAATATCCGCAAGAAAAAACTAGTCAATCATGGCTCTGATACTGGTTTCTACCAGGATTACCAAAAGATATTTATTAAACAAAATTTAAAAAACTTACATCTTGAAACCGTAGCCTACAAGCTCTGGCTCCAATTTACAAATAAAAATTAAAAAGGGAACAAAGCTAAGAAAAGAACATAAGAAATGTACAAGTGTGTAAAACACCGGATGCTGAAGAAGATGCCTTCTGCCTCCTTATATAGCTGTAAGGACTCCTTACGAGTGATCCTTTAATGACAGCTGGCTGTTGAGTGCGCGTTACTCTTGCTGAATAGTGAAAATGCTTCAATAATAAAAATGCTTCAATAATTTTGGGTTGAAGCGACATAAAATTGTCTGTTGGTGGCGGCGCTACAGTGCTGCTACAGTTAGTGCTACAGTGTTGCTACAGGAGACAATTCGTCTTTTTGTGGCTGCATGAGAATCTTCACTGTGGCTTTTGCGACTCTTCTTTGTCTTCTTTTGTTAATTGAGATTAGTTGCTAGTGTGGAATGCTGCTATCCATCACTAAGAGCGGCTCCTTGAGGCTCAGCTCAAAGCAAATTAAGATAGGTGTCGGGTACTCAATGGGCCCCATCGCACACCGAATCTTCTTTCCTCTGATCTTATCTTCAGGAGTTGCAGAGGAGATATATCTTGAAAAGCTTTGCTTCTGATCTTATCTCTAGAAGAGATATTGGCAAGTATAACTCTGCATAAGGTAAGATTAATTACCTTGATAGAGTATAACTCTTCGTAAGAAATTTCTTATGCGGACAGTTTATAACTGTTCAATACCTTTCCCTTTATCCTTTTAGGGATCCCCATAATTTCATCCAAGACATCTAGCATCATGCAAACAGGCTAATAATGAAGCATTCAACCCTTGAAGGGTTAAAGGTCGGAAAGCAACCTGAATTAATCCAATATGGATATACTTATATCGTTCTATATATGGTTCTATATATGGTTCGATATCTTCAGAGCTAAGCAACTGTATAGTCTGTTCACTTTGATCAACTGTGAAGGTTCTTTTTAATGTCTTTATGCCAATTAAAAACTTATAATCAAAGAACCCAATTTTGTAGATGTCCCTATTAGGAACATCAAGAATAGACCACTTATTAAGTGATTCAAGATCTGACGGAAATTTCGTCAATCAGACATTCTTAACTTTTTTACTCGTGCTACGAGTCATCTTAGATGTAGATGCAGAAATTAATTCTGACTTGGGATGTTCTTACGGATTTTTTATCATGCTTTGCTACTAAGATAGGGATAAAGAAATATGATTTTCCTTTCTCTTTTATTGATGAGTATTGATTACTAAAGCTGGTTCTTGGATGTTTAAACATAACCAATGATTCATAAGAGTATGATTACTGAATTACTATAGCTGGTTTCTATTTGTTTAGTTAAAAGCAATAATTCATAAGAGTATATCAATTCTCCAGACAACGATTTACACAGCCCTAATGGCATCATCGCCTCAGCAGGACTTACACAACGCAACTACGGAGGCAACATACTCTTATAGCCTTATGCTAATGAATAAACAAATAAAACAACGCTTAATCATAAGATTGGCTAATAGTAATAAAAAACCCACTCTCATATCCTCATGATTATAAATAAACAACAAAAACAATCGATGAATCATGAGATTTGCTATTTGCAACCAAGTATCAATAAAAGAGAAGCAAGAACATATCATATTAATATATTCCTGCTTATTAATTCCTACATGATAATAAGTTATACTTCGCCCCATCCGAATTCATGGAGGACCATCTCCAAGAAGGGTAATAAAAGTATTCCCTCTTCATCTTCCTCTAAGGGAATCGAGGATTTAAATGATTTAAAGAAAATACCAGAGCCATACTCTGAAGTCATCAAGAATAACAAAATGGTTTACTAAAACCATTTCTGATACTGTTCTTTATATAGAACAAATATCCTCTTATGAAAGATGTTGAGAAACTACGAACCAAATATTTAGACTGAACAGTCTATCCCTCTTTATCTTTTAAAACCAACACCTTGATCAATATGATGTCCCCCACGAAGGTGAAGGATGTCCAGTGCCTCATTGGACGGGTGGCAGCTCTCAACCGATTCATCTCTAAAGCCACCGACAAATGCCTACCCTTCTTCAAAGCTCTGAAGAAAGGGGAAGATTTTCAATGGACAGAAGAATGTGAGCTGGCCTTCGTCCAACTCCAGGAGTACCTCGGCCAACCTTCGCTCCTGTCCAAGACCAAGGAGAGCAAGACACTCCACCTGGCAGTCTCCAAGACTACAGTCAGCTCGGTCCTCATCCGGGAAGAAGACACGCAGTTGTCGATCTATTATATCAGCGGGTCTCTCCTAGACGCAGAGACCAAATACCCAGAGATCGAGAAGCTGGCTCTTGCACTGATCGTGGAGGCCCGAAAGCTCAGGCCTTACTTCCAGGCGCACTCAATCGTCATCCTGTCAACCTACCCACTGCATCAAATACTCCAAAAGCCAGACACGTCAGGACGGATCACCAAGTGGGCGAAGTGGGCGGTCGAGCTCAGGGAGTTTGACATCCAATTCAAACCATGGACCGCCATCAAAGGTCTGAAGATGATTCTCAGCCAAAAGGGGATGGATATTACACATTTTTGGAGTAATGACGATCATATCCCTCCAAATTTTAGTAAATGTATCATCAAGGAAGTTGTACTTCCAAAGCAGTGCGCAATGCATCCCAAGAGTTTCCCTTGGTTAAGAATCATAATAAAGAAATTTATAATTTCAATTATTGGAATTATAAGGATGCATTCTAAAATATCTTTATCTATCAGAATCTTAAAGATAAAACATACGTGGCTTATTAAGCTATGCCCCGAAGCCCTTTATAAGGGTCTTCCAAATTGGTTCTATGATTGGTGGCATCGATATGGTGCAGACTTAAATATTTTACCAAAACCAATCTTGGATTTATACAATCCTTGGGTAGAATCTCACTCTATCATTCAAAAAATGAGTGAGAATGATATTCATGAAGGAATGTGTATAGCATATTTCTTTACTAAAGCAGAGATTCATGGATATGGAATTGGTCTTTAGAAGCTGTTTGGGATGAACTTCATCTTCCTTCTCTCAGAAGGCGTTATCATACTTGTTGTTGGACAAGTATCATTAGATTAAAGAGATTATCAAGATAAATACTAAATTCTTGATAATACTCTTACTGAAGAAATTCAAAATGATAACCATATGGCAAAATTAGCCAAGACTATTCGGAGGAAATACCCTCTCGCATCTGAAGCTGAAATTCAGCAAGCAAAAATGTGTTGATCAAATAAAAAGACAATTCGTTGAAGCTTTTGACAATAGTGATACTATGTCAGTTCAGAGTACTCATACTCAAGTTACTTCAATAAGTACTCAAGGGATAGATATAACTCTTCCAGATGCATAAGATCCCAATGTAGACATTTCTACAGATATTTGGGATGAAATTATGGGGATCCCTAAACTGGTATCAGAGCCATGATTGGCTAGTTTTTTCTTGCGGATATTATCATGTAGGAATTAATAAGCAGGAATATGTTAATATGATACGTTCTTGTTTCTCTTTTGTTAATCTTTGGTTGCAAATAGCGAATCTCATGATTCTGCGATTGTTTTTATTGTTTATTTATAATCATGAGGGTATGAGAGTGGGTTTTTGATTACTATTAGCTAATCTTATGATTAAGCGTTGTTTTATTTGTTTATTCATTAGCATAAGGCTATAAGAGTATGTTGCCTCTGTAGTCGCATTGTGTAAGTCCCGCTGAGGCGAGGATGCCGTTAGGGCTGTGTAAATCGTTGTCTGGAGAATTGATATACTCTTATGAATTATTGCTTTTGACTAAACAAACAGAAACCAGCTATCATACTCATGAATCATTGGTTATGTTTAAACATCCAAGAACCAGCTTTAGTAATCAATACTCATCAATACAAGAGAAGAAAGGAAAATCATATTTCTGTATCCATATCTTATTAGCAAAGAGAGATAAATAATATGTAATAACACCTCATGTCAGAATTAATTTCTGCATCTACCTCTAAGATGATTCCTAATACGAGTAAAAAAGTTAAGAATGTCCGATTGACGAAATTTCCGTCAGATCTTGAATCACTTAATAAGTGATCTATTCCTGATGTTCCTAATATGGACATCTACAAAATTGGGTTCTTTGATTATAAGTCTTTAATTGCCATAAAGACATTAGAAAGAACCTCCACAGTTGATCAGAGTGAGCAGATTATACTGTTGCTTAGCTCTGAAGATATCGAATCATATATGGAACGATATAAGTATATCCATATTGGATTAATTCAGGTTGCTTTCCGGCCTTTAACCTTTCAAGGGTTGAATACTTCATTATTAGCATGTGTATGTGATGCAGTGTTCTAAATATCGGAACGATATCCGATATATCGGCCGCAATATCGGTTTTATCACTAGGCCGATACGATATTAGCTTATATATTGCGGTTTCCGATATTTGGGAAAATATCGCCGCAATATCAGATTGCGGCCGATATTGCGACCGATATATCACTTTGAAATATCGGCCGCAATTCACAGTTTTTAAAAACAATGTTAGAAGGTCGGTCCACTTAAAAGTGGATCCGACCCAATTCACCCGACCCAGTCATTTATTTAAAACGACGAGGCATCGGGATTTTTGAGAGATAATCGTTGTTTTGCCATAATTCTAATCACGCTGCTCCAGTCAGCTCTGTACGACGAAAATTTCCGGCAACAATCGATTGAGTTTCGGCGTCCGGCATTCAATCTTTGCAAGGAATTGTTTTCCGATTAAGGTGAGTAGTCGAGCCCAAATTTTTTCTTTTTTAAAAATATTGTTCAGTTTTTCATTTTTTCCTTCCAGTTTTGACTTTTTTCTATCAATCGAGCTTTGACATCCGGACGTTCGATTTTCGCAAGGGATTTTTCGAACAAATTAGTACTTACTATTTAGTATTCTTTATCTTTTTCATTTTTTCGTTTTCTGAATTTTTCGGTTTTCAGTTTTTTCGGTCCATCGTTTGTTCTTCGCAAGAGGGTTTTTCGATCAAGGTGAGTATTCTTTTCCTTTTTTACATTTTACATTTTTTTAGTTTTTTGATTTCCACCTTCATACCGGTAATATTGATCCACATGAATAATATGGGAAGTTGTTTATTTGAGTGATTACTATGTGTCCATTAGAATAATATTGATTCTCGTGACCATTTAAAGAAATATTTCACCAAGTGGATGATCGATATTCACGTTTAATGAGGTAAGTATACACAAAACATACTTTTATTTGAGTCTCTATAGTTTATATTTTCTTAAACATATCTATACTTTTATTTGACATCATTTTAAGCCTCTGATATTACACTCCAATATTTAGTTAATACCCCCGATATTCTGATGCGATTCGCTAGGGATTTGAAGATAAAAATGGGATTTTTATTGGAATTTCAGATCTCACAATTAAAAAGGAACCCTACTACAATAATCTACTCGCTAACTAATAACTAGAAGACGATTCTTAACCTAGGGGGAAAGCCGAAATCCTAATACAATTAATCTAAGGGATAAAATAAATTACTCTCTCAATTTTCGCATGCCTTCTAGGGCCGGCTCAACCCCCTTTAAATAGACAAACATCCCCTCATTGTTATTTTACCCAATTGCCCTTACTCCAATTTCTGGCCGCAACACTACTCCGCCCCGGAAAAACCACCTTGTCCTCAAGGTGGTGCGTGAAGGGTATGGTCAGCTACTCCAAGTGCAGTGCTCCTGATCATCGTCCACGCCGGCTTCCAACATGATCACACTCTCTTCTCCCTCTTCTTCGTCATTCACTATCAGGATCTGAAGAGTACGATTCCTGCACCGGTGCCCAGGAGTAAACTTCTCGTCGCATTTGAAACACAGGCCCTTGGTCCGTTTGTCACGAATCTCTGCCTCGGTCATTCTTCGTGTGTGTCCCCCGGTCGTAGATCCATTCCCTTCTCCTTGGTAACCACTGTACCGTCAGTGGATGTTGCCCCTCCTGCGGCCCCCTTTTGTCCCCCTCCAGGATCCGGACCTCGAAAGGTAGAGCCTCCCCACGTCCCCCGGGCTCTTCTCTCTGTCTCCTGATGATCCTCAACCTTCCTGGCCAGTGTCATCATCCCACGCAAACCAACGGGCTCGAACTGTCTCAGCCCCGACCGCACCGTGGGCTTCAGCCCCTTCATGAAACAGCCCTCCAGAGACTCCTCAGAGACTCCCCGAACTCGGTGGCAGAGCGACTCGAACTTCTTGATGTAATCACCCACGCTCCCCTCCTGCTTCAGCGAGTACAGTCTCTCGAACACGCCGCCAGCCGGACCTCCTCCAAACCGCTCTGTCAAGAGCGTCGTAAACTCAGCCCAGGTCTGAAAAGGCCGTTGCTGATCGGTCCAACGGAACCAGCCCAAAGCCTCTCCCTCCAGACAGACCCCTATCGCCCGTAGCCAATCCTCCCTTGGGACAGCGGACACCTCCAAGTACCTCTCCACCCGGTACAGCCAGTCGTCTGGGTCGCCTCCCTCAAAAACAGGCACCTCCAGCTTCCTCAGACGCCTCTCGCCAGCGAATCCACCTCTCTCCTGCGGCTGGAATCCTCCCCTGTGCTGGTATCCCTGTCGCCTGTCTGGAACATAAGCCTCAGTCCGATCACGGTAGCCTCCCTCTGCTCCGTGCTCCTGCCAGTCTCCCTGATGGTGTCCAAACTCCGCCTGGTGGCCTCCTGGAGGATCCTGGTACGCTCTCCAATCTCCCGTCACTCCCCCAAAGGGTGGGGGCTGAGTCGACGGGCCTCCTGTGATCTGGTGGGGCACTCCACCCTGCTGCAATCCTCCGCTGGGTCCCCCAAAAGTCTGAAAACCCCCAAATTGCGCTCCACGAACCTCGGGTGGGGCCCCCGGGGGTCGGGGAACCTGCGGAATCACCTGTCGAACGTCCTGGGGGGTCAGTGGGCCCCCCAGGGGTCGGGCGGGCCTCGGATCCCCCCTCTGGGGTCGGCCGAGGTCCCCCAGGCCGCCGCCTGGGCCGGCCGGCCCTGGAAGTGGGCCGGCGGGCCCCAGGCGGCGGCGGCAGGGTCTGTCGAGGCCGCCAGGGGGGCGGCAGGTGCGGCCGCCCCTCCCAAGGGCCCTGGCGGCCTGCCGCCGCCCCCAGGGGGTTCGCCGGCGCCCCAGATGTACCTGGGGGGCCGGCGGCCACCCTGGGGTTTTCCGGTTGGCCGGAAATCCCCCTCCTTGGTTTGTGTCGTCGCGGCGCGGCGGCGCGTGGTCTTGGTGGGTCCCCCACGCGTTGTCTCCTTGGTCAAACCCTCCATCGTCGTCTAGATCTGGTTCATCTTCAAAAAAATTGTCTTTTTACCCTTGTCCTTCGCCAAAGGTGGCTCCTTTTTGCTCGGATCCGCTTTTGGGATAAGATGAGCGGTCAACGCCGCTATGGCCTCCGTCAATTCCGAAAGTTTTGCATCCGTGTTCCCTTGATTTTCTTTTATCACCGCCATCTTGGCCTCCGTCTTCTCTTGATTTTCTTTTATCTCCTTCCGGATCTCCGCGGCCGTCTCCGCGTCTTCCTTCCTTAGATCGATGAAACCCTTGCTGATTTGGGCTTCAATCCTCTCAACTTTCCCTTCCAAGACTTCAATCCGCTCCGTTGCTTGCGTGTTTGCCATGGATCAACCGCTCTGATACCAATTTGATGCGATTCGCTAGGGATTTGAAGATAAAAATGGAATTTTTATTGGAATTTCAGATCTCACAATTAAAAAGGAACCCTACTACAATAATCTACTCGCTAACTAATAACTAGAAGACGATTCTTAACCTAGGGGGAAAAGCCGAAATCCTAATACAATTAATCTAAGGGATAAAATAAATTACTCTCTCAATTTTCGCATGCCTTCTAGGGCCGGCTCAACCCCTTTAAATAGACAAACATCCTCTCATTGTTATTTTACCCAATTGCACTTACTCCAATTTTCGGCCGCAACATATTCATGTTTAACGAGAGGAGTTTTACCAAAACATAATTTTATTTGAGTTAGTATAGTTTATATCTTGTTAGATACATCTATACTTGCATATGTCATCATTTTAAGCCTCCGATATGACATTCCGATATTTAGTCAATATCCCCGATATCCGGAATCCGATATCAAATTTCCTAGGCCGATATGCGACCGATATCCGATATTTAGAACACTGGCGTGATGCTAGATGTCTTAACTGGACTCAGTCTCTTATGGGCACCATGGAAACCAGTCTATGTAATGGACTTGTATACTTCAACGTATATCCAACCTTGAGTTTATATGTAACTGATCCAAACATACTTGAAGCAGTTGGTCTTAATATTAAGACTTATGATTATAAATTTTTGCCTGGATTAGAAATGGTTGCGATTATATACCGCATCCATTACAAAGCATTGAACACTTTAGCTCCTAAGGCTAAATTGCATACTAAGCCACGAAAAACTATCTTAGTTGAAACTAATTTACTTTCGTCCCATATTGCTGTCAATCGACAGATAAAATGGACAGAAGTAAACTATGGACAGAAGTTAACTTTCTTGATAGCTGGATTATACCCAATGCTTTTCAACCTCAGCCTATTATGAATCAAGAAATTGATCAAATTATTCAAACGGCTGATGGTGATGTTGAGATTATGTTTAATTCTACTAGAACTATTAGACTATCTGATGTCACTAGTGCATCCTGAAGATCTGTATCTAGATTTAATACTTATAAATTAATGAGTTTAAGGGATTAATATATCCCATAACAAATTCTGGAGCGGAACAACCAATTAGCGTAATAAAATGTAGCGGACGTCTTCGGCGCAGAACAACCAATTCGGCTCGGGCGCCTTCAGCACGGAACAACCAATTAGCGTGACGCGGGCACCTTTGGGGCGGAACAACCAATTAGCGCGGCGCGGAACAACTAATTCGGTGCGGGCGCCTTCGGCGCGGGCGCCTTCGGGGCGGAACAACCAATTAGCGCTGCGCGGAACAACCAATTCGGTGCGGGCGCCTTCGGTGCGGAACAACCAATTAACGCGGCACAGGCGCCTTCGGCGTGGGCGCCTTCGGGGCGGAACAACCAATTCGCGCTGCGCTGAACAACCAATTCGGTGCGGGCGCCTTCGGTGCGGAACAACCAATTAACGCGGCACAGGCGCCTTCGGCGCGGAACAACCAATTAGCGCGGCGCGAAACAACATACCTCAAGGTATTTTTCGGTGACGATATTAACTTAAATTTTTTATGCTAGTTTGTTGTTCCACTGAATTTTTTTACGCTAAGTTTCTTGATTAGAGTATTAGTTCATCAGACTTTATAATGGGATAATTAGAAACCCATGACTTAATCAATGTCAAATTTATTTTAAAAATTTTCAGGCAATGGTAGTAATAAGTCAGCATACTCTAGGCCTGTAAATAAACATATAACATAATTTATGTTCACAATGAGAAGGGAGAGACCCCTCCATGTGATGAGGCAATCAGGCAGGTGAACACAGGCAGGTGAACACAGAAGACTCTGAAGACATTTCCGAAGACTTCCCTGATTTCTGGAATTGAATTCTCTTATTGCAACCCTTCTCATTTGTCTTTAGTCAGTTCCTTTGATTAAATTCAGTAAATCAAATAAAATGTTAATCAACATGCTTAATTGTTGGCAGCTCTTGATTAGCTAGAGATGCATCATGCATGTGCTCAGATAATCATATTGGTGGAGCGATCACGTTTCATATGAAGTGTGTTACAAACAAACGAATAGTGTTACAAACAAACTGGCAAATATGACATATGAAGTGTGTTACAAACAAACTGGCAAATCATGCATGTTTCCGAAGAATACATATGAAGTGTTACAAACAAAGTGGCAAATATGAAAGTAGCGGCAGAGCGGCTCTTCGACGGCCTCTTCAACAACGAATGCACAAGCTGAAACGACAAACACAACATTTGAATGCACAGACTTTTGACTGCCTCTTGGAAAATAGATTCAAGTGATCACTTTTGAGTCAACATTGAGGTATGTAATCTGTCTATAAGGAAGTCCACTCACACACTAAACAATTTGTGGCTGCTAATGTGTAGGCGTTCATTTAAGATTAGCAATTGCTAGTTTCTACTCCCTCACTGTAGGCATGCATGCAGAGGACATGGTAAGAAAAATACCCAACATACCACATGCTTCTTCGTATCTGAGTCGTAAGATTGTACAACACCCTCATAAAACATGTATCAGAAGAAGCAAAGCTTATATATCAGATCACCATGTTTAATCCCTGATTGGGTTGAAATGGTGTTGATAATGGAAAGCAAGAGTCGTCTTTGAGATGGCTTGTGTTGAAACCAGACACCTTTTTAATCCATGTAATTCAACAAAATTTATAATTAGCGTAAATGGCCGTACTATATGGTCTGAAACAAATGAAGACAGCAAAATCCATCAGAAATAAAGCATACTTCTCGTTGTTGTTGAGCTGAGAAAGCCAGCAGTTCCTTCTGTTCTGCAAAGGATCTCTGGAGATCATCAAGAACCTGCTCGGCTTCCGAAACTGCAGTAGCCAGAAACTGCAAATTGCACACTACATAAGATATAGTAAGCCATTTGTTTATGCTCTCAGCATTTATACAATCAAAAATGTCATAATCTCTTAATGTCATACATTCTCAACAGTCATTATATATGAATAAACTGTGCAGTTCATCTGTTCTAGGTCTGACATGGCTTTTCCATGTAGGGCGATGGCAAGTTGAAATTCTTGAAGATCTAGAAAAGCCCGTTCACTGTTTTCTAGACTTGTCTGCAATGCAAATCTTCGTTGAGTAAATCACAAACATGTAGTTAGTAAAGAAGTAGGTTGTCTGCAGTGTTCATTTACCTTGCATTCTTTAAGATCGCTTTCCATGTTTATTTCAAACAATACATTGCATACCCACTGTTTAGTTTCAGGAAGAAAAAAGTAAAAACTCACACTTAATTTCAAACAGTAACCTTGCATTCTTATATGTAGACTTCTAAAAAGGGTAAAGATGTCTCATTATGAGACTAATTTGAGAAACTGGTTGCTATATTTGTTTATACTTATTTGAGACTAATTTGAGAAACTGAAGACTCTAATCGGCAGACCACATCCCCTTCTTGGCTTGGTTGATGTAGTTGCTTTCGGTGGGGTGCATTGATGAAGTGCTATATAAGTTGATGTTCTTGCTATATTTGTTGATCCTCGTTCTGCTTGAACTTTATCCATTACTTATCTACAAATGCTTGTCCAAGGCCATATTATCTACCATCCAAGTACTTTGATGAAATGAATGATTTTTTCCTTTTAAAGTGAAGTTATGTATGGCCTTTACAACACCATGCTAATGGTGCACATCTACCAGTGTTCTACATATTGGATATCGGTGGCGTATCGGCCCAAGAAATTTGATATTGGATTGCGGATATCGGGGATATATCGGGGATATTGACTAAATATCGAAGTGTCATATCGGAGGCTTAAAAATGATGACATATGCAAGCATAGATATATATAAGAAGATATAAACTATACTAACTCAAATAAAAGTATGTTTTGGTTATACTTCTCTCGTTAAACATGAATATCGGGTATATTGACTAAATATCGAAGCACAATCAACTAAAAACCCCAAAATTGGAGGAAAAAAATCAAAAGAACTGAAAAAATGAAAAAAAAAGGGAACTACTTACCTTGATCCTTGATCTGAAAACCCCTCTCTTGCAACGATTGAACACCGGATGGCGAACCGCGATAAACTTTCGTTAGAAAATTTCGATTGACTGGGCTGTGCAAAGCGAGAAGAGGAGCTGAGCAGTGATTCAGGCAAACTCGCGCTTTTCTCCCAAAAAACTCGCTGGCCTCATGTTTTAACTGATTGATTTAGGTCGGGTCAAATCCACTTCTCGGTGGACTAATCCGCTAACCGAACTTTAAAAAACAATGAATATCGGCCGATATTTCAAAAGGAAATAGCGGCCGCAATATCGGCCCAACCCCAATATATCGGCGATATTTCCCCAAATATCGGAAACCGCAGTAAAATAGCCTATATCGTATCGGCCTAGTGATAATTCCGATATTGCGGCCGATATATCGGATATCGGACCGATATTTAGAACACTGACATCTACAGGTCCATGAGAGATTAATTGGGTATATAAATTGAGATTGGGTATACGACACCATGCAATTAGCTGCTTAGAGGTTTAGGAGAATACAGTATATAAATTGAGATGTTGGTTGGGAAATAAAAGGCTCTATCTTTCTCACTCGCTCTTTCTCTCGCTCTTGCGGCATAACCAAAAAGGTTGCAACACAAAATCCACGGCATGTGTTCCAGGATCATACTGCAGCTACAAAATCACTACCATGGTGGTACATTTACCATATTGCATCATTTATAAACACTATAAGATACCTCTAGCAAAAAATGTCATAAGAACATAATGAGTGAAGATACCTCTATAATTGTCAAGCTTGTAGCCCAAGGAAGATAACTTTAGCAATAAATGTGTAGGAAATGGAAAGAAATGGGACAACTATTTTTTTACACAAGAGGGGAGCAACAATCACGTGTATTAAAAAATGTCTGTTTTTTCACCACTATTTGTCATGCAACTTATTTCCCAAAGCCTCTGTCCAAATGCTTAACAGTGATCAAAAAATGTGAATTCAATAATCCAATTTTCTTCCAAAAAATTTCCCAAAGCATCTGTCCAAGATTTCCTAAAGTCAAGTTTAGTTGAGGCACATCAATGGCACTTCAATTGCAGAACATCAAATGCAGGTAAAAAATTGGAACATCAGTTAATTACTAATCAATTAATTACACTAAACATCATGCCAAAAATTAATCAATTAAAAACATCGGAACATCGGTTTTATTTGTAACACTAATCAATTAATTACACTAAACATAAGGCCAAAAATTATGTCATTAGGCCAAAAAATTTTGTCGTCAGGTCAAAAAATTGAAATCGGAGATGATTCAATAATCCAGAACAACACTAAATGCAGGCGTGCTGTGCAAATGGGGATCAATTACACTAAATCAATTTAATTGCCAGAAAAAGATCAAATCTGTTCAATCCCAGATCCAAGATGAAGATCAAATCAGTTTACCTGGAGATGAAGATCCAAGATGCTGGCAAATGGGGTTGATCAGAGTTACCTGGAGATACCTGCAAGAATTCGCCAAATAATTACTAATAAATTAATTACACTAAACATCAGGCCAAAAATTAATCAATTAAAACATCAGGCGTAGACTAATCAGAACATCAGGAGTCCATTAAAAACATCAATTAATCAATCCAGATTCAATTAATTACACTAATCAGAACATCAGGCCAAAAATTATGTCATCGGGCCAAAAAAATTGAAATCAGGGGATGAAATCGGGCCAAAAAATTGATGAAATCGGGCGTGTTGTCATCAGATCCAAGATACCTGCAATTGATTGTTTAAAAAATTGAAATCAGGGGGATGAAATCAGGCCAAAAAATTCAAACGCAGGCGTGCTGTGCAAAATCAGTTTAATTACCAAAAATGAAGATCAAATCAGTTTACTTGCGATCACCCCCATTTGGCCTGACAGCACAGCACGCTTAATGTCATAAACTCCGATTTTAAAATGAAGATGCCTGAGAGATACCTGAGAGATACCTGCGATGAAATCGAAGCAAATGTTACCTGGGAGTTTGAGATATGTTCAAATTAAACCCAACACTAAGAAACCCACATATCGACCCTCTCTATTTCCAGTTTACCCCACTTTTTTCCCTCCAAACTCAAAGCCCCCCCCCCAAGTTTTACAACTACTCATCCGAGCCATTGATTTACCAAGATTAAATCGCAGTCACTCTTTATCTTGTCCTAGTCAGCCTTAGAGTTCTCGTTGTCAAATGTATAATAGATATATTATATATATATATATATCTATATATCTATATATTATATATATTATATATATATATATGTATTTATGCATGTTAAAGGTAAAAATTCCGAAAATTTAGGGACTATAAAAATATTATCACCTTATCATTATTGTTTGCATAAATTTGTAATGGCAGACATGCTAATATAAACATGTAGCAATCTTAAAGTTTCAAACTCAAGTCTAACAATGTTAATCATGATGATGATGCTTAAGATCTGCATGATCAATGTTATACGTTTGTAGATGCAAGTAGATTATTCTTATTGTTGAAATTTAATATTTATTAAATAATTTTTTTAGATTTTTTTACTGTTGCAAGCTTGCTTTTGAGTATGCAGATTATACAGGTTCATAATGTGGCACGTATGCATATTATATGGCCTACGTGCCCGCATAATCATTGTATGTGATTTGCCCACATATTTTGCTTTCATACTTGCAACCGAGTTGCGACATTAGGGATGAGAATGAGCCTGGCCGGGCCAAATAGATGTCCAATTGAAATGGGCGGGCTTTCGGGCCGGCCCAAAGCCCAAATGGGCTTAAAGAGGGCTTTGGGCCTACCCATTGGGCCTCTAATAAAATTACAATAAAACATTAAGAATAATACAACAACCATGTCATAAAATATGTCATGGTTAAATTAATGCTCAGATTTATATCATCCTGAACACAAAACGACGAATTGTTCATAAATTCGTCATATCTATGACTGGATTAAATGAAACAAGATATAAATCGACGATAAGTAACGTATAAACATTAGAACACACAAGTTTAAGAGTTAGAACACAGAACAACATTTTAAAAGCAAAATCCACACATGAACAAAGCAGTTCACACAGTTTCACATGTAATACTAAAACAACAGAATACTAAAACAACAACAAAATAATCTATCCTTACAGAAAGCATTAGAGATCAGGCAACTCTACATTATAACAAGACAACTGTTAAGTTAGGAAAACTGCAAGCAACAACCCTTCATTTCAAAACAAATCACAGCCAAGCGAAAACTAACATCAAATCACAATACTAAACTATATCCTTCCAAGTGTTTTTATTTCATTCTGCTTGCAAACAGACCAGCATCAACTGCAATGAAGAAACAAAATGAACTAGTTTAAAATGCTTTCTGGCTATACACAAATTTGAATTTGAATTTGAATTTGAATTGCCCAAGAGGAAGAAGGGAGAAGTAATTTCAAGCCAAGTAGCCCGATATCTACTCCCTCGAGAAATTGTCCACACCTCGCGACGGCTCTCTTCTCAGCGGCAGGCCTTCGTCGACGTTGATCCTCCCCCATCCTGGGCCCCTGAGGGCCCTGCATGACTGCATGTGCGCCTGAAACTTTTCAGGATCGAATTGCCTTCCGCATTGCCTGCTCATTGCGTAACAAGATCTCGTAAAAAAATTTAGCTTCTTGCCGCCTGCATTATTTGTCTTAATTTCGCAAAACTACCTCAAATTTTTGCTCATATTTTTGCTGAATTCCAAAAACAATAACATACAGTTGCACTAGAGGCTTATCAGGTGCCACACCACCAACTTGAACCCACGGATGGCCTGCGAGAACGTTGAATACAAATTATATCTACGACATCCATAGGTCTGAGCAACATATATGATAACTAAAAGATAAGATTCCCATATTTTTCGATGAATCAAAAAAAGATAAGATTCCCTTAGTTCACCTAATATTCATAGTTGTGAAGTAATAATAGCATAACGAGTTAAAAATCCCACATATTTAAATCAAATGGCAGATAACATCCATGATCAGGAATCTACAGTTTAACCGAATGCAAAATTCTATTTATTTCTTCTTGATAATTTCGTCTATCAGATAAATATTGTGACGATAATTAACAGAACCTTATCAAACCAGCATTCAAAAGAAAAAAGACTACATAGACAACTCACAAAGAACTTCATGAGCAGTTAACCGCTTCTTAGGGTCTCTAACAAGCAATCGCCTTACGAGGTCTTTGGCACTAGCCGAGATACTAGGCCATGGATCTGACTCGAAGTCAAGCTTGCCGGTTAAACCCTCCTCTAATATACCTTGCTCGGTTTCTAGATT
This sequence comes from Scilla litardierei, assembly GCA_030789695.1. NCBI lineage: Eukaryota > Viridiplantae > Streptophyta > Magnoliopsida > Asparagales > Asparagaceae > Scilla > Scilla litardierei. Next base: position 344,321,279 of record CM061133.1, on the reverse strand, counting down.
GAACAAAAAGGGAATGATCATACACCGTAAGTTGCACATATACTGAATTCAACATTGATGGTATTTAATTAGGAAGAAGTTATAATGAACATGTTCTGTGTGGCCGAAAGATGGCACCTGCCCAAACTTATAATGAACATGTTAATGATATTCGGACACCAATACATGTGGTTCAAACTGTTGTTCCTGAAGCAAGGTGTTGGAACCTTGGTACAAGTTGTTCAAACCAAATGACCAATGATCTGAATTTTGATTTTGATCAATTTAAGATAATCCATAATATTCTAATAAGATATATAATGTAGAAATTTGGAATTCCAAGACATAATCTTAGAGTATGTGCCACGAGTAATGAGCTACTACCTTATCAAGTTAGACTATTTATATAAATAAGATCTTAGACTTTGATAGATTGTAGTATTCTTCTTCTTGATGTTGTGTAACTCCAAGTATATTGTTGAATTTGAGTAATTTTGAATGTATTGATGTACATGACTGTTACATCCATTCTCTATTAGACATGTACGGTAAGCTCATGTTTCATCAATCTCCAGTTGACGTGTCTTAACATGAAATTAAGCCACTCCAGATAGATAGTAAACACTGCAAACTTGATTTGTTTCATCACTCAAAACATAAAATCCACCATTAAACTCAATACCCAATGCTGGATTTCTACTTTTAATATTGAAAGAATCAAATTTACTTATTTTTGAACATGAGAAGGAAGAATCAAATTCATATGCAATATATAATTAAGTTCATGTTTCTACTTATAACATTTTTCTGTAGTCCTAAGTAGGCACATTTGCAAAGTATCTTTTAACCTGGCGATCAAAGTCGAAGTTAAGAACGGGGGCTTGCAGATGAAAGTAATGATCCAACGTATGAAAATAATGTTCTCATGTTTGTTACCTGCTCCAAGGTTAACAACATGATCACGTTCCATGATCCCAGCCGAGCAAAATTTGGAATGAATCCTTTATAGAAAGCAAAAGGCCCCTGCTGCCAAAAAAATTATTATACATCTATCCACAGAAAGCATCAACTGAAGTCTAACATGCCAGTTCTTGCTATTGTATGATCCTAAGCTGCACAAATACTTGTTTTTCATCAAAAAATAATAATGTAAATTTTAGAGTATCTACCACATTCATATATTTAGAATCAAACATGCACCTAATAAAATCTTAATGTGCACATAAAGTTTCAAAATTTACCATCAAACTCATAAATTCACCAAAACTACCAACCTGCTGGCACCTCCTGCTGATGCCTTCAAGGGATTTCCTTCTGATGTGTCCATTGTTGCAAAAAAATCAACCAAAAAGAAAGGTAAAAGATGCTTAAACCAAAAATTGGGATAAAAACAAAAATGGAATCTGAAATTGGGACTAAAAGAGAAGACCTTGAGATGCATCGTTGGGAGCATCTGATGAGATGTCCATAGACTCTGCGCCGTTCTTGTTCTTCTTCTCTTGTTTCGGTTCTTCGTCATGTCCGTTCGAATTCCATTAAACTAGGGTTTAGGAGCTCTCGCAAAGAATCGAGACGACAAACGTAGGGTTTACTTTGCCGTTGTGAGGAAAATAGAAAGCCCAAGAGTCCTCGTTGGGGATTGGAGCGTACCTTGAACTTGGCTTGATTGAGAATTGGAGCGTCGTCGGTCGCTCTCAAGTGAACTACAACTGCAAAGAGAGAATGGGAGATGAGCAAAAAGTAAAACCCTAGCCCTAGAATCTGAGAAATTTGGGGCGTTTACCCCCTTTTTCTCTTCTCACCTTTGCGCTACGACATTGGAGATTCTGCAGCCAGGGTTTTCTTCGAGCAGATGAAGACGACGATGAAGAAGAAGAAGACGGCGAGCAGCTAGGGTTTTCTTCGAGATGGTGGGCGACTAGGGTTTTCTTCGAGATGGTGGGCGAGACGGTGAGCGACGGAGAGAGACGTCGTGGTTTTCTTCTAATGTTTTCTTCGAACATCTAATGGAAGGGGAAAAGCCCGATCATTTCCTCTGAAGAATTGATTTCGGGCAGAAAAAAAGCCCGATCCTCACATTTGGGTGGCCTGGTCGGGCTTTGGGTGGCCCGGTGTTTGACCTAAAATTTATTTGAGATTTAGTTTCGGGTTTGGACAGGCCCGATACCCATTTGGGTATAAGGACCGGGCTTTTCGGGCCAGCCCGATTGGGCAGCGGGCTGGCCCGCGCCCATTCTCATTCCTATGCGACATTCAGCTTATGCAGCTGCGTAAAATGCCTTAGAACACTGGTTTCTTATATTTCCTAGAGAGATGAGAGCAAACGAGTAGGAAGAAGTATTAATATTCCACTCCATTGTAATCATTTGAAATATGAATAAAATCAAGGGCTGTGATTCCTCACGCCACTATACATCTTTTGCATTATTTTTACATACTCGTTGAGAGGATTTGAGTGAGTGAGACCTTGTGTTCTTCACTCCGGTTTCTCTTCTCTGAGTTTTCGTAGATTATGATGGCATGTTTTCTTCTTAAAAGTTCAGATCTGAAATTTAAACCAAGACGGCCTTTATATATTATTATTTTAGTTTCTTCCACAAAACAACCCCGAAACCAATCACATATCCCCCACCGCATCAAACAAGTTCTTCACAAAACCTCCTAAAAGCCCTATAATTTGCTGAAAAACAGATCCCAACATTGAAAAAGCTCAGATCTGATTTGTGCTGCGTCATACAGCTTTCCTTTCAACAAAAGCCAGAATTCACACTTATTGAAAAGAGTCAGATCAATCAGTAATTATACTGAAACATAAAGCATCCTTAATTGATAGATGCTTTATTTGGTCTGAGTTCCAACTTCCAACATGCACGTGCTTCGCATGGTCCTCTCAGTCAGCAATGCTCATAAGTAAGTGTGCAAGAGGCTTTGTCTAGTGATGGTGATTGTGATGATGTCCACGGGAGAAGGTTGTGTATTTCCTCAATGGATGAGACCAGTTAACTGTAGGAAAAGCAACAAGCTTGGCTAATTTCTTAAGCTTCATTAGTAGCAGGTTCTAAGTCATGATGATGTTGGCGACATAATATTGTTCTAAAGCAACAATCTTGGCTAATTTCTTAAGCTTCATTAGTAGCAGGTTCTAAGTCATGATGATGTTGGCGACATAATATTGTTCTAAGGATCTGGACCATGCTTTGATGTGAGATTCATGGAGAGAGAGGGGCAGAAGCATTTTGTATCTAATGCTGGCATAATATGCTAAACATATTACAGTTTAGCATCATAGCTTTCGCATGCATCGGGCATGACCATTTATGCAAGGAGAGAAAGGTGAGAGGGGGAGGGGAAGTGTAGGGAGATTCAAGTAAATAACTTCATTATGCATCACAATTGAAATGTGAATCCTTGAATATAATGATGCTGGATTTATGCGAGAAACTTGTTATATTAACGTAATTTGATCTCTCTTTCATCTATGAAAAATGCCTTTGAATCATTATGCCAAGGTTGATATAAATATCTGATTATACCCTTTGGATACTTCTTCATTTCTTTATTTTTCAAAAGACCATTCTTATTTGATTTATTTCTTCTTTTTATGTTATTTTCTTCTTCTTCTTCTTCTTCTTAGCCTTCATCCCAAATGTTTGGGGGTCTTTTTTATTTTATTTATTTATTTTGCTTGTTATAATGAACTCCCTTGCTGTAGATATAGATGCCTTTCCTTGCACTTATGCCATGTTAAGTGTTCTTGGCAAATTGGAATGATGTCTTTTGGTGTAAGCCGGTACTTGCCTATGTGTTCACCTTCTGTACTTATTCTGAATGTTTCTGACAGTGGGAAGGTTTCTTAGACTCTGAAGGCCGAGTAATGGACTCAAAAGCATTAAGGAAAAGAATATTTTATGGAGGAGTCGAACACAATCTGCGAAAAGAGGTTTATATTTTATTTCTCTTACATACTGCTTAATTGCTGCATGCTTTGTACATACTGCTTGTATCATGTGGATTACACGACTTGTGGGCTTTGCAGATTTGGAAATTTTTGCTAGGGTACCATGCATATGATTCAACATTTGCTGAGAGGGAATATCTTGCTTCAGTTAAGAAATCGGAGTATGAAATCATAAAATCCCAGTGGCAGGTCTGTTTTTGCAACACTGTTGCTTACTTCATTTCTTTGTTATGAATTAGAGCAATAATGAATCAAGTTCTATGACCAAGAAGGCTCTATTTATCATTAGTATTTTTTTGAATTGACAACCTATGTAGTATATATCATGGAGATGTCTGCACTGTGTGTTTGCTTATTTTCCTGATTTAAGCCTTGATGTTCTTTCCTTTGTTGAGGAAATCTTGGAACATATATTATATGCATTTTTATTTCTTTTTAACAATATTTTTGTTACAATAGAAATGATAGTTCAAATATCTTTCATTTATTGCATGGTTTGCACATATTGCTAAGTCATGGAATGTATGGTGCACATCCAGTGCATGTCATGTAGTCATTCTACGCTGAAATGGAATATTCTTGATTTATTTTATTTTATATGCTTTTTGGGTTTTATTATTCTACAATGTGTTTCTAAATTGCATATATAATCCAACCACACTCTGTGCCTTGGCAAAATGTGGGTATCGATTTCATTATATGAAAAATTGTTTTCAATACAGAAAATATTTAGGCAATTATGTGTGTTACTTAGTTATAGATGATATATACTGTAGGTTTTACAACTTATCATATTAGCACATTTAACATTTCTCATCAATTTCACAAGATTGATGAGATTGATGGCCAAGTGATGTCAAGGAAACTATAGCTGATGTATCTGTTTAACATACATGATATATAAATATATGTGGGAAGTGAATGCTTTTTATCGGACGAGTGTACCTTTTTTGAAGCTTTAGGTGGCTGAAACAATGGAAGGCAGAAACTTTACAATGTTATTTCACTCAGAACTTTCCATCTTTTACTGACATGCATTCAAATGTGTAGAACATTTCATCAGCACAAGCGAGAAGGTTTACAAAGTTCAGGGAAAGAAGAGGCCTGATTGAGAAGGATGTGGTAATGAATGTGTTTTCTGATCCATTCTGTGTGAATGACTGAAAACAGCTTTTGGACTTTACTGTTTCAGTATTCTATGTTGCTGAATTTTCTTCCTTATCATGTTACTTGTGAAGGTGAGGACGGATCGATCTTTTTCATACTTTGATGGGGACGACAATCCCCATGTGGCACGCCTACATGATATACTGCTGACATATTCATTCTACAATTTTGATCTTGGTTATTGTCAGGTAAGCTACAAGTTATTTCTTAACTCGCCTTGTGGGCAGATATCTATTATTGAACCAGGGAGGCTTGAAGCCTTTCTCAAAGTGCGGCAGATCAGTTTTTAGTAGCCTGGCACATTAGATATTTAGGTGTGGGTCCCATAGGTTTTTTTCAAATTTATCCTTTCAGCATGGCCTTTCTAGGGAAAAAGAAAGAATGGAGCCTGCGTTCTTGTCAGTTTCAATTTTAAGTTTGACCTTTTTTACATTAGACACTCCTAACAAATTCCTTTCGCATTGCAATTTATCCTGTATTCTATGTCTAAAAGCTTTACATCCATCTAAAGATCTAATTTACATGCTAGTGAATTAAAATTTCCCTAATTTTTATTTTGATCCAAATGATTTGCTTTAATCTTTTCTATTTCATGGCCATTATATTCATAAAATTTTATTTTTCATGTTTATGTCCATTTACATGTGTCAGTGGACTAGTTCCTTATAAAAATACCTTAGTGACAGCACGGCTCATTTCAGTTCATGGATTAATTTTCTATATTTATTTTAAATTTGTTAAGAGCGGTATCTTTATAATTTGACCTGTTCATTAGTATATTTCTGCTTTTTCCATTAATCTTTTATTTGTTGTTTACATGTTATTGCTAAGTTTTCGTGAGTGATTCGTATTGCTCTTTTGTTCTTTTAGTCTTTTGGTCATTTTGATATATTAAGATAAGCCAATTTTAATATAAGAGGAATATGGGTGTCAGGTACCTAAGAGGAATTCCCTCATATGCACTTGTCAAATAGTTAACTTCACCATATTTTTGGATGATCCGCACCATTCATTTTGATCTTCATATTCAAAAACATAAATACACCAAAAATAAAGTGAACTGAGGGTGTTTTGATAGTTGATCTAGTCGTCGCAAATCTAACAGTTTCACTATAATAACGGCTAGATGAACGAACAAACCACCTTGTGTTTACTATATTTTTGGTATATTGGGGTTTTAAAACATAAAGAGCAAAATTAACGGTGCCAATCATTGAAAAAATACTGGAGAGTGGATTTTTTGACAAGCGCATGGGAGGGAATTCCTCGTCGTGATGCCCATATTTCTCTTAATATAATCTTGGCGTAGTAATTCTTTTATGCCTTACAATATCTCTGCGTTAATGTTATAAATTTTGAGCCTGATATCAGTTTGGCCTTCTAGGGCATGAGCGATCTTCTCTCCCCAATATTTTTTGTAATGGAAGATGAGTCAGAATCATTCTGGTGTTTTGTTGCTCTCATGGAACGTCTGGGACCAAATTTTAATCGCGATCAAAATGGCATGCATACTCAACTTTTTGCATTATCTAAGGTGAGTACACGCATCTGTTTTTTTTTTTGGTTTTTTTTTTGTGGGGTGGGGGGGGGTGTGTGTGTAAGCAATTAGATGCCAAATCTTTTTTTTCAATTAACAAAATATGCTCTGCCTAAATCTTTTGTTCAACAATATGTGGACATCTCGATGCATCTGTCATCACCTAGGGGTTGTTCCAATTTTGATCCTTTTCTTTTATGACTTTGTCAACTTAGTTTGGTCGCTTCCATTTACATTGGACCAGTGTTTAGATATTTGTTTTCATTATAGAAGTTCGGGGAAGAAATTAATGCAATTAGTAATTTTTACTTGCTTTTTCTAGCTACATTTTGCAATTTTTAAAAAATTCTAAAACTCTTGTGACCTTGCAAACTAATTATAAGTACATCCGACCTATGAGCAAATTCAAGAAGAAAAGAAAGTCAAGTAAATAGTTTAAGTTGTCTTTTTAATCTCTCTTTGGGAGTGAAGGATCGGTTGGAAAAATAAAAGCATCATGTGGGTTCTCTTGCTGCTTTATGATCTGTATTATTCAGAAATATTGGTTTTCCTGTGTTTTTAGGGTCCCCCCCCCCCGGTGGGGGTGGTGGGGGTGGTGGGAGTGGTTTTCGGCCTATAATTGCCATTTAACTAGACACATACATATAATCCTTTTTTGACTATTGGTTACTATATATATTCAAAGATAATGCATATCAAAAGACAGTTATTTGCCTCCCCTCCGGCGAAGAAGCGGCATGCAAAAAAAATAAAGGGTTCAAAATCTAATATTGGCATCAAACTAGATATGCAGCTACAGACCGTTAGTCCAGTAAACTGGGATTGTATAAAGAAGCACACTAAACTAGAATATTAATATCATGCACACACACACATATTCCATAATATGTTATTCTATTTGGACTTCAAAGTTTTTATATATATTTTTATATATTTTTCTTTGTTTTCCATGGTGAAGTTGAAAAGATTGAGACTTTTTGACTTGCATGCCATGTGAATTTCCCAATTTATAAATGATTGTTATTGATGGATTTTGTGTGTGATACCCTTTGGCCAAAATATCAAGCTAATGTCTTGGGAGGAAACAATGCTCATCTAACAATCTTAACCTATGTTGCACGGACATGGACAGACCGATAGGAGCAAGATGCGAAATGAGATTGCCATATAAACAACGTATACAGTAAAATGTAGGGGTGTATATTATTTGTGTCAGACATGGGGGTCAAATGTGTCCGGCATGCCGTAGCTCCACTATTGAAATTTGAAACTTATGTATTATACCTATGTCTTAACCCTCAACACCTTCCTTGGAAAGTCAAAATTAATCGGGTTATACAAACATTATTAATGTGCTAATGTATGATGTTTGAACCAACCCCCTCGAAGATGCTCTGATACCATGCAAGATAACCGCTCAATACGCCATGCATTTTTTAATATTCTTACAGTAAAATGTAAGAATACAATCTTACTATTCAACACTACATGTCCTAAAAATAGTTTCAGACCTGAATGATGATGCATGATGTTCTATGTTGCTTTGTGTCGGTCTTCATGAGAGTGTGGCCATGCTCATATGCAAGTGCTTTTGCTGGAAAAATGCTTTTAGTTATATTATGTGGAAGTATTTGGCCCAATATTTCATCATCTTTTTGGCATCTGCTGTGTTTACAGTTACATCTTGATGTTGCATCTTTCTTTAGCCAACTTAACTGCGCTGCCTCGCAAGTTTCTGAAATGCAATATCTGCAATTTTATTTTTAATTCGTTGAACATTGGTTATTGTCAGCTGGTGGAGCTTCTAGATCAGCCGTTGCACAATTACTTAAGGCAGAATGACTGCTTGAACTATTTCTTTTGCTTCCGATGGATTCTCATACAATTTAAAAGGTAAGTTTGAGTTGGGGTATTAAACATTAGGTTCATCATATGTTGCTGGTATATGAAATTAATTCAACCTTAAAAACTACATGCTTTTTTTAAAAAAAATCTTTTACTGGTATGATGTTGCTACGTTTGGTGTCTATGGAACTTCATGCTTCAACTTAGTGACCTGGATATATCTGTGTGGAAGGAAAACATTATTTCCTTGCCAGCAACCAACTGTCGTCAGAACTGCTAGGAAGCACTCTTGCCTTTATGTTGGCCTCGACATCATTGTTAAGAGACTAACTGCAAGACTGCAACAGAGTTTGAAATGATAGATTTCAGGCATATGATAACTATGATTCCATTTGGTAATTTGGCTCCCACGGATGTATGCAATTTTTTGTATACTAAATCATGCAATCTTACCAAGTATTGTGATCTGGTTGGAGGCATGTTCGTTAGTTGCAAGAGCTTAAATTTCATGACCAAAGCGGAGCTCTACCTACGCGGCTATGCCTGCTGCCCTGCAAGTTAACCAGTCATTAAGGTTATAGGGATATGACCTCTCTTTATAGTTAGGATCCCACCTCCGGTACAGTCTATCGTCAAGCAATGCCAATCCAACCACACACCACACACCACCGGGTTATGGGGTGCTAGATGGCACACTGGACTGTCCAACCATAGGCAGAAATTTGGCACTAATAGGCTTGACATCAGATTGAGGGCAGGTGATTAAAAAAACTCTCCAACTCTTGTATGGAAATATCTTGCTTTGAACTGAATAAGAAAGCATTTTAACCAACATGGATCTGGAACTGTGATGAAGCTCTAGTTAGATTAACAAACAAGATTTTCGTGATTGCAATTTGCTTATGTTAACTTTCTACCGGTTTCTGATCAACTCTAGTTGTGTTATGGTTAAGGGAGTTTGAGTACGAGCAAATAATGCATCTGTGGGAGGTACTCTGGACTCACTATATGTCCGAGCACTTCCACTTGTACATTTGTGTTGCTGTCTTGAAGAAGCACCGCAAGAGAATTATTGGGGATCAGATGGATTTTGACACTCTCTTGAAGTTCATCAATGAGCTCAGCGGTCGCATCAATCTAGACGATATTATAAGGGACGCCGAGGCTCTCTGTCTGTGTGCTGGGGAGAATGGAGCTGCCTGCATTCCACCTGGAACCCCGCCGTCCATGCCCCTAGAAGAAGAGCCAGGGGACTATTCTCAACCTGGTGAGCTCTAACTTTTCTCATGGTAACCTACTACTTGTATATATACATATATTTGTGTATATATGTGTGATACGGAGTTCCTAACTTTTAAATTTGACGTTTATTTGTTCATCACCTTTGTAAAACGGTATGCTTTATTTGTAAATCAGTCATCATATAATAGAATCCTCAAGTTATGGACTGGTTTTCAAGTCATTATGTAAAAGATTGACGTTTGTATTGTACTGATTTCCGTTTGTATCTGTAAATCAATCATCATATATCACAAACTTTGCAGAATGAAAGGGGGCCTAGATTGGAATGCCAAACATGTCTACCACAAACCTGTAAAATTGGTATGTTGGTTTGCTTCCCTCAAGTATGGATAGTCGCTCATGATCATAAACTCTTCTGGTAGATTTTATGATCATAAACTTGGTATGTTGGTTTGCTTCCCTCAAGTATGGATAGTCGCTCATGATCATAAACTCTTCTGGTAGATTTTATGATCATAAACTTGGTATGTTGGTTTGCTTCCCTCAAGTATGGATAGTCGCTCATGATCATAAACTCTTCTGGTAGATTTTATTGGTTCTGGATTTCTAGTTTGGATTTGGCTTTTTGTGGATTCTTAGCTTGGACAAGACTCTTCCCTGTTTCGAGTGCTAGAATTGAATCATCCATGTTTCGTTGCACGATACTCTTCCCGATTTGCTTTGGTATTTATTTATTTCAAATTTTTTGGTTAGTTTTCCCATTTTATTGCTTACATTTTACAACCGCAGATTGTTTTGTAGTTTTGATATTTTTTAAAAAATTATTTTTTACATCATCTTTGTTTTCACCCATGGCAACGGAAAAAAAGCAGGTTATGCATTGACTAATTAATAATAATATTGTTACCATTTAGCACTCCGGTCAAATTGAAACTTAGTTTGTGGAATCATTCCGACGCGGCAAAAGTTGATCAATTTTGGTAAATATTTGGTAAATATTTGTAAGGTTGGTTGATTTTTATAATTATTTTTAATTTTTTGTCTTTTTTGAAAATTTGTCCTATCGTGAAAATTTTAATCCTTTTTGATATTATTTTGCAAATTTTAATTTTTTTTTAAATAAGAAGAACGTTTATAAGTTTCAAAACTTTCGCTTTTAATCTATTTACTCTTCTTATATTAAATTTTCATTTTTTTTGGAGTTGCTATGTGCAGATACCCAATTGCTCTGTGTATGACTAGAGTTTCATATATTTACAAATTTGCCATTCAAAATTACTCATCCACGCACAACAAATATTAATCCCCAAATTGCCATGTTATGCGCGGTGAGCAAAATGCGACCCCTACGCCGACGTCGTGCCGACCGACGCCGCCGACCCTCTTCATCTTTCCCAACCCCTTCGCCGCCCCCTCTGTCGACCATCGTCTTCTCACCCAGCCCCCTCCAAGCACGATGGTGATGTTAATTTGCAGCCGAGGGTTGTCAATGAGTTACTTTGCGCCGACCGTCGCCTCCGACCGTCGTTGGTTGTCGGATGAGGCGGAGGAGGGATGCTGAGGGAGATGACGATGGTGGGCGGCCCCTCCGCCCCCTCCTCCCCCCTCTGACAACTCTCCGGCCCCTTCGACAACCCTCCGGCCGACCATCGTCATCGTCATCTCCCCCAGGCGCCCTCCACTGTCCCCTCCGGTCGACAATCGTCATCGTCATCTCCCCTAGTCGCCCTCTGCCGTCCCCTCCGCCCCCGCCCCTTCCGCCCCCTACTCCGACAACCCAGCTCCTCCGTCGCTTCTCTTCCACCACCGTGCGAGAGCGATTGTGCGTGCAAGAGTAAAAGTGGAGTAATCTTTGAATGGCAAACTTGAAAATAAGTGGTTGTACGAGCAATTTGGTATGTATGCATAGCAACTCCCCTTTTTTCCCATTCAAACATTCAAGACTGACCGCTTTGGGGAGAAAAAAAATGCAAATTGGATGTCCCTATGCCAAAAACACGAGTAGTACTGCAGGCGGGGATTTTTTTTTTTTTTGTCGTAGTAGAAATATTTTCTTTGACTGCAAAGTATCCTTCCTTGATTCTTTCTTTCTTTCAACAACTCCCTTCCCTCGTCAAGGATCAATTAAAAGACTTTTCGCTTCAAAGAAAGGAAAAAATCAAAGTCAGAATATTATTATTCTGGGCTGCCGTCCGCCTATTTCTTGTTCCAAATCCACCCCCCTCATCATCCAAATCCCCCCATCCCCCCCTCCTCGACTCTTGACCCCCATCATGCCCCCGGTCCTCCTCCTCCTCCCCCTCCTCCTCGCCGCCGCCGCCGCCGCCGCCGAGGACGACGTCACGTGCCTCCGTGGCTTCAAGGCATCCGTCTCCGACCCCGACGGCCACCTCCGCAACTGGAACTTCGCCAACTCGAGCTCTATCGGCTTCATCTGCTCCTTCGCCGGCGTCTCCTGCTGGAACCCGCAGGAGAACCGCGTCATCTCCCTCAGCCTCCCCTCCTCCTCCCTCTCCGGCCGCATCCCCTCCTCCCTCCGCCTCTGCTCCTCCGTCACCTCCCTCGACCTCTCCTCCAACTCCCTCTCCGGCCCCATCCCCCCCGCCCTCTGCTCCTGGCTCCCTTACCTCGTCACCCTCGACCTCTCCTCCAACTCCCTCACCGGCCCAATCCCCTCCAATCTCTCCGACTGCAAGTTCCTCAACAAGCTCCGCCTCGCCTCCAACCGCCTCTCCGGCCCCATCCCCCCATCCCTCTCCCGCCTCGACCGTCTCAAGGAGCTCGATCTCTCCGGCAACGATCTCTCCGGCCAGATCCCGCACCGTCTCGGCGCCATCTTCGGCAAGCCCAGCTTCGCCGGTAACCCCTCTCTTTGCGGCCCCCCCGTCTCCCCCGGCTGCAACAAATCCACCTCCGGCCGCCAGGGCTGAAGATACTTTATTGTAAGATAATCATGTTTTGCAGCTCATGATAAATTACATAAAGCTCAACTCATGAACTTTATTGTATACCATTTTACATTCTTGATGTTATTTTTCCTTTTGCTACTAGATTTATTGTTAAGCCTTGATAGCACACATCAAACACACTAAATAGGTTTCTAGAATTGGACATCCTTGATCCATTATGTGATTCAAATAATCCTTGACACTTTTAGAACTTTTGGGGTTATGAGTGTCATCGACTCCATATCCATCTCTTCGTCGGAATCCTCGTTGTCTGATGAGGTCTTGAAGGCAATCGCCTTCTTCTTGGGCTCAGATAGAGCTCTAAGGGCCTCCCTTTGTTCTATATCATCTTTCCATACCTCATATGCGTTGAGGTTCCCCATGAAGTTCTCTATGGTGTACTTGCTCATATCGTTTCCTTCTTCAATGGTCGTCGTCTTTTTCTCACATTCCAGAGTGACGGCCATGATGAGCTTCCTTACTTTCTCTAATTGGGTGTACGTCTTTCCAAGTGCTTCAAGTTCGTTCACGATGTCCGTGAACCTAGCGTACATACTTGATATCTTTTCTTTGTCCTGCGTTTGAACCATCTCAAATCTTTGAACGTAAACATGGAGTTTGGACATTTTCACCTGAGTCGTCCCTTCATGTGCAACTTGGAGGTGGTTCCATATTTGGAATGTGGACAAGCAATTCGACGCTTTGTTGAACTCCGTTGCATCCAACGCACAAATGAGAGAGTTCATTGATTTGGCGTTGTTCACCTCCGCTTACACTTGAATGTGAGTCTGTTTGGCGAAATCACTTGAATGTGAGTCTGTTTGGCGAAATCTTCTTCGGCTATTGACGATGCGCCATTGCAGTTGCTGTTGTTGGTTGCCATATTTAGTACCTTGCTCTGATACCAATTGTAGGACCTGAAACTATAGTGGAAAACACCAGATTGAGTGTGAATAGTGTTTTATGAAATAAAAAGGAATTTACGTCTAATTAAAATTTCTAATGCAACCAAGTGTGCAGAGTAGATAAAATGAAGACAACAACACTAAAATGCAATCGCAAATAATAGATGTACCCTGATTCGGATTTCCGTAATTAAAATACTGATTCTCTGGAATCCTACTCCAGCAACCCACTAGCAAATCCCGCTAGTGATTAGCGTTCCACTAATAAACCACTTGCGAAATACCGACAAGTGTAAATCCAATACACTTTTATAACCACCACTTTCCACAAACCGGGAATGGTATACTCTCATAACCCAGTTCATCTCAACAAAGAAAGAGAGAAATTGAAATGAACAATTTGAAATACATTTACACAACATATACCTTGAATATGAACTTAGTAGAATGAGACAATGAGGTGTGTGTGATGTGCTCTAACTAAGACTGAATGAGCACTTACTACTTGTCTCAATGCTTGAAGATGAGCTTTGAATGCTTTGGAGACAAATGTTGAGATGATGGCTTTTTGTGCTTTGAATGAGCTTTGAATGCACTTGAAGAGATGACTTGATGATTCTTAATGAGTCTTAGGGTGTTCAAGCGTTCTGAAGTCAAGCCATTAAAACCCTATTTATAACATCAAATAATCCCACCAAAATCTCGTGCATTAAATACCGACACCTGCTCTTAACGGGCAGAAATCCAAGTCACCAGGTGTCTGGACAATACCTAGCAGGCGCCTGGTGTACAGTGCTACTAAGGTCATTAATACAGTCTAACGGTTATGTTATGGTTGCTCATCATCAAAACCAAATTGGGGGATCCAATACTCAATATATGTGGCATCTTTAAGGCTCAATTTTCTGTAACTTTTCTCTATTTAAGGCTAGAGCCGGCTAGGAGAGTGTTATGTTGAATTTGAAATTAAAATTGGTAAATGGAGAAGAGAATTCTTTGATATAGGGAGGGTGTGAACGTCCTCTTTAATTGACGTCTTGGGAGGGCGATCACCCTTATAATTGTGATCAAGGTATCTTCTATTTCAGTTTTTATTTAATAAAAATCAGATCTTTTCTTGGTTCTATAAGTCTATTACTATGGAAACCTGTTAAATTTGCAACAACTAAATTAACGAGCAAAACACATTGGGTTCACTAGGTCTTTGGTGTATTGGGGTTTAGATCAGGGTGGCAAAATGGCCCGGGGGCCCGCCGGCCCGGCCCGGGTTTTTTGTCAAAAAAAGCCTCAGAGAGGCTTAAAGGGGGGGTGGAGAAGCCGGGCCGGCCCGGCCCGGCCCGGCTGGGCCCTGACCGACGGGCCGGGCTGGGCCGGGGTTCTCCCCGGCCGGGCCGGGCCGGACCGTTTTTACACCCTGAGGTTTATGATCCAAAAAATAATGGAGAGTGGACTTTTAACCTGTACATGGAAGGAAATTCCTCGTTGGATAGCTAATACACCACTCTCTCTCTCTCTCTCTCTCTCTCTCTCTTAAGGAAATCATGGTTATAGCTTAAGAAGAGGTTTGAGAGAATTAGATAATTCTCTTATTTATATGTATACATAGTTACACAATTGCAACATCACCTAATCTAAAGTTCACAGCCACTTAATATAACATAAATTCTAGTGACGAGAATAAAATGATACAATAAATATACAAACTATGTCTGTAATGCCTTGATTTGTTGTAGATTTGACCACCCCGTTCTTGTCATAGAATTCTCTCTCTTCAACTTGTTGCCTTGTGGTCACACCATCATCGTAAGCTTGAATTGATCTTGCACTTCTACGCATGAGCAATAAATGCCTTGATCTAATTTGACATGTCACACTTAATGAAATTTATTAAATCAAAAACATACTGTTTGCCATTCATCAAAACATGCATTGGAAAATCTCACACTCACCGGACTCTTAAAAAGCAATTTGAGATGAAAGATCTTGTTAATGTTGGGTATTTCTTAGAGCATCTCCAAAGGGGCTCCCTAAATTTTAGCCAAATTTTAGCTATTATAGCTAAAAAGCTATTTTAGGGAGCCACCTTTTGCATTCTCACTCCAACCATGCTCTCCATTTTACCTAATAGTGATTAATTTAATATTTTTTTAAAAAATTAATTTGTTAATGAAGATTAGTTTAAAATTTTAATTAATTATACTATTTCTTTTACACATTTATTAAACTAATTTTAATTAACAAATTAAATTATTAAACTAATCCATATCCAAATTAAATAGTTTAAAATTTTAAATTAAATTATTAAACTAATCCAAATTAAATTAAATTTGTAAAAAATAGATTAATATAAATTAAATTTTAAATAGATTAATTATAATATTTCCAACGGCTCTATTTCCAACGGCTCTATTTCCAACGGTTACTTTTTTCCTATAAATATGCATATTTCATATCTCATATTTTTCCATTTACACTTCATCTACAAATATATCATAAATAGTTATGGCTAATCGATTAGCTAAAATGCTTTTTCAAGATGATAGTGATGATGATCTTCTATTATTGACAATGGTGATGGCTGAAGAAGAAGAATTGGCAAATGAGAGTCGAGCACAACGTCGTCGTGGATCTATTGTAGGCCATACTGTTATTCAACGAGGTAGAGTTGAAGGTAATGAAAGACTTTATCGTGATTATTTTGCAGAAACACCAACATTTGGTTCTCGTTTATTTCGGAGGAGGTTTCGAATGAATCGATCATTGTTTGTTCGAATTCAACATGTTGTCGAAGCTTATGATCCATACTTTGTCCAAAGGACGGATGCTTGTGGAATTGTAGGTCTATCATCGCTTCAAAAAATTTGTGCTGCTTTTAGGATGCTTGCGTACGGGGTAGCAGCAGATTCTGTGGATG
Organism: Scilla litardierei; assembly: GCA_030789695.1. NCBI lineage: Eukaryota > Viridiplantae > Streptophyta > Magnoliopsida > Asparagales > Asparagaceae > Scilla > Scilla litardierei. The sequence continues at coordinate 344,304,784 of CM061133.1, read as the reverse complement.
AATATGTGCGAATTGGTGAAAGCACTGCAATTGAAAGCTTGAGAAAATTTGTCAAAGCAATTATTGCAGTGTTTGGTGATACATATTTGAGATCACCAAATATTGATGATATTGCTAGATTGGTGCAGGTTAATACTGATCGTGGATTTCCTGGAATGCTTGGAAGTATTGATTGTATGCATTGGAAGTGGAAGAATTGTCCGGTTGCATGGCAAGGTATGTATTTTGGTCACATTCATGAGCCAACAATCATTTTGGAAGCCGTTCTTATGATCTTTGGATATGGCATGCCTTTTTTGGTTTACCTGGATCTCTTAATGATATCAATGTGCTTGATCAATCTACCGTGTTTAATGATCTTGCGGAAGGGCGTGCTCCACTAGTTAATTATTCCATTAATGGTCATGATTATACAATGGGATATTATCTGGCTGATGGGATATATCCTTCACGGTCAACATTTGTTAAAACAATATCAGCTCCTCAAGGAAATAAGAAGAAACATTTTGCTGCATGTCAAGAGTCTGCCAGGAAAGATATGGAGCGAGCATTTGGGGTGCTTCAATCACGCTTTGTAATTGTGCGTGGACCAGCTCGTTTTTGGGATCAAGAAACAATCAATGATATTATGAAGTCATGCATAATAATGCATAATATGATTATTGAAGACGAGAGAGATATTGAGCAATCTGACTTCAACTATGATGCTGTTGATGAAACTGAATCATCTGTGTCACATGAGCGGACAAGTGAAATAAATGATTTTATTCAAACGCATCGACAAATTAGAGACAAACATATCCATTCACAACTTCAAATGGATCTTGTAGAACATTTATGGGCATAACATGGAGCGAACTAGATACTATAACTGATTGTACTACTAGATGATTGCATTACTACATTGTACTGCATTATTTAGACCTATCAAATCTTTTCTTAACGATCTTCATTTGGAGACTTTCATAATATTGTTCTTTAAATGCAAGCATGTTACTAGTATCAATTGCCATTATTCTCTCTTCTTCTTTTTGCTCTTCTAGGAAAAACTTTTGTTGATCAAGAATAAGTCTTTGTTGTTCGCGCTCGTGCCTTTCTTTTTCTCGATCATTCTTTTCTTGCTCTTGAGCAAATGTTCTTTCATACAGCTCCATTTTTTGGCGATCCATTTCTTTTTTTGACTCAAACATTTCCCTACATAGTAAAGCGGTAGGTGGCATTTGATTTTTTTCTTTGTCTTTTTTCAGCATAGCCTTGGATGCCTTTCTACCTATTGGTCGATCAAAGTTGTCAGTTGTTGCATTTACCAAATCATCATTTTCTAAATTCATAGAAGATGGAGTGGAGGGAGAAGACGTGGCTGGACTAGAACTCTTTGTAGATTTTGATTTCTTCTTCGCGCCTTCAGACATCCATTTTGGATGGATCTTCAATTCATTCCAGCAATGTAATAGTTGGAATGTTTGACCTTGACATTGTTGGTATAAATTTTTGGCTTGAATAATCTAAAAAATATAATCAAATGCTCAAAATATAATAATTACACAAAATAATGTTAATACAAAAAATAAAGACAAAAATATTAAATGATATAATTAATACATTGTCTTGCTCGTTGACACAACTTTGTTGTCTTCCATCAATTTGAGCATAGTAGCCACAAAATTTATTCACCGAGAGTTGAATTCCCGACCACCGATGCATCAATGAATTGGCGGTGCGTTCAGATTCAAAAGTTTTATATTCATGAAAGTAATCGCAAATTCTTTGCCAATATTTCACAGATTTTTTATTGTTGCCTTGTATAGCATCAATACTGATGTTAAACCATGCAAAAACGAGAAGACTATCTTCTTCAACTGAAAAATTACGAGACCTTGAAACTTTTTTCACTGAAGTATCAATTTGGGTAGAAATTTAAGAAGGATGAGGTGTGCTAGAAAAAATTTCACCTTCTTCGTTAAGAAGATTTGTGTAGTAAGAAAAATCTTGAGAATCCATAATTGAAAAGCAAGAAAAAAAAATTATATGTAAATTTAAGGTTGTGTAAAAAAAATTCTAACATTCATCAAGTTATATAGGCAAAAAAAATAGAGCTGTTGCAACATATCCGTTGCAAAACAAGTAACCGTTACAAATAAAAAAAATTTGTTTCAATAAAATAATAAAAAAAAGGGTTTTAAACAGATGGGGAGCTCGCCACATCTGGTGAGCTCCTCTGCTTCTCCCTAATTTGGTGTGCGCGTTGAGGGAGTGGTTGAAGCGGCTATTTTTGTCCCTGCTCGCTAAAATGCCAAAGGAGCGGCCATCTGCGCCCCGCGTTGGAGATGCTCTTAGAGCATCTCCAATCCAACCCTCCATTTTTGGGGGTTGGGTTGGAATATTCCGAGAATATTCCCTATATTGAGGGTGGAAAATGGAGGGAGCTCCAACCCAACCCTCCATAATTGCTACATATACACAATTAGCAATTTTTAGCACTTAAAAATACACCATTCAACCCTAAAATAGAGTGTAGGTGGTCATTAAACCGTGTACATTTAGCATTTGCACACACACAAAAGAAATGCAGGTTGCTACAGTGACCCTCCAAATTTGGAGGGGTACTGTAGCATATCTGTAAATTTGCAGATTTTTTGGAGTGTGATTGGAGGGCAAAAAACTGCAAATTTGGAGATATGAAGTGTGGTTGGAGATTCTTAGGCATCAAGGCTGCATACTATGCAAAGGGATATTTCCTTCCTCAGATGTGCATACCTAACATTCTTGCACGAGCCACTCTAGCGGACTCTTGTAGTTTCAGTATCTCCTCATGTCTCTACTATTATAGAATTAAATCTTAGGGTACAATGAGATGATGACCATCCTCTTCCCAATCAAATACGCTGTCTGTGCCCTCATTTACCTCGTCATTAAAAGAAATGTGTTTTTTTTTTTTTGAATAGCAAACTTGAAACTTTTGAACGGCGAACTTGTAATTAAATGGGACGTGCGCAAATCAACTAGGTCTGTGTGTATAGCAAGCCCCCCAAGAACGGCTCTCAACTTCACATATCGAGTTATTGCAAGGACGCCAGGAATTATGCTTTCTTCACCGAGGAACTCTTAAATCAAAAGTGAAAGTCGCACCATTCTTCATCTCTTTGTCTTCACAAAAGCTGTACGCAGAGGCAATCATCTACCATATTACCATGAACTCAGCTAACTGTATTGTCCAAAGAAGTCAGCAAGAACAAACTACAATAAAAAAATCAGACTAGCTCGTGCTAACGAAAAGCCATCCGAAGGGAGCCAACAGCTCCCCCTGTTCATCCTACATGATACCGGCTCAGATCATAGGCGATGTGAAACATCAAACTTGGTAGCGGCTCTTAGCAAATCGATCATGCTTCTTTGCATCGTCCTGAAACATGTATCATCATCGAGTCATAGCATCGCAATCAACCACAGAAGTATCAAAATAAATTTTAAAATTTAAAAAAAATAATAAACACTTACATGAAGTATAAAGCCAATAGGATCGTTGTAATCAAGGAACACCTTCCACTGCTTTCCAATGCTCAACTGTAAAGTACAACCAAAAAATGCACATGAACACTCTCAAAGCATGTCTGAATTGGGGTTCGATTCAAATTAAAACAAAAGGATAAATGTGGACTATGAACGTGCAGTAAAAGAGCCTGGGTTCGTCGATATCTTCTTCCTTAAAGATTGAGATGAATCAATATAATATAAAATGTACAGTGCCAAAAGGCATAGTTTACAAAATACCTGAGAAGCTTCGTTTAGACCATTTTTGGTCCATATTGAGATCTTCTCCTGCTTTGCTCGCACATTGACAACAGCCCCACATATATCATCCCCATTGTCAAACTGCTCCCCGATCATGGCTAAGAGCTAACACATGCCAAAGGAGGGAGGAGTTGGAGAATGAGTTGAGTGAGATACCGAGAATACTGATTAGAAAAGAAACTACTGAGATCAGCGGCGTACTGTGTATAACCACCAATTATCCACCTTCCCCCTGGAGCAGCCTATGGTCCATTTCCCGCCGTTTGCACACACCGGGTCCTCCCACTTTGGCTCTATTCCATATTTGAAACAGCTGAAGTCCGCTCCAATAGCTAGCTTGCTTGGATGGTGTATGTTATTATAAAGCCTGATGATGAGACAATAAGCAGTTGATTTGCTAGTCTCGCCACGAATGAGTTTTAAATGATCAAAATAGTAGTAGCAAATGAAAGCATTGTTCCAGACATTGACCGATGCAAACGGCATATTTGCCACTATATTGTTTTTCTACGATATGGCAAGCAAAGAAGTTGTATCATTTTGACCCGGTTGATATTTAGGATATTGGCGGATACATTAGACCGAAATATTCTTGATAAATATCAAACGGTATGGATCATTTTTTGCTGTTAACATTGGTCTCGATTTCAAGTTAACAAATACATGTTGCTTGTAGCTTAATCAGACTATGTACCCATTACTTTTTAACCCAACCCGTTGTGACATGAACCTCCCGCTCTACTCCAAAATTATTCCCTTTGTTTCCTTGTTCTCATTTAGGCCTTGATCAAGCATCAGTATGTGCAAAACAAGCTATAAATCACAAGCAACAATACAAAATTGATAATGAAGACTCGTAGACAGAAAAAAGTAATGAGCAAGGCCAAATTCAGAAGGAAGCATATTAATTGTTATTCCCATGTTGAAGTGAAAAAGGAAAGGTCCTAGTTGAACATTAAAGAAAATTAGCCTAATCACGGCGGACTAGAACAAAAGGATGGGTAGAAAGATGGATGTTATTGAACCTTCATGAACCTGGAAAAGGATATGATGAGAGTTTGTGAAACTTTTAGGGGTGGAACCTTAAATCTGGAAGGAACTAAATTTTAAGGGGAACTAAAAATTTAAATTTTGGGAGAACTAAATATGGTGGAAACTAAATTTTGGGTGAAACTAAATTTTTTGATGGAACTACGTTCTCTGGAGGAACTAAATTTTAATTTAAAATTTTTGGTGGAACTAAAATTTTTAGAGAAACTAAACTCACTGGGGGACTACATTTTAATTTGAATGTGGTTAAAAAAATTGTTTTGGGGGGGGGGTTATTTTTGAATGAGGCTACAAATTTTTTAGAGGAATTTTTAATGGGGTTGAAATTTGGGAATGATATTTTGAATGAGGCTGTAATTTTTTGAGTGTAGAAATTTTAAATGGGTGAAATTTTTGGGAGGATTATTTTGAATATCCCGTGACCTATGATCAATGGTTATGACTAGTATTTCAATATCTTAGAACTATTATTAAATTTTATGTATGTATGTATGTATGTATGTATGTATGTAGAGTCATATATGAAACCCCAATATGATACCATGATACCATCTACTTGATACAAACCAATATCCCCAAAAAAATAAGGAAGAATCTGATGCGGATGCCCACTAGTCGCCGCCCCCCGCTTGTCGCAAGCCGCACCTGGGTCCCACTTGATGCTTAGGCTTTGGTGATTTAGTTATCTAGGGGTATTCTAGTCTTTTCAGACTAGATTAGTAAATCCCCTCTTTTTCTATTTATTAGGGCTATCCGTCATTTTATTTGCTTATGCTTTGATTTGTCTCTGAACAATCTAGTTATCATCTTGATGCTGTTTAGGCTTTTAGGCGTTCAATAAAAGCTGGGAGATTGATTCGTCTCGAAGAATCCTTATCAAGTTCTTTGCTTTCTCATTGTTTCTCCACTATTTTCCATTTTTCCACCTTTAAATCGCTGTTTTAATCATTTATTCGCTGATTTGATCCAAACGGCAAGCGATTCGTATCAAATTGGTATCAGAGCTGTGAGATCTAATGGCGGGAGGGACAAGAAGCGGCGCGACGGAAGAACGGCTTCAAGGGTTTTGTGAAGAAATCAACCGCGAGATGGAGGAATTGAAGAAAGCCATGGGCGATGATATTCAATCTTTGAAGACGGCCATGGAGATCTCCAACAAGGATCACGCCCATACGCAAGAGGACATCCAAGTCGAACTCAAACACATGAGGATCGAGGCGGCGAAAACGGCGAGAGAGGTTGCACAGATCCTGACGATGATGACAATGCTCCAGACCATCTCGACGGCTATCGGAGGAGATCGATGCAAAAACCCGGAAGGGTTTGTCGTCGAAACGGCGGCTACCAACCCTCCAAACCAAGGCGACGGCTGGCCAAACCCTCTAGGGTTTGCGAGGGAAAGCAGCGGGGCCCACCAGGCCCTCGCAGCAAGCACGGCAGGCCCAACTGGGCCTGCCGAAAGTGCGACAGGCCCAACTGGGTCTGCCGAGAGCTCGACATGCCCAGCGGGGCCTGGGGGGGGCTCGACGGGCAATTTCGCCTCCCAGCGGCGACACCCCCTGGCGGGGGTGTCTGGAGGACGGCGCCCCCGACCGGGGGCGCGGGAGGCAGGGCGCCCCCGCCGGGGGGCGCGGGAGGTTGGGGACCCCCTTTTGGGGGTGCGGGGGCCCCGGTAGGGCTTCGGGGTGGCGCCACAGCCTGGGCCACCCCTCCTGAGGACCCGACGACGCGTTTTGGAGGCCCCACGAGACCACTGAGGCCTTTTGGGGGCGTGGCGGGGTTTGTTCAACCCCCAGGAGCGACGAGGCCCGACGGAGGAAGAGGGACTCACGGGGTGACGATTGGGGCTCCTGCGGCCCAATTTTGGGGCCCATGGGGCCATCTGGAGGGCCGGACAGCGCCCGTTCAGCAGCACGGAGGGGCTAGAGAGCCCATTTTTTTTCCAGCCACCACGACCACTGGACTGTTTGGGGAACTACCTCCCGGAGGGGGATATAGAGCGGCCTCAATGACCTTATGAGCTGTACGAGGGAGGCGACGGAGGCCCCGGAGGGGGGCAAGGGGGCGTGATGGTGCCGGGAGGCGGCCGTGGCGGGTATGGAGGACAGCACGGTGGAGGGTTTGGAGCACAGTACGGTGACATAAACGCGGATCGAAGGCTGAAGAAGCTGAAGATGCCAACGTTTGATGGCACCGATCCTGACGGATGGGTCTACCGGGCCGAGCGTTACTTCCAGGTGATGCAGCTGACAGAGGAGGAGGTCCTGCGTGCTATAGGGATCTATTTCGAGGACAAGGCCCTAGCCTGGTACCGGTGGAAGACAGCCCGCTCTCCTTTTCGTTCTTGGGAGGAGCTCTCTTCATACCTTCTCGACCGGTTCCAGGAGAAGTCCGGAGGGGACTTCTATGAGCAGTTGTCGGCACTGCGACAGGAGGGGACAGTTCGAGACTTCGTGGAGAAGTTCGAGATGTTGGCTAGCAGGTTGCGGGGGTGTCTGACCAGGTGTTGATCGGAAGTTTCATGAGGGGGTTGAAGCCCTCGATACGGGCAGAGCTTAGGATGCAGAGGCCCAATGACTTGGAGGATATCCTCCGTCTAGCCCACATGGCGGATGAGAAGCACACGGAGGAGAGGCGCATCCGAAGGGCTTGGGGAGCCCAGGGCCAGCGCAGTACGGCAGCACCAGTTCCTCCACGGCCAGCGGCAGGAGCCCCAGTGGAGCCTAGGGGAGAGGTCAGGCCAGGGGTGGTACCAGGCAGGCGACTGACAGAGGCGGACATGCGGGCCAGGCGTGCAGCAGGGTTGTGCTTCCGTTGCGACGAGAAGTTCAGCCCCGGTCACCGATGTGAGAGCAAGTTACTGCAGATCGTGATCGTACCCGACGAGGAGGATGAGAAGGAGGTACTGGAGCCAGAGAAGGTGGTGGTGGTGGAGGTGAACGCACATCTGGATGTCGCGGAGGTGTCCCTGAACTCCTTGGTAGGGGTAACCACGAACCATACCATGAAGTTGTCAGGACGATTGGACGACGTGCCGATGACGGTACTCATAGACAGTGGGGCTACCCACAACTTCATCTCTCGACATTTGGTGGATCGTCATAGGTTGCAGGTGAGCACCTTGGAGACGTTTACGGTCCTCTCAGGGACATGGAGGAGAGCAGTGTGATGTGCAAGGGGCTGAGTCTGACCTTACAAGGGGTGCAGATCAGAGAGGACTTCTTGCCCCTAGAGTTGGACAATATCGATGTGATTTTGGGCGTGCAGTGGCTGAGGGGGTTGGGCGAGGTGAAGATGAATTGGAAGCAGCTTAGGATGGAATTCCAGGAGGGGGGTCGCACGGTGGTTCTGACAGGTGACCCTAGCCTCTGTTTTCCCTCGGGGGCCTTCAAAGCCAGATCTCCACCTTGAGGACAAGGTGGCTCTTTTAGGGGGAGGTATTGATGCGGATGCCCACTAGCCGCCGCCCCCCGCTTGTCGCAAGCCGCACCCGGGTCCCACGTGATGCTTAGGCTTTGGTGATTTAGTTATCTAGGGGTATTCTAGTCTTTTCAGACTAGATTAGTAAATCCCCTCTTTTTCTATTTATTAGGACTAGCCGTCATTTTATTTGCTTATGCTTGATTTGTCTCTGAACAATCTAATTATCATCTTGATGTTGTTTAGTCTTTTAGGCGTTCAATAAAAGATGGGAGATTGATTCGTCTCGAAGAATCCTTATTAAGTTCTTTGCTTTCTCATTGTTTCTCCACTATTGTCCATTTTTCAACCTTTAAATCGCTGTTTTAATCATTTATTCGCTGATTTGATCCAAACGGCAAGCGATTCGTATCAGAATCCCAATCACATACAAACAAAATATCCAATATTCAAAACCTAGCATAAAAGCATAAGATGTCTTTGGCACTTTGGTTCTCGTGTAAAAACTTGCAAACAGGTCATGCGCTCCCACGCATGTCCCCACACAACAATAAAAAATACTAAGCAATGAAAATTTCTCCCCCATCACTCTTACTTCTCCATCTCCTTCATGTGTACGCATGTGTCAAAGGGGGATAGTGGGAGTTGTTGCTTCATTTGGCAAGTGGTTTATTAGTGGAATGCTAATCACTAGTGGGATTTGCTAGTGGGTTGCTGGAGTAGGATTTCAGGGAATCAGTATTTGAATTAGGGGAATCCGAATTAGGGTACATCTATTGTTTGCGATTGCATTTCAGTGTTGTTGTCTTCATTTTATCTACTCTGCGCACTTGGTTGCATTAGGAATTTTAATTAGGCGTCAATTCCTTTTTATTTCATAAAACACTATTCACACCCACTCTGGTGTTTTCCCCTATAGTTTTAGGTCCTACAATTGTTACCAGTTCAATGTACTAACTGTGGCAACCACCAACAACAACAACTGCGATGATGCATCCTCAATAGCCGAAGAAGATTTCGCCAAACGGACTCACATTCAAGTGTAAGCGGAGGTGAACAACACCTAATCAATGAACTCTCTCATTTGTGTGTTGGATGCGATGGAGTTCAACAAAGTGTCGAATTGCTCGCCCACATTCCAAATATGGAACCACCTCCAAGTTACACATGGAGGGACGACTCAGGTGAAAATGTCCAACCTCTACATGTTTACGTTCAAAGATTTGAGATGTTTCAAACGCAAGACAAAGAAAAGATATCAAGTATGTACGCTAGGTTCATGGACATCGTGAACGAACTTGAAGCACTTGGAAAGACGTACACCCAATTAGAGAAAGTAAGGAAGCTTATCATGGCCGTCACTCTAGAATGTAAGAAGAAGACGACGGCCATTGAAGAAGGAAACGATATGAGCAAGTGCACCATAGATAACTTCATGGGGAACCTCATGGCATATAAGGTAAGGAAAGAGGATAGAGAACAAAAGGAGGCACTTAAAGCTCTATCCGAGCCCAGGAAGAAGGCGATTGCCTTTAAGGCCTCATCGGACAATGAGGATTCCGATGATGAAATGGATATGAAATCCATGACAATCGACAATCATGACCCGGAAGTTCTAAAAGTGTAAAGGATTATTTGAATAACATAATGGATCAAGGATTTCCAATTCTAGAAACCTGTTTAGTGTGTTTGATGTGTGCTATGCTTAACAATAATTCGAATAGCAAAGGGAAAAATACAACATCAAGAATGTAAAATGGTATACAACAAAGCTCATTAGTGGAGCTTTATGTAATTTATCATGATCAAAGTTGAGCTAGCCTTATAGGGTCCACGCATACAATAAAGTACCCTCAGCCCTGGCGGCCGGAGGTGGATTTGTTGCAGTCGGGGGAGACGGGGGGGGCGCAAAGAGAGGGGTTACCGGCGAAGCTGGGCTTGCCGAAGATGGCGCCGAGAGAGTGCGGGATCTGGCAGGAGAGATCGTTGCCGGAGAGATCGAGCTCCTTGAGACGGTCGAGGCGGGAGAGGGATGGGGGGATGGGGCCGGAGAGGCGGTTGGAGGCGAGGCGGAGCTTGTTGAGGAACTTGCAGTCGGAGAGATTGGAGGGGATTGGGCCGGTGAGGGAGTTGGAGGAGAGGTCGAGGGTGACGAGGTAAGGGAGCCAGGAGCAGAGGGCGGGGGGATGGGGCCGGAGAGGGAGTTGGAGGAGAGGTCGAGGGAGGTGACGGAGGAGCAGAGGCGGAGGGAGGAGGGGATGCGGCCGGAGAGGCAGGCTGAGGGAGATGACGCGGTTCTCCTGCGGGTTCCAGCAGGAGACGCCGGTGAAGGAGCAGATGAAGCCGATAGAGCTCGAGTTGGCGAAGTTCCAGTTGCGGAGGTGGCCGTCGGGGTCGGAGACGGCAAGGACTATGTAACATTGCATGGCATGAAGGCCTAACCGTTGCTCGTCACATGTCAGACCCAGACACATGCTCAGCACGTGCTTAACACAACCAGACTTTAGGAAACCTAATAAGTGGTCCATGTAATGGTTCCAAACTTGAACCAGAGATGGACAGACATGCCCAAACACGGTTCAGGTCCGTATCTAAACTCATTAAGAGAGAAGTATCTAAACTCATTAAGAGATGAAAAAAAAGAAAAAAAGGTATTTTAAAAAAAAAATATCCCTCGAACCTTTCCTATTTAAAATTGCACTCTCAAAATCTTCAAATTTATAAATTGACCCCCGAAATTAGCTTAAGCCATGTGATTTTACCATTTAGTTTAAGGGAAAGTAAATAACTTACTGGTCCCAACACCATATTCTCTCTATAAGCTCTCTTTTTCCTTCTCTCGAAAAGCCACATCCCTACATCATGGTGGTTAGAAACCTCTTCGAGACAGTCGCGTGGTCCAACAACGCTACTGTCATCGCATACGCCACTTCCGTTGCCACCCAAGCCATCACCTTTTTATTATCATCAATAAGTTTTCTTAAAAGAGAAAGATGATGTTGGGATGTCAGATTCTCTTGTTTAAAAGGAGACGGGGGAGTATATAAAGATGATGGAAAAAAAGAAGGGTAGATTGCACAAACACTCCTTATTATACTGTTATTGTGGCACAAATAATCCGTCATCCATGTAATTAGCACAAACACCCACTACGTGGTTAACTTCCGGTATTTTCTTTCCATTTTTAGCCCATCCATCTCATTTGCGCACCCCCCCCCCCCCCCCCCCCCCCCCGCGGTTAAATGTTTACTTGTCTTTTTTTGTGCCTCTTTTCTCTAATGAAGCAGCATATGCCATGGTCAATGATGCATAAGCAAAAATAGGAGATCATGTATTATGGGTGCACTGCTGTCATTACCTACCTTAAGAAGTGTGTGAAACTAGCTCAAAGCAACATGATTAAATTCTCAGAGTCACATTAGTAAATGGGGAAGCTTTAACCTGTCCTGAGTTCAGTCTATTTTTAAACCAGCAATTTGCTGACAGACTCCCGAAATAACATGATGATGCATGACAATCCTTTTACTATCCCGATAGATGATTATCATATGCTTTAAGCGCTAATGGTTGAGTTATATAAATCATGTAATAAGTGAAACTAGGTAGGAATCAGGTCTGAAGAATTCCAACAGTAAAAAAATTTCTTCTTGTCTTTGGCTTCACCATTTTCTGTTAGTCTGCTATATTTGCAGAAGTCTCCTACAACCTAGAGAAGCCAGTTCCTTGAGAAGGCATCCTACACACTTATCCACCCTTGTAGGCCGGCAGTGTGTGGAGATCCACTCTCATACATAATTAAAAAGACATAAATCAACTTAGGAACGGGAAATTTAATCCTCACTACATTACACTCATGGACACAAATATAGATGTTCAGAAACCATAGAGCTTATGTAAGAAGTCTGTGATTCTGTCCTGTTCATTAGAATTACCAGAACTTTCAAAATTGAGAAAAATGATATGCACTTACAAGCCGATGACATCCATATGGGTCTACTCCAACATCCAGCAATAAAAAACATGTACTTTCTTCTCTGCGACTCTCTGATAGTTTCAAACTTAACATACATGGTAAAAGCAATGGCATGATCATTTGACAATCCTCCATATCATGCTTAAGATATATTTTCAAACATTAGTTGACATTTTCATAAAGAATGAAAAATAGGACTTGTTGGTAAGCAAATACTTAATCATCACAAGTAAGAGGAAAGCAAACCATCTAACTATTTCAAACTAACAGCCAGTAACACTGCTACCTTTTCTTTATTTCTTTTATCCCTTATTTCCCTAGTCATGGACAGAGTTGTTCAAATAGATTGAAGCAGTTTATGGTGGTTATGTAGCACATAACTTCTAAAGTGAAGTGACATCTCGCTCTTTCTGCTCCTTCCCTCCCCCTCTTCCCTGTCCTACCTATGCTCCTTATCAAGATTGTTGCTACTTGCAGCAAGCTGCAGCAACAACAAGCTTGAGAGAGGGGGAGGGGTGAGAGAGAGAACACCGAACAGAAGAGTGAGCATGATAGAGTAGAGCAAGCAGGGAGTGTGAGTGAGACGAGGCAGGGATGGAGCATGAGAGAGAGGGGAGAAAGAGAGATTGATGGCAGCAAAAAAGAGGAAGGGGCATAAACAGAAAGAAAATTAAACATTTAACAGAAGTCAACCACTGGCATTAACTCAAGGGATGACTGCGCTAATTGTGTATATGAAGAGTTAACAATATATCAGGGGATGTTTGTGCAATTTATCAGAAAAAATAATAGATTGTTAGATTTTTGAAATCTTTCTTGTATGGTGTTGAGTTTTCTTGTTGAGAGAGAACTCAATTTAACGGAAAGGTTGAAGATGAGGGCAATTTGGACATTTTTTAAAAAATATTCTATTTACTAGTAAATAAGTGAATGTACATTTCTAAGTAATGAATGACGATATTTTAACATGACTTAAGCTAATTTAGATGGTAAATTTCTAAATATGAAGATTTGGAAGTAAGTTTCTTATAATGTGAGATTTCAAGGGTATATATTTAAACCCCCAAGAAAGAAAGAGAGAAAAGAAAGGAAATAAGAAAAAACAACACCACCACCTTATCCTCTCCTCTCTAGCTTTCACCTTTATTGGCAACAATCGAACAACGGCGCTCAGCACGAAGAATGACGAAGATGCAAGCCATGAAGATGACGGCCAACAATGAGGATTCTCTCTTTCCTCCGAGCTTCTACCAGTCAATGGTGTAGAACATCAAAGTTAACAAGGGAGCAATATATCTTCTCTCCTCACTGGTGAATTCTTTCCCCTTCTTGATAGGTTTCTCATATTAGCATTATTCAATTTAAGACTTTTCCAAATTGGAGTCATTGCAAATTAGGGCTAATTTCAGCTATTGTTTTGTCCTTTCATTTAAACGCTATGATGCATGTGGTGAGAAGTGTAAACCAGGGTTTGATGTATCGGCCGATACCATTAGGTATCGACCGTATCGTATCGGCATCGGTAGTTGACGATACCGAAACCAAGAATTAGTTTCAGTATCGGCCGATACTAAACGGTATCGATCAGTTTCGACCGATACATGCCGAAACTGACCGAAACCGGACGAAACTGATCGATACCATTCAGTACCGGTCGAAAACGGAGGAAGAATATGCAATTAAATAAAAATTCTCTAAAACCCCAAAAAAATTCGTGTATCAATAGGTTGCATAGAAAGCTCGGTTAAAAGAGAGGAGAAAACCTGAGGGTTTCGGCTTGAAAATGATGAAGAATTAGACGAAGAAGAGGCAGAACCAAGAAAAAATTACTGAAAAAAGAAGAAAAATGACAATGAATATGAGGAAAAAATTGAACTCACCTCATCGCGTCGCCGCCTCGCTGAACCTGCCTCCTACCTCGTCGAACCCGTCTCGACCATCTAGCGTGAGAGTGAGAGTGAGCAGAGAGAGAAAGAGACTCGAGTCGCCTTTTAGGAGATGCTGCGTTCTTTAAAAAGGCAAACTTGTAAATAAGTGGTATGTGCGTAAAGTAAAACAGTCGGTCGCATATCAAGCGGATATTTTGTGACAACCCTGTAAATAAGTGGTATGTGCGCAAAGCAAAATGGTGGATGCGCAAAGCAACGCCCAACGATTTTTTTGACAAACTTGTAAATAAGTGGTATGTGCACAAGGTAAAACGGTGGATGCGCAAGCTTTAGGATCGATTCATTTATCTAATATTTAGTATCAAGTACCAAACTTTAGGTATTTAGTATTTGATATGATTACGAACCCAAATTTAGTTTATCCATTTAGTATTTAGTATTTGATAGTATATGATTAATATTTTAGTTTGTTAAGTATTTAATAGTATTTGATAGGTTTAGATTTAAGAACCTCTGAAACCATCAGTGTGTGTATATAGTATAGACATATTTAAAGTATCTCCGAAACCGAAACCGATACCCGAAACGAAACTACCGAAACTAGAGATACAGTCGAAACCGAAACCGCCGAAACGGACGATACCGATACCTAAATTTTAGAAAGAACGATACACAGACCGAAACCGAGACCTAAAACCTTGGTGTAAACTGTTACTATTTTCCAATTAAGGCTTTCTCAATCACGGACTTCAAAATTAGGGCTGATTAGGGTTCTGATTTGAGAAACCTAGGACCACTTTTAAATGACAATTTTAGATGCTTTCATTGTTTAATTAGGAATTTTTTGTAAAAAAACTGAAAATGATTTTAATTTTTAACGACACATGTGAGTGGCAATAAATATTTCGGTTCCGTTGTGTGAAAAATTTATATATATCTGTGAATTCTTTTCATGACATTATTTATGAATGCTACCTGGTGTACACTGATAATAAAATTTGTGAATGCAAGTAATCTTAGGATTAGTTTTGGTATATGTTATTATTTGCAATTAATTACTGCTTCCTTAAATACATGAATTGGAGTTAGTATATCTCAGTCTTTAATTAATTCTTCTTCTTCTTCTTCTTAGCCTTCATCCTAAAAACTGGGATCGGCTTCATGGACTCAATAAAGAAAATGTTGGATCGTCAGTCTTTAATTAACATGTTATCATAAAATTATCATTTACATGTAATATATTGACATTTCAATTTGATATATAGGTAGAAAGAAGTCTGCTTCTAAAAGTCTCATAGTTTGTAGTAGCGACGAGGGATAGGATGACAATGCACTCTTTGGATGTATGTGACTAATAGAAAAATTAAGGCAATAAAAACTTGACATTGGAGTAGCTACTAATATGACATCACAAAATAAAACAGAGAAGATGAAAGGAACTAATATGGTAGAGAAGTCATTTAACTAGGACTAAGGAAGAGTTAAATTGTACTATTTCAAAGTTATTATATTTCAGGAAATGTCATTTAATTGGGCAAGGAATTGATATGATCTAATGGCATGTACATGTTTCCCAAACTGTATCCCTCCAAAGGTGCATGTTAAGGTCTGCTCTTTTGCAAAACGAGAAAGCTAATATTGAGATGATGTTGGAACCTATCAAATCACATGGAAATCGAAGGTTCTCTAATGTGTTGGTTATGGATGATCTGATGCAAAAAAAAGCTCATTACTAACTTTATTACGGCCATTTCTGTCAAAGAAGAAACCTTCGTTCATCAAAAGTGCACACATGTTCTTAAGCTCTGGGAATCGTGGGAGAACTATCATTAAGTTATATGTAAGTAAGTATGTAGAGCCATATATGAAGCCCCAATATGATCCCATATACTTGAAACCGTCCAATATCCCCAACAGAATAAAGAAGAATTCCAATCCGATACAAACAAGATATTCAATATTCAAAACCTTGCATAAAAGCAAAAGATAATGTCGTTGGCACTTTTGTTCTTGTGTAAAAACTTGCAAACAGGAGCATCCGCTCACGCCCATGTCCCCACACAACAATAAAAAAAATGCTAAGCAATGAAAATTTCTCCCCGCCACTCTTACTTTTCACTCTCCCTCTCTGTGTAAGCATATGCCAAAGGGGGATAGTGGGAGTTGCTGCTTCTTTTCAAGGGTAGTTACAACTGTGATGGGCATGGACCATGTAACATTGCATGGCATGAAGGCCTAAATGTTGCCCATAGCATGTCAGACCCAGACACATGCTCAACACGTGCTTGACACAGCCAGACAAGGTCTGACATTAGGAAACCCAATAACGGGTCCATGTAACGGTTCCAAACTCGAACCAGAGTTGGACAAACATGCCCGAACACGGTTCAGGTCTGTATCTAAACTCACTCAGAGAGAAAGGAAAGAAAGAAGGTATTTTTAAAATATATATCCCTCGAACCTTCCCTATTTAAATATTTACTCCCAAAATCTTCAAAATTAGAAATTGACCCTCCAAATTAGCTTAAGCCATGTGATTTTACCGTTTAGTTCAAGGGGAAGTAAATCACACACTGGTCCCAACACCCTAATCTCTCTATAAGCTCTCTTTTTCCTTCTCTCAAAAAGCTACATCCCTACATCATGGTGGTTAGCAACCTCTTTGAGACAGTCTCGCGGTCCAACAACGCTACTGTCATCGTATACGCCACTTTTGTTGCCACCCTAGCCGTCAACTTTTTATTATTATCGATAAGTTTTCTTAAAAGAGGAAGATGGTTTTGGGATGTCAGATTTTCTTGTTTAAAAGGCGAAGGGGGAGGATAGAAAGGCGAAGAACAGAAGAAGGGTAGATTTGACAAACACTCCTTGTTCCATTGTCATTGTGGCACAAATAACCCATCATCCATGTAATTAGCACAAACACCCCATAAGTAGTTACCTACCGTTATTTTCTTTCCATTTTTACCCACATCCCTCTCGTTTGCCACCATCTCTCTCTCCCATTAAATGTTTACTTTTCTTTTTGTTGTTTGTGCCACCTATCACTAATAAAGCAGCATATGCCCAACAATTTAAATTCTAATAGTAAAATGATTTTATGCAGATTGTGGATGACCTGCGAGATGATGTGGTAAAAAGTATGGTCAATGATGCTTATGCAAAAATAGGATTCATGTATTATGGTGGCACCACTGCCATTACATACATTTAGAAGTGTGCAAAACTAGTGCAGCTCAAAGCAACATGAGCAATTTCTCAAAGTCACATTAGTTAATGGGGCAGCGTTAACTTGTCCTGAGTTCAGTCTATTTTTAAACCAGCAGTTTGCTGACAGACTCCCGAAATGTCATGATGATGCATGACAATCCTTTTACTATCCCAATAGATGAATATCCTATGATTTAAGAACTAAGGGTTGAGTTATCTTAATCATGTAATAAGAATAACTGGGTATGAATCAGGTCTGAAGAATTCCAACAAAAAAGAAAAATTCTTCTTGTCTTTGGCTTCACCATTTTCTGTTAGCATGTTATATTTGCAGAATTCTCATATAACCTAGAGAAGCCAGTTCATTGAGAAGGCATCCTACACACTAAGCCACCCTTGTAGGCAGGCAGGGTGCGGAGATCCACACACCTACATAATTAACAAAGACATAAACCTACTGGCGAATGGAAAATTTAATCCTCACTACATTACACTCTTGGACACAAATATAGATGATCAGAAACCATAGAACTTACGTAAGCAAGTTTGTGATTCTGCCTTGTTCATTAGAATTACCAGAACTTTCAAAAGTGAGAAAATTGATCTGAACTTACAAGCCGATAACATCCATATATGGGTCTACTTCAACATCCAGCAATCAAAAACTTGAACATTCATCTCTGTGACTCTCTGATAGTTTCAAACTTAACATACATCGTACGAGCTATGGCATGATCATTTGACAATCCTCCCTATCATGCTTAAGATAGATTTTCAAATCTCAGACATCTAAGTTGACATGTTCATAACGAATGAAAAAGAGGACTTGTTGGTAAGCAAATATGTAATCATCACAGGTAAGAGGGAAGCAAACCGTCTAACTATTTCAAACTAACAGACAGTAACACTGCTACCTTTTCTGTATTTCCTTTATCCCTCATTTCTGTAGTCTTGGACAGAGTTGTTCTAATATATTGAAGCAGTTTATGGTGGTTATACTTCTAAAGTGAAGTGACATCTCGATCTTTCTGCTCCTTCCCTCGCCCTCTTCCATGTCCTACCTATGCTCTATCAAGCTTGTTGCTACTTGCAGCAAGCTGCAGCAGCAACAAGTTTGAGAGAGGGTGATGGATGTGAGGGAGAGAACAGCGGACGGAAGAGTGAGCATGTGAGAGTAAAGCAAGCAGGGAGCGTGAATGAGACGAGGCAGGGAGAGAGCATCAGAGAGGGGAAAAAGAGAGATTAATGGCAGCAAAAAAGAGGAAGGGACATCAACAGAAAGAAAACTACACATTTAATAGAAGTCAACTCTCGCCATTAACTCAAGGGATGTCTGCGCTAATTGCACATATGGATAATTATTAGTGCCACCGTAACAATATAACAGGGGATGCTTGTGCAATTTATACCAAAAATAGACTGTTGGATTTTTGAAATCTTTCTTTTATGGTGTTGAGTTTTCTTGCTGAGAAAGAACTCAGTTTAAGGGAAGGTTGAAGATGAGAGCAATTCGGCCATTTTAAAAAATTATTCTATTAACTACTAAATAAGCAAATTTTCATTTTTAAAGTAAGAAAGTATATATTTTAACATTACTTAAGCTAATTTAGAAGGTAAATTTCTAAATATGAAGATTTGGAGGTAAGTTTCTAATAATATTTAACCCCCCAAGACAGGAAGAGAGAAACGAAAGGATATGAGAAAAAAACTTCTTATCCTCTCCTTTTTTAGCTTTCGCCTTTGTTGTCAACAATCGAAAAAAGGCATTGAGCAACGACAAATGGCGATGATGCTAGCCATGAAGAGGATGGAGAACAATGAGGTTTCTCTCTTTCCTCCGAGCTTCTACTAGCCGATGGTGTAGAACATCGAAGGTAACTAGAGAGCAATATATTTTCTCTCCTAACTGGTGAATTCTTTCCCTTTCTTGCTAGGTTTCTCATATTATCATTATTCAATTTATGACTTATTCTAAATTGAGGTTTTTACAAATTAGAGCTAATTTGAGTTGTTGTTTTAGACCTTTCATGACGGGTTTAAATGCTAAGATGCATGAGGTGAGAAGTATAAATCGTTAATATTTTCCAATTAATGTGTTTTCAATCTCGGACTTCAAAATTAGGGCTGATTAGGGTTTTGATTTGAGAAATCTAGGATCACTTTTTAAATGACAATTTTAGATACTTTGATTGTTTAATTTGAAATTTTATGTGAAAAACTGAAAATGGTTTTAATTTTAATGATACATGTGGATGGTAATAAATATTTGGGTTCCATTTTGTGAATAATTTATATATCTGTGAATGCTTTTCATGACAATATTAGTGAATGATATCCAGTAGTTATGGTGTACACTGTACACTGATAAAAAAATTGTGAATGCAAGTAAACATAGGATTAGGTTTGGCATATGTTATTATTTGCAATTAATTACTGCTATCTTAAATACATGAATTGACACTAGTATATCTTAGTCTTTAATTAAATCATCATCATCATAGCCTTCATCCCAAAAATTGGGGGTCAATAAAAAGAATGTCGGATCGTCTCTTTAACTAACATGTTATCATTAAATTATCATTTACATGTAATATATTAGCATTTCAATGTGATATATTGGTAGAAAGAAGTCAGCTTCTAAAAGTCTCACAGTTTGTAGTAGCGACGAGGGAGAGGATGACAATGCACCTCTTTGGATGTATGTGACTACAATAGAAAAATTAAGGCAATAAAAACTTGGCATTAGAGATGCAATTATTTTAATAAAAACTGTAAGAGGTCATACTCAATAGCTAAATTACATCTCTTGCCTATTTCAAATTATGGAATTAAAATGTATTCGGCCATCAAGAGTGGACATTTAATTGAGATGAAAAAGTGATAAAGCAAGTGGAAATAGAATGTGATGGTGAAAGCATGTGTTTAAAGCTGTACCTTTGCATACGCACTTGGGTGGTGTTGCAGAGTAGCTAGTAATACGCCATCATGAAATAAAACAAAGAAGAGGAAAGGAACTAATTATATGGTAGAGAAGTCATTTAATTGAGAACAAAGGAAGAGTTAATGTACTATTTCAAAATGTCATTTAATTGGATAAGGAATTGATATGATCTAATGGCATGTACATATGCCCCAAACAGTCCAATCATTGGTTGTATCCTTCCAAAGGTGCATGTTAAGGTCTGCTCTTTTGCAAAATGAGAAAGCTAAATTGAGAGGATGTTGGAACCTATTAAATCACGTGGAATTCAAAGGTTCTCTAATGTGTTAGTTATGGATCATCTGATACCATTAAAAAGCTCATTACTAACTTTATTGTGGTCCTTTCTCTCAAAGAAGAAAACTTTGGTCATCAAAAGTGCACCCATGTTCTTAAGCTCTGGGAATCGTGGGAGATTTACAAAATATTTGACATTGCAAATAGACTTATTGAGAGGATTTAAGAGGTGGTGCATCAAAATGACTATCATCAATAACACACAAGCTTGCAAAGCGACAAGTGATATTGTGGATGGGTCATTATCCTCATATCTTATATTTTCCCCGTGTATGCACTCGCAATGTTGCTCTCAAGAATATATGTTCAACGGGGAATGTCAAGGCGAAGAACTATAGAAAAACGTTATCAGATCACAGATGATTCTAGAGATGTCATTGGCATAAAAAATTTATTATGAAAAACTTCATGAGGCTTGCCATATTCAATCAGTATAAGAAGATGAAACTTATTTTAATCACCAAACAGAATTTGCCTCCATCGGTTTTAAGAGAGTTCTTTATGATAAATGGGTTTTTCATAAGGATGATGATGATGATGATGTGTAAAAAGTGGAATTTGTGACGGACAAAGTGCTTGATGAATAGTGGTGAGATGAGATAGAATACATTCTTTCATTCACAAAACCCATTTATGAAAGGCTAAGGACCAATGGCACCAATAAGCAAACTCTCCATTTCATCTGACATATAGGATATGATGAAGAATAAGTGAAGAGTGTTGTCTATTGGAGTGATCAGATGAGATGATGATGACCCTTCTCTTTTAAGATGTGGATAATATAATAAGTTTGATTGACAAGTTGAATAGAAGCAATACACTGCCTCAAGTTTGGTGAATTCATTTGAGTCAAGGTAAACTCTAAAGTTTAAATTAAAAGGCAATATAACTACATTTGCATTTTTTCATAATAGAATAATCAATCTATATCATCATGTTAATATGTATTATTATACGGCATAATGACCATCCTTCAAGATGAGGAAATTTTTAAAGAAAATTCTTAAGGTTTAAAGAGATATTTTTCCGACTTCAACAAATGATGAATAGTGAACGCAGAGTTTGCTAAATTCTTGGTCGCTTTGGATGCTGATGCATATCATAATTCTCACTAGGATTTATAGATCCAAATTATCGGTGGGTTCTTTATGGTTCTTTGATGGGTTCGTCACGTACTCAAGGCGGCGCAAGGGGGACTTCCGGCTCAAGCAAATGACTCAGGGACGTGTTCGCACCTTCCTTTAATTGTTTCCTTTATTTTATTAATTTTGAGGGTATTATTGTAATTGGGCTTTATAAGAAAAATGGGATAAAAGGGGAAGCGGCCAGCCGGCCGTAGGCATGCTATTATTGAATTATTGAGTGATTTCTTAGATAGACGAGTGCGGACGTCCTCTTAACGACGTCTTGGGAGGGAGGTTACACCTATCAATTGTAGCCAATTATCTTTTTTTTATATTATTTTCTATAAATATTAGATCCTTCTTTCGGATCTATCATTTTGGTATCAGAGCGATAACGATCCATGACGGCGTCAACAAGAAATAAGGATCGAAGCGAAGCGGGGAGGAGAAAAGCAATGGAGAGATCGAAGAGATAAAAAGGACTGTGGCGGCAAATAGCGAGGCTATCGCTAATTTAACGAAGCACGTGGAGCAGATCTCGGCGAAACAAGAGCAGATCTCGGCGAAACAAGACAAAACGGAAGACAAATGGAGGAAGCAGTCGCTCAGATGGCTTTCCAATTTGCGATCTTCAACGAGAAGATGGGATTCGGCGGCGCAAACCCTAATTCTTCTAAAAAGGGCCCACCTTTGAAGAAGGGAAAGGAAAAGATGGAGTCTTTCGCGGAGGGAAAAGATAGCGTCTTTTACAAGACGGTGTATGTCACGGATGATGACTTCGATGATGAGGTAGAAGGCCCGTGGGGAACGAAAAGACCGGAGAAGATCACCGGCACCAGGAGGGGGAGACCGAATCCCCAGATCCAGCCTGGGGTTTGGCCACCGCCGAATATGGGTGGGGGCCTCGCCCCGCCATCGGCGAACTCCGACAGGGCCGGCTGAACCCTGTCGGCCTTCGGCAGGGCCAGCCGACCCCGCCGGACCAGCAGGAGGTCCCGCCGGGCCTCTGGCAGCATCGGAGAGGCTTGCCAGAGGACCAGCAGGGTCAGGCGGTACCCTGTCAGCCTCCAGGGGGAGCGACGAGTGCAGCAAGGGGCCTAGGGGCCCTTCAAGCTTTCTGATGCAGCGGCAAGGTCTTGAGGCGCATTTTTAGGGCAGATCGGAGCGTTTTCTGGGCAGATCTGAGCCCTTTGGCTTTCCTGGACAGCGGCAAGGCCCTGAGGAGCACTTTCAGGGCAGATCTGAGTTTTTTGGACCCAGGTAGGGAGAGGGTCCTTATTACGGAGACGGAGGAAGGGGCAGAAACCATTATGACGACGGCGGGAAAGCCTATAGGGGGAGTTTGGCGCTGATGCATGTTGGGATGACTACGAAGACAGGGGTGGAGGTCCCCGAGGGGGACTATGGGGGCCGCGGAGGAGGGCCACCTAGATGTTATGAGACCCAGGACGAGAGATGACAGCACTATCACCAGCCCCGTCGCACAAAGGGAAGATCAAACCAGGGTCACTTTACGGGTGACGGAAGGGTACGGAAGCTGAAGATACACATGTTCAACGGGGAGGATCCGCATGCTTGGCTCTGCCCGGCAGAGAGTTACTTCACGTCTTATCACATGACAGGGGCTCAAAAGTTGGAGGCAGCGACCATTTGCATGGAGGAGAGAACTTTGGGGTGGTATCAGTGGAAGGAGAGGAGGCATCATTTCCGTAACTGGGAGGAGTTGAAGGACCTCATTCTGGAGAAGTTTAGGGATCCCAACCAGGGAAACCTTCACGAGCAGTTATTCACCCTCAGGCAGGACGAACCGGTGAGAGATTACATTGAGAAGTTTGAGACGTTGTCGGGACGAGTACATGGCATCACTGATGAGTCATTGGAGGGCCCTTCAGGGCCCGAAGCCCAGTCTACGGGCTAGGGTGCGACCGTACAAGCCCAAGGGGCTGTCAAAGGTCATGGAGATGGTACAGATGTTCGAGAACGCCCAAACAGAGGAGAGTAGAGTGAGGAGTGGTATAGTGACCAGATGCAGCGGGAGACCGCAGCGGGAGCAGGAGGGGCGAAGGTCACCGCTGGGGCAGATAAGGCGAGCAGGGAGAAGATCGTAGAGAGGAGTAGTGCCCCCAGCAGGAGGGCAGTTCATGAGGATGTCTGATGCGGAGATGAGGGAGAAGCAACAGAAGGGACTCTACTTTCGGTGTGACGAGAGGTTCACCCCAGGCCACAGATGCTCGGGGCGCAAGTTACAGGTGCTGCTGGCGGCGGATGACGATAATAATGAGGGTGTTGAGGACAAGGTCACTGAAGAGGCAGATCCAGATGACACCCAGCTGGAGGTAGCGAAGGTCTCCTATAACTCTGTGGTGGGGTTCACGCCGAACCACACCATGAAGCTAAGGGGGATTATTGGAGATCAGGAGGTGACGGTTCTCATCGACAGTGGGGCGACCCACAATTTCGTCTCCAGGAGGGTTGTAGAGCAGTTAGGACTATAACTGGTGGACAACGGCAGTTTCAGTGTGATGATAGGCATAGGAAAGAAGGAGAACAGTAGCGTCTTATGTCGGAGACTGGTGCTGGCAGTGCAGGGGATACCGATAGTGGCGGATTCTGTGCCTTTAGATCTGGGCAGCACGGATATCATCCTGGGCATGACGTGGCTGTAGACGCTGGGGGAGATGAAGGTGAACTAGAAACTCCTCAAGATAGAGTTTCAGGAAGACGGGAGAGCAGTGTTGTTGCAAGGGGACCCCAATTTGTGCAGAGTGTTGGTCTCCATGAAGACCATAGTTCGGACCATTCAGGCATAGGGAGGAGGCTTTCTGGTGGAGCTTCAGATGATGACACGAGAGGGGGATGTTGATGCAGGGGGGATGTTGATGCAGGGAGGGAACAGCCGGTCCCACAGGAGGTACAGATGATGCTGGAGCAGTTTGGAGACATTTTTCGGGAGCCCCGAGGACTACCGTCGCCTAGGGACCACGAGCACGTCGTAGTCTTACGGGAGGGCGTGGCCCCTATCAGTGTCAGGCCCTACCGCTACCCCCAGATACAGAAGAACGAGATAGAGCGGATGGTCGCTGAGATGGTGAGTCCCTTTTCCAGCCCAGTACTGCTGGTGAAGAAGGATGGAAGCTGACGCTTTTGCGTGGATTACAGGGCGCTCAACAAGGAGATGGTGCCAAACAAGTTTCCCATACCAGTGATCGACGAGCTCCTCGATGAACTACATCAGATCAGGATGAGGAAGAAGGATGTGCCGAAGACGGCCTTCAGGACACATGAAGGCCACTATGAGTTCTTAGTCATACCATTCGGCTTGACTAACGCCCCAGCCACATTTCAGGCGCTAATGAATAAGGTATTCCGGCCCTACCTTAGGAGATTTGTACGTGTGTTCTTTGACAATATCTTTGTATACAGCCGCATGTTGGAGGAGCACCTGGATCATTTGCAGGTAGTGTTCCAAGAGTTACAGTATCACCAGCTCTATGGGAACCGGAAGAAATGCTTGTTTGGGTAGCCGCAGCCGCAGGTAGAGTACCTAGGTCACGTGGTGTCTACAGAGTGGGCGGCCACCGACAAAGCGAAGATTGCAACAATGCTAGACTAGCCACGCCCTGCCACTCTCAGGGGGTTGAGATGATTCTTGGGCCTCACAGGCTACTACCGGCAGTTTGTAGAGGGATATGGGACGGTTGCCTGGCCACTCACCGAGTTGTTGAAGAAGGATCAGTTTGTGTGGGGGTGGAGGCGACGCGTGCTTCTGAGGCCTTAAAAATCCATGACGACGGTGTCGGTGTTAGCCCTTCCTGACTTCTCGAGACCGTTCGTTGTGGAGGCTGATGCCTCAGGCCATGGGTTGGAGGCGGTACTGATGCAGGATCAGCGCATTATTGCTTACTATCAGGGTTTGAGGTATCGGCCGTATCGTATCGGTATCGGCAGTTGCCGATACCGATACCAACGGTTAGTTTCAGTATTGGCCGATACTGAACAGTATTGGCCGATACTGAACAGTATCGGTCAGTTTCGGCCGATACCTGCTGTAACTAACCGATATCGGCCGAAATTGACCGATATCGTTCAGTACCTGTCGAAGACAAAGGAAGAAGAATGTGTAATTAAATAAAAATTTCCTTAAAACCCAAAAAAATTCGTGAATCAATAGATTGCATAGAAAGCTCGGTTAAAAGAGAGGAGAAAACTCTAGGGTTTCGGCTTAAAATGATGAAGAATTAGATGAAGAAAAGGCAGAACCAAGAAAAATTTGCTAAAAAGAAGAAAAAGGACAAAAGGCAGATGATGAAAAAATTGAATTAACCTCATCGCGTTGTCGCCTCGCCGAATCTGCCTCCTGCCTCGACGAACCTGCCTCGACCATCTAGCGTGAAAGTGAGAGTGAGCAGAGAGAGAAAGAGAGACTCGAGTCGCCTTTCAGGAGATGATGTGTTCTTTAAAAAGACAAACTTGTAAATAAGTGGTATGTGCGTAAAGTAAAACAGTCGGTGCGCATATCAAGCGGATATTTTGTGGCAACCCTGTAAATAAGTGGTATGTGTGCAAAGCAAAATAGTGGGTGTGCAAAGCAACGCCCAGCGGATTTTTTGGCAAACTTGTAAATAAGTGGTATGCGCGCAAGGTAAAACGGTGGGTGCAATGCGCAAGACAAGCTTTAGGATCTATTCATTTATCTAATATTTAGTATTTAAGTACCAAACTTTAAGTATTTAGTATTTGATACGATTACAAACTCAAATTTAGTTTATCTATTTAGTATTTAGTATTCAATAGTATATGATTAATATTTTAGTTTGTTAAGTATTTAATAGTATTTGATAGGTTTAGATTTAAGAACCTCCGGAACCATCACTATGTGTATATAGTATATACATATTTAAAGTATCTCTGAAACCGAAACCGATACCGATACCTGAAACGAAACTGCCGAAACTAGCAATACGGACGAAGCCGAAACATACTTACGAAACCGCCGAAACGGACGATACCGATACCGAAACCTAAATTTTGGGAAGAACGATACCCAGACAGAAACCAAGACCTAAAATCTTGCTTACTACAGTCAGGTGTTGACGGCGAGGTCCAGATTAAAGTTGGTGTAAGAGATGGAGTTGATGGCTATAGTTCTAGCTATACTGAAGTGGAGGCCATATTTGCTGGGAAGGACCTTGGTTCGCACGGATCAAAGAAGCTTCAAGTACCTATTGGAGCAGCGAATGGTGACAGATGAGCACCAGAAGTGGCTACGGAAGCTGATGGTGTACCGGTTTGAGATAGAGTACCGCACGTGGTTAGAGAACAAGGCGACCGACGCACTGTCACGGAGAGATGAGGACGTCCAGTTGGCAGCGGTATCAGTGTCGATACTTCAGGACTGGGAGACACTGCAGAGGGAGGCTGAGGAGGACCAGGAGCTGGCAGATATTAGAGCGACACTCTTACAGGGGTCTGCAAAGCACCCAATCTATTCCTTGCATGAGGAGAGGTTGATGTATTGGGGGCGCCTAGTGATACCGAGGACTTCTTCCCACATTCCGGCCATTCTAAAGGAGTTCCATTGCAGCGCAGTGGGCGGGCATTCGGGGGTCCTAAAGATATATCAGAGGCTGGTGAGAGAGGTGTATTGGTGAGGGATGAAGAAGAATGTGACCAAGATGGTAGCAGAATATGACGTGTGCTAGCGTCACAAATACATGTCGATATCTCCAGGTGGTTTGTTGCAGCCACTGTCCTTGCCAGAGCAAGTCTGAGAGGACTTATCCATGGACTTCATTGACGAATTGCCAAAGTCGGGAGGTTTCACGGTGATATTTGTTGTGGTGGACCGCCTCAGCAAATATGCACATTTCATACCACTCCGACACCATTACAGCGTTGTTTCAGTAGCCGAGGTGTTTTTGAGGGAGGTGATCCGCTTACACGGGCCACCCAAGTCCATTGTCTCTGACAGAGACAAGGTCTTTCTGATCAGGTTCTGACAAGAGCTCTTCAGAATGCAGGGAATAGTTCTGAGGCGTAGTACTGCCTACCACCCCTAGACGGACAGACAGACAGAGGTCGTCAACAGGAGCATATAGACATATCTATGATGTTTCATCTCGAAGAGCCCAAAGGAGTGGGCACGTTGGTTGGCGTGGGCAGAGTACTGGTACAACACCCCGTACCACACGGCGACTCAGACTACACCGTTTTGGATTCTGTATGGACGGGATCCACCCCATTTGCTGCACTATGGCCAGGAAATGACTCCAGTTTCAGATGTGGAGCAGCACTTGGCAAAGAGCAGAGTTTTGGATGAGCTGAAGCTCCATCTAGCTAGAGCTCGGCATGTGATAAAAGCAAGGGCTGATTTACACCGCTGTGATGTCCAGTTTGACGTGGGAGACATGGTCTACTTGAAGTTGTGCCCATACAGACAGAAGTTTCTAGCCCATCGAAGGAATGAGAAACTCTCTCCCAGGTATTTTGGCCCCTTTGAGGTGGAGGTCAAGGTGGGCCGGTGGCCTACCGGTTGAAGCTACCCCCAGGATCGATCATCCACCACGTGTTTCATGTCTCACAGTTGCGGCAAGTGATCGGTGAGCACACTCCTCCTACACTACCAGAGACACTGACTGACGACATGGATGTCTTATTGGAGCCGGAGGAGTTGAAAGGGGTTCGAAAGGGAGGAATGGGCGAGCAGGAGGTATTGATGCGTTGGAAAGGCTTGCTGGAGCAT
Organism: Scilla litardierei; assembly: GCA_030789695.1. Lineage (NCBI taxonomy): Eukaryota > Viridiplantae > Streptophyta > Magnoliopsida > Asparagales > Asparagaceae > Scilla > Scilla litardierei. Next base: position 344,276,307 of record CM061133.1, on the reverse strand, counting down.
GAGAGCACCTGGGAGCTGGTGAGCGTCATGATGCTTCAATTTCCATATTTCCACCTTGAGGACAATGGGGCTCTTTTGGGAGGGAGTACTGATGAGTTCATCACGTACTCAAGGCGGCGCAAGGAGGACTTCCGGCTCAACCAAATGACTCAGGGACGTGTTCGCACCTTCCTTTAGTTGTTTCCTTTATTTTATTAATTTTGAGGGTATTATTGTAATTGGGCTTTAAGAGAAAAAGGGGATAAAAGGGGAAGCGGCCAGCCGGCCCTAGGCATACTATTATTGAATTATTGAGTGATTTCCTAGATAGACGAGTGCAGACGTCCTCTTAACGGCGTCTTGGGAGAGAGGTTACACCTATCAATTGTAGCCAATTATCTTTTTTTGCTATTATTTTATATAAAGATTAGATCCTTCGTTCGGATCTATCATTCTTCTACACCAACTTCAGCCGCTTTGGTCTTTAAGCTTCTTGCCCAAACTTTTTCATTATCGTGATATGAAAGGGAACTTGAGTACATATCCCTTTATTCATTCCTTGAAGAGGGCCAAAATGACAACCCCCCACCTCGACAAAATAACAAGAGGAAGAACTGGTTTTCGTACATACCAATCTCTAAGTTCTTTCTCAATGCACCTTGCAATATAGTCAAGCAGAAACAAAAATGTGGAAAGCATGTAGAGATAGATTCGAATTGTTTCGGAATGCGGTATTTCACAGTCTACAAAATCTCTTTTGATTAGCCCAGGATGGATGATGTTGTTTGTGGAAGGATGGAGATGACTCCATTGGAGTTGAAGTTTGTTCAACTTGAAAAAAGATCTTATAGTTAACTTTGGTGTTTTAGATAATGAAATGATAATTGTTTTATCATGTATTGTTCTCCATAAGATATGAATACGAACTTCTCTCTTTTGGATAGATGTGCATTATTGATGAATACGAACAGATGCATGCTAATTTAATATGATTACCACCCTATGCTCTAGGATGTCAGTTGGGCTTGAAGATGCCCCCTCTTGAATTGGAGTTTATTCAACCTAAAAAAGATCACTTAGTTATCTTTTGTATTTTGGATAATGAAATGCTAATTGTTTTATGATGTATTGTTCCCTATAAAGACGTGAATATGAACTGTCTTTTGCATGGATATGTATTATTGATGAACATGAACAGGTGCATGCTAATGTAACAAAAATATCATGTTATGCTCTATGACGTCAGCAGTAATCTTGCATCTCTTTTCTATAAATGAATATGTTTATGATAATGTCTTGGTACATATTTCACTCTGTATTGCAAAAAAATTCTTGCATACATATATGAGAACAAAAAATATTGTATGTTGTTACATATCCTGCTTTATACAAATTTGTGATGCCACCATGTTCATGGTGTGTCCCTATGTCCCTCAACATGCTACATATGGTACGGAAATCAAGAATCTCTTAACAAGCAACCTTATAGTTTTAGCAAACACAATTTTTACCGAAGCATTAGCAACCACACGGGGAAGAGCTAAGGACGACAGCCGACAGGATTCAAAGCAAGACAAATACTAAGCATTCAATAGCTGGAGATATTTCATAACAAAGAATAAAATTCCATGGATGGAAATAAAGTATAACAAGGATACACCAACGTAAAAAATCACAAACATTGATGTAACGTCAATAAACATATTTGACATGAATAAACTTGAATTAATATAGTTTTGATGCTTTTTGTTATTGCACAGATAATTGAAGTTACAACCACTATTGATGGATCATATTGATTTTTGTTCATTTCATTGCATGAATGGATATGCTTCATTTAACACCTTCACCTTTAGTTTATGTCACTTTTATCACACATGAGTTATCATTAGTTACTCCTTGTTTAAATTTATCGGTAGTCACACACACACACACACACACACACACACACACACACACACACACACACACACATTATCCATTATGGTTTTGTGCCCCTTATTTACTTCATTGAGACCGCCCTGCCATATCCGCTTGTAGACAAAAAAAGTTTTTCATTTGCCACAATTAGGGTTAAAGTCAGTCAAGTCAGCCATCAAGTGGCCAGTATGGGGAGGCTATGAGTAGCATGGATAATTCAAAATAATGTGTATTTTGGATTCGGAACTAAAATGGGAGCCTGAATCAATTTCGGTCAAATCTACATGCATTTTCTAAAACCCAACTCAAATTGAAGTTGGACATGGGTTTATTAATATTGAACCCGATAACCCAAAACCAGTGTTGCCCGAAAATGCTAAACCCACACAATCTGTAATCAGGATCATATATTTCAAACTGCGACACATTAGCGATTTGGAACAGTAAAATTAACCTTCCAAATTTTTTAAAGCTTCATAGACTAAATAAAAGATCATTGTCTTAAGATGAGGTACACCTTTAGTAAGTTTTATATCACAAACTATTATTCACATTTCACATATACATGTGCGTAAATGTGTATATAAATATAAAAACGCTTTAGGATCTTGTAAAATTCATTTTTCCTTCCTAATAAATGTATTTTGTCCTTACAAAGCATCCAAAATACATATCTCTAACATACCATGTTCTGAACCAATAGTGTTCTACATACTTGTTTTTACTCCAAATGTCAGAGCGATCTGGGCTCTTTGTAACTATGCCCAAACCCCACTGCAATTGTATGCCTAAAAGATTGTCCTTCATGTTATCTTCCCCAATAAATCTCACCACGTGAGTCTTTATATTCCACACATTTCAAGCATATCCTTTAAAGAGGAGAAGAGTAACAAAAGTATGTCTCCTAAATGAGTATAGCGGATGAATGTAAAATATCTTTAAAAGAAGACATACGAGGTCCATTCATCTTTGATGCATTTATGGATGTGAAATTAAAACCATATTCTATTTAGTTCCTCTCCCTCTCCCCCTAACCTTTCTGTCTTTTAATAACTTCTGATGTTGGAATGCAAACACCAATAGATATGCAATGAGAATGATCTTCAATCGATTTTCTTGTATTGCAATCTATTTAGAGAAGGCACTGATTAGTTAGAATAGAAGGGATTTTTCCTCAAGTTCTATGATATGTTTTATTATATAAATGTGATGGTGTTATCACTTTATAAAATTATATCGTATGTTATGTGGATCTTGAATCTTGAATCTTAATCTTGTTAACCTTAGTGATTCAAGAAGACAACAATGATAATAAATAATTGTCATGAGTTTGGGTTTACATTTCTTTTAAATTATTATTCTTTGTAGAAAAAGGAAACTTTCTGGTATATATACCACTCAAATATTTCCTTCCCCCCCGGCCAGCATTCATGCTATTTCCCAGGCAACCCACCAAATCTCTTCAGAATTAAAAGTTTAGCCTTATCCATTGCTTTTGTAAAATAGAAATGGAATATTTTAGTTATATTGTATTACTTGGCATAATAATATTTAGAATAATTAAATTGCCCTTGTTTAGATGATTGTACTCCAAGTCTTCTACTTCCACTTCTTCTCTCTCAAATATAAGGAAAATTCAAAAAAAAACTCAATATCAAACTTTTCTTCTCTTTCCTGCTCTTTTTAGGATGTGTTTGGTTGTGAGAAATTTAGTTGTGTAGAAAAAAACAATTTCTCTAAATCAATTTTTCTTATTTGTTTGAAAAGAAAAGCAGGTTGGAAAGTGGTGGTTGGAACTGTTTTTGTGGGCTCCATGTCTTTTTTGGGTTGAAAAGTAGTTGGAATTGTTAAGTGGAACCCACAAATATGTAGAGATAATTGAGAGTGGAGTGAGAGATGTTTTAAAAAGATGATTGTTGATGGATAACGCATTGGGCAGACCCGCCACCCACATTTCCAGGGTGAAATCACTCACAATGAATTTGACGTGAGGAAAATGCTGGGGTGTCACGTGTCACCTCAGCGCAACCTAAGTGAAAAAAATTCGATTAAATTCTCGCAGCCAAACACACATAAGTAAGATAACACTTGGAGAAAACTGATCTGGCCAACAATCAGATCATGGAAAATGCATTTTCCTGATTTCCCAACTTAAATTCCCAACCTAAATTGATTCCATCCAAACAGCCCATTGTCCTCTAAACTCCAACAGTGAAGTCACTTCAAACACACACATAAAAAATAAAACGATAAAAGATAACTCTTAAATCAAGTTGATGCTTCTTCCATGTCTCCTCTTCATCTTCACCGTCTTCTTTTAGCACTCAAAATTCACACAAGAGAAGGAAAATTAATTTCAAAAAAACTCTGATAAAACTTCTTTCTTCTTTTTCATCCCCCTTCCTCTCACATCGAAACCAGAGGGACTCTATAAGGAAAAAGACGAAGACAGAGCACAAGAAAGGATTCAAGGATGGAAGGGGAAGAATTGATCTAAAAGAGAAGAAAATTTCGAGTTCTGATAGGATTTGGGCATTCTTTTTGGGTTAAAATTTAGAATGGAGAAAAACGCTTCCTCCTCCTCTTTATATAGTTTACCGATACATTTTAGTTCTCATTTCAGAATAATCTAGGCTTCCATTTCCCCAAGAAAAATTAATCTTTCTATCATTATTTGAAATACTTTAATGGTATATGTAACTTTAATATTTCTTTGAGAAAACTTCAAACTTTTATAATGAATACACTGAAAGTTAATACCATTCTCTCGGCTATGTAAATTCCAACTGAACCCAGCACTCGGTTCAGATTAATCTTCATCAATGTTACTTAGTGGCCAGATCCACCAGTTTCATGTTCAAAACATGTTATTGAAAGAAAACAGGTTCAATGACACATTTCGAAATCAAGGACTCGAAAAAATAAAAACTAAAATGAATCAAATAGAATAGACAATAAAGGAACTTATGGAGGCATGCAAATAGTGATGTCCTTATAGTAGATTCGCCGCATCGACACAAAGATAGCCTGTGATCGACCTTCGAATAAACAGCGGTAGAACCGCCTGCTCAAGCAAACTTCTAGTTGTGCACTCAGCCTTGAGGTTCCATTTGTAGATGAGGACGGATTCCTGGGAGGAATTGCATCCACTCCCCACAGTGCAACGTTCGGGAGAAACTCCAAAACAGTTGCACCCAACTTCAGGGAATCGCAAATCGGAAGAAAATCCCATGCAGATACAATCCATTCATGGAGAATCGTGTTCTGTTTTTACATCTAGTTTACATCATATTTGAATTTCACAAGTAATATCTAAAATCCAAAAATTAAAAGGATAATTAAAAATAATTAAATAAAGCAACAAAACCAACCTTTTACATGCGCACCATCAAAACCAACCATTGACATCCCCACAGGTAGGGATGTCAATGGTTTGGATACAAATCAAGTTGGTATGTGCACCCCTTGTGGATTCGGATTATCCGAATCGAATCCATAACTGTATCATGTCTAATGCGGATATGGACATCAAGATATCCTATCTGGTTAGATAGTAAATTTGGATAATAAAAATTTGCTATTTGTGATACAAATTCAGAAATAGATGTATAATATTACCAATAATATATTATACCACCGACTTATTTGCAGTTAGTCACCTCATCTATGTTCATATATCCACACATATTTGCTCATTTCTTAACCCAATTATATTTGCATAGTAGAATTGTTATTTTCGATTATTTTTTTATCCATATGCCTACATTCAGTGTTTATTGTTTATGCCAATGGACTAGTGTCCCAATGGCATCACCCTCCGCTTCCATGCGGGCCACCAGGGTTCGAGTGGCTGGGGTTTATGTGTGCGCTGCTTTGTGTATTGTTTATACCAAGGTTTTGGGCCTCGATTCGATCTCGGTATCGCTCTGGCCAAAATTTAGGTTTCGGTATCAGTATCACCCGTTTCGGTGGTTTTGAAAGCAAGTTTCAGTTTCGTCTGTATCGTTCGTAGCGGTAGTTTCATTTCGGTATCGGTATTAGTTTCGGAGATACTTTAAATATGTATATATTATATAGTATACACACAGTGACGTATTACATACAGTTAGCCAGTTACATTGTAATTTATACATAAAAATGCGTACAAAATTTTTAGATGTATCTAATATAGTAATCCAGCCAACCCTTCATTATTTTATTTTTCTGTAGTTTTCTATATTTTTCTGGTATTTTTCTGTATTTCTATATTTTCATGTATTTTTCTGAATTTTTCATGTATTTTACTGGATTTTTCTGTATTTCTGTATTTATCTGTATTTTTAATTTATTTTCATGTATTTTTCATGTATTTTTCTGCATTTTTGTATCTTTCTGTATTTTTCATGTATTCATGTATTTTTTCTGTTCACATTACTCATTTGTAACAACAATTAACTAATTAATAGATATAAAAGAACAACAATAAAAATTGACGAGCCATAAATCTGACTTCATAATACAAAAGCTATAGAAATTACATCAATAGATACAAAAATGAAGAAAATAAATAAAAAGATGCAAAAATCTCTTTCGTAGTTCTCATCATCCGGTTGTGGTGCATGGTAGTATGGAGGATAGGAATACGGCATCTGTTCTGAGCCTAAAAAGATATCATGTTATCATATGATGAGGGCCGGCTCTGCTCGATGAAAAGCGTGTCATGACTGACTTGACTGCTGGACTGCTCAGTCACTTTCGGACAGTACCTATATTATTGACTATCATAATCCGCATAGACATCAAAGTATTTGTACGGTGCAAAATAACCGCCATGGTTGCCTGGGTATCCACCGGAATACGATTCATGAATGGCAGGGCTATCATAACCTCCATAATAATCAGAAGAACGTTAATACCCTTGATATTCAGAGTGTCTACCGTAGGTATCGTCCCCACGTTCTTCAATTTGGTACTGTCTATCATGATCTCTATACACATGCGAATGTTGTGTATCATAAGCATGGTCCACACGTCTCTCAGTAGGGCAAACGGATGTCGATGTATCACAACCTCCGTCTGTAGGACCTTGGTCATCGGGAGACGAAGCATCATTGCTATCGTGTCGAGCCTGAGTGGCTGCCTTCTTTCGCTTGTACGTGATATTCGTTGGGGCATGACTTGGCTGCGGTTGGTTGCTTCTTGTACGATCTGCTTCTGCATGCGCCTCGTTCAACCAAGGATTATCTCTATCATCGAGCACCCTGTTTTCTACCTCCCTGGTCCATTCCCCCAATGGATCACCCTCATGGAAAATCTGACCCAAATCGATCAGTTGGTAATCGTCCTTCTTGCTCCTTCTCGCATGTCTTTGTCTCAGTCTCATATAATAATGCACATAGACCAGCCTTTTAAGGTGTTCCATTGTTAGCCTGTTACTGGTCTTAGTGTGAATGAGTGAGAAGGTAGTCCAGTTTCGTTCACAGTTGGAAGAAGAGACCGTTTGGCTCAAAACACGCACAGCTAAGCGTGTAAGAGTTGGAGCTTGCTCTATCCCAACGCTTAACCACCATTGAGCTGCAAAAAGTTCCAGTTGTCAGAAAAGATGGATCGTTTTATTGGGAACATATAGAAATCTAAGATCCTTATAGATACCTAGAGTGACCCTTGTTATCGCCATTTCCGCCTTAGGGGAGCCGAAATAACCAACTTTCATATTATAGGCCTCCAGCTACAATTATCAATCATAATTTTAGAATGTGAACTACTACATCAAATCATATATCAAAATAAAAATATCTGAATTCCATTTACCTCTTTGTCAATGTCAATTTGCTTCGAGAAGTCTGGTTTCAGCCTCTCGATCATGCGTCTGAGTCCAACCAGCACCTCACTGTCGTTTGTTGCATTGGATGATTATTGAAAACGATGATTCAGAATATAGCATGCAGCATGAATATCTTGATGTAGCTGCATATCCCATCTCTTGTCAATCATGTCTCATCATTTTCTTTATCACCTACCAACATTCTTCCAAATTTCTTCATTTACACGGTCCATGGCCTCGTAGAGATACCATATCTCGGCCTTATCATCGCTGTCAACCATTCGGCAAACCTTCATCAAGGACTCAAATACGGCGATGACATTAGAGATAGCCTGCCAGAATTCATCGACGTGAATCAGATCGTACACGTTGTTTCCAACGATCCTATCTTTTGGTTTAAGCCTTGGAAAGTTCTCGGACCATTCCCTGAAAGTGATCATTCTCCGCAAGTCATCTCGATGCGCGTACAGAGAGTCCAAAGCAATAAAGTGGGTCGCAAATATTGTGATCGCGTGCCTGATCAACTCTTTTCCATCTGTCTCTCTTCTCATCAAGCTGAGCACACATCCTTTGTTGTATATGAATCATGTTACAATCTGACTTTGTGCAACGAGATTTTTGACCACTTTTTTTGCCTTGTCAGAAAATATCAAGTCGATACAATGTGTCGCATACGGTGTATAATACAGATATTTTCTCTTTCGCATCAGCAACTGCCCAGCTGACTTGTAGTTTGCCCCGTTGTCGGTAACTACTTGGACTACTCTCTGCTCCCCAATTAGTTCTACATATTTGTCCATAAGATCAAATATGTACGGACCGTTCTGAAATTGGTCAGTTGCATCCACAGAGTCCAGGAACACCATCTCGTGGGTCGAATACACAAGGAAGTTAATAATCTTACTTCTGTTTTGTGTTGTCCAGCCATCGCATATCAGTGTGCAACAGTACTCATCCCACTGAACACGAAAAGTTTCTACATAATTTTTGATCTCTTCATACTCATGTCCAAGTATGTGTGTGACAGCTCCCAAGCAGTGGATGGAGCAACGCCACGTCCCGATTCCGCAATAGCATCCACCATGGGCCTGTAATATGGGCTATTGGTCACATTATATGGGATGTGGTTGAAGTAGAAAATTTTGGACATAGCTCGGCCGACATAGGCCTTGGCATTCTTCATAAAGGTATTCTTTATGGTTGACTGGGATTTACCCTTCTTCGTCAGAGAAAGGTTCGACACCGGGTCTGAGAGTGTCGGTTGGTCTACCGGTTGGCTCAACATCGCGAGCAGAACCGCACACGAACATACCGGCCATTCGACCGGCACGACTACCCGATCTGGCTATCCCAGAGGCCCCAGACCCAGACGATCTTGCTCCCATCCTTCTGCCCTCAAGTCTAATCTCTTCTTCGGCAAGTTCTTGCATACTTCTTCTAAGAGCTCTTCTAAGGTCTCTGTTAGGATCAAAGATAAAAAGACAATTTTTATAGAGAAATCGAAGAAATAACAAGATATTTGAGCACAAAAGAGGTGCGCTCTCCTCCCAAGACGTCGAAGAGGACGTCCGCACTTGTTTAATCTAAGATCTAACCTAAAGACGCTCAATAGAAAATATCAAATATCAAGCCTAAAAATACAAATGACGACTAGCCCCTATAAATAAAAGAAACTAGGGTTCCTAGGCTAATGGGGGGCGCGCGCATAAGCAAAGGGGCCGGCGGCTAACCATGGGCCCGGCCCATGGTGGGGGCGGGTAGACCCGCAGGGTCTATCAATACTCCCCCAAAGAGCCACCTTGTCCTTAAGTTGGTGTAAGTACCGGCGGTGCTACTCTGAGTGGGAGTCGTTCTCTCCTCCGATCCCTTCGTCCTCCACGTCATCTTCCTCGTCTGCTTCCGCTATCAACACTTACAGCTTTCGATCCACACAGCGGTGTCCCGGAGTGAAGGCTCGTCGCATCTAAAACATAGCCCTTTTTGCCTCTTCTCCCTCATTTCCGCATCGGCCATCATTGGCCCCCAGCCGGTGGTGGGTTGTTCTGCTCCCTCGTCTTCTCAAGCCCTGCCTGAACTGCCTCAGTAGTGACCCCTGCTCTGCCTGCTCTAGTCGCGGTGCCCCGCTGTAACAGCCCACTGTAGCTGCTCCCGCCTCTCCTATCCTCAATTCGGGAGTCCTCTACCATCTGAGCCATCTCGATGACCTCGGAAAGCCCCCGAGGCTTGTAGGGCCGCACCGCAGCTCGAAGACTAGGTCGCAGCCCCTTCAAGAAGGTGCCCTCCAGCGACTCGTCCGACACCCCATAAACTCTCCCTGCCAGTGTCTCAAATCTCTCAATATACTCCCACACCGGCCCCTCCTGCCTGAGGGCAAATAGCTGCTCGTGTAGGTTCCCCAAACGGAGGTCTCTAAACTTCTCCAGCACCAAGTCTTTCAGCTCCTCCCAGCTCCGGATCTGTTGCCTCCTCTCCTTCCACTGGAACCACCCCAAAGCTCTCCCCTCCATGCAGATGGCCGCCGCCTCCAGCTTTTGTGCCTCGAACATGTGTTTGCTGCGAAGTATCTCTCCATGGTGAACAGCCATGCATGCAGATCCTCACCAGAAAATAGTGGCATCGTCAGCTTCCGTACCCTGCATTCTCCTCTAAAGTGCCCCTGCTCGGGCCTCCCCTCCTCTCTGTGATGCGGGCGGTAGTGCTGTCTCCTCTCGTCCAGAGTCTCGTAATGCCTAGGTGGCCCACCTCCGGTACCCCCGTAGTCTCCACGGTAATCTCCCCGTCGGCCCTCAAAATCGTCCTAACCTACGTCATCGCCAAACTCCGCCTCGTAGCCGCCCATGTCGTCATAGGAATGATCTCTCCCACGTTCGTCTTCGTAGAATGGGTCCTCAGCTGCTGGCCGACGCTCAGAAGGGTCGAAAAAGCCTTCCCAAAATTGTCTGCGACCCCCATCTACCGCTATTCGCTGCCCGGGGGCTCGAAAACCCCCTCGGATCGCTGGCCGCGAATTCCCCCTGGCTGCTGCCAGGGGGTTCCCGCCCCTGGCGGGCTTCGCCGTGAAGATCCCCCGGCGGCTGCCAGGGGGCTCCTGCCCCCTGCGGGGCTCTGTCGGGCCCCTCCGGCCTTGTCGGAGGGGCGGCGGGACCTGTCGGGCCTTTGACAGGGCCGACGGGCCCTATCGGAGGTCCGACGGGTTCACCGGATCCTGCCGACACCCGACAGGGCCTGGGCCCCCCTGCCGGAGGCCGGCGTAGGCGGGGAAGGCCCCCCGCCTCTCCCGCATCGGCCGAGCCCCCGGGCTGTTATGGGGGTTCGGCCGAGCCTCCTCGTTGGCGCGACGCTCCCAATTCGGGCGGCTAGGGCCGCCGCCCCCCTTTGGCTCTATATCGCCTTCCGTCGTACCTCCTCGCGGTAGTCGACCTTCCATGGCTCTCCATCGCCTTCCTCGTCCAACTCCTCCACGTAATAGGGTTGATCTTGGTTAAAATTCTCCTCTTTTTCCTTCTCTTTCTTCAAAGGTGCCGCTTTTGGTGTCGGATTAGGGTTCCCATCCCCTTTGTTGTTCGTCGCCAATTGATTTAGAGTTCCCATCAATTACGCGAATTGTTCGTCGTGCTTTGCTTGATTCGCCGCCAATTGGTTGATGAAAGCCGTCAACTTTGCCATGGATTCATCGTTTGCCGCCAACGATTTCTTGATTTTGTCGATTTCGCTCGTGAACTTTGCCTCCAAAGCCTCAATTTTGTTGTGCGATCTTGTCGTGGCCGCCATGGATCGTCACGTGCTCTGATACCAAAATGTTAGGATCCAAGATAAAAAGACAATTTTTATAGAGAAATCGAAGAAATAACAAGATATTTGAGCACAAAAGAGGTGCGCTCTCCTCCCAAGACGCCGAAGAGGACGTCCGCACTCGTTTAATCTAAGATCTAACCTAAAGACGCTCAATAGAAAATATCAAATATCAAGCCAAAAAATACAAATGACGGCTAGCCCCTATAAATAAAAGAAACTAGGGTTCCTAGGCTAATGGGGGGCGCGTGCATAAGCAAAGGGGTCGGCGGCTAACCATGGGCCCGGCCCATGGTTAGGGCGGGTAGACCCGCAGGGTCTATCAGTCTCTCGCCTTCTCGGTGTCATCCTCATACTCATCTGAGTCATCTGATATTTCCTCTATAGGCCTTGCCCTTATCTCCTCCTCGATCCTCTTCTTCTGAAATTTGGCATGTACCATTTCTTTCTTGTTCTCAAATATGTGTGCTCTCATCTCTGCGCGCAGTTCTTTCAGTGCCTCGGGTCCTGTCTACACATCCCCGATAATTCCCACCAAATGTTCCTTAAGGCGAGACACGCCTCCATGCATTTCTTTACGGCAATAGATGCATCTTATATGTCTATGGTTCTCTCCGATCATTTTACAATGAGACCACCCAATATCCAACGTCTTCTCCTTTTGATTTCTTCGAGACATTTTAATTATTGCACCATATAACAAGGGAAAAACTGTAGTTAGTTAAAAAGACTAATTATTTTTTATTATTTCTAACCTTTTTACAACTTATAGTTTTTATTACTAGACCTCTTTTATTACTTTTTTAAACGTATTTGACTAGATGTATTAATTTAGTAATGGCTATCCTAATCAGGTATCGTTACTTAAGTGACTAAGTCATTTACAACTTTGAATAATGATAACAATAATGATTTTCTTACTCTGGGTATGCAGGCCTGAAACAATGATGGGTAAGGGACAAAAAATAATTTAAAAAGGACAAATCTAAATCCAATCATCAATTGATTCAATTCTAACATATTCTTCCTAGAAATTTTAGTATTTAATATTTAGTATTTATTAATATTTTTAGTTGAACATCTAAAATACTAAGATAATTTTAGTAGTGTTTTTAGTATAAACTAGAAAGTAGAAAGTATTTAACTACTTATATAATTTGTTAAATAATGATTTCTAAATTTTTCGCGAATATATTATCGATGTTATTTTTGTAATTGATAATGTATTTTGATAGAACTTATAGTGTAATAAATAGTTTATTACCTAATTTTACTATTTTTACTATTTTAAGCATTTTTAAGTATTTTATGTATTTTCTACTCTTTTCAGTATTTCTATAATATTTCAAAGTATTTATAATTTTTTAGTATTTCTAAGTTTCTAACATCTTTTTACTGGATATTTGTACTTAATAATAACATAATAAATAATTTTTTAGATAAATAAGTTCATATGTAACATAATAGATAATTTTTAACTCTAAAAGTATAACTTTTTATGCATTTTTCTAACAATTTTTTAATTTCTAACAGTAACTTGTAAACATTAAATTTTTAACATTTTTTAAAATTTCTATTTCTATGTTTCTAACATTAGCTTTTCTTTTTCTATAGTGAAATGCATTGAAATAAAAATGTAGTTATACATTATGTAACATTAGCTGATCCTTCTTTAATGCAATTAAACATCGGCTAGTATATTAATTAATTAATGTAGTTAATTGATCATTAATTAATGTAGCTTCTCTTTTATTTTTAAGTATTTTTTCCTCTAACCACGTATTATATGGTAATTAAATTGATGTTAGACAAATAGTATTTTTCAGGAGTCCAAATAGTATTTTTCAGGATTTATTATGTATTTTTAAGTATTTTTAAGTATTTTTCTATATTTATTATGTGATTTCCATATTTTATTCGTATTTATTTTGAATTTTAAATTATTTTTCCGTATTTATTATGTATTTTAAAGTATTTTCCATATTTATTATGTATTTTAAGTCTTTTTTCCGTATCTTTCCGTATTCCTTACATATTTTAAAGTATTTTCCAGTATTTTTAAATAGTTATTTTGTATTTTAAAATATCAAAACACGCACTGACTAATAAGTCTTCGGTATTTCCATTTATTTAAAATTATGCCATTCTATCTGTTAAGTGAGTTCTCCATTGATATCAAACTTGTAATTATAATGAACATAAATGGTAGTTTGGTAATTGATCCAAATATCACTATTTCCAACAGTTTCAACATGTCCCCTAAAGTTCAATTTATTTACAAATATGCCATTAGACATGTTTTATTAGATTTTTGTATAATGTCAAACTTGTAAATATGCCTATTTATCATGGGCAGTTTGGTAATTTGCTTAAAATTAATTTACTTACCTATAATACGGGTCGGTCGTGTAAATCGAATTTCGAAATAGATTTCGAATTTTCCTCGCAGCGAAGCCCTCGACGGTGACTCCTCTCTCGACGACGACTTCTTCTATTCGGCTTCCAGCAAAGTTCTCGATGGTGATTCTGATGCGGACGCATCGCCTACCCCACCAGCCATTGATGATGCGGGTCCACCCATCGTGACATACGTGAGGCGTAGGAGGCGCGGGATCGTCACATAGTGGGTTTAGTGGGTCGAGTGGTATTTTAGTCTTTTCAGGCTAAATTAGTAAATCCCTGTTTTCTATTTATTTAGGGCTAGCCGCCATTGTTGGGGTATGCTTGATTTGTGAAGAAACTCTTTAGGCATCATTGAGAAGGTTCTTAGGCTTTGATCCGACATTAAAAGCTAAGAGATATGATTTCGTCTCGAAGGAAACTCAACTTATTTGTAGTTCTTCGCATTTCATATCTATAAAAATCCTCTTTTTACATTTTTCCACTTTAAAATATATCGATTTGATTGATTCGATCCCCGGATCGTATCAAATTGGTATCAGAGCACTACGATTCCATGGCGACGGGGACGAGAGCTTCCGTGGATGAGAAGATCCAAGGTCTCCGCGACGATCTCAATCAAGAGATCGAGGGTTTGAGGAAAACGATGGAAGCTTCGATCAAGGATCACACAAACACCCAAGAGGACATTCAAACGGAGCTTCGGATCATGAGAAGGGAAGCCGCGGAGTCGGGAAGGGATCTTAAAAGTTTGAAGGACGCCACGGCTGTGATTCCGGCGATAATGGCAATGTTGCAAGGTTTGACCAAGGAGAAGGCGGCGGATCGCGACAAGGGGAGGGCAACGGAAGAGATCCAAGGCGATTCCGGCATCGATTCGACAAATCAGGAACCCCCGAGCAACGGGAAATCATATGCGGCGGCGGCGGCGGCTCAAACCCTAGCCGGCGGGCTAGGGTTTGGCGCGACAGGGCCCGGAACAGCATCCACGGCCCTGTCGGGCCTGTTTGGGGGTCGCCCGGCCCGCCCGGCCCATCCACGGCCTGGGCGGGCCCGGCCGGCAACCCCCGGCCCTCGGCGACCCCAATCGGGGCCGCCGGAGGGCCGGCACCCCCTTCCGGGGGTGCCCAGGGCCCGCTGACCCCCATCGGGGGTCGGGCGAGCCGCGCAACCCCCACCTGGGGGTCGACAGCCCCAGGCGGGGGCGGCGAAGGGGTTCCGGCCCCTGTTTGGGGCCGGGCAGGGCCACTGGACCCCGGGAGGGGGTCAGCGGGCACGGGTGACTTTTTCGGAGGCGTGGCGAGCACGGGGGGCTTTTGGCGGTATGGCGGGGTTCGTACCCCAATCTGGAGGAACTTCGGGGACAGCGAGAGGCGGATGGGCCTCGGGAGCAGCTATTGGGGCCCTAGCGGGCCAATTTTGGAGAGCGGAGACCGCCCCACCTGGGCCGAGGCCCGTGTTTGCACGACCACCAGAGTTTCCCGGGCATCACTATCAGCCCGAGGCTTGGGAGAGACCTGCATGGCCGGAGGAGTTGTACGGGGTTGATGGGGGAAGCCCGATGGAGCCCCGGGGTAGCGTTTTGGTGCGGGGCGGTGACCGTGGAGGAGATAGGGGACAGCAGGGAGACATCAACGCCGACCGGCGGTTGATGAAGCTGAAGATGCCGACCTTTGATGGCACCTATCCTGACGGGTGGATATATCGAGCGGAGAGATATTTCCAGGTGATGGGGCTGACGGAGGAGGAGGTCCTGAAGGCCATCGGGATTTACTTTGAGGGGAAGGCTCTGGCCTGGTACCGGTGGAAAATAGCACGGTCCCCTTTTCGCACCTGGGAGGAGCTATCAGCGCTGATCGTGGATCGCTTCCAGGAGACAGTATGGGGGGATTTCTACGAGCAGCTGTCGGCCCTGAGGCAGGAGGGGACAGTGAGGGACTACGTAGAGAGGTTTGAGATGCTGAATAGCCGGGTGAAGGGGGTGACCGACGAGGTGATGATCGGAAATTTCATGAGGGGGCTGAAGCCATCGATACGAGCTGAGTTGCGGATGCAGAGCCCGGCGACCTTGGAGGATGTCCTTCGCTTAGCCCATAAAGCGGAGGAGAAGCACACAGAGGAGAGGAGGATACGGGAAGCTTGGGGGGGCAGAGTTCCTGGCCCACTCCACCAGCCGCAGAACCTAGACCACCTGCAGCTGCTACTGAGACTCGAGGGGATGGCCGTCCAGCTACCCTGGGGCGGCGGATGACTGAGGCTGAGGTGAGGGAGAAGCGGGCCAAGGGTTTGTGCTTCCGTTGCGACGAGAAGTTCACCCCTGGGCACCGATGTGCGAGCCGCCTACTGCAGATCACCATGGTACCCGACGAGGAGGGGTACGTGTGTGAGGAGTCTGAGGAGGAGCCACTGGTAGAGGAGAAGTCTCACCTAGACTTCGCGGAGGTTTCCCTGAACTCTGTGGTGGGGTTCACACCGAACCACACCATGAAGTTATCAGGGCAGCTGGGGGACACGACGGTGACGGTGCTGATAGATAGTGGGGCCACCCACAACTTCATCTCCAGCCGAGTGGTAGAGCGACATGGGCTACAGCTGAGCACGCTGGAGAAGTTTACGGTACTGCTGGGGACAGGAAAGATGGAGGAGAGCAAGGGGCTCTGCAAGGGTCTGTGCCTGACCTTGCAGTGGGTACAGATCATGGAGGACTTCTTGCCACTGGAGTTGGGCAACGTGGATATCATCTTAGGGGTGCAGTGGCTGAAGAAGTTGGGGGAGATGAAGGTGAACTGGAAGCTTCTGAGGATGGAGTTCCAGGATGGAGATCGGACCGTCGTGCTGACAGGGGACCCGACCCTTTGTTTTTCTTTAGTGGCCTTCAAGGCCATCAATCGGGCGCTGCGGGACGAGGGAGAGGGGTTCCTGGTGGAGTATCAGGGGCTGACAGCTGAGGGTGAGCAGCAGCAGGAGGAGACCGCTGCGGAGGTCGAGCAGGTACTAGAGCAGTACCAGGAGGTCTTTCAGGACCCGCAGGAGCTACCACCGTCCAGGGGGCACGAGCACGCGGTTGTATTGCATGATGGAGCAGCACTGGTGAGTGTGCGACCGTACCGGTACCCGCATGTGCAGAAGGACGAGATTGAGAGGATGGTGCGGTAGATACTGCAGGCTGGGATCATCCAGCCAAGTGTGAGTCCTTTTTCGAGCCCAGTCTTGTTGGTCAAGAAGAAGGACGGAAGTTGGAGATTCTGCGTCGATTACCGGGCGCTGAATAAGGAAACTGTTGCTGACAAGTTTCCTATTCCGGTGATCGACGAGCTGCTGGACGAGCTTTATGGAGCGGTGATCTTTTCGAAGATCGACTTGAGGGCAGGATACCACCAGATCTTGATGCGGCCAGAGGATGTGCCGAAGACTGCCTTCCGCACCCATAAGGGGCATTACGAGTTCAGAGTCATGCCTTTCGGCTTGACGAATGCCCCCTCTACTTTCCAGGCCTTGATGAACAAGGTCTTCCAGCCCTTCCTGAGGAGGTTCATCCTCGTTTTCTTCGACGACATCCTCGTCTACAGCAGGAGCTTGAGGGAGCACTTGGACCACTTGGAGGTGGTCTTCCGGAAGTTGTTGACGCAGCAGCTATTCGCCAACCGGAAGAAGTGCAGTTTTGGCCAGGAGCGGATCGAGTACCTAGGGCATGTGGTGTCAGCGGAGGGGGTAGCGGCTGACAGGTCGAAGATAGCGGCTATGCTGGACAGGCCAGTACCTACTACACTGCGAGCTCTCCGCGGGTTTCTGGGTCTGACGGGCTATTACCGGAAGTTCGTTAAGGGGTACAGTACCATAGCATGGCCCCTTACCGAACAGCTCAAAAAGGACGGATTTCATTGGGGGAAGAGGCCACCAAGGCATTTCAGGCCTTGAAGGTGGCGATGACGACAGCGCCAGTTCTTGCCTTGCCAGACTTCAGCTTATCTTTTGTGGTGGAGACCGACGTGTCAGGATATGAATTGGGGGCGGTGCTCATGCAGGAGGGACGACCCATAGCCTATTTCAGTCAGGTGCTTTCGGCTAGAGCACGGCTAAAATCGGTTTATGAGCGAGAATTGATGGCCATCGTCTTCGGAGTGATGAAGTGGCGACCATACCTGTTGGGTCGGAAGTTCGTGGTCAGGACGGACCAACGGAGCCTCAAGTACCTTTTGGAGCAGTGATTGGTTACTGAGGAGCACCAGCGTTGGTTGTCCAAACTGGTGGGATACTGGTTCGCCATCGAGTACATGTCAGGATTGGAGAACAAGGCAGCTGATGCCTTGTCTCGTCGGGAGGAGAGCGTGAATTTGAGAGCTCTGTCGCGACCGATGTGGTTGGACTGGGAGCCCATTTTTTAGGAGGCAGAGAGTGATGATGAGCTGGGGCGGATCCGTGAGTTGCTGCAGCATGGAAAGGAGGGGCCGACCGGATATTCCTTACAGGGGCGCAGACTGCTTTACCAGGGGAGGTTGGTGCTACCGCGATCCTCAGGGTTCATATCAGTCCTCTTTCAGGAGTTCCACGGTTCAGCGACGGGAGGCCACTCGAGGGTACAGCAGACGTACCAGAGGATGGCCAGGGAGGTGTACTGGCCCGGGATGCGCAGGAGAGTGGCCCAGTTAGTAGCTGCTTGTGACGTCTGCCAGCGTCACAAGTACATGGCGATGGCCCCAGCCGGACTCCTACAGCCGTTGGAGTTGCCAGAGAGGGTATGGGAGGAGGTCACGATGGACTTCATCGACGGGCTGCCCCGTTCCGAGGGATATTCAGTGATCCTCGTTGTAGTAGACCGCCTGAGTAAGTATGCCCACTTCATACCTTTGAGGCATCCTTACACAGCGGTCTCGGTGGCCGCAGTATTCATTCGAGAGGTGATACGCCTACACGGGATCCCGGGGTCCATAGTGTCCGACAGGGACCAGGTCTTTTAAGCGGGTTCTAGCGGGAGCTCTTCAGGGTACAGGGTACGGTCCTTAAGAGAAGCACATCGTACCACCCGCAGACAGACGGGCAGACCGAGGTGGTGAACCGCTCTATAGAGACTTATCTGCGGTGCTTCGCGTCAGATAAGCCTCGACAGTGGTACAGGTGGTTGGCCTGGGCGGAGTACCGGTACAACACCTTGTACCACTCGTCAGCAGGGACGACTCCCTTCAGGATTCTTTATGGGCGAGACCCGCCGTCCTTGCTGCGTTTCGGTGATCGACAGACGCCGGTGTCTCAGGTGGAGGCTTATATGGGAGACAGAGATGCTATGTTGAAGGAACTACGGCGACATCTGTTGAGGGCTCAGCAGGTGATGAAGACCCGGGCAGATGGCCACATGCTGGACGTCCATTTTCAGGAGGGCGACATGGTGTATCTCAAGCTGTGGCCCTATAAACAGAAGACATTAGCTCGGAGGCAGAATGAGAAGCTAGCAGCTCGCTACTACGGTCCCTACCAGATTGCGGCCAAGATTGGGAAGGTGGCGTATCGGTTACACCTGCCACCTTCCTCGACGATACATCCGGTGTTCCATGTGTCGCAGCTACGGAGGGCGATTGGAGACCAGTCAGCCACGTCGACTCTGCCACCTACACTGACGGAGGATATGAAGGTATTGCTCGAGTCCCTGGATGTGCGAGCAGTACGTCATGGACCGGGACGACGGAGAGAGGTGCTGATTTACTGGGTGGGCCTGCCTGATTGTGACGCCACGTGGGAGATGTATGATGTGGTCCGGGAGCAGTTTCCAGATTTCCACCTTGAGGACAAGGTGGCTCTGTTAGGTGGGTATTGATGCGGACGCATCGCCTACCCCACCGGCCATTGATGATGCGGGTCCACCCATCGTGACATACGTGAGGCGTAAGAGGCAAGGGATCGTCACATAGTGGGTTTAGTGGGTCGAGGGGTATTTTAGTCTTTTCGGGCTAAATTAGTAAATCCCCGTTTTCTATTTATTTAGGGCTAGCCGCCATTGTTGGGGTATGCTTGATTTGTGAAGAAACTCTTTAGGCATCATTGAGAAGGTTCTTAGCCTTTGATCCGACATTCAAAGCTAGGAGATAGGGTTTCGTCTCGAAGGAAACTCAACTTATTTGTAATTCTTCACATTTCATATCTATAAAAATCCTCTTTTTACATTTTTCCACTTTAAAATATATCAATTTGATTGATTCGATCCCCGGATCGTATCAGATTCCTCTTCTCTCGACGGCGACTTCTTCTCCCAGTCTTCCAGCGAAGCTCTCGACGGCTCTCGACGACGACTGTAGCCCTCGTCGACAATTTCCAGCATCTATGTCTCCCTCTGAAGGCAACGAAGGAACTGCTTGATGGGGATTAGGGTTTCTGATCGATGAAAGTTGGGTTTCTCCTCGATTAGGTAAACTGCTAAATCTCCACCTCCCCTCCTTTTATAATTTGTTCTCATCTCTTCTAGTGAATGCTCAGTGTCACCCCGTGAATGAACATGTCACCCCGTGAATGAACACTCACCTCACCCCGTGAATGAACACTCACATACAATAGAATGGGTATAGTTCATTCACGGGGATGTAGGGATAAGGGCTAGGGTTAGGGGCTAGGATTAGTGGCTAAGTTTAAAGTTCTTATCTAGCTTTCTTTCTTTCTTTCACATTTGTTGACCGAATCCCTAGGGTTTCCGACCAGTTTCGCCCGATACTGGGCGAAACTGGCCGAAACCCTAGGGTTTCGGCTGATACAGATTTTTTACAGCAGTATCAAACCGGTACTTGGCGGTACCGGTCCGATACGCCTGATACCAAAAGGTATCGGGCGATACCTCGATCCTTAGTTTGTACCAAATATGGACATTGCCCAAATCCAATTACATGTATTAGTTTTTTACGAATAAGAATATTAGATTTTTTTCTCCATATAAAATCTGTATCGTAATCCGAATTCAAAAAATGATTCTGACTACAATATGGTAAAACAAATATCTGTATCGTAATCTGTATGGTAATCCGTAAAACACATATTTGCTCATTTCTTAACCCACTTATATTTGCATAGTAGAATTGTTATTTTCAGATATTTTTTTATCCATATGCCTACATTCATTGTGTATTGTTTATATTGTGTATTGTTTATACCAAATATGGACATCGCCCAAATCCAATTACATGTATTAGTTTTTTACGGATAAGAATATTAGATTTTCTCTCCATACATAATCGGTATCGTAATCCGTATTCAAAAAATGATTATGACTACAATATGGTAAAACAATATCTGATTTGTATCCAAACCATTGACATCCCTACATGTGCATGATGATTGTGTGCATCACACCCGGATACTACACTTTTGGTCCATGTCCTATATTTCCAATTTGGCTAACCATATCTCCACATGCGCGTGTAATGCCATGTGATGGCTCTCAAGCAACAACTCTTATAGGTGTTATTTAAACCCAACATACTCTCCTACTCTTTTCAATGTAGGATTATGATGTGGTCATCACTTATCAGCGAAGGAGGAGGTGCGCGGCTTGACAATGAGGGCATTTTTGTCATTTTCCTCTAGTAGGAGCATTTTCGTAATTTTTAGAAACTCTAGGTTTGTTTCATGTTTTTAGGGCCGGCTAGGGTATGTGGGGATTATGTTTGATTATTGTGAGAGATTACTCTAGACATCCATAGAACCCTACATTGGGAGATTTAGGCTTTGATCTCGAATACAAAGCGTAGAGAGCGGCATCCCTTTCTAAAGGGGCCAATTAACTTTTTTGTTTCACTTTAAATCAATAAAAATCCCAACTTTTTCCTTTCCACCATAAAAATTCCCTTTTTATTTTGATTTTCCACGAAGACCGTATCAAATTCGACGGCACAGACTACACCCTTCATGATCTTATATGGACAAGATCCTCCATAATTGATCCACTACAGTCACAGTTCAACTCCGGTGTCCCATGTGGAGTATTACCTTGTTAAAAGGGGTAGAGTTCTGGAGGAGTTAAAGCGGTATTTGACTAAGACGCAACAGATCACAAAAACCAAGACAGATGGTCATCGCTGAAATGTACAGTTCGTAGTGGGGACAAGGTTTACATGAAGCTGAGATCGTATCGACAGAAGTCTTTGGCACACTGGCGCAACGAGAAGCTAGTGACTCGCTACTATAGTACATATGAGGTCGAAGCCAAGATTGGACATGTGGCTTACATGTTAAAGTTACCAACGGCATCTACCATACATCATGTCTTCCATGTGTCGCAGTTGCGACAGGCGATTGGAGATCATATTATTTCCATGACACTGCCACTTTGACGGACGGCATGGAGGTGCTACTGGAGCCGCTAAAGGTCAAGGGGGTCCCGTCAGGAGACTGCAGGAGCTAAGGAAGTGTTGATATATTGACATGGGCTATCGGACTATGATGCTACTTGGGAGTCTTTTGAGACTATTCGAGGTCAATTTCATGATTTTCACCTTGAGAACAAGGTGGCTCTTTTGGGAAAGAGTAATGATACAGTCATCACTTATCAGCAGAGGAGGAGGCGCATGGCTTGACCAAGATGGCATTTTTGTCATTTTCTTCTACTATGGACATTTTCATAATTTTTGTAAATTATGGATTTGTTTCATGTTTTATTAGGGCCGGCAAGAGTATAGGGGGGATTATGTTGGATTATTGTGAGAGATTAATCTAGGTGTCCATAACACCCTAGATTGGAAGATTTAGGCTTTGATTTCGAATACAAAACTTGGAGAGTGGCATCCCCTTCTAAAGAGGTCAATTTACTTTTATAGTTCCACTTTAAATCAATAAAAATCCAAACTTTTCCATTTCCACCATAAAAACTCCCTATTTATTCGGATTTGAAAATCGTATCAGATTAAATCAAGGGAATAACAAAAGGTGGCATCCTTATATAATAGTCAAAATTAGAGTCACCAAAATGACAAATTTTAACATCCCATGAATCAAAATTTTAATAACAAATTAAAACATGAAATTAAGGATACAGATTCACAAAACACATTGGTAATCGTTGAAGGTGTCTTCTGGATTTGAATTTTTAATTTAGTGAACATAGATTTTATCAATACAGATCCAAAGTAACATGAATTTTTAAATTTGATAACTTTATTATTTTGACACAACAAACACATGCACAATGTGATCCTTGATGAAGTACATCAAGGTTTGCATATTCCAGTTGTGTATATTAGCTCTTCGGGTGCTCTAAAGATTAGCCTAAAATCCTATAAAAATCGGCCTACTTTCACACCCAAATATATAAATCCTTCAAGAATATTCTACTACATATTCTAGCTCACTTTGCTATGAGCCCAATTAAGATTAGAACTCCAGATCTTTTATTCTAAATTTTGCATTATACCATCATAAAAATGGATTTTGTGATTTTATTATTCTTAGTTTGCACCATACTGTACAGATCACTCGTCAATTTCATTATTACCCATTGAACCATGAAATGGCACTTCCAATCACAAGTGTGGTTTCCATTGAATGCTGCAGTCCCAGTCTCCTTGAAAATTTCCAATACTTGCATTTTTGAAAGACCTTTTGTTAGAGGATCTGTTAGATATTTCTCTGTTCTTTCAAACCAGTTACAAAATCATTGATTTTTAATGAAATTAAATATAATAAAACGAGATGAAAAAAATAAGAAAGATTTTGTAAGCCTCAGGTTAGGCACATAGTCCCCGCCCTAAAAGGCCAACCTCGTGTGTCAGCCAAGGCAAGTATACATCCAGCAATAAAACATGTCTACCACCAGCTACTAGAGCACAACCTTCAAGAGAGTTGATCACAAATGGTAAGCTCGAAATGTTCATTGAAGAGGATGATGTAACGCAATTTTAAGAGAAAGTGAGTGGAGATTTCTTATTTCCCTTTCATAGGGATAAATATAAGGAATTAAGATAAGGTATAACCATACTCCGCTAAAACCATTTCATTACTCTCACTAACTACTCAGATATAAGGTATTACGGTAAGGTATAACCATACCCCGCTAAAAACACCCAATTACTCTCACTAACTACTCTTTGCTACCAAACTCCACATAAAGGGTAGTTGTGGATGAATAAGTTAAGGCAAATATAAATTAAAATATATATAAGAAATTTTATTTTATATATATAATATCCAATAGACCATAAAAATGAAATTTCAGGCTGAGAAAAGATGTTACGGTATGGCATCCTATGTCTTTAGTATAGATAGCTTTCGGCTTTAAACCTATACTGAGTGAAATTTTGTTACATCTTGAGGAACATAGTGGACTAAACCTTGAATTAGGCCTGTTTACCAAAAGTTGACACAAGCACAGAAAGAATGCTTACAATTTTGTGTGGCATGTTAGGACGTTATGGCCAAGCTCACATATCGTTTCATGAGTTACCGCTTACCAAGGATCAACCTTATGTGACACAACCACGGTTCCGGACATTGGTTATTTTTCAAAACATGTATATTTGGCATGATACATCCTACAATACATGCACTAGACTTGGCACAATCTCAAGCTACCCAATCACACCATATGAGAATTATCACCATATGGAAAAGGATATTAGCTAAAATAATCCAGCTAAATACATTAAATGCTACTAAATAAGAGATTTGTTTCAGCTGTCAATGCTCCATGAGATTCACTAGTCCAGCTTGTTTCAACCATATGGAACCATTGTTTATATAAAAAATATGAAATTTCATCTGTTTATTTATTTTGTTTACCTTGACTTAGTGACTCACTGCCTATTATGTAGAGTTTGTTCATAATGGATAGTAAATAGAAGTAATGGGTGTTCTTAGTAGCTTTGTAGTTAAGTCGGTGAGTCGACAATGAGTCGGCCACGTACCGACTCATGACTAGTCAAACGAGTCGGCGACTAGTCGACGACTAGTCGCACCCAGATGTTAACATATTTTATTTCATGTACCAGATGTTGCTTCTTTTTTAGGTTTGTACTGGGCATAAAATTTTCCAACTTAGATAAATTCTTTGAAAATTCACAATTTTTTTAATATTTTTCCGGCATATTATTGCAGATACTGTCATATTAGAGTTCAATCAGTATACACCTGGTTCGCGATGGAGGCGAACAACCATCAGTCGAAAGGATCATAGGGAAGCAGGCAGTGAGATAGTTGAATTCATGGCAGAATCAGGAAACTATACGCCAAGAATGAGATCTCTACATGGAAACGGATGTCGCCAGTCGTAGTTTTATAGTGAACATGTTCTAGAGTTCATTACTGATGTTCATCTACTGAAAATCTCTTGGTGGTGAGAGTTTTAAGGCCATCTTGGCTTCCTCTTAGAATTCAACTCGATCCACTACGAATGTTTTGATTACCACGAAGTTAGAACGGGAGACAAACAATTTTCCCTCTTGTATTTTGATTGTAGAAGTATGCTTAAAAAGTCGGCCCAAGTCGGACCAAGTCGGACCAAAAGTCGGACCAAATCGGTCAAAAAGTCGGACCAAGTCGACGCCTAGTCGGTGTCCGACTCACCTCCCGACTTTTGAAAAATTTCAAGTCGGTCCTCCACCGACTCTCGACTAGTCGGTGACTAATCGGCGACTAGTCGATGCCTCGATAGCATAGCTTAGTAGGGTATTGTTAAACATAGCCCTATGTTTATTCCTATAAAAGGAAAATAAGGAATTTCTCGCTCACTTTTAAATTTCATCCTTATATCCTCCTCTCCAATAAACACATCGAGCTTACAACTTGTCATCAAACCCCCTCAAAGTTCGTGCACTAGAAGCCATCAGTAAATAGGATTTTGTACCATTAATGGGCTAATTTGCCTTGGCTTACTGCACAAAGTTGACATATGTCCTTTAAGGCAACAATTACATGCCTACCTCGAAACCAGTAATACCTATTTCTTTCATCTCGTATTATTATATTTAATTTTATTTTGGAATCAAAAATTCCAACACTGTTATAGGTGACCTAAATAAGCTTAATCCCAAATCCCCCCAATGACTTCATAACTTCATCTTATGCTTCGATGTTATAACATTCAAGGTCATAAAAACATAAAAGCCATTTTATTGTTCATATTTATTTTGATGCAAGCATAAAAGCCCATCATATCAAAATCCCCCGTTTGGAAGAAATATGCCTTGAGATCTACCAATTATTAAACAATTTCACCATTAATTGACCATAAATTTCATGGTGCATATATAAATTGTAAATGATCTCATTTGTACCACAAATCCAACCTGCAAACTTTAACTAGCAAAGACTCGTCATGTTTCATGCTCAAAACAATAATTAAGATATCTAATTTGATTTGAAGGGTCACACAGAACGTATAACTGTAGCATGCAAATCTCTTACCCTTACCCTTTTTCTGAGACATCGGAAAGCATGAATCAACCCCTCGACAACTCACAAGGGAGGGAGACCGAATACCACTAAGCCAATTGGCACAGGTAATATCAGGTAATATCTTACCTTTAACGTTTGAATAATAATGCACAAAGATGTAATTGTTATTTTTTGTCTATAATGATAGCCATAAGTTGGTTTTCTGCATAATAGCAGACCGCATAAGATTCAAGTGCCATTTAATATCCTTAAGACCATCTTTAGCTCATCTTCTTATATGCACATAAGAACTTTCAAAGTTATTGCATGGAATAATGCATTGTATTTTCCTTTCCGACCATGAAAATAATTGCTAAGAATGCAATGTACTTATGGGTAATACAGTAACCAGGTTGGCAGAAAATAATGTAGACATGTATCTAAGCATTGTGATTTGGTTGATTTGCATATTCCAATCGGACAGAAACTTACATTGTTGATAGTTTCTGGGATTCTGTGATGATAAAACTCTCAGGATAAGTTAAGTCCAAGGTGGAGTGCTACCTATGTGGCAAGTCAGGTCATTATGCTCATCAATGTCACCACAGATGTTCGCACTCATGGTCGAGCCCCGCCATCAAAGATGCCAACCATTGCACCTCGTTGAACTCATCTAATGATGGTCAGGGTTGGTGTTGGCAAATCCAATGATCCAATGTTGGTTGCTTTAATCTGATCTAATTTTAGCATGATTTACCAACCAAACGATTGGTGGGTGGACATCAGCGCTAACACGCATACATGCCCTAATCATGACGCCTTTTCCTATTATCAGCTTGCAGGAAAAGATGAATCAATGTTGATGGAGAACTCCAGTTCAGCGAGAGTCCTTGGGAAAGAATAAATCTAAAGTCGTCCTTTAGAAAAATCCTTTCATTGCACATGTAGCACCTACCGGACGTCAATAAAAACTTAAAGTCTGGTTTTGTTTATGTTAAATAAGCATGGCTATGAATTAGTTTTTGAGTCTAATCAAGCAGTTATTCTTAAATGGAAACGGTAGGTGCTGCATTTTGGGGATTTGTAAAGTTGTGTATTGCTTTTCCTATGAACTGACCAATGTTTGTCATCCAACCGCTTCCATTCTTCATCCATTAACATGGTAAATTTGGACATGTGAGTATTAATATTTCAAAACAAATGATCTCGCTAGATTTATCACCAAAGTTTGGGATTGCAAACAAAATGCAGAACATGTGAATGAAGGAAACCTTCCATTCCGTGGAAAGGAATGCAAAGCTTCTTGAATTAAATCATAAGATACATATCCAAATGTTTTCGCAACCTACTACTCACTCAAAGTGGAAATATATTCACTTTTATTGATGATTTGTCCAAGTATTGCTATATGTACCAAGTCAGTAATAAAGAAGCTTTTAAAAGATGTGTTGCTTTCAAAAATGAAGTTAAACAACTAGGTTAGAAAATCAAATTCTTTGATATGACTGAGAATATTAAATTCTTGGATATGACCAAGGAGGTGAGTATACTTCACATGAACTACTTCTTGTGATAATCATGGCATTATTCATTATTCATGAAGTGAGTGCTCCATAGGCTCATCAACAAAATGAGGGTGCGCCAATGAAAAAATATAGAACTCTTGTTGACATCATTAATTCTATGTTAGGTAGGTATGGTTTATCTAATAGCGTGTGATGAAGCCTTAATATTCTCTTTTTGTATCTAGAATAATGTTCCTTATAAAAACTGTGATAAAACTTCACATGAATTATGGAAAGACAAGAAACCGAATATTACTTACTTTAAAGTATGGAGGTGCCTTGAAGAAGTTGCAGTTTTTCCAATTAAAAAGAGTAAACCCGAAACCATTGATTGTGTTTTTAGATATGCTTTTAATAGTGTAGCATACAGATGCCTTGAAATTAGATATGAGATTAATGGTATTGATGCCAATATTACCATTATGTCTGGGGATGCCATTTTCAATGAGGATGTTTTGTTACAAAATATCCTAAATCCATTTTAATAGATATGACATGGAGAAATCTCCTTCAACTGAAAAATATAACAGGTCTGAAGAAAGAGTCCAACATTGGCAAGGGTTTCATCATTTGTTTTGTAGAGGAAGATACTACCACTTTCGTGATGGTAATGACTGAATGATTCCTTATTTTGGAGACGCAATAAATAATGAAATGGATTCAAGTATTATCAATACAACTTGGACGCTAGTGGATAAACCTTAATGCTGCAAGCCTTTAAAAAGAAACTGCCAGATGGATCTATGAAACATTTAAAGCCTAGCTTGTTGCTAAAGGATTTAATTAAAGCGTAAATTTCTATAATACATATTCATCTGTAGCTAAACTCGCTGCCATTATAGTTTTATTGGCAATTGCTTCTGCCTATAAATTAAAAATACATCAAATAGGTGTAAAAACAACCGTTCTAAATGGTGATCAAGAAGTTCTATTTATGGAGCAATCTGAAAATGTTTGTTGTTACATGACAACAACATGATCTCTGTAAACTTATTAAACCCATATATGGGTTCAATGGGTATAACAAATATGATGGGTGATTATGATACGATGTAGGTGGATTTCATAGAAAAGGAAAGATTTTTATGGTGGAAATATGTAAAAGGTGGAATTTTTAATAGTAGATTGCAAAAAGAAAGATACAAGGATTGGCCTCTTAAGGAAAGAATGCCGCTCTCCTAGCTTTCTTTCGAGACGAAAGCCTAATTCTCCAATAAGCTAAGCTAACTAGGAATTACTCTCTTCACAATCGATACCTAGCCTCCTAGCCTTGCCTCCCCTTAAATAAGGATAATATCCCTAGCGCAACACATAATAGCAAATGACTAAAAGAACCCGCATCCATTTGTGCCTCGATTTATGCGTCTCATTTGTCACCTTACTTTCTTTGCCGCCTTAATTTGTGCATTGGTTTGCGCGCCTAAATTTGTGCCTCCATTTGTGCGCCTCATTTGTCACCTTACTTTAGTTGTCGTCTTAATTTGTGCCTTGATTTGTGCGCCTCAATTTGTGCCTCCATTGTGTGCCACCTCCGTCGATGATAGGTTATGACCATATCATTGTCTCAAATTGTCTCAAGATGGTGCATAAAGTCTGCGGCGGTAACTGCTCCACGTGGAGATGTCCCTCTCCCCCGGGATCAAAGGGCCACCTACGAGCTCCATCTTTCTCGAAACGTTGCTGCATGAGTGGGAGAGTGTCTGCGACTGAGTCTTCTACGCCTGGGTTCTTTCCGTTCTGAATTTGGACTCCAAATGGGCCCGAAATCGCCAAAATACAAAACCCGCACAGGAAATTCCTCGAAAGTCGCCCAAAAATCCGAAAAAGGGGTGAGCTGTACTATTTCATGGCTGAGTCGGCTCATTCATTCGACGCGGCTGCGGGGGCGGCTGGATCGAGCCACCCATGTACCGATGACGGCTCGCCGGCGCCGCCGCTGTTTTCCGGCGATTTCGCTGGTGGTTGCCGACAAACCTAGGCACATCTTCCTCATCGTGGTGTGGCACAGTCGATGGTGGTAGCGGTGAGGCACGATCTCACTGGAGTTGTCGTCGGCGTCGCTCAAAAGGCGACGCTATGGGCCGTCGGGGCTTATTCCGCGACGCACAAGGCCCCACGGCCTCGTCGGGGCCGGCGAGGCCTTCCAGGGGTGTCGTCGTGGCTGTGGCGCCCTCCTGGGGTCTCGTCGTGGTCGCGGTAGCAATCTGGGGGCTCATCGGGGTCAGATCTGGTTCGTCGTTCCCCGTCAGCATCGAATCTGGGTCACCGACGGCAATGGGCTTCATATCTGCGTCATTTTCCTCCGTCTCTTCAGATCTGAAAATTCTGCAGCTTTTCTAGCCTCATCCACCGCTTCTTCTATATCAGTGATTTCGTCTTTTACGTCATCCTCTTCGAAAATTCCCTGGGATTTTATCATATCGGCGTCAGCAGCTTCATGAAGACCCACTGCTCTGTAAGCTTGCTCTCTATAAACAAAAGCCGTCACATTCTTTGAGTCGTAACCCAAGATCTCCGAACCCAATTCAATGCAACTTTGATAGTGTCTAAGCACCAGATAACAACCCATCAAATGTGTTAGGCAATGCAAGTGTTTTAGCTCCCCCTTTAATTGTGGGATTGAGATCAAAGTGAGCTTTTGCATAAATATATTCAAAAGCCGCCTCGAAAAATCGTTCCTTTCAGTATAGGTTGTTCCCTTCCCGCCATCGCATCCGAGCTTGTTGTAGCAAATCACACATGGATCGTAGATGCTTTGAAACCAATTTGATACGATCTATGTGGATTTCAGAGAAAAGGAAAGATTTTTAAGGTGGAAAATGTAAAAAATGGAATTTTTAATAGTATATTGCAAAAAGAAAGATACAAGGGTTGGCCTCTTAAGGAGAGGATGTCGCTCTCCTAACTTTCTTTCGAGACGAAAGCCTAAGTCTCCAATAAGCTAAGCTAACTAGGAATTACTTTCTCTTCACAATCGATGCCTAGCCTCCTAGCCTTGTCTCCCCTTAAATAAGAAAAATATCCCTAAGGCAACACATAATAGCAAATGACTAAAAGACACCGCCTCCATTCGTACCTCGATTTATGCGCCTCATTTGTCACCTTACTTTATTTGTCGCATTAATTTGTGACTTGATTTGTGCGTCTAAATTTGTGCCTCCATTTGTGTGCCTCATTTGTCGCCTTACTTTATTCGTCGCCTTAATTTGTGACTTGATTTGTGCACCTCATTTGTCGCCTCACTTTATTCGTCGCCTTAATTTGTGACTTGATTTGTGCGCCTCAATTTGTGTCTCCATTTGTGTGACACCTCTGCCGATGATAGGTTATGACCATATCAGATTCGTAAAGCATTATACAAACTGATAATAATAAAATCTCAAAAGGCCTATTTCTATGATGGTATAATGCAAAATCTGCAATGATAAATGTTGATTTCCGCAAGAATCTATTGTGGAATATCCTTCAAAGCTTCACCTATTTGGGTGTGACAGTAGACCATTTTCTATGAGATTTTATGCCAATCTATTAAGCATCCAAAGAAACCCAGATATGCACTGGCCAAAATGTGCAAACATGATGTATGCAAACAAAGGCCAAATTATGTGTTTGTGTGTGTTTAGTTGGAATAATAAAGTTTTCAAAGTTCAAGACTCATGTCACCGTAAATCTACTCATGTCACCGTAAATCTGTATTGATAAAACACACGATCACTACATTGAAGGTTCAAGTCTGAAATACACCTTCAACGGATACCAATGAGTTATGTGCACCTGTGTCCCTTAAATTTTTATTTTAATTTGTTTTCAAAAGTTTGATTCATGTGAAGGAATGTTGAAATTTTTGGTCATTTTGGTGCATCTAAATTTTTCCTATTATATACGGATGACACAATTTCTCCCTTGCTGTTTTAGTCCCACATGAAAAAGAATAGGAGTCTCTTGTGTTTAAATATCAACTCATGATAGTTGTTACTTGAGAACCAACAAAGGGCATTACACGCACATGCAAAGGTGCAGTGAGCCCAAAAGAAAATTTAGAACATGACATGGAAATGCATTAACTAGGCACAACATGCAATCATCACTTGCATGGAGGTGCAATTCTCAAATTCAGGTGCCTTGCAAGTGTGCTCTTAGAGGCTTAGTTTTGTCGCTTTATTTAATTATTTTTTAAAATTATATCTTTAGTTATCCTTTTTAGCTTTTCCTTTTGAATTTTAGATTTTATTTTTGAATGGCAAATGTGATGTAAACAGGATGTTGAAACAAAACAAGATTCCTTAAAGTAGATAATTCTCTCCCTGCACGTGATTCCCAAGAGGTGGCTGCAATTGTTTGGGATTTCCTCCCAAATATTGCAGCCGTAAAGTGTAGGGAGTGAAGGTAATTCATTCACAATCTCTTATTGTCTATAAAAGGGACAACCCCTTCTACAGTTAAAAACACATCTCAACACAAGTTTCAATCACAATTCCTTTACTTCTTGCATGGAAAGGTTGTGATTGCATCAACAACATTAACGCTAGATGTGGCCATCCAAACCCGATCCGCAAACCCAACCCATATCCGAACCGCTATAAACCGGTGTAGTCATGCATAAACTAGATGTAAACAGGATGTAAACAGGATGTTGAAACAAAACAAGATTCCTTAAAGTGGATAATTCTCTACCGGCACGTGATTCCCAAGAGGTGGCTGCAATTGTTTGTGATTTTCTCCCAAATATTGCAGCCGAAAAGTGTAGGAGTGAAGGTAATTCCTTCACAATCTCTTCTTGTCTATAAAAGGGACAACCTCTTCTACAGTTAAAAACACATCTCAACACAAGTTTCAATCACAATTCCCTTACTTCTTGCATGGAAAGGTTGTGATTGCATGAACAACATTAACGCTAGATGTGGCCATCCAAACCCGATCCGCAAACCCAACCCATATCCGAACCGCTATAAACTGGTTTAGTCATGCATAAACTGGTCAAATCTGTGAGTGACCCAATCCATTGCCCAATTTATATAAACAGGTCAGGTAGGAAATTAAGATCATCAACTTGTATTACCCGTTTCAACCCAATTATATATATACCGTCATTCAACAAGGAAAGCACTGATTAACGCTTCTTCCCCTTTACCGAGCAAAATATCAGGGGAAGTTTCTGCCTTCTCTTTGGATAGATTCACTCCATTTACCAGTGATTTAATCAACCATCCGCAAGAAACGTTTGTCAATAGAATATAACACTAGAATATAACAGTAAATATTAATTTTTTTTTCTTTTTTTAAGGTTTAAACACCACAACTTCAACCTCAAGAACCACATTGGAGATGTCTTCCATCATAAATTGATCCGGTTGGTGCTTTAAAATGCTACCAAACCCCTTAAGAACCAATCTTAAAAAGCTATCAATTTTCATCTAATATTCTTCTCCAATATATTATTTGGAGTAGTGAACAAACGATTCACGTGCTTTGCCTCTCAATTTGAATTATTGCATGCAAAAATAGAAAGAGAAACTACATAGAAGTGTCTGAATGCTGCCATTTATACACCCTTTTCCTTTGCAATGATCTCAACTTCCTGCAAGAATTGTGGCTGGAATCATCAAAACATGTGGAAAATCAACCATAAACAACAGAATTTAGGGTTAAACTCTCAAATTTGTTTGTTCATACCGACTGGAAGAGGAAATTCAAGCAATGTTGCCACTTTTTATATGTCAAATACCGATAAAACCTGCTGAAATCGTTCAAATAGAACCATACCAATGCTTCACGGGTTATAAGTATTGTTACTATGGTTTGTGTTTTGGCTCATGTGTCAAATGGGTCATTTGCCGTCATCCCATGAACACATGGGTCGGGTACGGGTAGCACACCCTCGAGCAATGAATAAACTGGTCGGTGATAAATTGGTTGACCTGCAAATGACCCAACTCATATCCAACCCAACCCCTTTGTCACCCATACATATAGGGCTGTTGACGAACAGAACGTTCGACGAACTACTCGTGAACAAGCTCGGTACATGTTCGTTTACGTTCGTTTAGGAAGCTTAATGAACAAGGTTGAACAGATTTTTAGAGCTCGGTTAGTAAACGAAACGAACAGAGCTTGAACATAACCGTGTTCGTTCATTTATGTTCATGAACAAGCTTGTTAAGTGTTCGTGAATAAGCTCGTTAAGTGATGTTCATGAACAAGATCGTTAAGTGTTCGTGAACGAACATGTACCGAAAATAGTAAATTTAGATACATACTATATTTTTTATTATGCTTGAAATGGATGCTTGTAATGGGATATATGGAGCTATTATGCTGGATTTGTTTGTTTTTGTCCTGCAAATATTTAATCGTTTTATTTAATTGATTTAGTCATTGGCAATAATGTTTAAATATTATTATTCCTGATTAAAAAATTGACATTCGTTTGTTTGTTTGAAAATCTGTTCATGAACAAGATTGATTTGTGTTCGTGAACATGTTCCTGAACATGTTCACGAACAAGCTCGATAAGTCTTGTTAACGAACAGAACGTTCGATTAACTACCCGTGAACAAGCTCGGTAAATGTTCATTTACGTTCGTTTACGTTCGTTCGGTAAGCTTAACGAACAAGCTTGAACAGGTTTTTAGAGCTCGGTTAGTAAACGAACAGAGCTTGAACATGGATTTTGTTCATGAACAAAACCAAGCTCCCTGTTCAAGCTCGTTCAAGCTCGTTCGTCAACAGCCCTACCTACATATAGTTGAGTGCACAACGGGGGTGTCCGAACAAGGGTTTCTATCATTGTACCATGAGGGTGGATCGGTTGCTACCTTTTCACCCTAGATGAGGAAAATCTTGTCTAAGGATATTGCTCCTTGCATACCTCAATAAGTTCCTCTAAATTCTATTCTACTTGATGCCTCATTTGTCATAGACCATGTCTTCTATCATAATCAACAATAGAAAACTATATTGCCATGAAAAGCATAAGGGGAAGATGGTTGTCATAGCCCCAAATTTCACTCATACGGGATGGAAAACTACAGACCTAATGTGAATTGCAAATGAGGCAAGACGGATATCATAGATTGTTCAAGAGATAAAAATCTTGATCAACTTATTGTTTTAGCGCCAAGCTTGCCAATTTCAGGCTCAAATATGACAATCAACAAAAAACACCAACTTTAGGTAGTTTATTTAGAATCACATAAGCAACAACCGATCCTAAAAAAGCAAAGACATGTACCTCTAAGATTCACTCTAAGGATACAAAAAATCAAAGATCAATTTCATACCTAAATCAAATTTCAAATATGCCAGATTTTCAAGAGGAGAAAAAATTTATTTACCCCCAAAAGTCTTCCACAGTGGTGAATGTGTGAACAGGGTGGATCAAGCTTCCCCAAGCGGCCTGCTTCAATTTGACTG
Source organism: Scilla litardierei (assembly GCA_030789695.1). Taxonomy (NCBI): domain Eukaryota; kingdom Viridiplantae; phylum Streptophyta; class Magnoliopsida; order Asparagales; family Asparagaceae; genus Scilla; species Scilla litardierei. Next base: position 344,241,093 of record CM061133.1, on the reverse strand, counting down.
AGGGATTATCGAACCAAACGGTCCGTGAGTTCTCCAAAGGGTGCGTCGTTTGCCTCCGAGCGTGAGAACGATCCTCGACCTCAAGCTTCGATGACGAGATATCTGTCGATTCAATCTCGCCCTCCTCAAGCTCGTCTCTTTCGCTCGCCAACGATGGGTGCTTCCCAATCGTCGCCGATTATTCGACCATCTCTCTCCTCTCTCTCGTCTCCCCTCTCCCCCTAAAGTTTGAAATGGTAAACAAATTAGTTCGGCCCGTGAAGATCGGAAGTTGCTATACACACGTACCAAATTGCTTTAAACACTTCCCATTTATCTACAAGTTTTTCATTCAAAATTTACAAGTTTGCCATTCAAATTCATTCTGTTTCTACCCTTCTCCCCGACGTCGCCTCCTCCCCTCATCGCCATCATCTCTTCCTCCTCCTTTCATCTTCCTCATGTTCTCTCCAAAGCTTTGACTGGTAGAATAAGATGAAGAGGGACGGCAGCTCCTCTTTCTTCTCCTCTTCCCTCTAAAGCTTTAATATATAGAAGTATATGAAGAGTGGCGACCGAGACGAGGTGATAGCAGGCCCATCACCATTGTCGCCACCCTTTCATCTTCAGCTTCTTCATCCTCTTAAAAAATTAACCAGGTACAATCAAGATCAACAACGAGAATGATAAGAAAATGAAGAGGAGGCGCGACGGAACTCCCTCCTCTTGATGCCTCCGCCTCCTCCACCTGCTACAGCCACCACCATTGCCTCTTCATCTTCACATCTTCTTCAACAAAAAACCATGCATAAATGTAAACACCGATGATGATGATGATGATGAATAAAAGATGGACATGCAACGGTGGGGACGATGGCGAAAAAAGGCTTGGGTTTTTAGAGAGAAATAGAAAAAGAATAGAGTGGTAATTTGGAAATCAATACGTGTGTAAAGTAAAAAAAACTGGGTATATGTGTAAAGTGGTATGGGTGGAAAGTACTTAGGTCTATGCGTATGGAATTTCCCGTTATGAGAAGGAGATTGGATTAGGAGACTCGACGAATCAGGCAAGATTTCAATTTGTTTGGTAGGCCTTCATGGGCTAAATTATTGTGTTAAAATATTAGTTATAATAAAAAGAAGAGTTTTTTAGTGACCATCCCTTGAATCTTAGGTGCGTTGATATTAGTCCCTCGATTTTTTGTATTCTAAACTTAGCCTCTCAAATCTTCTTACTTTGAACTTAGTACCGCAAATCATTTAAATCACCGCAAATTAGTTTTTTTGGTTAACTTCTGTTTAATTTGTAACGAATAATGTGAATAGCAAATGAGGCAAGAATGATACCCTAGATTCTTCAAGAGATAAAATCTTCATCAACTTATTGTTTTGGCACTAAGCTTGCCACTTTCAAGCTCAAATTTGACGATCACCAAAAAAACTCACCCACTTTAGGGAGTTCATTTAGAATCACAAGAAGTAACAACCGATCCTAACAAAGCAGAGACATTTAAACCTAAGCTTCACTCTAAGGAGACACAAAAGATCACAGATCGATTTCATACTCTAAATCAAATTTAAAAAATCCAAGATTTTGAAGAGGTGAAAAAGTTTATTTACCCCCAAAAGTCTTCGACGGTGGAAAATGTGTGAACGGGGCGGATCGAGCTTCCCCAAGCGGCCTGCTTCAATTTGGCCGATTGATTATCGAACCAGAATGTCCATGAGTGCTCCAAAGGGTGCGTCGTTTGCCTCCTAGCGTGAGAACGATCTTCGGCCTCGAGCTCCGATGACGATAGATCCGCCGATTCGATCTCTCCCTCCTCAATCTCGTCTCTTCCGCTCGCCGACGGCGGCCGCTTCCCAATCGCCGCTGCTGATTCCGGCATCACCGCCGATTCTTCGACCATCATCGCCGATTCTTCGACCATCACTACCTCTCTCTCTCTGTCTTCTCTCCCTTCACTCCTCCCTTAAGTTTGAAATGGTGAACAGATTTGTTCGGCTGAAGAGCGGAAGTTGATATACACACATACCAAATTGCTTTAAGCACATCCCATTTATCCACAAATTTACAAGTTTGCCATTGAAAAGTGTTCTATTCAAAAAAAAAACCGGCAAGTTCTTTGTTCACCAACCGTTTACTCAGCACACACTAGCACACACTATTACAGTATTTGGTTTGCACATGTACCAATAAAATATTATTATTTAGGGTTTGTCTCAACGAACAACTGGTGTTAAGGCCAAAAGTGACCTTAGCACTAAGAAATCCGACGTGTACCCTGACGCTGAGTCAGCGTCTCGTTAGCAATAAGAATGGGACCCTCGGTAACTAAAACCAGGGTCGTTGATTGTTGGAGGAATGTCGTAGATGCCCGTCTGATACTTCTGGAGGGTCGTAGGACTTCCAATGGATGATACGGGAAGCTGAACGACCTTGAGGTTGAGTAGGACGATCGGACGCTCTGTTCAAGTAGATCGAGCCTCTCACGGTCCTGCACCACAGAACATCGTCAGGGGGGTCGAATCTGGGTTCCGACCTAAATTCCCTCCGATACTTAAGTTAGGTGGGAACGTTAAGCCAAACCTGGGGCTGTCGAGATCGTGTCACGAAGATACGACTCGAGGCAGTCTCCACAAGTATGTTTGAAGGATGAAATATAAGTGAATTGCAGGAAGTAAGAGTATACGATAGCTCGTACCTTTCTTCTGTCTAATCATCTCATATTCATAGATGATTAGGAGCTGCTGAGTGACGTTGGAAGTCCAACAGTCACCAATTAAGACGCCATGATTCCCTATTAAGCTGGTGTAGCCGTCGGCCACGTCCCCCTATTTAGGAGGGAATATTAATCTCACGTTCGTTGGGTGGACATATAACGGGCGGATTGCTGATGGGCCCTGACTTAGTCAAGCGATGATTCGTGGGATGGGCCTGGCAGACTTCATCTGCCAAGCCGGGCGACTCTAGCCTTGGACCAGCCCATAGGTGTAACAATGGCCCCCCGTCACTCCGAGTCTTAACAGTGTATCTGTTAAGGTCGAGTGACGCAACACCTCATTAATTGGGCCCAGCAGTCGAGGTGAGAACACTCGAGTTTTAGGCTCCAAAACATCCGCCTTTCTGACTCGTCAGATGCGACAGTTTGAATTCTAAGGTACTAGAAGGCACAGATTGGCTACATGTGTCCTTCCCAGATGAGATCGATCCTTCTGCATAAAAGGATGCACAAGAGAAATCTGAAATCACCTTTTTGAACATGCGAATCAAAATTTCTGTTATTAGCGATGGCTTCTTCATCTGTTCTCGCTATTACTGAAGGTTCGTATTCGATCAAGGGTGTTGATACACGGGTACGGCTGACGTCCCCTAGATTTGTGTACTAAGTATAGTCGGAATGGGGATACCAGATTTAAATATTTGTAACCGCAAGCGCACGGTGTTGTAGTGTGGCTTGGGGGTCGAACTCGGGGAGGCGTGTGTGTGCTTATTATCAAACAGGAATCGGATCACCCGGTGGGTGAGCTAGCCCTATCGCTCGGTGGTTGTCACGAAATAGAACTACGGAAAGGTGTAAGATATAAAAAGAAACCTAGGACCTTGGTTTCCACCCTATCGTGTGTTCTCTTTATTACGGCCGACGGATAGGAATACGATCGGATTCTAGGGTTTAGTGGTGAGACGTTGCCTCTAAAAGTGATACCTAGCGTCCCATGGGCCCGATATTCTGGTCGATGCCCAGGATGATACGCTAGATCTACCCAGGTTTGGTCGGTGGGCATTCCGATGTCCATTAACACCGACCGACTCCGGGAGCACTAAGCTCGCAACGAGAATTCCCGACATTTCATCTTGTCGTTCCCACGCGCTAGGAATCAATGTCTATGCTAGGGGTGTGAGCTGTGGCTATGGGATCAAACGCCATTTTTATTTCCCCTTGGCCCGACGGTCAGAGGCGGTCTTTCTCCCGCTAATGACAATAAAACGCCCCGCGTTACCGTCTAAATCTCTAAATCCTATCGAAACCCTAATTGTAATACCCCGTATCCCTATATACGTATATATGTAGGTATTTTTGGGCGTAGATAAGTGCGTATGATTTTTGGGGAGTATGCACGTATTTTTCTTTAATTATTTTGGTGTAGGAATTTATTTTAAAATATTTTAAACTCATTACTTGAATTTAGTATATGAGAGTATTTGGAGAAATACATGTATTTGGAGTGTATGAAGTATTTCTTCATGTATTTTTAATTTCTTAAAATACAAAATACACATTTTTCTTACCATGACAACACATCCTATTATGTGTCATATTGTTAGTTAATTAGAGAACACATGGCAAAAATCTTGACTAAATGGATGGTGGAGAGGATTTTAGGGATTCCTAAAAACTAGGCATGGAAAACAAAATACAAAAAAAAATTCAAGAAACCCCTCATTTTTCTCTCCCTCACCCCCCAAAATTCTGGTCAAAATTCCTCCTCCCCTTTCTCCCCTTTTGCACCACCCCTTCCTCCTCCATCACCACCAATTACTCCTCCCCTTCCACCACCAATGACCCCTCATCATTCCAACATCTAAAATTAGTCCAAATTAGCCCCAAAACCCTACTTTTTGGAGATCAATTGGAGCTTGGAGAAGAAGGATATGTGGCTCTCCATCAAGGACTAAGAAGGGCCAAAGAAATATTTTGGAGGACTTTTGCAAGGTAGAAATTCCTTTCACCTAGGTAGAATTTAGTTTTAGGACAAGGAGAATTGAATTAACTTTCATGAAACACCTTTGTTCTTCATGCTGAAATTTGATCTAGAAAAACTGAAACTTTGACTAAGTGCTGGGGTTAATTGGCTAATGGGAATGCTTTGGAAATTTTATATGTTGGGTATTTAATTGTTATGAACAACTTTCATTTAGATCATTTTTCCAAATTCTAGCCGTATGATTTTATAAAAATTTGGATATGTAGATTGGTGTTTCAATCAAAACTGTTCTGAAATTCCAGTATTTTTATTCTCTGTTAAACTGAGAATATCTCCCAACGTAGATGAAAGAAAAATATGAAAAAAATATATGTTATTCATATTGTAGTCCTTAATAACTTTCACGTTTACAAGTTTTGCAAATTCGGACTGAAAGCTAGGGTAAAAACTCAGTTTCTAAAACTGGTCTGTTTTTAGACAGTTTTGACATCTTTCAGTAAAACGAGTAGAACTCCATGCACACTTTATAAAATATTATGATCTTGATGCCGTTGGAAAGCTGACTTCAAGATATTCAACCCAAAATTTTTTTAGATTTTAATTCTGTCTGTAACTTGTAGAAAAATGGACTTAAACTGAACTCAGTTTCTGGTTCAGAATGCTGAAATTATACCTGTTAGGAGAAAATCCACCATAAATCACATATGTCAACTGAGCTTATGAAAATTGGTCAGTGAAAGGAAAACACCCATATCTACAACTTTCGTGAGGGACCAGACACCAATTCTGACTGTAGATAGGCTAAAAGTGATATTCTTTCTGCTGTAACAGTTTTGACAGATTCATATGCTAATTTTGCTTAGTACTTATCAAGGTGTAGTTTTGTTTGAAGTTAAGTTTGTTTGTGCTAATCATGTTCTCAATGACATGCTCTTGATACATGTAATTATGCAGATGGTTCATGAAATATTTGTTATGTTAATAATGTTTAAGTTCAATTTGTTTATGCTTTTGTGCTCACATTAGTATGTTCATAACGATGAGTTTGTGATGATATTCCATGCAATTCTTTAATTAAGATGATGATGATGATGATGATGATGATGATGATGATGATGATGATGATATTTGTTAAAAGTTGGTTAAAAGCGGTATTCAAGACCGCTAGATGATTCGTTGACAAACGAAGTAACATCTTAAACACTGAGAGTGAGAATGAGGAATGTATCAGTCCTCCTAAAGGAGGGTGACACAGGTTTGGGTGAAAACGGGTAAACTTTAGGAGTTAAGGAGCGGACATATGATATGAATTCTCACCCGCTGTATCACTCCCAGAAGGGCGAGGTGAAAGGGTTGGAGAGGCCGCTGGTGTACTCGTGATGCATCATGACGGTAATTGATGGTTTGCTCCGTTTGTCCGACAGAAAAACCGAGTTTGTCTCACTCCCATACCTTGTTCCGTTCGGGTACGGAGAGTTACGAGAGGCCCCTCCAGTGCTCGTGTCGCTGGTTGTGGTACCACTTTTTCACCCACCCTGGGTGAAGTCCGCCTCCTTAGCGTCCTACGGTTTACACGGGTTCCAAATATGTGAATCAACAACTTATAGTAGTTGTCTTTAATTTATAAATGTTGTTATCTCATGTCTCCTTATTTTTGTTTACTTTAATGCTATTGTCCCATGGTAACATGTTCTTACGCTTCCTTTCAATAGCTGCATTTCATAATATGGTTTCATATGCATGTTTTTGCACGTTCTCATAACTAGGTTCGCATGTTGGAATGTGATTACTTTTACGCACCATGAACCTTACTTGTTAGACTACCCTCCCTAGATAGACAGACTAGTTCTAAAACTGGGTTCTACTAGAGTGTTAGGAGTTTCTACTGGGTCATGCGTTGACGTTTCCCCGTTGACTTTCAGGTCATGTGAGTTGGAGGTTGGAGATAGCGGCTGGAGCTTCGGAGTTGGTGATCAGTTGTAGTATTGGGTGGTGAGGGGTATGATGAGTGGCTTGTACTTTTTGGTGTTTCTTTTCGGGTGGACCTTTGTACTTAGAGTTGTGAATATGAAGATGTTGGTGTATGTATAAGATGTATCAATGTATCAATAAAATGGAATATTGTACTTTTGTTATTTTCTCAGTGTTTTTATCTGTGATGGAGTTTTACTTGTACTTCCCAGCACGTGCGTAGTACCTGCAGCATTCTTCCTACTCTCTTCTTTTCTTTCTTTCTACGTAACACTCGCCTCTTCGGGAATACTTGATACGGATTCGTACTTATCGGGTATCCCAGGGACCGGGTCGTTACACTAATCCTATGGTCGTTCTAGGCAGAACCCACGAAGGGGCTTCCACCAATGTCCCAGATTAGGAAACTACTCACTAAACATTGCAAAAGATTCAATGCAACAAATTTCAGCCATCAAAATTATAATCAAGCAATAGAATAGTAGAGCAAACGATGGTATTAAAGCAATATTAAAGTATCAAAGCGATCAAGAAACTTACAAAACAAATTTAATTAGCAACAACCCAAATCCCTAAAAAACTATTAAAACCCGGGGATCCTCCTTTTCTGGGAAACCTAGGGGTTTATATACAACCTGGCAAGATGCCAGGGAATATTCCCAAAAGAAGACAAAAATTAACGCTCACCCGATCGGTTGAAACATCAACCGATCAGGTGAGACGGATGTTGACTTGGTCTTCAGCTTCAGAGATACTTCACCCGATCGCTGAACCGATCGGGTGAGTCGTCGGGTCGTGAGCTGGGGGAACTTCGGCTACAGGTGAACCGATCGGGTGAGATTTCACCCGATCGGTTGGAATTCAGCTCCAAAAGACAGAGAGCACTGTGGCATCCACCCGATCGCTGAACCGATCGGGTGGGATCTTCTTCATTGTTGCTCCTGATCGGGTCGGATACTCATGCACGAACCGATCAGGTGGGTCTGTCCACCCGATCGGTTGAGGGCTGATATGTGATATTCTTTGACGTTTGGCCCTCAGGTTCTCGCACGACGCCTCCCGTTGCTCCGGGGACTCATGATATTTGCTTTATATGTCCCCAGCACTGGAAATCTGCTGCAATGGCACAAAAACACAGAGAAAGTGAAAAGAAACTAAAAATCACAAAAGAATTGATACGAAACAACGGAAAACAACAGAAAATCACGGATAATGCGTGAATATATAAAATATAAACGCACGTCAAAATCTCCCAAGCTGAACCCTTCCTCGTCCTCGAGGAAGACGAGTGAGAGTATGAGCTCGGAGGGAAAAATAGAAAGGAAGAAACAGAAAAAGAAAGCAAAATCCTAGATCACCCATCAGAACCAACGAAATCAAACACGCCACATTAAGCAAGCATGCGATAAACACATCACTAAACCCAGGAATATGAGTCCATACAAGGGTCGTGGGCATACGCAGTGAAGCGCGAGTGAGTGAGGTCGTGAACTAGCAGACGGTGTAACTATGTACGTTGTGCAATAAAGCTCCATATACACATACCCAAAGAATGACCCAAATATCGTTTCAATTCGAATCAGCGGTGAATAATAGCTCAAGCCTGCATGAGAATAGAATAAGAATTGAAGCATATCATGTGTCGAGGACTCAACTACTAGGAACTAGGGAATAACCACGCGACTACCTAGATGATCGCTAGAAAATTCCTATGCCACGCGTGTTCGAAATCGAAGGGGGTTGAGTAGGTGTGGAGTAGAACAATCGGTGCAAACTCTTGCCTTCCCTTTATTCACGGTGGACATGAATAATATTCACAACGAGGATTTTGTTTGGGTTTTGGGTATTTGTATATTTTTTTGGATTTTTTGGCTATACATATTTTTTTCTTTTCTCTTTTCTTTTTGGATAATTTCTTTCTTTTTTTGGATTTTTGGGTTTTGGGCTATATATTTGTGTACTCTCCCAAGTGGGAGAACGGTACACGACGAGGGGATTTGCACCAAGTAAAACAAAAAAGAATTCGAATTTTAAACACTTGGCGAAAGAAAAAAATTTCGCAGATCGGAACATAAGCAAATGAGTTATCCTAGTCCTATTGGTAAAGTCCCGACACATGCGATTTGAAGAGTAATATATATATATATATATTATTCATGCATAAAGAAGCAGACAGTGAAGGCAAAATACCGCATGTTCGAAATCGAAGCATGATAGTCTAGGGTCATCCAAGGACAGATATATAAAACAAAATCACAAAGTAGAAGCACACCAACTAGCTAGTCACGACAAACAACTCACACAAAAGCAAAGTGAACCCACAAAGCATGAAATGCAATAGGACTCGGCTTCCTAGGGTTAGTGAGAGTGATTATCATAGCTAAGCTAGGTGTGTGTGTGTGTGTGGTTCTGTGTCAGTTCATCATGTGGGATCATCTCTATGAGAGGGAGAACAAAAGGATGAGAAGAAAAAGAAAAATACGATGAAAACGACTCAAAAACGGGGAAAAGGACACAACTGACGCACAAAGTGCGACTCCCCCAAGCTGAATCTTGATTGCCCTCAATGCAATAAGAGTGAATACGGGAGGGCAACGAAAATGGGAGGGAAGTACGCACCGACACAAAAAAAGTGAAAAACATGAAAGACACACAAAAAGAAAGAAAAATAAAGAAAATAGACACTCAAACCAAATATATCAAAAACAAAAACACACGAACACATATAACGAGCACACGACAAACATGACACGGCAGCACATCACAAAAATTTGATTTCCCCCAAGCTGATCATGGCAATGCTAGAGAAAAGATTTGATCAAGATGAATCAGAAAAGCTGGCTAGGGGGAAAGTCAGTCTGAGCTGTCATCGGAGGAATTGTAGGGAGATGGTGAATGAGGTGAATAGTGGACGAAAGATGACGGTGTGGACGATGGAGAGGGAGTGCCGACAGGAGAAGGAGGGGCAACGGGCTGGATCATAGGTGGATCGAAATTGATTGATGGATCGTGGTGGATTATGATGGCACCGGGTGAACTAACACACGGGTGCCAATCGGAGGATCCAAGGGTGGAAAATGTACCAGTGTGGAATACCAAGGATCCGGATAGAACTCCCACGGTAAATGAGAAGTGCGAATGGGGATTTGCTCAAGAGATAATGGTGGGAGGATGGCAAAAGGAGTATTTTCAGGACTATAGAGGTAGACTGCACGTTCGTGACCGAAAGGAGGGATCATACCGATATCGATCAAGTAGTCGCGATCGATACGGGAGCGTCTCGGTAAAATTTGGAGGTCAGACGGCAGCCTCAAAACATGACTGGCAATTAGGGTGATCATCACACCACAACAAATTAGTCCGAAAGTTGCACGGCTAACAGATAAAATCTCGTGGATGATCCAATGGGCGGTGTTAATGGGCAATGGGTCATGTCCACGGATCCTGTCGTGGGACATGGCATAAAGAATGAAGATTTCGTCTCTAGACACCGTGGAAACATCCACGCAGGAAAAGATGGTGTTGGCGAAGAGGCAGTGGGTGAAGCGGTAACATGGGTGTAAAATATAGGAGGCAAGTGCCCCCTATGGGAAGGTGGTATACCGGGTGAATCGTGTAATACCATGTTAGCTACTGCACAAGAACTAGAGAGGGGGTGAATAGTACTTTATTAATTAAGAGGATAATTCCCAATTATCGTGCAAACACAAACAACAATGCGGAATAAAGATAGACAATACGAATAACACAACACAAACAATAGATCTAAAGGGTTCGGATCCATCCAAGTCTTCCCGACTTGTTCCTGGTGATCATATGTCTCGGACACCCGGATCCCTTCCGGCTACTTGAGTTAGAGTCCACTAACTCAAGCTTCCACTAAAAACTTCTTCTAGCAACTACTACAAGACAAATGAATATAAAGATTCAATCGTGACTCCCACAAACCGGGATCACGTACCTCTCACAAACCGAGAGCAAAACTCTAATAAAGAGTTTAATGAAGTATGAAATACTCACCACAAATTTCTATGCCTTGAGAGATACTTACAGTATTAAGGCAAGGAAGGATGATGGAGAGAAGAGATCACAAAGAATGATTGAAACCCTAGCGTCACTGAGATGAACAGATGGAGAGGGCTAGAATGATGATCGTGATCCTTGAATCATTCAGGAGAATGAACGCACAAAAGCCAATGATCTCTAAGAAGGATTAGGTCGAAAAGAGAGAGAGCTAGAGCTTTTTCAAGAATTCGAGCATTTGAAAACAATAATCGTTATTTTTTAAAAACTAGATCCGAATGTTTACACATAAGGGAAGAATTTCCATGTTTGAAACGCATCAAACAGATATGGAAAGAATCAAAACAGATCCAGGAAAATCGTGGAAATAAAATCTCCAACGTTAGGAAAATTAAAGCAGCTTATTCGGTCTAAAAGGATCATTAACCGATTAGATGGAGAACTAGTCGGTCGGTGAGCCTTCTTGGACCGACTGGTTTGAAACAGAGATTTTAGTAAAAAATCACGACAATCTAGTCGGTCTAAGAAGAAACACTAACCGACTAGTTTGATAACTAATCGGTCGGTGAACCTTCTTGGACAGACTAGTTGGTCAACAGAGATTAGGCTAAGATTCAAAGGATTGCTTAGTCGATTCAAGAAGAATTCCTAATCGATTAGATTGACATTTAATCGATTAGTTCTTCAACTTGAACCAACTAAGATGCACCAGAAGCCAGATAGAAGAGCGATAGGCTAAGGGACCCTATCTAATGACTTCAACAGCATTCCTAGTAAATAGATAAGATAGTTAAGAGGGATGCTAAGCAAGTATGACTCAAGGCTTAACATTCTATAAAGTGGAGCAAGAAGACAAATAGATAAACAAGAAAAAACCGTCTTCATAGCTCTAACATGATGGGTCTGAATCTCTTGACAACATCAACAAGTCCTTGAACTTCAACGAAGCTTCAAGCACAACGATCATGCGCTCTAAAGAAGTCTTGAGACGTCACTTGAGATCTACAGAGTAAATTGGCGACGATCTCCATAACTGCGCTCAAGGAGAATTAGTACACGACATTTATGTCTGTTCATCATCAAAACCAAATCAGGGTAATCAACACTCAACAAATCGTTGCCAAACACCATCATCCCGAAAGTAAGAATAAATATCAGACCGATCATGAGTTGAACATTCAACATAATGATCGGGGTGAGGGAAATTCAGCGAATTGTTAAGCTCGGCAAAATTCATTGAAAAGTCGGTATTGAAAGCGCGGAAGGTGAATCCCCAATCGAACACTTCGAGAGAACAAAGGAACTCGAGTGTGAGATTCCGATGTGTGTGGGCATGAGCACGCAATAAGAATTCACACCCAATGCATTCGAAAATTTTGGCGACGCCCCTCAAAAGTCCGAGAGATTCGAGCATGGGGCGATCAGCAAAAAGGGTAGGTCGCATGGGGCGATGAAGAAGGGTGTGCAAACGTGCAGATTGTTCTTCAGAAGAAGGATTGATGCCAAGGAAGGATGGGGAAAAAGGGCTGTGTAGGTTGTGTCTGCATGATGATGATGCTGGCTCTTTTCCCTTCCCAGACATGGTAATGATGTAGGGGAAGAACAATGACGTGGGGGATTGTGTCTACAATTATGAATAAGCAGATGTAGGAAGCAAACACAAAATCACAACATTGCACGCAAGTAGGGAAACATAAAGCTTGAAAAGAGGTTACACTGCAATGGTGCAACTCCAAGCTAGATACTCCCCACTAAATCCCCTGCTGTACGGTGGAGTGATTTGCGGAGCCACCGCGCGCTAATCCAACAAGAACTGAAGTTTCAAAAATTGGGGGCTAGGGTTAGGGTTTGGGTGATTTGCAGTTGAATGCGGTCGATGGGAGGTTTTTGATGGTGGGGGAGGTATGGGAGGAAGTGGGGGAGTGATTTTAAGGGTAGAGGGAGTGATGGAGGAGATTGATTTGGAAGATGGAGAGATGAACCGTGCGGAAGAAAGTGATGGAGTCGGGTGAATGAAATCGGGTGAGGGGTAGTATATATATATGGTTAGGCGAACCGATCGGGTGAAAGTTCACTTGATCGGTTGGGTCGTATTTCGAAATTTTCTTGCGGATCAATAGTTACAGGTGAACCGATCGGGTGAGATTTCACCCGATCGGTTGATCGCTCCCCAAATTTCCCGAGGGCACTGTCATCTCCACCCGGTCATCGACCCAATCACAGCTTCTATCAACCGATCGGTTGATTTTATACCAAAAATTCCCGAGAGCTCTGTCGTCGTCACCCGATCTGCCACCCGATCGCCGCATGTGTCACCCAATCGGTTGGCTTATGTGCTGATACATGGCCATCTTCAGATACTGGCCACCCGATCGGTTGGCTTATGTGCTGATACATGGCCATCTTCAGATACTGGCCACCCGATTGGTTGATGCATGAACCAATCGGGTGGGGGCAATTTCCTGCAAAGATACAAAAAATTATCCAAGTCTCCCCAAAAAATCCCCATAGTATTATTTGTTCACAAAACATAGTAAACTAAACCTATTAAAAATGACAAAAGTTTTGGACATGGGTTGCCTCCCATGAAGCGCTGTTGTTTATGGTTGCCTGCGGAGGGACGCGCAAGTGCATGCCTTCCACTCCCAAGCGTAGGAGTGTCAATGCAATAAAAATAACCGATGAGTACCGGGTCGGATCACAGGGACAAGTCGTTCTACGTTCACAAATTTGATGGATAAAGAAAAATAAAGCGTGATTCAACAACCTCAATTAACGGTGGATGGAAGTGTCGGTAAAAAGTGTTGTGAAAATTAAAATAAAAATCCTAAGTGGGTAGGGTTGGAGAGCCAAGTGGGATGTTAGAATAGCTAGGCAAGGAGAATGTGTTGTGGGTTCATTAAGATTGGCGTTAATTAAGCTTTAATTACCACATATAACTCAATCGGTCATCCGGCTAAGGAAGCCCAATCGGAAAATTTAACGTTAAAGGACATCACAATTAGCAATAGGGATGGATATATTATCATGACACTAGTCAAAGTAGGAGCATGGATTTTCACAAATTGTGCCCTCTCGGGACTTATCCAATTAAATTGTGCCCTAATAATAACCCAACATTAACATTCAAAATGAGCAAGAGGCAATTAGGGCAAAAATTAACATCCAACCCAATGAATCACAACACAAGCATCCAACACTACTCAATCATACTAACCAAAATGATATTCATAAACAAATTCATCAAAGTTCTATACAAAGAGAGATATCAAATTACAAAAGAGAGAGGAAGGATTTCACCCAAGAATCTCTCCAAATGAAGCCTAGCCTCCTCCAATTTGCTCCTCCACCAAGCTTCTCCACCATCCAATGGCCTCCAAGCCCTAGCCCAAGCCTCTTGGGGAAGAAGCGGAGCAAAAACCCCAAAATCTGTAAAAAAATCGCAATCTAAACCCTAAAAAAACAAGAAAACAGCCCCCTCTCCTAATTTTCGCACAGGCCGTTATATTGGGCGAAACAGGCCTGCGGGTCGGGCAAATCGCGCCCGACCGGCGCCCATTTGGGTGCCGCTCTCAGGGGGGCACGCGCATTGCCCCCGCTTCATTTGCGCGCGCTGCATCGCGGGCCGGCCGCTGGGCCGGCCCGCCAAACCTTTGAATTTTTTTTAAATTAACCGCAGCAGCGGCCCAAAGGAGCGGGCCGGCCTGCTAGCCGGCCCGCGAAAGCTTTTTTTTTTATTTTAAAAACGAAGCTGCGGCCTGAAACACGGGCCGGCCAGCGGGCCGGCCCGCATGGGCTTTTTATTAATTTTTTTGTTTTTTTATTTTATAATTACCAGAAACTCCTAGAAATGCTTCTTAGGCTCAAAAAAATCCCCAAAATAGCTAGAAATTCCCAAAAATTCTGGAAAAATTCCAGAAATTCCAGAAAAATCACAGGAGTACCTGAAAAATACGAGAAGCAAAAATTAGTTCACAAAAACCACATTTTAAGTATAAAATAGGAATAGGCTTAAATAAATCACAATATCACAAATACACCCGTATCAAGCCACAATTAACATGATATACGCATAAAATGCCCAGAAATGGGGGGGGGGATATGCAATTTATATCCCGAATCAGTTTATAGTCGTTTGCTCGACTCCTCAGTTCGTGATCAATGCGGATCCGACGGATTTATAGCGGAGCTATCGGTCGCTGAGCTTCCGACCGGTGAGGTTCCGGGCTCGCTGATTGTTTAGTGCTTTAAGCGCTGCCCATTGACCTTGAACGGTTCATCTCTTCCCATGATCTCAATGGCTCCATGCGGGAAGACCTTGGTGACTCGGTAGGGTCCCGACCACCTAGACTTGAGCTTTTTAGGAAAGAGCTTCAGTCTTGAATTGAATAGGAGAACCAGGTCTCCTTCCTTGAATTCTTTCTTTAAGATTCGCCTGTCGTGCCACCGCTTCAACTTCTCTTTGTATATCCGGGCATTTTCGTAAGCGTTGAGCCGGATCTCGTCAAGTTCATTTAGCTGTAGTTGTCGGTGGCTCCCTACTTCTTTGGTGTCGAAATTCAGATTCTTGACAGCCCAAAATGCCTTATGCTCCAATTCCACAAGCAGATGACATGCCTTTCCGTAGACAAGTCGATATGGGGTCGTGCCGATCGGAGTCTTAAATGCAGATCTGTAGGCCCAGAGCGCATCTGAAAGCTTGGATGACCAATCCTTCCTAGAGCTAGCCACAGTCTTCTCCAGGATGCTCTTTATCTCTCGATTTGAGACTTCCACCTGGCCGCTAGTTTGCGGGTGATAAGCACGCCCGATTCGGTGCTGCACTCCATACTTCTTCAAAAGGGCTTCGAATTTCTTTTCTATGAAGTGGCTCCCTCCATCGCTAATTAAGACTCGAGGCACGCCGAATCTCAGGAAGATGTTGTTTTTAAAGAATTTGGCCCCCACCCAGGAATCATTCGTGGGGGCTAGCCATCGCCTCCACCCATTTGGATACATAGTCAACGGCCACCAAAATGTATTAGTTCCCAGAGGAAGAAGGAAACGGTCCCATGAAGTCGATTCCCAAAACATCGAAGATCTCGACTTCCAAGATGTAATTCTGTGGCATTTCGTTTCTCTTGGAGATGTTTCCTGTTCTTTGGCACTTGTCGCAGGCCTGGACATAAGCATATGTGTCCTTGAAGAGAGTCGGCTAATAGAATCCGCTCTGGAGGATCTTCGCCGTGATCTTATATGCATTCGCATGGCTTCCACACTGCTGATCGTGGCAATGAGAAATTATGGAGGTCGCTTCTGTTTTGGGAATACACCTCTGTATCACCCCCATCATTGCAAGTCTTGTACAGGTAAGGGTCATCCCAATAAAATTCCTGGACTTCGTGAAAGAACTTCTTCTTTTGTTGATAACTCACATTGTGGGGTACGATGGCGCACGCTAGATAGTTGGCGATGTCAGCATACCATGGAGTCCAAACAGAGGAGACAGAGAAAAGATGCTCGTCTAGGAGTAAGTCATCAATAGGAGTGGCATCCAGATCGAGAGTAGACAACCTAGATAGATGGTCGGCCACGACATTCTCCGCCCCTTTCTTGTCTTTGATTTCCAAGTCGAATTCCTGGAGGAGGAGAATCCACCTTATGAGGCGCGGCTTGGCCTCCTTCTTGCTCAAAAGGTACTTGAGGGCGGCATGATCAGTATGCACGATAACCTTTGCACCCACAAGATACGAGCGGAACTTGTCCATGGCATGGATGACAGCTAGTAGTTCCTTTTCCGTCGTCGTATAGTTCCTTTGAGCTTCGTCAAGTGTCTTGCTTGTATAGTAGATGACATGCAGATTTTTTGTCTTTCCTTTGCCCCAGGACGGCCCCAACTGCATAGTCGCTTGCGTCGCACATCAATTCGAATGGTAGACTCCAGTCAGGCGGTTGAATAACTGGTGCAGAAATAAGGGCTTGCTTCAAGAGGCGAAAAGCTTCCATACACTTATCATCGAAGACAAAAGGTGTATCCTTCACGAGGAGCTGAGTCAAGGGCCTAGAAATTTTAGAGAAGTCCTTTATAAACCGGCGGTAGAATCCCGCATGCCCTAAGAAACCACAGACTCCCCGAAGGTTAAACAGAGGCGGAAGCTTTTCAATCACATCTACCTTTGCTTTGTCCACCTCAATCCCTCTTGAAGAAATAATGTGCCCCAATACGACTCCTTCTTGGACTATAAAGTGGCATTTCTCCTAATTTATAACTAGCCCTTTATATTGACATCTCTTCAGGACCTTAGCTAGGTTGTGGAGACACGAGTTGAACTCCGTTCCATAGACGGAAAAATCATCCATGAAGACATCCATTATGTCCTGGGAGTAATCGGAGAAAATCACGGACATCAATCTTTGAAATGTAGCCGGGTCGTTGCAAAGCCCAAACGGCATCATCCTATAAGCATACGTCCCAAACGGACATGTAAAAGTGGTCTTTCCTGTCATCATTGTGGATGGGAATTTGTAGGAAGCCATAGTATCCATCCATGAAGCAGAAATAGTTGTGCTTGGCCAATCTTTCGAGCAGTTGATCGATAAAAGGGAGAGGATAATGATCTTTCCTCGTGGCCTTGTTTAATTTCCGGTCATCGATGCACATCCGATATCCGGTGATTGTCCTCGTAGATATAAGCTCGTTCTTCTCGTTACGAATGACTGTCATTCCTCCCTTCTTGGGCACAACATGTACCGGGCGAACCCAACGACTATCGCAATTAGGGTAGATGATCCCGGCTTGGAGAAGTCTAACAATCTCCTTCTTAACTACTTCCATCATAATGGGGTTTAGTCTCCGTTGCGGCTCAATGTAAGTGGCTTGCTCATCTTCAAGAAGTATCCTATGCGAGCAAAGCCCCAAGCTTACTCCCTTCAAGTCTTCAATTGCATATCCGAAAACATTCTTAAATCTTTTTAGAACATCAAGTAGTTTGGTCATTTGGTCTTTGGGTAGCGAGGAGTTCACGATGACCGGCTATGTCGAATCCTCCCCTAAATATTCATACTTCAACCCCGGAGGTAACTCCTTCATCTCGACTTTGTGCGCCCCAATACGTATTTCTCAAGCTGTGTATCTTCCAATGAAAGTGCCTCTTCCTGGATCTCTGGGATGTCAACATCCGGAACTTCACTTTCAACCATGGGTTCGTGGGGCGAAGCTTTGCAAGGTGGTGAGAAGACTATGGAGGAAGACTCTGGTTCCATCTCAAATGTATGATAACTATCCGGCAAAAAGGCTTCGACATGAAAGCAAGTCTCAATAGTAGTCGGCTCTTCACCACCACCTCTACTTCCATCATAATCCCAAATTTCAGGGTGCCACGTAGAGGACTGCAACGAAAAGATGGATTCCTGATCACTGTACTCGACAAGTCCTGCCAGATGATCCGTCGGACAAATCTCCTGATAAATGTGTAGATCATCCTCATCGAAGTCGGTATTGGGTGTGTCAATAAACACCGCTTCATCAGAAGGGAAAAAGAATGTCGTGTCGGAATGCTGCTAAATATCATGATTCCTCTTCTGATTTTCTATTGCAGCTGACAAAAAGGATAGTATGCTCGAGGTGCTTAGAGATTTTGCCAGACCGAGGGCCAAGCAGCTAGCGTGGGGTGCATGTCCCCATATATTACCTGAAACGGCGCACGACATTCTCGCCGTAGAGTAGAAAACCTGTGAGAAAAGGAGAGAAAGTGGACTGCAAGGATATAAAACACGCTAATAACACAAGTTGTATGAATGGAGAGATAAAAAATGATGATGGCGGTATGAAGACATAGTCTACCAACCATATACACCGAATATGAACAATATGCACAATGTCCATGTAAAATTAAATCGGGTGAAGAATGTGAAAATTGTCTTGGGGTAGGGATGTGAACTAGTCTCGAGGGTTACTGGGTCCTAACTGAAACAAGCACATTACCTCCCCAGCAACGGCGCCATAAAGCATGACGTCTCCTAGATTTGTGTACTATGTGTAGTCGGAATGGGGATACCAGATTTAAATATTTGTAACCGCAAGCGCACGATGTTGTAGTGTGGCTTGGGGGTCGAACTCAAGGAGGCGTGTGTGTGCTTGTTATCAAACAGGAACCGGATCACCCGGTGGGTGAGCTAGCCCTATCGCTCGGTGGTTGTCACGAAATAGAACTACGGAAAGGTGTAAGATATAAAAAGAAACCTAGGACCTTGGTTTCCACCCTATCGTGTGTTCTCTCTATTACGACCGATGGATAGGAATACGATCGAATTATAGGGTTTAGTGGTGAGACGTTGCCTCTAAAAGTGATACCTATCGTCCCATAGGCCCGATATTCCGGTCGATGCCCAGGATGATACGCTAGGTTTACCCGGGTTTGGTCGGTGTGCATTCACATGTCCATTAACACCGACCGACTCCAGGAGCACTAAGCTCGCAACGAGAATTCACGACATTTCATCCTGCCGTTTCCACGCGCTAGGAATCAATTTCTATGCTAGGGGTGTGAGCTGTGGCTAGGGGATCAAACACCATTTTTATTTCCCATTGGCCCGACGGTCAGAGGCGGTCTTTCTCCCGCCAATGACAATAAAACGCACCGCGTAACCGTCTAAATCCCTAAATCCTATCGAAACCCTAATCCTATGGTCGTTCTAGGGAGAACCCACGAAGGGGCTTCTACCAATGTCCCAGATTAGGAAACTACTCACTAAACATTGCAAAAGATTCAATGCAACAAATTTCAGCCATCAAAATTATAATCAAGCAATAGAATAGTAGAGCAAACGATGGTATTAAAGCAATATTAAAGTATCAAAGCGATCAAGAAACTTACAAAACAAATTTAATTAGCAGCAGCCCAAATCCCTAAAAACTGTTTAAAACTGGGGATCCTCCTTTTCTGGGAAACCTATGGGTTTATATACAATCTGGCAAGATGCCAGGGAATATTCCCAGAAGAAGACAAAAATTAACGCCCACCCGATCGGTTGAAACATCAACCGATCGGGTGAGACGGCTGTTGACTTGGTCTTCAGCTTCAGAGATACTTCACCCGATCGCTGAACCGATCGGGTGAGTCATCGGGTCGTGAGCTGGGGGAACTTCGGCTACAGGTGAACCGATCGGGTGAGATTTCACCCGATCGGTTGGAATTCAGCTCCAAAAAACAGAGAGCACTGCGGCATCCACCCGATCGCTAAACCGATCGGGTGTGATCTTCTTCATTGCTACTCCTGATCGGGTCGGATACTCGTGCACGAACCGATCGGGTGGGTCTGTCCACCCGATCAGTTGAGGGCTGATATGTGATATTCTTTGACGTTTGGCCCTCAGGTTCTCGCGCGACGCCTCTCCTTGCTCCGGGGACTCATAATATTTGCTTTATATGTCCCCAACACTGGAAATCTCCTGCAATGGCACAAAAACACAGAGAAAGTGAAAAGAAACTAAAAATCACAAAAGAATAGATACGAAACAACGGAAAACAACAGAAAATCACGGAGAAGACGTGCGTGGATATATAAAATATAAACACACGTCAATGTCCCACGAAGCAGCATTAGATAATTGAGGCTCAATCAAGGCCCAATATTATACAACAACGGTTTAGAGCCCGCTAAACCAAACTAAGGCGGCGCAAGACTCAGTCAAAGGACTGGTTCTTCCTGACCGTTGGAATCTCGCCTATATTTATGAGGCGGAGTTATGGCGACCAAGTAAAGGGTCAACTGTTATCCCCATTCTCTGAGAAGATCTAGCTGCAATGAAGAAGCAGCCGTTATTCGCTACTAGCGAGGCAGCTGCTATAAATACCAAAAGGTAAAAGGTAAAAGGGGTTCGGATTCTGAGATAGGAGAGACATCTTATTCTCACAGTCCTAACTCCTCCTTCTTCCTCAATCTATATTTCTTCCTCCAAACTTATCTGTGGAGCTTGCTTGAGACATATCTCAGCGATACGTTCCCAACAACCCCAGATCTGATTATTAAGTTCTCATCTAACTTAAGCATCGGAGGGGATTTGGGTCGGAACCCAAATCCGACCCCCCGACGCTCCTTTGTGGTGCATGATACGCGAGGTAAAGATCGTACGACCTTCCTGTCATAAAGATCGAGCGATCTGCAAATCATAAAGCCCCACTGAAGCTCGTCCTACTAGACCCTAAGGTCGATCAACTACAAACTGACATCTATCCGCCAAAGAACGACCTTCCCGAAGGCCAAACGCGCTTCCAACGATCCTGGTCCAAGCTACCGAGGGTCCCACTCTTCTTACTGACGAGACTCTGACCCGGCGTCGGAGTCCACGTCAGACATCTTAGTGCTACAGTCAATTTGATCCGTTACATTTGGCACCGTCTGTGGGAAACATCAGGCGACATCCCTGCAACGCTCCAACTGAGTTATGTCGGCTGGACCCAACAATTCAGGACCGGCCTACGGTCCACAGAAGACTCAGAACGTCGATAATGTTCTCATCGAGGACACCACCAATCACCAGCCCCCGCTGGAGAGGCACAAAAGCCCAATCGAGGAACCAACGTTATCCATGGAGCACTTTGATCAATTCGCTGCCTGAATTGAGAGGAGTATATGCGTTATGATAGCCATGGTACAGCAGAGCCTGGAAGACCAACCCTCCGGCTCTAAACAACCGCCATGCCTGAACGCGATCTCAACTCCCACCAAGGATTTGAGGGATCCAAGGGCGGGTCAGCCCGAAAACGCTCCACCCTCTTCACTCTGCGCAGAAGGGGCGAGGAGTGACGAAGGAATCTTTAGGTCCCAAGGAGGACCCGATTCAACCAATTACCAGTAGACTACCTGTCGGATATCTGATCAGCTAATCGATGGGGCCCTCCACTGTCCCCATTCTCTGGATTTTGCAGGTGGCAATAGGGGGAGGCAAGCTGACAGCTTCCCTGGAGTTACCTACCTACCGGGTGATGAGGAACAATTCCGCTTCACCCAGGCAGTGACCAGTGTACTCCATTGAAAGAGGCCCTAATCACCGCCCCTCGGGTCCTGAAATTTGAACTTCCAACCTTGCCATTATACGATGGCGAGGGCAATCTGTGGGCTCACGTCCGGAAATATCGGCTCGCGATGCAGCTCCTTGGAGCCGACGAGTCCTATCTCAGCAGAGCCTTCCACGTAACCCTGACAGCTAAGGCTAATGCTTGGTACGACAATCTTCCCGAGGGAAGTGTCGGGTCGTTCGACGAGCTGGTCGATCTTTTTTGTGAATAGTTTGCCCCAGGTCGGCGACCCAATATGGAGTCCTTTCATCTCTTCACCATCAAGCAGAAAGTTAAAGAATCCATCCGAGACTTCGTCAAAAGGTTTAATGACGAAAAGCATAAAGCAGAGGACGCCACGGACGGGACGGTCATTGCAGCATTCACCCAAGCTGTCCGAGACAAACATCTGCACCGGGCTCTCCACCAATTTCTGTCGAAGACGGTCGAAGAGTTGTACAACTTCTTAGACCTAGTTTTTCGCATCAAATGAAGCAAATATGGCCCACGAAGCAGAACATAGGATGCTCTGTCACGACGTGGCGGCCTCCAAAGCGAACAAGAGACGTCGGGGAGATGATCTCATACGAAGGTCATAAATCTTGCACGCAGTTCTTTTCATTCAGCATGTCTTTTTCATTTTTACAAAAATCCACTTTCACGTCAAAATCAAAGACCATTGAACACAACATCAGCGGTCTCGTGAGAATGAAATGATTAGTAGTTTGGTGAAATATGACTTGTTCTCCTCAAAGGCGTCAGCCATAAGTCGAAGGGGCCCGCCCCTCGCCACTGAACGACCTTCATTACGTCTTCGGACATCGTCGACGGGGCATCACCCCTCACTACCGAAGACATCCTTAAAGGCGTCAGCCATAAGTCGAAGCGGTCAGACCCTCGCCACTGAATGACCTTCATTACGTCTTCGTTCATAGTTGACGGGGCATCACCCCTCACTACCGAAGACATCCTCAAAGGCGTCAGCAATAAGTCAAAGGGGCCAACCCCTCACCACTGAATGACCTTCATTACGTATTCGGTCATAATTGACGGGGCATCACCCCTCACTACCGAAGACATCCTCAAAGGCGTCAGCAATAAGTCGAAGGGGCCAACCCCTCGCCACTGAACGACCTTCATTACGTCTTTGGTCATAATTGACGGGTCGTAACCCCTCGCTACCGAAGAATTCCTCAAAGGCGTCAGCCATAAGACGAATGGGCCAACCCATCGCCATTGAACGACCTTCAATTACGTCGTCGGTCATAGTCGACTGGTCGCAACCCCTCGCCATCGAAGACTTCCTCAAAGGCGTCAGACATAAGTCGAAGGGGCCAGCCCCTCGCCACTGAACGACCTTCATTACATCTTCGGTCATTGGGTCGACGGGGCTTCGTCCGTCCCCACCGAAAGACCTGTCATGGAGACGTCAGCCGTGAGTTGAGGAAACCATCCCCCACCACCAGACAACCTCACTCCTCAATGAATAAATGTCTTGATGTTCCAACGACCCTAAGCTCTCATTCCCATGTCAGCTTAACGTCGTTGAGGGGCCATATACATATATGAGCAAGCATTGACAATGACCGAAAGGATTTTTTTTCAAACGGATTTTTCAAATATAAAATCATGTTTGCTCAAAGTATAAACTACTACACGAGTCTTACTAAAAAAAGTAGTTTTACAAAAATCTTGCAGCCTATAAAACCTAAGACTCTTCCAAAAGGCTCTGCATGGTCTTCGCGGCTGCGTTCAGCTTGGCCATAAGTCGCGCCAACTCAGCGTCCTTCTGAGCCCGTAGGTCGGCGGCTTCTTTGTTAGCCGCCTCAAGCTCAATACAGAGCCGGAGCCTCTCTTCTTCGAGCTACTTGTTCTGAGCCTCCAGTTCAGAATTCCTACGCTCCGCTGCCTCGACCCGATGTTGTCCCTCACTCATGTCGAGGGCCTGGCGATGCAGAGCGGCACCGAAGAGAGTAGTCTGCAAAAAGGTGATGGTTAGCCGACCTGAGATCGAAACTTGAAGCCAGAGTGATACTCGGAACTAACCTGAAGACCCGTGCCAATAAATATGTTGGCCATCGTCTCAGCATCAACCCCTTGCAGGTACTCAAAGTCCTGTGGCAAAGTGCAGTTCTCGATCAAACGAGCCGCCATGCCGCAATCTAACAAGGTGGACTCCCTGCTCCCAACAACGAGGCGTGGCCGATGAGGTTCACCCTGAACCTCCCCAGATGAGATCTGGCCCAGAGCCAGAACTCTCTCAAATCCCTGGAGTAGAGGGCCAGAAGAGAGGGTCGGTGGCGCTATTCCACCCGACGACCTCCCGTCCTGAGAATGAGCGGTCGGAGGCACCACCGCAGCTTGAAGGTCGAAGGAGGTCGTCTTCGGTCCCCCCCGAAACATGAGGGGGCGGGTCGGCACTGCCCACCACCTCCTCAAGAGTAAGGTCGATCACCTCGACCTCTTTCCTCTTGTTCTTCTGCACCAGGCCTTCTCCTTCTGAATCCCCCGGAACGAGAGAACACATGGCCTGACGTCCCACAGTGGCGGGTTGGATGTCCCTGCCAACGATCCCGCTTCTCATTTCTGGCCCCGAAGCTACCACGACAGAGGCCAGGGGTGGGGTGACTCGTGGCGTCAACCGGCTCGAGACTTCCTGCGAGGGTTTTTGAGAGGGCGTCGGGAAAACCTTCCTAGCCTCGCCCCCCCTCAGAAGAGGAGCCATGACTGACCAGACTAGGAGAGTGAGCGCTGGATCCAGATTTTCTCTTCCTCTCCTCCCGACGCTGCTCCTTCCAAGCTCGATCAACATCGACAGCTGCATCCCTGTGTCTCCCACCAGCCATATCTGTAACCAGAGAAGAACAATTACCGTGGGTGGCAGTGGAAAAGGCATATGTGCGACTAATCTTACCCGGATTCCACAATACGGCATTCAGCCGTCCGTGGTTCAACAAATATTGTGTGGATATCTCCTCCCTTGCCTGACTCAACAAAAGCTGAGCCGACTCCACAAAAGCTGAGCCGACTCAACCTCCTCTAGCAACAACTTGATCGTAGCGTCGATGTCGGGTTAGGCGAACCCCAGCTGTTGAGCAAGGAACCCAAATCTGGGAGCGAGACAAACACGAAAGTGTCCTCCCAGTTGGGATTTGAGATGGGGAGATCAAGAATTAGCCTTCTCATAGGTCGACCGACAATATGATACCATACCTTCCGAGGGTCGAGCAACACCCGAAAGAGGTACAGGAACACGTAAATGGATGGCTGAACCCCGCAAAGCTCGCAGAGCATAGTAAAGCACACCACGGGAGCGACGGCATTGGCGCAAGCTGACAGATGGAAAGTCCGACTGTGCTAAAAAATTGGGCGATAAAGGGATGGAGCGGAAATCGAAGACCCCACCGGAAGGCTGTCAAGTACACTCCGACCTCACCGCGCTTAGGAAAACAGATCATCTCGTCGAGATCTGGAATCCTAACCTTAAAATGTAGGCACATGCAGTTGGACCAGACCCTCGCGATCATATCTGGAGTAAGTGCAAGTGCTTCCTCCAAAACAACGTGAGGGACGTTGAGGCCCGGATTGCGTCTGCGAACAAGGGGATGGGTCTCCTTTCGAACCCGCTTCCCATTTCCAGGAAGCTCTTCCAACTTGGGAGGCCCGAACTCCCGCATGAGATCTTCATGCGTCGGCTCCCGAAATACCACAGGTGCAAACCCTCTCATTGACTCCTTAAAAACAGAAATTCATGATAAAAACAGATAAAGGAGATACCTTGAGAGGATCGAGGAGAGCGTAGAAAGAAGCGATGATCGAAATCTCTAAGGAAGAAGATCTCAAAGGCAGAAGGCAGAAGAATTCTCTATTTCCTTCTCCCCTTCTTCTTATAAAGGGATTTCAGAACTCAGCATTGGATGAGTGACACGCGTCGAAACTCTGCGACAACGAACGGACGGGATCGCCTGAAGGCCAAGAGTTTTTGGCGGCATAAATCAAATCAGTTGCTCCGAATCCCGTGCCCTATTTAATGAAAGTACTCATCATTCGGCCTCGATCAACGCTATCTCTCAAGAACAAATGGCCGGGGCCAATGTTGATACACGGGTACGGCCCACGAAGCAGCATTTGATAATTGAGGCCCAATCAAGGCCCAATATCATACAACAACGGTTTAGAGCACGCTAAACCAAACTAAGGCGGCGCAAGACTCAGTCAAAGGACTGGTTCTTCCTAACAGTTGGAATCCCGCATATATTTATGAGGCAGAGTTATGGCGATCGAGTAAAGAGGCAGCCTTTATCCCCATTCTCGGAGAAGATCCAATTGCAATGAAGAAGCAGCCGTTATTCGCTACTAGCGAGGCAGCTGCTATAAATACCAAAAGGTAAAAGGTAAAAGGGGTTCGGATTCTGAGATAGGGGAGACATCTTATTCTCGCAGTCCTAACTCCTCCTTCTTCCTCAATCTATATTACTTCCTCCAAACTTATCTGTGGATCTTGCTTGAAATATATGTCAACGATACGTTCTCAACAACCCCAGATCTGATTATTAAGTTCACATCTAACTTAAGCATCGGAGGGGATTTGGGTCGGAACACAGGAACCCAGATCCGACCCCCTGACGCTCCTTTGTGGTGCAGGATACGCGAGGCAAAGATCGTACGACCTTCCCGTCATAAAGATTGAGCAATCTGCAAATCAGAAAGTCCCACTGAAGCTCGTTTTACTAGACCCCAAGGTCGATCTACTACAAGTTGACATCTATCCGCCAAAGAACGACCTTCCCGAAGTCCAAACGCGCTTCCAACGACCCTGGTCCCAGCTACCGAGGGTCCCACTCTTCTTACTGACGAGACTTTGACCCAGCGTCGGAGTCCATGTCGGACATCTTAGTGCTACTGTCATTTTGATCCGTGACAAATGTGAAAGAAAGGGTGGAAGTGCCAGATGCGATCAAGAAGCATGCTTCCTGTGTGACCATCGACGATGTATCTGATTACCAGGTGAAGTTCGTCCGGTGTGATTTTCAGATTCGTCAGCCGAGGAGGGACAAGAGGGCCCATCTTCCCGGCAGACGGGAGGTGGGGGTCTATGTCAAAGATTTTGAGCATGGACTTCGATTTCTGATGCATCCTTTCATGATGCTCTGGTTGAAGATTATGAGCCTTTCACCCTGCCAATTGATGCCCAATGCGATTAGGATTCTGGTTGGTTTCATTGCTCTGTGCCTGCTGAGAGGTTATGAGCCATCGATGGACTTGTTCAACCACTTCTTCTCGACCCAATCTCTCAAGGGCCCCCATTGGTATGTGATCAGCGCTCGACGCACCAGGGGGCTTATCCTCGATTTCCCCAGCTCGAATTGAGATTGGAAAAAGGATTTCGTGTTTGTGGTATTCCCCGGGGAATCAAGCTTCTGTACCCAATGGTGCATTCCTGACTTAGGAGCGGCTAAAGAGAAACCCATGAGTGATGAGATGAAGGTCGCTGCCAAAGACTTGATGAAGGTGGCGGATGTAAGCAGAAAGGAAAAATGTCTATAGTCCAGCGAGGTGTTGAGCAACACTGTGTGGAAGAAAGGTAACGTTCATCATTGCCTTCCACTGTGTTCGCTCATTCCGTACTAACTGTCCGTCCTTCTTATTGCATGCATGGTCGTTCTGGAATACCAGATCGACCCTGAGCTGAGAGTAGCCGTGGAGGCATCAATCCGGGAGGCTGAAGAGAAGATGCTTGATGCCTTGCCGGTTGTTATCTGTCTGCTTCTGCTTGCTCAGCCAGATCGTCTTCATCTACAGGAGGAGAAGAGGATGAGGAGGAGGAAGAAGAGTTCCTCTGACAATGTTGAAGCTGTCGCCCGGGGCGAGGTGAAAAGAAGAAGGCTCCAGCTTCCACCCTCAGAGTCTGGGGAAGAGGGTTCCAGGCCCCTAAGGGCTGCGGGTCAACCTCATGCGGAGGTTGGGCTTGAGGAGCCAGACCAAGGTCGACTCCTGGAACAAGGATCGGAGAAGGATCGTCTTCCCCCAGGCCTTGTAATTTATGAAAATACCTGGACTATGGGAGGTCGGTTTCCTCCCGTGTCCTTGACTTAGGACATCCCGGTAAAATTCTGGGAGGTGCTGATGGAGAGCCGGTCGCCTGAGCCTTCTTTTGAGGGTCCGGAGGAGGAGCTTTGTGTCCTAGAGTTCCCCATTATGAAAGCAGAATCTACCCTCCTGGATCGAGGCATGGTTTCCATAGTCGTCGAGCATGCGACCCTTCCTCATGACCTTGCGGTATTGGAAAGGGTAGACTTTGAGAGGCTGGCGTCTCTGTCCATTCATGCGAATATCCTGTTAACTCCCAAGCTCGACATTGTTGTTCACAATGTGGTTGGCTTGATTCTTGAAACATTTGGTTGTTTGCAGTCCCTTTGCGGCCAATGTGGCTATCCGGCGACGAGCCGCGATGGTGGCCAATCAGGAGGTTTCCCTGGTGAGGCTGAAGGAGTCCATCGAGTGATCCCAAAAGGAACTGGTCCAGATCCGGAATCTCAACAAGATGAGGCACAATCAGATGGACAAGTATAAGCGTCTTCTGAAAGAGGCTTGTCAGAAGGAGTTAGAGGAAAAAGCCCGGAGGGAGCAGGCTGGAAGGCCTTTCTTGAGGAAAGGACCGAGTGGGAGACTCGGGAGGAGGAGACTGTGGAGAGAGTCATTCGAGAGTACAGAAGCACCTTCCCCAGTTTTGACGTGTTGTACGCTCGGGGGTTTGAAAGGTGTCGAGAGGAGATCAACGCTCGCTTCCCGACTCTCAATTCTGATGGAATTGATGACATCCATGTGATTTATCGGATTTGTCGGATGATGAGGAAGAGGAACGAGCCGCATGGGTTGACATCGATCAAGGCGGACCAGCAGATGTTGAGAATGTATCCTCGGGGGATCGAGTACATGGGGCGTCGATCGAGGGAGACACTCCAGTGGGGGATCTTAGATCTCTCATTTGTTTTTGTTTTTCTCTCTCTGTAGCATTTTGATGTACAGGCTATGTGTAACGCCCAGCTCCCTGGGATACCCCGGAAGACAAAATACATAACGAGAACTAAGATCATATAAGCAGGTCCACTGCGCACTGCTGGTAATAGTACCTGTAATGCTCCACAACAAACACCAAACACAGACACAAAAGAATCAAATACCAAAAAGAGCCACAGACAACGCGAAGGCCAACACAGCACATCAAAAGAAACAACTCAGTCAACTCAACATGGGACTAAAAACCACACATGAACTAAACTGAACCGTCTAATTAATTTTAAGCAACTCCAAGAGTCCAAAGACCATCTTATACATCAATATCATTAACCTCGCAACCCTAAGTACAAGGGTCTATCCCAAAAAAAAGAAACCCAAAAGTACAGACTCTCACCTCACCCCTCGCCACCCCCACCCTATGTAACGATCACCTTACCCTTGCAATACTAACAACACACACTAGCGGGGGTGAATAGTGTAATGGCAATAAAATTGTCCAATTAAAATTAAACTTGCAAATGCGGAATTATAAATGCAAGAGGAATTAAAAGGCACAATCAATCCAAACGCAAACACAAGGAATTAACCTGGTTCCCCAAACTTGGGTACATCCAGCCACACCAATATCCACTATAATCCCACACAGAGAAGTGAATACAAATCTCACAAGGAGATACACAAAGAGGATTTATGCCCTACACAAGGACCCAACCAACCCAACACAAGAGTCAAGACTCCCACACAGAGAATCACTAACTCCCACTCAGAGAATTAGGGTTAGCCCTACACCAGGACACTAAACTCCCACAAAGAGAGTTACTCCCACAAAGAGAGTTATTCCCACAAAGGAAAAATCCTAATCCCACAAAGAGATAACCTCCCACAAAGAGAGAAAGACTAATTCCCACAAAGAGAATTAGAGACAACAAATTCACTAAGTAAAGTAAATACTCTTACCTATGTCTTGAGATGCTTACTCATGAATGGATGAAAGGCATGGAAGAGGATCTCCAAGTGTTAAGATATGCTTGAGAGCACTTGGATGAATTCCCTTGAGCTGGACTTCAATGCATGAAGAATAACGAGAGCTCTTGAGAGGGAATTTAGGGAGTTTGGGAGTGGCTTATATATCTCTTGAAGAATAATGGATCAAAATTGCATGCATATCAAAAAAATCCCCAAGATTCCTATTTTCATGAAAAATACATACATTTGAAAGTATTTTCAAAATCATGAAACACACACACAACCAATGGGTATGCAAAAATATAACATTAAGCACAATACCCATGCAATATGCAAATGTGTGTGGGGAACCTAAACATTAGGCAACCAAACCCAAGGGGAGTTTGATTTCCTAACATAATCACACGAGGTGGTCACATCCCTAACTAGAGAGTTGATGTAACTATCCCTCTCTTGCACACTAACCTTAGTGGGAATTCATAATCTCAAGGATTTCCTAGGCAAATGTTTTGCCTTTGCAAGAGGGATGGATGTGGCATGCTTAGGTGTAGAAACGAATTTCTTAGCATGCAAAGAATGAGGATTTTGCTTCTTAGCAAAAAAATGAAGATTTTTCATTCTTCCTCATTACCTCGTGAACTACATGCTTCTTGTTGATGTTATTGTTGTACAAGAAAGCATGGTGATTCTTCTTAGGTGCTTTAGCAATATTTCTTGTATTCGCACCATAAGAGGAATTAGAGGTGGGTTTGGGTACCACATTTTGAATATAACCCAAACCTCCTCTATGATTTGCTGGATGTTATTTTTCCAACAAATCGTGGAGTGAATCCCTAGAATACACAAAGCTTTTGAGCTTTCGGGATTCATCTTCACATTTTAACGTAAGTTGTTGAATGTGAGAATCTAAGCTAAGGTTTTGAGCAACAAGATTTTCATTAGTTAAACTCAATTCCTTAACTTGAGAGAGAAGTGCGTCTCTCTCACAAGTGTCATAAACATGCTTTTCATCATGAATTACACTTGCAATATCTAGTTCATGCAATCTACTCTTAGCAATCTTATATTTTGCTTTTAATTTATTGTAAGAGTTGATGCACTTACTAGCCTTTTCGGAGACCAAGCCGAAGTTGTTCTTGAGCTCCTCGTATGAGATCTTTTCTACCTCGATCTCAACGTCGTCATCATCCTTGCTAGAGCTTGATGAAGACTTCTCCTCCATAGCCATGAGGCACGAATCCTCATAGGAGTTGTATGCGTCGAGCCAAGCATCCAACTCTTCTTCATTTAATCCGGAGGGGATTGGAGTAGGACCATCCATGGCTACAAAGCATGCGTGATCATCCTCCTTTGCATCCTCTTCTTCGTTACTCGAAGTGTCCTCACTCGAATCATCAAAGGTCCCGACAAGTCCATTCTTGTGATTTTTGGACTTGGACCTTCCTTTCCATTGCTTCTTCCCTTTACAATTATAAGTTTCTTTGTTGGGTTTGGAAGGGCATTCGGTGGACAAGTGACCTTTTCCACTGCAAGTATAACAAGTAGGAACCTTGTTAGAATTGGAGGAAAACTTTGACAAAGACTTACCTTGCTTGCATTTGAGGAATGCTTTGAATTGCTCGGCAAGCTCCTCAATTTCTTCTCCACTTGCATCTTCCTGATCATCATCTTCACTAGGAGCTTCTCGATGGAATTTCCTCATCCACTTGATTGGCTCCTCCTTGGCATGGAATGCGATCCCCCTTTGCTTCTCCGGCTTCTCGGGCTTCGTTGGTTGAACCTCCTTATGTTGAAGCTTTACTTCATAAGCCATGAGATTACCAATGCACTCCTCAACGGTGTATTTGGATGTGTCATATGACTCCAAAATTCCGTTGGCCTTTGACTCCCATCGAGGTGTGAGAGAGTCAAGGATCTTCTCTACACGATCCTCGTGGGAAATCATCTTTCCGAGTCTCTCCAAAGCGTTCACGATATCAGTGAACCTTGTGAACATCTCTGAAATGCTTTCGCCTTCCTGCATCTTAAATATTTCATATTTAGATCTAAACACAGTTTGTTTAGATTTCTTTACCTTCGTTGTCCCTTCATGACAAATCTCCAACGTATGCCAAATTTCGTTGGCCGTTTTGCACATGGAGATGCGGTTGAACTCATTTGCTGAGAGGGCGCAATGGAATGCATTCATAGCCCTCGCATTGTACTTGATCGAGTCCTTCTCCACCTTTGTCCTTGAAGCCGTAGGAGTAGTGGGCTTCTCAAATGGCACCTCCGTAATGTCCCATAGGTCTTGAACCTCCAAGTAGATCATCATCCTGATCTTCCAACCAGGGTAGTTGGTTCCGTTGAAGAGCGGGGGTCGGACGGTTGAGTGACCTTCTTCATGAGACGCGGATGTTGCGTTGAATGCCATCGTTGCAGTATGCTTTAACCTCGCTCTGATACCAATTGTAAGGATCGCCTTACCCTTGCAATACTAACAACACACACTAGAGAGGGGTGAATAGTGTAATGGCAATAAAATTGTCCAATTAAAATTAAACTTGCAAATGCGGAATTATAAATGCAAGAGAAATTAAAAGGCACAATCAATCCAAACGCAAACACGAGGAATTAACCTGGTTCCCCAAACTTGGATACATCCAGCCACACCAATATCCACTATAATCCCACACAGAGAAGTGAACACAAATCTCAGAAGGAGATACCCCACAAAGAGGATTTATGCCCTACACAAGGACCCAACCAACCCTACACAAGGGTCAAGACTCCCACAAAGAGAATCACTAACTCCCACTCAGAGAATTAGGGTTAGCCCTACACTAGGACACTAAACTCCCACAAAGAGAGTTATTCCCACAAAGGGAAAATCCTAATCCCACAAAGAGATAACCTCCAACAAAGAGAGAGACTAATTCCCACAAAGAGAATTAGGGACAACAAATTCACCAAGTAAAGTAAATGCTCTTACCTATGCCTTGAGATGCTTACTCATGAATGGATGCAAGGCATGGAAGAGGATCTCCAAGTGTTGAGATATGCTTGAGAGCACTTGGATGAATTCCCTTGAGCCGGACTTCAATGCATGAAGAATAATGAGAGCTCTTGAGAGGGAATTTAGGGAGTTTGGGAGTGGCTTATATATCTCTTAAGATATTCAATAGCATCAAGACGTTATAAGAGATGGCAGCACACTCATATATATATATATATATATATATATATATATATATATATATATATATATATATGAGCCCTATATCAAACCCCAAAACCCAAGAAAACATCCAAAGAATCGATTCTGCAACGGCTAGAAACTGGACGAAAACGACAGGAACAGTCGACTGATGATCATAAGACAGTCGACTGATCAACGGCTAGAAAATATCCAACAGCTATAATCTGAGCCAGGACAGTCGACTTATGAAGACAATACAGTCGACTGAGAACAGGACAAGCGCCTGTAAATCCTTCAGCAGGCGACTGCTGTAGGGGATGGAATAAAACAGAGAGCTGCACTCTTTCTCCAGTTAAGCACACATGTGACTGATGTCAATAATACAGTCGACTGTCCATTAGTCAGGTGACTGTAAAACCTTAATCAGTAGTCTGCTGAATAAGATAGATAAAAGACAGAGAGATGCAGAGATTGCACTTACGCTACTCAGGCGACTGATGACCAATCTATAGGCGACTGTAAATACACAAGCGACTGTAAACTGACCAGTAGTCGACTGTGCGTAAAGCTCAAGTTTAAGTCAATTGAAATGTTGACTTGATCTGTGCATATCAGGCAACTATAAAAGGATCTACAAGCGAATGGAAATCACCCAGTCGACTGTGTTTCCTTCATCAGGCAACTGATGGAAAGCCAGAGACTCCAAATGAGTCTTTGGACAGAGTGAACCTATTAGGTTGGATTCTATGATAATCCTAAGGCTCACTAAGATGGTTAAATGCATATGCATGAATGAATAAACCATCTAACAAGGCATTACATTAATCCTAGACTCAAAAGAGAGAGAAAGCAATAAAGTAAATTACATGGATTACAATGCTTTCCTTAGAGTCTAAGTCTTCAATCTTGATGCCTTGATTGCTCTCCATCATCTCCAAGCTTTGGCACTTCTTGAGTCCAAGGTTTGGTCCTTCTTCACAAGATGTCCATCCTTACACCAAGTGATTAGTCTCCAAGAAAGATATTCTTGAAATAAACTGAGAGACTACAACATGAGAGTCATTAGCAACAACATAATGTTGTGATCATCATCAAAATAAGATTGGTATGAAACACCAATACTCAACACCCTATAACTACACCTTTGGACACCAACTCCAGCTGCAACCTCTACTCTAACACTCCAATCCAACTACAACGACTGCTACCTGAAAACCACGGGTGGGAACAAATCAAAGCGTGACCCAGTATGAATTCCATACTCAAACCTAAATACAACACACACTAATGACACTACTGAGTGCACAGTGCTACAAGTGAAAGTGCCACAACTAAACATGGCGTGCGTAACAAAAGAAAGCAACAACAATGCTACACGTAGGTAAAAGAGAACATACACATAGCAGGGGTATACGGGGAGGGGTGACAATCGTAATAGTAAAAATAACAATACTACTAAGGCGTAAAAGAGGGCCAGTCAATCAATTACATACAACGTTAGCCTTTGGAAAACCTAATATCGAATACGACGTATGGGACTGGACCTCTCCCAACTGTGTGGGAGAGAAAATATGACTCCCCTCCGCGCTAGCCCATCAGGAGCCTCGGGTACCACTCTACACTCCCCGACGCGCTAGCCCTTCAGGAGTGCAAGTGTACCCACCACACAAAACCACAAAGACACCACAACTAGTCCATCCCATAGGCCTACCCAATACTTTGGAATTTCTCCCAACCCGTGTCACCCTCCAATGGAAGGACTGAAACACTATCTCACTTTCACATGTTATACTTTCCATTTCCATATATGAAACCAACCATTTCAACTTCATCAATCCTTCACCACATCATATGAAACCAACCATGAAAACATTGCACTTTCCATTTCCACATACAAAACCAACCATTACCACATCATATTGGAGCCCATAACCACATGTAGATGGAGCAATTAATACGTCATGAGCAACACAACCAATTAGCAATTTAAATGGAAGCAACTTTAGCTATGGTTCATAAATTACTCCTAAATGCACATAAGAGGCCCATGGCTGACAATATTATGGGTGTTTACTCATATGCATCACCACTTTAAAGAAGATAATTTCACAACATTTGCAACTTTCCACATCTAGGTAACTTTGAGCATAGTTATTAACAAAGGGGACAACTTGTGCGAGTATGCCTCATCAACAGATGAAAACTTATGACTTCCATAAAAGAGAGCACCTTTTAGGTTGCATGACATTACATGTATTCAAAAGAAAGGACTTTGCATGAATTAACACAAAGGGGAGTAACCTTAGCATGCTATCTCATTAAGATTGACAAGTTCAACCTGGCCAATTACTTAACATTATCACGTCACAAATTTGTACATGTTGGCTATACAAAAATGCAAGCTTTTAAAGGACTATTTAATGTGCCAACTAAGAGTATAAGCTTTGACGAACTCCTAAAAGAACCTTAAAAACATATCCAAATAGATCACCTAATGAGCAAAAGGAAAAGTACAAAATCATTAATGAACAATACATGTTGTAGTATTTAAAAGTCCTTAAGAAGAATGCTAGCATCAAGGGAAATTTAATTCTTTAAGGAAATTGTTACGCACCGCTTCCCAAAAATGACGGAAGCGAGAACGAGATGAAGGTACGCATGGGCTGGAGCTGTGAAGCTCGAGCCTACTAAGCGTCTGTGATAAAACCGGGCAGAATCATTGCATGCATTTCAGAACAATAAAAACAACATTCAAATAATTAAAAATCCACATCCAGAAAGGTTCGTACAAGAAATAATACAACAGGGCCTCATCATGGCCAAAGGAAACTACAACAAGGTACTAATCCTACTACAAGGTACTAAAGCAAAACTAAAAGAAAAGCAGCAACATCACAGTCTCTAGTCCTCCACAGGGAGCGACTCAGCGTCTACAGCAACTCCTGGCTTACTAGGTCAAGCGTCCTAAACAGGTCCTCATGGTACTCTGTCTCAGTACCTGACGTACAACCACCCAAAAGAAAATGAGTTGTACGTCAGGCAGAGTCTACAAGTGAAAGGTAAGAAAGAATATACTGCAAGGTGCATGGAATTTAAAGACAGTTATTAAATATTATTTACATGGCAGATTATAAGATGCAACAGCATGGCAATTTATATAACATGGCAGGAAAGTAAAAGACAGTGCAAGAAAGTAAACATGGCATGGCAATGGCCGTAGCGTGTGCTACCAACTACAAGACAAGACAAGACAAGACAAGTGTGTGTGACTCTAGGGTTTACGCCTTAAGGTTAGAGGGGGATCAAGCCCTCTAAACCTAGCGCACGCTCAACCCAACCCCAACACAGTGTACAAAACAAATCTGGACAAAGGATCACTCTCTCTATCTTGGAGAGTGCCTTATTCCCCGCTGGGTTATCTGTACAAAGGATCACTCTCTCTGCTAGGAGAGTGCCTTATTCCCCGATTGGTTTTCTGGACAAAGGATCACTCTCTCTCTCTGCTAGGAGAGTGCCTTATTCCCCGATTGGTTATCTGGACAAAGGATCACTCTCTCTGCTAGGAGAGTGCTTATTCCCCTCTTGGTTATCTGGACAAAGGATCACTCTCTCTGTCTTGGAGAGTGCCTTATTTCCTGCTGGGTTATGCAATACAATACAATTCATGAATGAAGTTACATGGCAAGACAAGAATGATGCATGTCATTTTTAAAGGTATTTATCAACATGGCAGTTATAGTAAATTGTGCATAGACTTCGTCATCAAGTCTAGACTGTCGTGAGGGTATCCTAGACGCTATCATTTCACATCTAGGTCTCTTGTTCACATTTTTATAAACTAAAGATAGTAATGGCCTAAAACGTGGCCGTAACAACGCAAGTGAGTACACTTGCCTGAAGTGGCGAGAAATACGCCCGTAGGGAGCATCTCGTCATGGGCAGTGCGTCGGTTATGGTTTGCTGTAACAAGTTAAACGGGACGATGTCAGGACGAGTTTAGAAGACCTATTATAGCATGTCTCTAGATTGAGCGTGGCTATCCTAGCAGTTCCAAATCATGTTGTT
This sequence comes from Scilla litardierei, assembly GCA_030789695.1. Lineage (NCBI taxonomy): Eukaryota > Viridiplantae > Streptophyta > Magnoliopsida > Asparagales > Asparagaceae > Scilla > Scilla litardierei. The sequence goes on along the minus strand of CM061133.1, from coordinate 344,204,145 downwards.
CACCCGCTAGATCTATTCTACGATTCTCTACGTCGATTCTACCATATGTGCATAGTCAAAAAGTCCAATCGACGGCCTAGGTTGTCCCAGCAGTTTAAAGGAGCATAAAATAAATTTAATGATTTAGTTGCCGGTTTTTAATTAGGTTTTTAGTGATGTAATGTTTGGGTTAGTACGAGCAAGGGACACCAATCTAGTTCGATGGTCACGCGTAGATCTGGCGTCGGATCTAGAAACAACAGCGGATCGCGCGCGGCTCCGATTCCTCGACTGCGGGTAGCGCATCGAAGAGAGAGATCGTCGGGGTCGCCTTGGCTGCGGGTAGCGCAGCGAAGTGGTGTTGACATCGGATCTAAAAGCGAAGGGCTCGGCAAGTGGAGGGGGTCGTGGCTGGTCTGCAACAAAGGGGGCGACAGCAAGGGGACTAGCGGCTTGCAGCAACAGAGAGGGGTAGTTGGAGGCTGTCGTGCGGCAGTAACAAGGGCAGTGGCAAGTGTGGGGGGAGTTGGCGGCAACAAGGAGAGGTTTGCGGCGAGACATGGGAGGAAAGGGGGTTCTCAGGCCGTCGGGTAGAGAGAGGATAGATCCGACGGGGCGTGAAGCTGTCGCCGGTGGCGTCAGGTCTTGGGTGGTTGCAGGGTGGATGAGTGGAAGGAGGAGGCTGGGCGTCGGACAGTGAAGGCGAGGGGGCGACAATGAGATGAGGTGGTGGTGTTCGTCGGAACAGGGGAAGGCGAGCTCCTTGAGGGGCTGTTGGTGAGGGTGCAGCGGGAGGAAGGTGGCCGGCGTTCGGGGGTCGCCGGAGGAAGGAGCTGGCGGACTGCGCGGTTGGTCTTGCCATCGGCTGAGGATACATCAGAGTCGGGTTGGTGGCGTCGGGTGTGGAGAGACGGTGGAAAGGGGGGGGGATCGTGCGTGAGACTTGGGTTAGGAATAGGGTTTACTTTTGTAAGTTAGGGAAATAGGTGACGGCTGTTGATTTCTATTGAGTAGCCCTAGGTTAGGTTATATAGAGTAGGAGGGAGGGAGGGAGGGAGGGGGGGGGGGGGGGGGGGGAAGAGAGAGAGAGGGGGGGGGGGGGGGGGGGGGGTGACGTGTGAAGTGTGGTACAGCATGGGGTTAGTTAGGATTTGATTTGATTAAAACAAATTTGAGTTCATCCAAATTCAAATCTTAGAGTTTTCTTAATATCTAATATTAACATAATGGGGATATAGCGGGTAGGTCCAACGGCTTTCGAAAAATAAAAGGAAAATACAGGGGCGATCGTGACGACGCAAGGGTCGAGGAAACGGGGTCCGGTCACGCGTTAGGGTTGAGGAATACGATAGCAAATATCGAATATGAAAAATATACATACGAAGCAAAATATGCACTAAAATACGTACGATCGAAAAGTGGTCGTTACAGAAATGTTAGCTTAAGTAAAATCCAGTAAAGGTCCTTAAAACCTAAGAAGCGAACTTTAGAGAGTTATTAACTTGAATAGAAACCCTTAAGAAACTTAAGAAAAATGCATATTTCAAATTCGCCTTAAAATTTAATATGCAAGATTTAAAAGGTGACTTAAAGGAACAATAAGGCTATCATTAGCTTTGAAATACTAATTGCATTTAAACAACAATTGCATTGTCATAAAGGTGACATAACAACGATTGTATGGACATAAGGACTAGCATTAAAACAACAATTGTATTAAAATTGCATGTAAACAACACTAGGTGTGCATGCAACATTAACCTTGTTGGAATAGCCTACAATGCTATACATAGCATTGCATTTGATCCAAAATGTTAGCATATTCAAATTTGCATTGAAATTAGTATGCAATTTTAGGGTGACATAAAAGAAGGAACAAGTGTTAACATGCTTTGAAATGAATAGCCTAGCATACAACATGAATTATTGTCAAATTAATGATTAGTAAACAACATGAACCAATCCTCCACCAACATGAATCTTCCAACATGAACTCCCATCATTCTCCATTATGTAACAACATAAAACCTTCTCCATAAACACATACCATTCTCCATCAACATAACACAACCCAACTTCATTTGGAAGCACTTGCAACATGAACCATTGTCATATTCATCATTAACCATTAAACTGGCAATCCTATAAATACAACCAACTAAATGCCAATTTAAGCAATTCCCACTTTGTAAACTATTTGACAATAACCACATTTAGTTACAAGCTTAAGCAACCCTACATTGAACATGTAACATTTGTAAGCTAATGGAAATTGTATGAAAGCTAATTCCACACAAATATGCAATTAGCAATTTTGGCATAATATAACATAAGATTAACACCATTCTAAATGACATGCTTGGCATAATAGCAAGTTTGGCATAATAGCAAGTTTGGCATAGTATGACATGTTATCAAATAAAGATTCCACCTTTGGCTTAGTATGCCATGATGTTTCGCAAAGATGCTACCTTTAGATTAATTTTTAATCAAAAATTACATCTTGCATACTAATTTCGTAATACTCAATAAAGATGGCAACTTCTACTTAACAACAAAGCATGCACTAATCACACTAAATATAGTATTGATTCCTACCACAAAGCTAGGATGAAGAAATCCCCTCCATCAATTCCATGAACTCCACCATAGATTCCACCTTCAAGCTCCAAAAACCCTAATCTCCTCTAGATGGATGACTCCTTCTTGATCCTCTTCACTTTTCCCCTTCATCTTTCTCTGTTCTTACCCTCTTTCTTTCTTTCTTTCTCTTTTCTTCTTCCCCCTTTTTTCTTTGTGAATCATTCGGCCAGGCTGAAGCTTTCGGCAGGTTGGGGAAAGAAAGGGGGAAAGGAAAAGGAAATGAATTGAAGAGGAAGAATGTAGAAGGGGGAAGAGTTTAATAGGTTAATTAAATATCTCTCTCCCTCTAGAACCTTCTTTAATTACAAGTTTCCCATTCCACAATAAAATATATATCTCTCTTTCTATTTAATAATCCAAGCCCATCCCTAAAGCTTAATACCCATCATGATAACCATTACTTATCCCCTTTACTTAAAGGCCCATCCACTAATTAATTAAAACTAACACACATCACAATAATTACAAACAATGCCATAATCCAAATTTAATAATAATAATAATAATTAGCACCAATGAATCTCATTAAAATAATCATAACAATACTCTCTTAAAATAATCTTCACAAAATAATTATCTTAAATTAATCCATATTAAAATAATATTAAAAAGTATGTTTTACTATACACACCCACCAACTCAAATCTCACTACATATTCATAAATCCAACAATACCAATCATTTTCCTACCTCATATACATCTATTAGCATCCAATAGGTCATCCAACACATCATTATTATATACACTACATAATTACTATATGCACCACACCATTCTTATATACACTTCAGAGGCACGCATGCACAGTATGTACGCATTCATGAATACGTATACTACATACATCAATCAAATAGACATATCCTAGCGTACATGGCACTAGGGCCATTACACTATGGAAGAGACTTTTGTAAACTTTTTTTTTTGAATGATCAAGCAAAATTTATGTTTTTCTCTTAATTTTGAGTCGGAACTCGTGTTAAGGAGTGTGAGCGTAAGTGTACATGCGTACATCTGGCCCCTTTCAACGAGTCAAGCCAACCACCAATAGTGCTTAAGGGTTGTCTCGTTGAATCGTACTTCCTTGATCCCTCTCTCTGTGAGTGATCCTTAGAGTCGTATGAGAGATGAACTACTTTTCGGGTACTTTTAAGACTAGGTCGTTCAGTGGCTAGGGGCTGGCCCATTCGACTTATGGCTGACGCCTTTAGGGAAGTCTTTCGGTAGTAAGGGGCAAAGCCCCGTCGACTTATGACTGAAGACGTAATGAAGGTCGTTTAGTGGCGAGGGTCTGGCCCCTTTGACTTATAGCTGACGCCTTTAAGGACATCTTTCGACGGTGATGGGCAAAGCCCCTTCGACCTATGACCGAAGACGTAATGAAGGTCATTCAATGGCGAGGGGCTGGCCCCTTCGACTTATGGCTGACGCCTTTAAGAAAGGTCATTCAGTGGCGATGGGCTGGCCCCTTCGACTTATGTCTGATGCCTTTAAGGAAGTCTTTCGGCGGTGAGGGGCGAAGCCCCTTCGACCTATGACTGAAGACGTAAGGAAGGTTGTTCAGTGGCGAGGGACTGTCCCCTTCGACTTATGGCTGACACCTTTAAGGAAGGTCGTTCAGTGGCGAAGGGCTGGCCCGTTCAACTTATGGCTGACGCCTTTAAGGAAGTCTTCGGTAGTGAGGGGTGAAGCCCATTTGACCTATGACCGAAGGTGTAATGAAGGCCGTTCAGAGGTGAGTGACTGGCCCCTTCGACTTATGGCTGACGCCGTTAAGGAAGGTTGTTCAGTGGTGAGGGGCTGGCCCCTTCGACTTGTGACTGACGCCTTTAAAGAAGGTCGTTCAGTGGGAAGGGGCTGGCCCCTTCGACTTATGGCTGACGCCTTTAAGGAAGTCTTTCGGTAGTGAGGGGTGAAGCCCCTTCAACCTGTGACCGAAGACGTAATGAAGGTCGTTCAGTGGCGAGGGGCTGGCCCCTTCGAATTATAGCTGACGCCTTTAAGGAAGGTCGTTCAGTGGCGAAGGGCTAGCCCTTTTGACTTATGGCTGACGCCTTTAAGGAAGTCTTTCGGTAGTGAGGGGTGAAGCCCATTCGACTTGTGCCCGAAGACGTAATGAAGGTCGTTCAGTGGCGAGGGGCTGGCCCTTTAGACTTATGGCCGATGCCTTTAAGGAAGGTCGTTCAGTGGCGAGGGGTGGCCCCTTCGACTTATTGCTGACGCCTTTAAGGAAGGTCATTCAGTGGCGAGGGGCTGGCCCCTTCGACTTATGGCTGACGCCTTTAAGGAAGTCTTTCGGTAGTGAGGGGTGAAGCCCCTTCGACCTGTGACCGAAGACGTAATGAAGGTTGTTCAGTGGCGAGGGGATGGCCCCTTCGACTTATAGCTGACACCTTTAATGAAGGTCGTTCAGTGGCGAGGGGCTGGCCTCTTCGACTTATGGCTGACGCGTTTAAGGAAGGTCGTTCAGTGACGAGGGGCTGGCACCTTCGACTTATGGCTGACGCCTTTAAGGAAGGTCGTTCAATGGCGAGGGGCTGGCCCCTTCGATTTATGGCTGACGCCTTTAATGAAGGTCGTTCAGTGGCGAGGGCCTGGCCCCTTCGACTTATGGCTAACCCATTTATGGAAAGTCGTATTCATTCTCACAAGGTCATTGACAATATATTCAAGAGACTTGATGAAAAAATAGAATTTATAGAAATTTTTGTGGAAAAAAAGACATGCTGGAAGGGAAATAAGAAATGCGTACAAGGATCGTGGTCTTTGCCTAGGACCATCTTTCCCGCGCTTTTATTTGCTTCGAAGGCCGCATGCTAATCCACCACTTTAGCTTTCCCCTTTTACTTGGAAGCTTCCTCCTTGTATGGCTGACCATTGGAGGGGCCTTTGGGGTGTCCTCGTTTGACACGGGCTTCGAGCTCCTTCTTTAAGGACCCGCATTTGTTGATGTCATGCCCATGCTCATTGTGGTACTTACAGAATTTGAGGTCGTCCCTTTTTTCATATTTTCCCTTCTTTGCAGACTCTGGGTGAGTCCCTCTTGAGGGGCATATGCTAAGACTTCTGCCTTTGGAGTGTTGGTTGGCAGTTCGCTCCTGGCTGCGAGAGCTCCTCTCCCTCTGCCTCTTGTCACGAGACTCCTTGTAAGGAGTCACCTGAGTGGGCTTCTCTCACTTGGTGTCTCCTCGATGTGACAGAGTGCCCTTCTCCTCTGCTTCGTACGCTATCTCCGCCTCCTTCGACTCGGTAAACCGATTGGTGATGTTATACAACTCTATGACCGTTTCCGAAGGAAATTTGTGGAGAGCTCGACACAGATGTTTGTTTCGGATGGCCTGGGTGAAGGCCGTAATGACCGTCACGTCCGGGGTGTCATCCACTCCGAGCTTTTCATCATTAAACCTTTTGACAAGGTCTCGAATGGATTCCTTGTCTTTTTGCTTGATGGTGAAGAGGTCTCGAATGGATTCCTTGTCTTTTTGCTTGTCTCGAATGGACTTCTTCTTGGGTCACCGTCTAGCGACGAACTGCTTGCAAAAAAGTTCAGCCAGCTCCTCGAACGACCCAATGCTTCCCTCGGGAAGATTATCGTACCAAGCTTCCGCTGTTGTAGTCAAGGTCGCGTGGAAGGCCCTACAGAGGTAGGGCTCGTCAGCTCCATGGAGCAGCATCACGCACAAATACTTCTAGATGTGCGCCCAAGGGTCGCCTTTGCCGTCGTACAACGGCAAGGTCGAAAATTTGAACTTTGGAACCGTAGAAGCGGTGATGAGGGCCTCTATGAGGGGAGTTTGTTGGGTCACCGCATGGGTGAAGCGGAACTGTCCCTGGCCGCCTGGTAGGTGAGTGGCTCCTGAGAAGCGATCGGCCTTCCTCCTCTCATCGCCACCTGCAAAATCCAGGGAACATGGGCTATAAGAGTAGCTGATAAGCCCTCAATGACATTGTAATCGACAAATCACAGAGTAGTGTCAAAAAGAAAAGTTGTAGGTAGGTAACCCCCGATCCTCAAAGACCGTTATCTGAAAAATAATAGTAGTGGGCGAGTTGGCATAGTCTCCTTGTTTGGCAGAGACAGGGCTGCTGACTCATTTTTCCACAGACGACGCCAAATGTTTCAGATCAAAATGACCGAAACATCAATTGATGAAATCTATATCCCTTTTGCTATACAAGGTATATGAAGCAGTCTACTCTATGCATGTTTTCCGGCATTGTCTCCACAATCCTGCAACATGAGAAAATCGTTATGGGATCGGGGTTGGGGCCCGACCGACCCCCCTCCGACACTCAAGTTAGTTTCCATTAGATGAAAAGCCAAAGAGCCAGATGAAGATGAAGATATGTGGGTGAGGAGTGAGAGTATATCTTAGTGTGGTACTTAGCCATTTTTGGAGATCTCGTCGTACGAGACTTGGCCTCCCCTCTCTCCTTTGTTCAGGAGATATTTATGCTCCTCCTTTGACCTGTAACCTCCCTCCCCTTTTGTGGTCACTAATTGCTCATTTGTGGACTATGAATTAGTCCACTAGGAGAGTATAACTCCCCATTTATTCCTGCCATTTATTCCTCTCATTATGGCTATGGAAGTGGCCATTGAAGTGGCAATCCGACCAAGTTTAATAGCTAATTAGTTAGTGATTTTGACTTGGTCCTGGCTCATCTTACTTGATAGGTTTCGGGGCTATCGGGCCGTAGCGCGTCACTCTAAGTGGGCCTCGCCTGTCTGGTAGATTCTACCTTCCCACTTTGCGGGCCGGGCCCATGACGAAGTTGGTATCACCATTGTCAGAATTTAATTGCCCGTCTAATGGGCTGGGCCCGTATACTCAACAGGGTCGGATCTGGGTTCCGACCCAAATCCCCTCCGATGCTTAAGTTAGACGTGAACTTAATAATCAGATATGGGGATGTCGAGAACGTATCATGGAGATGTGTCTCGAGGAAGACTCCGCAAATAAGTTTGGAGGAAGAAATATAAGTTCAAGAAGGAGGAGTTAGGACAAAGAGTATAAGATGTCTTTCTATCTCAGAATCCGAACCCCTTTTACCTTTTACCTTTTAGTATTTATATCTGTTACCTCGCTAGTAGCGAATAACGGCTGTTCATTCATTGCAGCTGGATCTCCTCCGGGAATGGAGATAACAGCTGCCCATTTACTCGGTCGCCATAACTCCTCCCCATTAATGTCGGCGGGAGCCCAACGGTTGGGAAGACTGATTCCTTTGACTGAGTCTCATCCTGCCTCAGTCTCGTTGGTGGGCTTTGAGCCGTTACCATCTGATATTGGGCCATGTTTTGGGCCTCAATTACCCAATGCTATTTCGTGGGCCGTACCCGTGTATCAACATTGGCCCCCATCATTCGTTCTCGAGAGATGGTGGTAATCGAGGCCGAATGATGAGTCATTAAATGGGACATGACATTCGAAGCAGCGGATTTGACTCATGCCGCCAAAATTTCTCGCCTTTGGTTGATCTCGACCGTTGCTTTTGGCGAGGCGCTGACGCGTGTCGATCATCTGGCGTCAAGCCAACGAAATTCCTTCGCGTATAAGAAACAGGAGTGGTAAAGCCATGGGCTCTTATGCTTCTTCCTCTTGGTACCTAAAACATTCAATCTTCTTCCTTTGCTCTTTGAGAACTGCTTTCACATAGATGTGTAATGGCCAGTTTTCTTAGTGCACGTTTTCCGTAACGAAGATTATTTCAAACGATTTCAATAATAACTAAATGATTTTTCCTACTATTTTTCGTCGTTCAATCTTAAAATGGACTTCGTAATCGTAATTCTCGCGAAGATACGAACCCGTGGCATTTTCGTAATTGTTGGAGTAGGTTGTGAAAATCGGTATTAATGTTATAATAATTACTCTTCTCCGATCACATTTACGATTCTACCATCCACTCAATATTTTTACTAATTACTTTTACTAATCAGTTTTACTAATTAGTTTTACTATTCACTAATTACCTTTATTACTTACTAATTAACTTTAGTAATTACTTTACCATTTACTATGTGACCTTTATAGAATTACTGTTAATACTCACTAATTACATTTACATAATTACTTTTACTAATCTATTTCTTACCCCTAATTATCATCTACCTCACCCTCTTCAATTTCCCACCGAATTGTGAGGTGAGATCCAACATCTCACCCCACAAACAACTTACCATCATCAAATCTCCTCCCCACTTCATTTGGCATCATCCTACAAAGAACACACACACCCGTAAGAGAATGAAACCAAATCAAAATAAAACCCACACACCCTCACTCTCAATTTACGCAAGGGGAGAGTAAGCACAATTTCATCATCCCCTCTTTCATCTCCTTCCAAGAAGCAACCCAAGCACACATCTTCCCAATTTCCTCCACCAACAACAATTCAACCCAAATCAGCCTCCTTCAACCCTCAATTCATCACCCCATTTCCTCCAACAACAAAAAAACAAATCAAATCAAAAATAAACCCAAATCAAGATTGAAATTAGAATGAGAGAAGGAGAATTTGAGGATTCAAATCAAAATATCCGATCAGAAATCAAAATTTCAGATCAATCTAAACCATAAATCCCTCCCCTCTCTCCCATGCCCCCTCCTCCCTCAAGCCAGTGCCACGCACGCCGCCGCACCTGCGCTGCCGGGCGCTGCCGCCGCGCGCCGCCGGCTGCCGCTGGACGCCGCCGGCCGGCCGCTTGCTGTGCGCCCCCTTGCTGCCCTAGCCACCTACAAGAAAAAAAAGAATGGGGAACAACAAAAACAGAAGAAGAAGAAGAACCGAGGCATGTATAAAACTTTTGGGTTTTATTAGTATTGGGTTTTGGGTATAAGTCATTAGCTTATTGGGTTTAAGTTATGCTTATTGGGTTTCTTTTGAACCATTAGCTTATTGGGTTTTAAGTTATGCTTATTGGGTTTATTGGGGTATTTGAACTATAGCTATTGGGTAATGAGTTTTAATTGGGTAAGTTATTAAGTTGAAAGTTCTTAAAGTTATTAAGTTGGAAGTTATTAAATTATTTTAAGTATATATATAAGTTATTAAGTTTCAAAAGTTATATTAACTAGTTTAAGTTATAATTTATAACTTAAGTTTTGATGTTAAATATTAGTATGTATAAATTAGTTTGAAGAAAGGGTTTTCATACTAAATAATTATATAAGTTATTTCAAGTCAGTAAGTTAGTTTTATTCTCATATAAATCATATCAGTTTAAGTTATTAAAAATTACATTGAGTTATTCTAAGTTTAAAGATATTAAAGTTATTAGGTTGTAAGTTAATAAGATTAAGTTATAAAATTAATTAAGTTAACTGAGTTATCAAACGTTAATAATGTTTTTAAGTATACGTTTTTTTGCTTAATTATACACACGATTAACAAGTTAGTAATATTAAGATGTTACGTTAATAGATTAATTAGCATTTGTATTAGTTTATAATAATTCTGTTAACGCAAAATGATTAGTCTGATATCACGAATTTTAATGACGCAGATAAATCGTGCCTTATGTTTCAATCACTTGGACACCTAACGCCCGCATCCTCTTCAGATATACGCATCGTATAGTAGGTTCCTCACATCCTTTTCATCTACATAAATTAATATGTATTAATGCAAGTGTGCATTTTCTCCACGTTTTAAATACTGTTTCATCTAAAACTGCATATGCTTACTTTTGTGTATTGCAAGATAAAAGCCCGTGTGTGTGTGTGTGTGGACATGTTAATAGGTAATTGATAAATGCCTTATAAATTTCACAACATTGCTTGCCACACATGGATGACTTGATAATCATAGATGTTGCATGTCGTTGGCTCATAGATATTGCATGCTGTTGGCTCATAGTTATTGCATGCCAAGATTTGGCTATTCCCGTCGGTCGGTTTGGCTAGTCTGGCTCGTGTCCAGTATTACACTTGGGTGGGGTTGGGTTCGCGGGCACTATTCGAAAGTAAATGGGTTACCTTCGGGGGCACTTGAAGGTAGATTCACTTGCTTGCCGCCTAACGAAGTGAACCTTAGACACACACTTAAACACATTATTGAACAGATACCGAACATGTTAACTTATCGGACTGCTTTTGTTGCTTTTAAATAGTCTGCTATGTTTCAACTGTTAAATAGAATTACCATGTTTTCACTTTCACTAGAACTGCCATGTTCATAATTGTACTACTAATTGTTACATAAGTTGTGTAATCTGCTAGCTTCTCTCTTGCCATGCTTATGTATAATTGCCATGCTCACTACGCTTTACTTATACGCTACACTCTACTATGCTCACATGTTTTAATTCTATTAGTAGAAAATGCCATTGCCTGCTATATTCTGTTAATTGCTTAAATGAGACTAATGCTTGGGAACCTACATGAGTAACCCTCACTGACGGACATTGTATTTATGTTTTAATGCAATGTCCGTCAGGTTCTGAGGACATTTTTGCAGATCCTAATTCCAGCTAGCGTGATCCACTAGTTGCAGTACTTTTCCAGGACGATGCTCTTAAACTGCTTTTGCTCGTAGATCCATTGTATCAGCTTTAAGTATTCTGTGTTGTAAGAGCCATAAGGCCTCGCTTCCTTTCCTTATTGTTGTATTCCATTTCTGAGACGATTGAGATTGTAATAAAAACAATTATCTGCGTTGTTTTTCAGTATGCATTGTAAGAACATGCAAGATTTCACACAGATGCTTATTGTGTCAAGTCAAGGATGGAGAAAAGCAAAAGTACCTCCTCCTTGCTTGCACATGCGGACCCGCTCGCGTCCTCGCTCCCAAGCATAATGGGAAGCGGGGCGTGACAAGTTTTAGTGGTGACCCATGCATGTCTGCTCGTGCAAAATACCCTAAAACAACATGGATAAAAATTACAATCTTGATCCTCAAGGACACCCCTTCTTTGATCACAGCCTTGTTCATTAGAAAATCCTAGTCTTAGAGTTTCTAATCCTTAGTTGGCCCAATAATCATACACTTGATTTTTATAACTTCCTTAACATACATTCATATGTCGATGACAACAGAAATCCATCATAGCAGATTCACAAGTTATTTCCTAGTCGTATTTACATTTCGATCATCCTAATCTATTCCTTGCTCTCGATTTACGTGATCCCCTCATGACAGCCAACATTATCTTTTTGAATCCTCCCCATCATTGCATATCCTGATTTGGTTCATGCCGGTCGTATTTGTGCAAAATACTTTAAGAAGAACAATGATGACATTGAAATCCTGATTCTCTAAAGGGTATCTTCGATATTCCCTTCATTGAATTCCTCGCCCAATTTAACTTCTTTCAGAATCTTTAGTCTCATACTACCTTTCAGTTGACTTAAATTAATTCTTGATATTGAAACTTTCTTTGACTTAATCTTTAGTTACTATCTCCTAACGATTTCCTAATCTATATCATCCGTACTTCTATTTCACATAATCTCATATGTTTACCTTATTTCCTTCATATAATAAACTTCATTTTTAAACCTTACTTCTATTTTGCTAATTCAATATAGCATTTTATTTTTTTACTATACTAGCATATTTCAAAACAACCGATCATACACAAATTAAATACTGTCTATGCTAAATAGAACTCCAACTTTTTCAGTATGTATGTTTTATATCCATCATATTCATACTCCAAATTTTTTTTGTTTAAATCTATCTCCATTTGCAAAACAATCACTACATCACTATGCTGGTATTACTCTTTTCGCCTATTATTTGACTAATCGTATTTCACATTTTGACTTATACCATTTACTCGCTATTCTTACATATGGTATAATGATATTATTATTTTTATATTTTACACATATCTTTCATCTCCTTAATTACTTAATTATTCATAACTATTTTAGTGTCACCTAGCCAAGCCAACTCCATATCCATGCCTCATCTGAAACCATTCATCACCATCTTGATTCGTTACATCATTCAACTCTAAATCCTACACTATGCTTAGTTATCATTAGTGCTCATCATTACTTATTACAACCTTAGCGAGATTCGTTTTAAATTACGTTATAGCCCTTTAAATATTTCCCTTTTATTTCATTCCATCATCAGCGGTGTTAATTTATGTTAATCGTCATATTGTTAGAGCATTAGATATGATTACTATTGATACAGGATTATGTTTACAACTAGGTGTAGTATGAGATAATATGAGGTGTAGTTGTGATTAGTTGATTATGAACATAAAGAATTTAGATTATTTCATAGTATAGGGTGATAAACAAATGATGTGTTCAAGATTTATATTTTATATTTGGATAATACACATGCCTAACGGATGCAATATAGTTTCCTTCATGAGTAATACACAAAAGACGAGTACATTACAGGGTTTAAACTCAGATGAGTAACAACTAAGAGTAGCTATGAAAGTACACCATGATTTATAGTGACGATAATAATGAGTAGAGTATTTAAAGTAACAAGACCTAATTATACAGGTAGGGTGTTATAGATATTAGACTTAATACGGTATGTTGATATGAATGGATGGTTATTTAGTTTGATCTAAATTTGTTAAAATAAGATATAATGGGAAATGTGATGATATATAATGGGTAAGACAACTTATGAGAATAAATGATTTTGGAGAATTTGGCTACAGAGGAACTATACGTCAGCGATTTCACAGGAAATGTTACTGCTCTAATATCAATGATAAGTGAAGGGTGAAGAAATTTGTAAGGGTTTGGATTGAGGATATTTAGTGTTTTCCTTCAAAGGTTATTTTGTACAAGTATTGATTGTTTAAAGCGAGAAGTATGAGTTAGAATTCGAACGGTAATGTTGGATTTATAGTTAAGTGTTAGGATGTGATTATAGTCGTAGCATTATTCAGTGGTGAAACGAGTAGTGATGATTTATTTTAGGAGCACTTGATTGAGGTTATATGTTGTTAGAATTGCAGTTATAAACATATATTTCTTTTCATTTCTTTTTCACTCACCTTTGTCCTTGACATCTTTTGTGCAAATTCGTGGGTAGTCGTCTATAGCCATGTTTACTTGCCCACTAATGGTTAAGGCCATCGGTGGTGTATAGTCATCCAACCACAGTTCTAAACTTAATCTTAACCCCGTCACTTGTATCACTTCCTGGCTAATTTTCATTGCTTCGTCTTGTAGTATTTCAGAACATAGTTTACCTCGTAGAAATACGATGAGATGCATACATATTATCGGCATCTCTTAATGAACTCAAATCCTAAGAAATTCCGAGGACAGAATTTTTATAAGGTGGGTAGAATGTAACGGCCAGTTTTCTTAGTGCACGTTTTCCGTAACGAAGATTATTTCAAACGATTTCAATAATAACTAAATTATTTTTCCTACTATTTTTCGTCGTTCAATCTTAAAATGGACTTCGTATTCGTACTTCTCGCAAGGATACGAACCCGTGGCATTTTCGTAATTTTCGGAGTAGGTTGTGAAAATCGGTATTTTAATGTTAATAATTACTCTTCTCCGATCACGTTTACCATTCTACCATCCACTCAATATTTTTACTAATTACTTTTACTAATCAGTTTTACTAATTAGTTTTACTATTCACTAATTACCTTTATCAATTACTACTTAACTTTAGTAATTACTTTTACCAATTACTATGTAACCTTTATAGAATTACTGTTAATACTCACTAATTACATTTACATAATTACTTTTACTAATCTATTTCTTACCCCTAATTATCATCTGCATCACCCTCTTCAATTTCCCACCGAATTGTGAGGTGAGATCCAACATCTCACCCCACAAATAACTTACCATCATCAAATCTCCTCCCCACTTCATTTGGCATCATCCTACAAAGAACACACACACCCGTAAGAGAATGAACCCAAATCAAAATAAATCCCACACACCCTCACTCTCAATTTAAGGGGAGAGTAAGCACAATTTCATCATCCCCTCTTCCATCTCCTTCCAAGAAGCAACCCAAGCACCCATCTTCCCAATTTCCTCCACCAACAACAATTCAACCCAAATCAGCCTCCTTCAACCCTCAATTCATCACCCCATTTCCTCCAACAAAAATCAAATCAAATCAAATCAAAAATAAACCCAAATCAAGATTGAAATCAGAATGGAGAGAAGGAGAATTTGAGGATTCAAATCAAAATATCAGATCTGAAAACAAAACTTCAGATCAATCTAAACCCTAAATCCCTCCTCTCTCTCCCATGCCCCCTCCTCCCCCAAGCCAGCGCCGCGCGCGCCGCCGTTGCACCTGCGCTGCCGGTCACCGTGCCGCCGGCTACCGCTGGACGCCGCCGCCGGCCGCTTGCTGTGCGCCCCCTGCTGCCCTAGCCACCTGCAAGAAAAAAAGAATGGGGAACAAAAAAATAGAAGAAGAAGAAGAGAGGAAGAAGAAGAAGAATAGAGGCGGGTATAAAACTTTTGGGTTTTATTAGTATTAGGTTTTGGG
Source organism: Scilla litardierei (assembly GCA_030789695.1). Classification (NCBI taxonomy): domain Eukaryota; kingdom Viridiplantae; phylum Streptophyta; class Magnoliopsida; order Asparagales; family Asparagaceae; genus Scilla; species Scilla litardierei. Next base: position 344,189,060 of record CM061133.1, on the reverse strand, counting down.
TATAAGTCATTAGCTTATTGGGTTTAAGTAATGCTTATTGGGTTTCTTTTGAACCATTAGCTTATTGGGTTTTAAGTTGTGCTTATTGGGTTTATTAGGGTATTTGAACTATAGCTATTGGGTAATGAGTTTTAATTGGGTAAGTTATTAAGTTGAAAGCTGTTAAAGTTATTAAGTTGGAAGTTATTAAATTATTTTAAGTATATATATAAGTTATTAAGTTTCAAAAGTTATATTAACTAGTTTAAGTTATAATTTATAACTTAAGTTTTGATGTTAAATATTAGTATGTATAAATTAGTTTGAAGAAAGGGTTTTAATGCTAAATAATTATATAAGTTATTTCAAGTCAGTAAGTTAGTTTTATTCTCATATAAATCATATCAGTTTAAGTTATTAAAAATTACATTGAGTTATTTTAAGTTTAAAGATATTAAAGTTATTAGGTTGTAAGTTATTAAGATTAAGTTATAAAATTGATTAAGTTAACTGAGTTATCAAACGTTAATAATGTTTTTAAGTATAAGTTTATTGCTTAATTATACACACGATTAACAAGTTAGTAATATTAAGATGTTCCGTTAATAGATTAATTAGCATTTGTATTAGTTTATAATAATTCTGTTAACGTAAAACGATTAGTCTGATATCATGAATTTTAATGACGCATATAAATCGTGCCTTATGTTTCAATCACTTGGACACCTAACGCCCACATCCTCTTCAGATCTACGCATCGTATAGTAGGTTTCCCACATCTTTTTCATCTAAATAAATTAATATGTATTAATGCAAGTATGCATTTTCTCCACGTTTTAAAAACCGTTTCATCTAAAACTGCATATGCTTACTTTTGTGTATTGCAAGATAAAAGCACGTGTGTGTGTGGACATGTTAATATGTAATTGATAAATGCCTTAAAAATTTCACAACATTGCTTGCCACACATGGATGACTTGATAATCATAGATGTTGCATGCCGTTGGCTCATAGATATTGCATGCCGTTGGCTCATAGTTATTGCATGCCAAGATTTGGCTATTCCAGTCGGTCGGTTTGGCTAGTCTGGCTCGTGTCCAGTATTACACTTTTGTGGGGTTGGGTTCGCATGCACTAGTCGGAAGTAAACGGGTTACCTGGGCACTTGAAGGTAGATTTACTTGCTTGCCGCCTAACGACGTGAACCTTAGACACGCATTTAAACACTTTATTGAACAGATACCGAACATGTTAACTTATCGGACTGCTGTTGTTGCTTTTAAATAGTCTGCCATGTTTCAACTGTTAAAAAGAATTACCATAATTTCACTTTCACTAGAACTGCCATGTTCATAATTGTACTACTAATTGCTAGCATAAGTTGTGTAATCTGCTAGCTTCTCTCTTGCCATGCTTATGTATAATTTTCAAGCTCATTACGCTTTACTTGTATGCTACACTCTACTATGCTCACATGTTTTTATTCTATTAGTAGACAATGCCATTGCCTGCTATATTCTGCTAATTGCTTAAATGAGACTAATGCTTGGGAACCTACATGAGTAACCCTTACTGACGGACATTGTATTTATGTTTTAATGCAATGTCCGTCAGGTTCTGAGGACATTTTTGCAGATCCTAATTCCAGCTAGCAGGGATCCACTAGTTGCAGTACTTTTCCAGAACGATGCTCTTAGACTGCTTTTGCTCGTAGATCCATTGTATCAGCTTTAAGTATTCTGTGTTGTAAGAGCCATAAGGCCTTGCTTCCTTTCCTTATTGTTGTATTCCATTTCTGAGACGATTGAGATTGTAATAAAAAACAATTATCTGCGTTGTTTTTTAGTATGCATTGCAAGAACCTGCAAGATTTCACACATACGCTTATTGTGTCAAGTCAAGGATGAGAGAAAAGCAAAAGTACCGCCTCCTTGCTTGCACATGCGGACCCGCTCGAGTCCTCGCTCCTAAGCATAATGGGAAGCGGAGCGTGACAAGATGGTAGGCGGAGCTTATAGAGATCTGAACCCTGAGCTGGGTCGGGCCTTTGAAGAAGATTGGAAGAGGAATATGACTGAGGAGGAGGATGAGGAAGAGCATCTCCATTTGTCCTTGGAGGAGGCTGGGGGCTCCTCCGGTCAAGCTGCTGGAGACTTAAAGGCAGGTGGCTGTATGATCATCGAGGTAGGGTCTGATCCTCCGCTATCCCGCCTTACGACAGGTGGCCGTATGAGGACAATGTTCCTTCGGTTCCATCTGTCGGCTCAATCTCTCCAGAATTTGGCCATATTTTGCTGTAGAACCGCATTTCGGCTGGTCATCCTGTAGAGATTCAGGGGGAGTCCTATCGGCCTCCGTACGTCGTGCGAAGGGACGAGTCGGCCCTTCTGGAATTTGGGCCGGGGGCCCGTCTGGCGGAGAATATCACTCTGCCCAGGGATTATGAGTTTTTGCAGGGGTAGATATCGAGACAATGGCCAACATATTCGTTGGCGCGGGTCTTCATGTTAGTCTTGATTGTCATTTCTGACCTCGAGTTTTAATCGTGGGTCAGCTAACCATCGGTTTTTTTACAGATTTCTCTTTTCGGTGCCAGCATGCGTTGCCCGACCCTCGATATAATCGAGGGACAATGTTGGGTGGAGGCAGCAGAGCGTATGGTTTCTGAGTTTGAGGCTCAGAATAAAAAGTTGGAGGAAGAAAGGCTCCGACTCTGTGCTGAGCTTGAAGTTCTAAAGAGAAGGAACTCTCCACTTTTGTCCGAGCTGTAGGCGGTCGGGAAAGAGGCTGCCGACCTAGGGCTCAAAAGGACGCTGAAATCTGACTCACGTCTAAGCTGAACGCCGCCGTAAAGACTATGCAGAGACTCCTAGAAGAGGAAGCTTCTTAGTCCTCTTAGGTTTATATGTTGCAAAATTTTGTAAGACTACTTTTGAGTAGGACGCATGTAGCGGCTTACGAGTTAAAGAATAAACATTTGAAGAATTTTTTTACCCTTGGTCAACATGTGAATATAAGTATATATGTGCACATATATGGCCACGCAACGACTTAAGTTTGCATGGGTATATAAGCTTAGGCCGTTGGAGCACCATGACATTATATCTGACCAGAAGTTTATTCACTAAGAAGGGGAGAGGTCGTTCAGCAGCGAGGGATTGGCCCATTCGACTTACAACTGACGCCTTGAAGGAAGTCTTTCGGTGGTGAGGGGCGAAGCCCATTCGACCTATGACCGAAGACATAATGAAGGTCATTCAGTGGCGAGGGGTTGGCCCCTTCGACTTATGGCTGACACCTTTAAGGAAGTCTTTTGGTGGTAAGGGGCGAAGCCCCTTCGACCTATGACCGAAGACGTAATGGAGGTCGTTCAATGGTGAGGGGCTGGCCCCTTAGACTTATGGCCAACGCATTTAAGGAAGTCTTTCGATGGTGAGGGGCGAAGCCCCTTCGACCTATGACCAAAGACGTAATGGAGGTCGTTCAGTGGCGAGGGGCTGGCCCCTTCGACTTATGGCTAACGCCTTTAAGGAAGTCTTTCGATGGTGAGGGGCGAAGCCCCTTTGACCTATGACCGAAGATGTAATGGAGGTCATTCAGTGGCGAGGGGCTGGCCCCTTCGACTTATGGCTGACGCCTTTAAGGAAGTCTTTCGGTGGTCAGGAGCGAATCCCCTTCGACCTATGACCGAAGACGTAATGAAGGTCGTTCAGTGGCGAGGGGCTGGCCCCATCGACTTATGACTGACGCCTTTAAGGAAGCCTTTCGGTGGTGAGGGGCGAAGCCCCTTCGACCTATGACCGAATACGTAATGAAGGTCGTTCAGTGGCGAGGGGTTGGCCCCTTCGACTTATGACTGACGACTTTAAGGAAGTCTTTCGGTGGTGAGGGGTGAAGCCCCTTCGACCTATGACTGAAGACGTAATGAAGGCAGTTCAGTGGCGAGGGGCTGGCCCCTTCGACTTATGGCTGTCGCCTTTAAGGAAGTCTTTCGGTGGTGAGGGGCGAAGCCCCTTCGACCTATGACCGAATACATAATGGAGGTCGTTCAGTGGTGAGGGGCTGGCCCCTTCAACTTATGACTGACGCCTTTAAGGAAGTCTTTCGGTGGTGAGGGGCAAAGCCCCTTCGACCTATAACTGAAGGCGTAATGGAGGTCATTCAGTGGCGAGGGCCTGTCACTTTCGACTTATGGCTGACGCCATTAAGGAAGTCTTTCGGTGGTGAGGGATGAAGCCCCTTCGACCTATGGCCAAAGACGTAATGGAGCCCGTTCAGTGGCGAGGAGCTAGCCCCTTCAACTTATGGCTGACGCCTTTAAGGAAGTCTTTCGGTGGTGAGGGGTGAAGCCCCTTTGACCTATGACCGAAGACGTAATGGAGGTCGTTCAGTGGCGAGGGGCTGGCCCCTTCGACTTATGGCTGACACGTTTAAGGAAGTCTTTCGGTGGTGAGGGGCGAAGCCCCTTCGACCTACCGAAGACGTAATGGAGGTTGTTCAGTGGCGACGGGCTGGCCCCTTCGACTTATGGCTGACACCTTTAAGGAAGTCTTTCGGTGGTGAGGGGCGAAGCCCCTTCAACCTACCGAAGACGTAATGGAGCTCGTTCAGTGGAAAGGGGCGGGCCCCTTCGACTTATGGCTGATGCCTTTAAGGAAGTCTTTCGGTGGTAAGGGGCGAATCCCCTTCGAGCTATGACCGAAGACGTAATGGAGGTTGTTCAGTGGCGAGGGGCTGGCCCCTTCGAATTATGGCTGGCGCCTTTAAGGAAGTTTTTCGGTGGTGAGGGGCGAGGCCCCTTCGACCTACGACCGAAGATGTAATGGAGGTCGTTCAGTGGCGAGGGGCTGGCCCCTTCGACTTATGGGTGACGCCTTTAAGGAAGTCTTTCGGTGGTAAGGGGCGTAGCCCCTTCGACCAATGACTGAAGACGTAATGAAGGTCGTTCAGTGGCGAGGGGCTGGCCTCTTCGACTTATGGCTAACACCTTTAAGGAAGTCTTTCGGTGGTGAGGGGCGAAGCCCCTTCGACCCATGACCGAATACGTAATGAAGGTCATTCAGTGGCGAGGGGATGGCCCCTTCGACTTATGGCTGACGACTTTAAGGAAGTCTTTCGGTGGTGAGGGGCGAAGCCCCTTCGACCTATAACTGAAGACGTAATGCAGGTCGTTCAGTGGCGAGGGGCTGGCCCCTTCGACTTATGGCTGGCGCCTTTAAGAAAGTCTTTCAGTAGTGAGGGGCGAAGCCCCTTCGATCTATGACCAAAGACGTAATGGAGGTCGTTTAGTGACGAGGGGCTGGCCCCTTCGACTTATGGCTGACGCCTTTAAGGAAGTCGCCTTTAAGGAAGTCTTTCGATGGTGAGGTGAGAAGCCCCTTCGAGATATGATCGAAGACATAATGAAGGTCATTCAACGCTGAGGGGCTGGCCCCTTCGACTTATGGTTGACGCCTTTAAGAAAGTCTTTCGGTGGTGAGGGGCGAAGACGCTTTGACCTATGACCAAAGACGTAATGGAGGCCGTTCAGTTGCGAGGGGCTGGCCCCTTTGACTTATGGCTGACGCCTTTAAGGAAGTCTTTCGGTGGTGAGGGGCGAAGCCCATTCGACCTATGACCAAAGACGTAATGAAGGCCGTTCAGTGGCGAGGGGCTGGCCCCTTCGACTTATGGCTGAAGCCTTTAAGTAAGTCTTTCGGTGGTGAGGGGCGAAGCCCCTTTGACCTATGACCGAAGACGTAATGAAGGTCGTTCAGTGGCGAGGGGCTGGCCCCTTCGACTTATGGATGACACCTTTAAGGAACTCTTTCGGTGGTGAGGGACGAAGCCCCTTCGACCTATGACCGAAGACGTAATGAAGGTCATTTAGTGGCGAGGGGCTGGCCCCTTTGACTTATGGCTGACGCCTTTAAGGAAGTCTTTCGGTGGTGAGGGGTGAAGCCCCTTCGACCTATGACCGAAGACGTAATGGAGGTCGTTCAGTGGCGAGGGGATGTCCCCTTTGACTTTTTGCTGACGCCGTTAAGGAAGTCTTTCGGCTGTGAGGGTAAAGCCCCTTCGACCTATGACCGAAGACGTAATGAAGGTCGTTCAGTGGCGAGGGGCTGACCCCTTCGACTTATGGTTGACGCCTTTAAGGAAGTCTTTCGGTGATGAGGGGCGAAGCCCCTTTGACCTATGACCGAAGACGTAATGAAGGTCGTTCAGTGGCGAGGGGCTGGCCCTTCGACTTATGGATGACACCTTAACGGAAGTCTTTCAGTGGTGAGGGGCAAAGCCCCTTCGACCTATGACCGAAGATGTAATGAAGGTCGTTTCGTGGCGAGGGGTTGGCCCCTTCGACTTATGGCTGATGCCTTTAAGGAAGTCTTTCGGTGGTGAGGGTCGAAGCCCCTTCGATCTATGACCGAAGACGTAATGGAGGTCGTTTAGTGGCGAGGGGCTGGCCCGTTCAACTTATGGCTGACGCCTTTAAGGAAGTCTTTCGGTGGTGAGGGGCGAAGCCCCTTCGAGATATGACCGAAGATGCAATGAAGGTCGTTCAGTGGCGAGTGGCTGGCCACTTCGACTTATGGCTGACGCCTTTAAGGAAGTCTTTCGGTGGTGAGGGGCGAAGCCCCTTCGACCTATGACCGAAGACGTAATGGAGGTCGTTCAGTGGCGAGGGGCTAGCCCCTTCGACTTGGCTGACGCCTTTAAGGAAGTCTTTCGGTGGTGAGGGGCGAAGCCCCTTCGACCTATGAGCGAAGATGTAATGCATGTCGTTCAGTGGTGAGGGGCTGGCCCTTTCGACTTATGGTTGACGCCTTTAAGGATGTTTTTCGGTGGTGAGGGGCAAAGCCCCTTCGACCTATGACCGAAGACGTAATGAAGGTCGTTCAGTGGCGTGGGGCTGGCCCCTTCGACTTATGGCTGTCGCCTTTAAGGAAGTCTTTCGGTGGTGAGGGGCGAAGCCCCTTCGACCTATGACCTAAGACGTAATGAAGTTCGTTTAGTGGCGAGAGGCTGGCCACTTGGACTCATGGCTGACGCCTTTAAGGAAGTCTTTTGGTGGTGAGGGACGAAGCCCCTTCGACCTATAACCGAAGACGTAATGAAGGTCGTTCAGTGGGGAGGGGCTGTCCCCTTCGAATTATGGATGATGCCTTTAAGGACGTCTTTCGGTGGTGAGGGGCAAAACCCTTTCGACCTATGACCGAAGACATAATGAAATTCGTTCAGTAGCGAGGGGCTGGCCCCTTCGACTTATGGCTGATGCCTTTAAGGAAGTCTTTCGATGGTGAGGGGCGATGCCCCTTCGACCTATGACCGAAGATGTAATGAAGGTCGTTTAGGGCGAGGGGCTGGCCCCTTCGACTTATGGCTGATGCCTTTAAGGAGTGGTGTATCTCTGATCACATATATTCAAGGGCTTTCAAGGTTATAGCCATTCCTTCTAAATGGTTTCCACAGTCATCCTCGTGAATCTCCGGAATCACATAGGATGCTCCTTGCGGGGCCAAGCAGTTAAAATAAGGAAGGACGTCGTACCTGATCTATCACCTTTAAGGCAAACATCCGCGCTTCTGTCGGAGCCTTTTCAGTGTTTGCTCCCAATGAGTATCGGCGAGGACTAAAGTGCTACGTGCCTGAAGTAAGGTCGTAGCCTCCTGGCTTGCTTCTGGTCTTCTCTCGCTTTCCCGTCTCCTTCGGGGGTCTGGAACTTGATCATCTGGAGTAATGTGGAGACCATCGCCTTCATAGCGTTGAGCATCGGCCTGCGGATGATCCCGTTGTATGCCGAATTGACCTTCACCACGATGAAATTGGTTAACCGTGTGATTTGCCTCAGATAAAATCCGATGGTCACTGGCAAGGTGATGCTGCCCGCTACCGGCGCAGAGTGTCCGGTGAAGCCTACTAGAGGCCCCGGACATTCCCTCAGCTCTGCTGTTGATAGCCTCACCCTCTCTAGAGTGGTGAAGAAAAGCACGTCGCACGAGCTCCCCATGTCTAAGAGCAATCTCTTCATTTCCGCCTCCTTGATGGTGACGATGATCACGACGGCGTCATCATGCGGCAACTCCACTCCTTCCAGATCTTCATCTGATAATGAAATGGGTGGTGTGGAGTCCCTTGGGAATTTCTGCCGTACGTGGATGGACATCGGCCTCCCAACGTAGGAGCTCTGAAGTGATGTTGATAGTTCTGGAAGTGGTGGGCCTCCCATGATCATGTTGGATACGCTAATGCAGCTGGGAAGCCTTGCTTCGTCAGAATGTGTTGATGGGCGAGTCGACATGGTTGGGATGTTGACTCGTGGTTTCCCACAGACGGTGCCAAATGTTATGGACTAAAACGACCGTAGCACTAAAGTGACTGAAGTGGACTCGGATGCTGAGTCAAAGTCTCGTCAGTTGGTTTGGTGGGACCCTCGGTTGATAGAACCGGGGTCGAAGGAAGCTCGTTCGGCCTTCGGAAAGGTTGTTCCTCGACAGACAAGTGTCGGCGTATGGAAGGTCGGCCTTGGGGTCTATTGAGGAGAGCTTCCGCTGGACGTTTCGATGGATAGATCGCTCGATCCTTACTGTAGGAGGTCGTACGATCTCTGCCTTGAAGATCTTGCACCACAAAGTTGCGTCAGGGGGGTCGGATCTGGGTTCCGACCCAAATCCCCTCTAATGCTTAAGTTAGACGGTAACTTAATAATCAGATCGGGGGCTGCCGAGAATGTATCACGGAGATGTGTCTCGAGGCAGACTCCGCAGATAAGTTTGGAGGAATAAATATAAGTTCAAGAAGGTGGAGTTAGGACAATGAGTATAAGATGTCTTCCTATCTCAGAACCCGAACCCCTTTTACCTTTTACCTTTTAGTATTTATAGTTGTTACCTGCTAGTAGCGAATAACAACTGTTCATTCATTGCGGCTAGATCTCCTCCGGGAATGGGGATAACGGCTGCCCATTTACTCGGTCGCCATAAATCCTCCCCATTAATGTCGGCGGGAGACCAACGGTTGGGAAGACTGATTCCTTTGACTGAGTCTCATCCCGCCTCAGTCTCATTGGTGGGCTCTGAGCCATTGCCATATGGTATTGGGCCATGTTTTGTGCCTCAATTACCTAATGCTGTTTCGTGGGCCGTACCTGTGTATCAACAATATCAATTGTCAAGCTCTGATATCAGTTGTTGTGCATTGATACCAATTACTGGATGTGATTAAGATCACCTCTCTTCGGCTCGTATTCCCTCTTAATAGGCTTATCAAGATGACAATCTTCCAGTGAAATTCCAAGATCATTATGCCACCAAATAAAGCTAATGACGTTCTCTACATAACTTGTAACACACCAATATATATGAAATCAACGTAAAAACAAAAGATAAACACACACCTCGCACCAAGATATATATTCGTTCCACGTAAAACTTGGTGTACGTCCAGTTGGGTAGATCACTAATGAATCAACTTGGTGTACGTCCAGTTGGATTATATGTTATGGCGATTGATTGAATGAAAACAACCAAACCCGTAAAGAAATCGAGAAGAAAAACTATGAAAAAAAACTTTCAAACAACCATCTCAAAGCCCTCAATTTGCCATCTGTATTTTCTACAGGTAGCCGCAAACTTGTACATAAAATTCTCTTTAAAACCATGCAAGAATCGTCTCAAAACCCTAGCCGAAACACCATTTAAATAGAGTTAAAATCCTTGATGGGTCTGGATTCGGATTCAGATCGACATATAGGGCGGATTCGCTCGCAACCCGCTACATGCGCGCTATTGCTGCTTGGCAGTTCGATCGCAACGACATTGCCGAGATGTCGCCACGCTTCCGCCCATTTTAAATGTTCTCTAAGATTCGAAAAAGTTTACACTTGAAATACTTATGGACATGTATTGATCAACAGATAAGCTGACTTAGATTTAGTTGCCAAGTAAGCATCATTTTTTTGTGAAAATTATTCTTTGTATGTGAAATTCTTTTCATGTGGTTGGTGAATTTGGGTCAATTTTTTGATGGGTGAAGCATACGTATTCTTTTAATGACTTAAATGTTAAATAAGTTGAAATAGAATCATGGAAACAATTCCGTTGTAGTCTAGTTGGTTAGGATACTCGGCTCTCACCCGAGAGACCCGGGTTCAAGTCCCGGCAACGGAATTTTTTTTAACATTTACGGCTTTTTGGCATCCAAGTTAAAGTGCAAAAAGTGAGGGTTAAGGTGGAAAAATGTCCAATGGCAAGCCCGTGAATTCTGTGCGGCTGTGTGATGGGTTTTTTTTGGGTCATTAAAGCCCAATGGCACAACCGTATATATGTGGGCTTGGGAGGCTTTTTTCGGGTGAGGGTGTTTTCCACCGGATGACGTGAAGCCCACCGCTAAAGGCAGAATTGAGACTTGGTTATCGTATAAAATTAAGAGCTGGGGTTATATCTACATGTTTTTTATATTTAAAAATTCCAAAAGTTGATAGTCCAAGTCCACTTCGCTTGGGCTTAGGGCCTGTTCTTTTGCTGGATTGTGAGGATGGAGAAAGTCGGCTAGGGCCTGTTCTTTTGCCCGAATGAAGCTGAGATTCCGCCAAAAAACCTACTATTCCCATCCCATCAGTTATCTCTCGTCTGTGTTTCTTCTTCATGTTCTTTTGCAAAAAAAATTGGAATGGTGAGAATGCCGACGTGGCAGCCGAAAATGGGTTGTGAGGCATCCGCGCAAAATGGCATGGATTACGGAGGATTCCAGGCTGCGTGGGCCCCCCTTCTCCCTCGCAGCCAATCACAAGTTTTTTTAATTCATAAATAAACACCCGGTTTAATAATAATTAATTAATTATTTTAACAAAAGTGGACCTCATATCTCACTTTCTATCTTAACTTTCAAACCCAAAAGAACACACATACACAAGAAAGTTACTGCGGGCCCCACAACTAACTTTCAAACCCAAATTTCTCTCTCATCAGATTCCACACTTCTCAACTTTCCCAATTTATACTTTCCTACAAAAGAACATGCCCTTAATAATAGAGGGGTTGTGGAATCTTGGTGTGGGGCCCACGGATAGGATTGTTGAGTTGAAAGTTGGTTGTAGGATCCGTATCAACTTTCTTGTGTATGTGTGTTCTTTTGGGTTTGAAAGTTGGGATAGAAAGTGAGATGTGTGGTCCATTACTGTTAAATTAATTAATAATTATTACTATTAAAATCATGTTGTGTTTCTCTTTGAATTTAAAAAAAAAACCCAAACCGAGCAATCTCATTGGCTGCTGCCGCGGAGAGAGAAACAGGGGCCCACGTCGAAACTTTCCCAGCGAATTGGGATGTAATCCACACGTTTTGCGGGGATTTCGTTCAGTCCATTTTCACGCGCCACGTCAGCATGATTCTGAGGCCAAAATTGAGGTGCAAATTGTTACGCCCTAAAGGCCGGCCTAGTTAATAAAGACACACATAACCAAGGCACACTCAATTAACCCATGAATAATTCTCATCAAGGAGGACCAATTCGCCTAATCTTAAAGAAGCTCGCCAAGGCTCGAAGCAGTTCGCCTCCATAAAGCTTGTCAACCAGCACAAGGAAGAGCCCTCCGATAAACCATCATCAACTACACCGGATCGACGAGGCGGCATGCCCATCTCTCCAAGGAGGCCCGCCTCGCTGGGCGACCTGCCCATCTCTCCAAGGAGGCCGGCCCCGCAGGGTGGGCTGCCCATCTCTCCAGGGGGCCCGCCCCGCGAGGCGGCCTGCTTATCTCTCCAAGGACGTCTGCCTCGCAAAGCGGCTTGCCCATCTCTAAAAGGGGGGCCCGCCCCGTGAGGTGGCCTGCTTATCTCTCCAAGGAAGTCCGCCCCAGGAAGGACCCATCAGCACAAGGCGACAACAAACTCGAATAACCCGCCATAAATATCATTGACGCACCGCCACCTGACAATTGCACGCCTGACAACTGCGCGCCTGACAACTGCGTGCCTGACGCTCTCGTGCCTGACAGAAGCGACTCTGACATTACCGCCGCCTGACACTCCTGACATCCTGACGCTGCCAGCTTTGCAGAGCAACCGACTCCAATGGCCTATAAATACCCCTTACCACCATCAGAGCAAGAGGTTGGTAAGTTACGACTAATTTACTACAATCTACACACAAGGTTCGGATATCTTCCATATCTTCGTGTCTTCCACACCAGTCTACCATGCTAGTGCCGATCTGCCTCTAAGATCGCCCTTTGTGTCCGACATACTCCTTTCAAGTCATCTACTGCCTTAGGCATCGGAGAGGCCTCGGTCGACAGCCGACCGAGCCTTTCTGACGAGTTATTCGTCTTACAGGTAGATCGCCGACGAGTTATTCATCTTACAGGAGTTTCGCTCCTCATCTCCGATCGAAGGCCCCCCTCGGCGATCTCCGCCAGAAGACCGACGACCTTGAGATCCTCATCTCCAAAGTCTCCTCCAAGACGGCATCGTCTTCCAAGACGACATCGTCCTCAGCAGCCACCCAACTCTTGTAAACAGCCATCATAATCCCCCATTACCCTCTAATCATCGTGCACTTGATTTCCCACTATATAAATTCAATTAGTTGTGGATTGTAACCCCAACAGTTTGGCGCCGTCCGTGGGAACCTAGGGTCACACCCATGTCAAGCCACATACACTTCAATCCTAGTCACAGTCCTGACCCTGAGTCAGGCCCACTTGGAGGAACTCCCCTGACGAATGCTCCCCCCGAGGGGACGGCCGAGGCTATTCATGCCTCGGCCCACGCTCTTCACGAAGGCTTTGAAGCCTTCACAAAGATGATGAACGACTGGGGCGCACACGGGGCCGAAACATCAGCCATCCCCCTAACCCCTAGAACGTGAAGCACAGCCTCCACCACCATATGGAAGAAGAAGCAGTCGTCCGGCAGAGGGGGCTCAATGAAGAAATAGCGGCCTAACAACGGCTTCTCGATGACGAGATGGAGACCATTCGTCGGAGGCATCAGACTCATTCCACCAGCACTGCAGAGGATGATGAATCCAGCCATTGAGCCAATTGAGCCCGGCGTCAGCTGAAAGAGCGGGAGCTCAAGGAAATTCAATAGATGAAGGAGGTAAGGATTGAGTGGGAACTGTAGGCCAAGTTCGAAGGCCTGGTAGTAGACTCCAACCTCATTGTCTCGAGGCGAGCTAATCCTCTCACTGGGTTCGGGAAGACGAATGGCACAATGTGACCGAATATACTTCGAACGGATCTCAAGGAGGCCGTCAGCGTCCATTCTACTCCGAATAGCCGCTATCTCCGCAGGCACCGCGGTCCAAGTTCCGCCAAAGTTCGACCTGCGCTCTCTCCGCCTCCTCCCAGCCCCCGTGCGACGCCGACGCCAAAGGAACAGCAGGACTCTCCTCCTACTCCTCCTCCGCTGCCGCACTACTGCCACCCCTGATATCTACTTGCGATCTGGGGATTGAAGAGCCAGATGAAGCCATTTAAAAAGAAATCAAGCGAATATCTATTTAAGAAGATCGACGGAGCTCCGACGAAGCAACGACGCGACAGGATCTCTCGAGCGCAATGAAGAAGGGAAGACGATTTTTTGAAATTCAAAGTCTGACGCTTTCCAACCGCTGCCTCCAGTTTTCTACTTATATCAAGGATCGGGCGATCCCAGCCGTCGAAAGCAGGCCACATGGCGAGATCCAGAGAAAAGGTTGACGCCTCGACTTCCCATCAGAACAGTACGAGACACGTGTCAACTTCCTAGTGGCTGGGCGCCTCGAATTCCCTCCATCATCGAATCGCCATGATGCTTTAAAAGATACGATGGACAACCTTCATTTAATGCCATCAGAGCGGTTATCTCGCATTTAATGCTACAGCTGTTATCCAAACAAGAGTGAAGCACGTCATCCGAGCTGGTTCGAGCTCCTCGTTTCGAACTCGAATGACGGGGACAATTGTTACGCCCTAAAGGCCGACCTAGTTAAGAAAGGCCCACATAACCAAAGCCCACTCAATTAACCCATCAGCAATTCTTATCAATGAGGACCAGTTTGCCTAATCTTAAAGAAGCTCGCCAAGGCTCGAAGCAGTTCGCCTCCACAAAGCTTGTCAACTAGCACAAGGAAGAGCCCTCTGATAAACCATCATCAACTACACCGAATCGACGAGGCGGCCTGCCCATCTCTCCAAGGAGGCCCGCCCCGCAGGGCGCCCTGCCCATCTCTCCAAGGAGGTCCGCCCCGCAGGGCGCCCTGCCCATCTCTCCAAGGGGGCCCGCCCTGTGAAGGGGCCTGCTTATCTCTCCATGGAAGTCCGCCCTCAGGGCAGCATGCCTAGCTCTCCAAGGGGGCCCGCCCCGCGAGGCGGCCTGCTTATCTCTCCAAGGAAGTCCGCCCCAGGAAGGACTCATCAGCACAAGGCGACAACAAACTCGAACAACCCGCCATAAATATCACTGACACACCGCCGCCTGACAATTGCACACCTGACAACTGCGCGCCTGACGCTCTCGTGCCTGACAGAAGCGGCTCTAACATTACCGCCGCCTGACACTCCTGACATCCTGACGCTACCAGCTCAGCAAAGTAACCGACTCCAATGGCCTATAAATACCCCCCTACCGCCATCAGAGCAAGGGGTTGGTAAGTTACGACTAATTTACTACAATCTACACACAAGGTTCGGATATCTTCCATATATTCGTGCCGCCCACATCAGTCCGCCACGCTAGTGCCGATCTGCCTTTAAGATTGCCCTTCGTGTCCGACATACTCCTTTCAAGTCATCTACCGACTTAGACATCAGAAAGGCCCACTGTCGACAGCCGACCGAGCCTTTCTGACGAGTTATTCGTCTTACAGGTAGATCGCCAACGAGTTATTCCTCTTACAGGCGTTTCGCTCCTCATCTCCGATCAAAGCCCCACCCCTCCTTCCGGCGATCTCCGCCAGAAGACCGGCGACCTCCAGATCCTCATCTCCAAAGTCTCTTCCACGACAACATCATCTTCCGAGACGGCATCGTCCTCAGCAACAGCCGAACTCTTGTAAACAGCCACCATCGTGCTTTGATTCCCCACTATATAAATTCAATTAGTTGTGGATTATACCCCCAACACAAATGAACACAAAGTTGGAAAGTCGAGGAGAGAGAGGAAGATGGGACAGTGAACAGTTGGAAAGTTGAGGATTCTCCTTAACTTTCTGAGAAAAGAACACGCCTTTACTGGACCTCAACAATCAAATTTTTTTGCATTCTCCCAAAAAAAGATAGGGGTTTTTAGATATAAGCAACCAAAAAATGTCTTATTTGAAAAGAGTCCCCCAAAAAATTGCATTTGCAGCAAGGTCCCCCAAATTGCACGAGTCACGCGAAAAGAGTCCCATTGGGGACTTATTTGCAAATAAGTCCCCCAAAAGGACTCTTTTCAAGTGACTCGTGCATTTTGGGGGACCTTGCTGCAAATGCAATTTTTTGGAGGACTCTTTTCAAATAAGACATTTTTTTTGAGATCGGATTACAAATAACAAATAAAGTGATGTTGGCTCTTATACCTCTTAATATGCACGTATCTGTTAGGTTTTGTCTCTACTGCTAGTATATGCTTTTCTTGTCATTTGTGGCACTCCGATAATCGTCTCTCTCTATGTACTCCTTGAAGTGTTTAGACAAATTATCTGGGGATGTTGGACATCTTGTTGAACGTTTTGTTGCGTCCGAACCACATTATCTGAAAAAGAGACAAGTCTCAGCTGAGCTTGTTGGATGTATTGTTGAACAGATTGTTGAACATCCGTGTTCAACATGGTGTGTCTATGTGCGACTGTTGTAGATCGAAGCCTGAGGTCCACGTGATCTTAAGTCGCCATTTATATATGTTCAGGTATTTATGATGGTTAATAACTGCTGAAGATTTGATTGACTAAGAATATCTTTCAGTACCATTCGTGAAGAATTAGTTGAAGATATCTTCGCTGGCGAGATCCTGGCAACGATCTCCTGCGGAGATTTAGGGATCTCTTTCCATCTATGGGAGTTGCGGTTATTGCTGTTATTATGTCGCCTCTAGATTGATTGATCTAGGGCTGATTGAACCGATATTGACGGCGTCGCTGGCTTTAAGGGTTTGAGAGCATTGGCGGCTAGGTTAAGACTTTTGCGGAAGAAGTCCTCTGATATATACTCTGGGAGGGAGGCCGGCAACCACGCACGTGGGATCAAGGGAGTTGATCTAGTCGGTGGTGCAAGGGGAGCTTGCAGGTAAGGGGAGCTTGCCAAGAATACTTCACGGGGTTGATTGCGATCACCCCTCACGGTTTGTTTTAAGGATGAGTGTGTTCTTCCTTATAGAAGCGTGAATTTTAGAGTTTGTATTCTCTGATCTTTATAGTGAAGTATTCTATTTTTCTGGGCGTGGCCCCGCAGATGTAGGTGTGCGCACCGAACTGCGATACCAAGTCTCTTGTGTCCCTGATTGCTGTGTGTCTTTTTGTTGTTCTTTATGTTCACTACTGCGTACTGAATTTCATTTGGTATCAGAGCAGGTCATCCATATTACTTTGATTTTTTCAAAGTGGGTGTGATCTTGTGTGTCAGTGCGCTCATCATGAATACAAAAGAAGGTGCCTCTGTTACTCGTCCCCCTTTGCTCACTGGATCGAATTACACTTATTGGAAGTCTCGTATGCGAGCTTTTATCAAATCCCTGGATGAAAAGGCTTGGGTTGCTACAGTTGAAGGATGTAGCCCTCCGGTTGAAGTCAACAAAGAAGGCAAGGAATGCATCAAACTTGTGAGAGACTGGAATCCTGATGAGGAACGTGCTGCCTTAGGAAACTCAAAAGCGGTGAACGCCATTTTTACTGCCGTTGATGAAGAGCAGTTCAAGCTTATATCAACTTGTGAGCACGCTAAAGAAGCTTGGGACATTCTTCAAAACGTCCATGAAGGAACCAGCACTGTTAAGGCCTCAAAATTGCAAATGCTCGCCTCTCAGTTTGAAAATCTGAGAATGAATGTAAACGAGACGGTTGCAGAATTCAATGGAAGATTGAGGGATATTGCAAATCAGGCGTTCCAACTGGGTAAGAAGTATTCACAAAAGAAACTTGTTGAAAAGACCCTGAGGTCCCTGCCAGAAAAATTTCCAGCAAAGATTGCTGCGATAGAGGAAGTAAGGAACACATCCACCATGAGATTAGACGAACTCATGGGCTCCCTACAAACTTATGAGATGAATCTCAAACAAAACAAAAAGGAGAAGGGAGTTGCCTTAAAGATTGAAGCCAATGAATTGTCAAAATCCGATAATGAGTCAGAACTTGAAGATGATATTGCTCTACTCACCAAAAACTTTAGTAGGATGATGAGAAAGATTAGCAACAGAGGTCAGAATTTCAAAGCTACTAATAAGATGGTGCGGTCAGGTCCTCCTGCTGGTGAAAAGAGTGCTGGTCGCCCTACTCAAAGGTATGATTCTAAAAACAAAGGAAAGGAAATACAGTGTAGAGAATGTGAAGGGTTTGGTCATATACAGGCAGAATGTGCAAACACCCTTAAGAAGCAAAAAAGGGAAATCTCTCGCCAGCACCTGGAGCGATGAAGACTCTGGAGGGAGTGTGGAAGATGAAGACATAACTAGTAATTATGTTGCATTCACAGCTATTCTGAATGACAAATCTGAAGGCAAGTCTTTCAGTCATGTCGAACATAATGTTGCAACATGTGCTTCAACATCCAAGCACAAGGAAGGAAATGTTGTACGAAATGTTGTGACAAATGGTACAACTTGTGACAGTGAGGTTGAATTAGAAAATGAAAGTGAAGTTATTGATGATGAGGAAATTCGCACAGCTTATCAAATTATGTTCTATAAATGGATGGAAATCTGTGCAGTCAACAAGAAACTCAAAGATGAAAGCTCTAAGCTGAGAAGTGAGAGGGATGCGACTCAAGCCAAACTTCTGAAGACTGAAACAAGCCTCCGAAACTGTGAGAGAAATATGAAGAGAGCTTTACTAAGAGCTGAGAAGGCAGAAAGCACTGTCAACAGGTGGAACTCAGGAAAAACCAAACTTGATGACATCCTCAACATGGGAAAGGTGGCCGGAGATCGAACAGGAGTTGGTTACCACAGAGGAAGTCATCTACACACACTCAAGACCAGAAGCAGTCTCAATATTAAGGAGCATGTTAAAAGGAGTCTACATGATGAGGACAAGTCAAGAGGGAAGAACAGAAAAGGTACTTCATTTAGGCAGCCTATATGCAATTACTGCAGACAAATAGGACACAATGATTGGAGCTGTTTCAGGCGCATGAAGCACTTGAGTGAAGGAAGAAATGTTTATCATCCGCAACAGCGAACAAGTATGAAATGGATTAAGAAGTCTGAGCTGATCAGTATGGTTGCTTACACATCTTTGGCTACCTTTGCAGAAAATCAGTGGTATTTTGACAGCGGTTGCTCTCGGCACATGACAAGGAACAAGGGTCTCCTATCTGAGTACACTGCTGGAAATAAAGGCCATGTCACTTTTGGGGATGGACAGAGAAGCAGGGTTGTTGGAAAAGGAAATCTGAATATGACAGAAACTCTGAAATTGAAAGACGTGATGCATGTTGAAAACTTAAAGGCTAATCTCATAAGTATCAGTCAGTTGTGTGATCAAGGTCTGCTGGTTCGATTCAACAAAAATGAATGCCTTGTGTTTAATGGTGATGAAGTGTGCATTCTTTCCGGAAAAAGATCCAGCGACAACTGCTACCTGTTGCAAGAGCCTGACAGATGTCTGAGTATCACCACGGATGCTTCTGAACAGTGGCATCAGAAACTAGGACATGTAAATTTCAAGACCTTAATGAAAATCTCTAAAGCAAGAGCTGTCCGTGGAATGCCAACTTTAATCAAGAAGAAAGAAGGAGTGTGCGAATCTTGCCAACTGGGAAAGCAGAAGAAAGTGAGTCACAATCAAATTCAGAATATCACAACTTCAAAAACTCTGGAGCTGCTACACATGGATCTGATTGGACCCACTTCAGAAACAAGCGTCGGAGGTAAGAAGTACATCTTTGTATGTGTTGATGATTTTTCACGGTTCACCTGGGTGGATTTTCTAAAGGAGAAATCAGATACTTTCGATGCTTCCAGAAATTGTGTACTCGTCTTCAAGTTGAAAAAGGAGACAACATTGGGAAAGTCATCCGGATTCGAAGTGATCATGGAAAAGAGTTTGAGAATCACTCATTCTCTGAATTCTGTGAGGCACAAGGTATAGGACATGAGTTCTCGGCTCCTAAGACCCCTCAGCAAAACGGAGTTGTTGAAAGGAAGAATCGAACACTTCAGGAAATGGCACGCGTTATGCTGAATGCTCGAAAAGTGAATGTTAAGTGGTGGGCTGAAGCTATTAACACTGCTTGCTACACCATCAACAGAGTTTACCTTCGGCCACGGACTGAGAAAACTCCATACGAAATTTGGAAAGGACGAAAGCCTGATGTCTCCTACTTCCATATCTTTGGAAGCAAGTGCTACATCTTGCAAGATCGGACACCAAGACGGAAGTTCGACACCAAGAGTGACAAAGGAATTTTCTTGGGATATTCTACAAGGAGTCGTGCCTTCCGTGTGTTGAATGAACGAACAGATGTCATGATGGAATCCATTAACGTTGTGGTTGATGATTTTGATCAGGGAGAATCTATTCTAACTGGAGAAAAAGGAGTTCAAGAAGACGGAAATGAGGATGATTTTCGTGTTGAAAGTGATGTTGCAACAAACAAAACCAAACAGAACAATGTTGAACAAATTGTTGCAACACAGGATACTGCAACCATGAAGACGGTTCAAGTAGAGGCTGAAAATGCTCAAGATGTTGAGGGAATTACAAAGATTAAACGTGACCATCCGCCGGAGCTAATCATTGGTGACGTTCACGACAGTCGTCGCACCAGAGGTGCTAGTCGTGTTAACTACAGAGATCTGGCTGGGTATGCTTGCTTTCTCTCTACTATCGAACCCAAAAATGTGAAGGAAGCAATTATTGATGATTTCTGGGTTTCGGCTATGCAAGAGGAACTGAACCAATTCCAACGAAATGATGTCTGGAGTCTTGTGGAGAGACCAAAAGGAACAAATGTCATCGGGACAAAATGGATATTCAAAAATAAGACAGATGAGAAGGGAAATGTTACTCGCAATAAAGCCCGGCTTGTAGTTCAAGGGTATACTCAAGTGGAAGGAATTGATTTCGATGAGACATTTGCTCCAGTAGCTCGGTTGGAATCTATTAGACTATTGCTAGCAGTTGCCTGCAGTTTAAATTTCAAACTGCACCAAATGGACGTGAAAAGTGCCTTTCTGAACGGGCTGTTGAATGAAGAAGTGTATGTTGAACAACCCAAAGGCTTTGCAGATCCATTTCTTCCAAATCACGTTTACAAGCTGAAGAAGGCGCTGTATGGGCTGAAACAAGCACCAAGGGCCTGGTATGAAAGATTGACCACATATCTTCTTGAGAAGGGATACGAAAGAGGAGGAGCTGATAAAACTCTATTTGTTCAAAGGACAAGATCAAGTGTCATGGTTGCACAGATTTATGTTGATGACATAGTCTTCGGTTCAACATCTCAACAGCTAGTGCATGAGTTTATTAATCTCATGCAAAAGGAGTTTGAAATGAGCATGGTAGGTGAGTTGAATGTGTTTCTTGGGCTCCAAGTTAAACAGTGTCCAGATGGTCTATTCATCTCGCAGAGCAAGTATGCAAGGAATCTTGTCAAGAGATTCGGTTTAGAAAGTGCAAGACATGTTCGGACTCCCATGAGTACGTCTGAAAAACTCTCCAAGGATGAAGGAGGAAGAGATGTTGAAGTTACTCTTTACAGAAGCATGATAGGTAGTCTTTTGTATTTAACAGCTAGCCGACCGGATATCAGCTTCAGTGTTGGAGTCTGTGCTCGTTACCAAGCAAGTCCCAAGGAATATCATATTACTGCCGTAAAGAGGATTATCAGGTATATCAGTGGAACAGCAGACTATGGTATATGGTATACAAAGGATACGAATACTCTTGTCTCAGGATATAGTGATGCCGACTGGGCAGGGAATACAGACGATAGGAAAAGCACTACCGGAGGATGCTTTTATGTGGGGAACAATCTGGTTTCATGGTATAGTAAAAAACAGAACTCCATATCATTATCTATAGCAGAGGCTGAGTATATTGCAGCGGGAAGTTGTTGCACACAACTGCTATGGTTGAAGCAAATGTTGACAGACTATGGACTGGAACAAGGAATTCTGACTATTTTATGTGACAACCAGAGTGCTATAAACATCTCCAAGAACCCTGTCCAGCATTCCAGAACAAAACATATCGACATCCGACACCACTTTATTAGAGAGCTGGTTGAGAAGAAGTCCCTTGCCATGGAGTATGTAGCTACAGGTAATCAACTAGCAGACATATTTACAAAGCCTCTAGACTCCACCAGATTTGAGGAATTGCGACAAGCCTTAGGGCTGTGTCGTATCTGATGTTGTTCACTTTGTTGTGAACATTGTTGCAACTTTAGGTTGCAACAATAAGAGAATTGGGCCGTCTTGGGCTATCGGGTTTGTTTTCTTCTCAAGTTCGTTACCCGATATTTAATTCCTTCTTTTCATATCCCGTTCCCAAGGCGCAATTCTCTACTCTCTTTAAAAATCAAATATCTTCAAGATTCTCCTGTCTGATCTTCTAGGGTTCTTGATCTGATCTTTGTGCATGTGAGATAATTTCTCTTTTCTTGTTCGATTATGGAGAGAGATCATTCGAAATCGCCTTCGCAGCCTCCTCGCCGGTCCTCTCGTCGGACTGCCTCCGCGAGGAAAAATGCTCCACCGTCTTCTTCCTCTCCTATCAAACGGAAAAGAGGGTCTTCTCGCTCCAGGCACGGGTCTCCCATGGGTACTACCTTCTCTCCTCAATCCCCTGGCCTTTTCTCCTACATGCACTCTCATGGAACGTCAAATTTGGAGTTAGTCAAGTTTTCCCCAATTCTCGAAATTCCCCTTTGTCGAAACCCTCCTGATGTTGAAGTTTCTGATGATGAAGAATTCACTGAACCTGTTACAATTCAAGACTGGTTTTGGTATTTGCGGAGAACTGGTAAGAGATTAGACCTTTCTTCTATGGATGTCTCTCACATTCATATCAAAAAGCTCATGCACAAGAAGATTAAAGGGAAAGTTATGAGCGTTGAAGTGCCTCGAGATAGGAAAGTTGTGATTCGAACTTGGAATCCCAAAATCTATGTGAAAATTTCTGAAGTTGAAATTGTGGAGATTTCGGATTCAGAAGACCCTCCCGTGTTTGCTGAAATGCCTAAGTCGAGGGATACTGTTGAAGATTCCACAGCTAATTTGTTCTCTGAGAATTCTTTTGAGCAAGGTGATGGAAAGATGAACAAGGATGTTGATATGGAGGTAGTTGTTGATGATGAAACTGTCCCTTCTATTCCATCTCAGGAAGAAGCCTATGTCCCTCTGTCTCCTATGGGTGTGGATGAGGTTATCCAAAATGTGGCTAATGATAATGATCGTGGTACAAATGAAGGCGTTCAATCTGTGTCTTTTGACACCTCTCAGCATGTGACTGAGACTGAAGGAGAATCTCAGAAAGATAACTGTGATCAGGCTGTATGTCTTGAAGATCCCCCTCTTGTGGGCCAAAATGTGACAGGTGTAGATGTGGACCCTGCTGGTGATTGTTCAGAAAAGAGGCAGTCTCTCAAAGATGCAGTGGGATCGATACCTGATTCTATGAATTTAGACATCTCTGGAGAACCACTGGATCTCCCCTCTGATCTGCCCGAGACTGAAGGAGGTGGTTTGCAGGTTGGTCAAGATGATGATGCAGGTGTTGTTGAGACTGAAATTGGTTCAGCTGATGTTGGGATGAATGTCATCATGAACACTGATAGTCGTGATATGACTCAAGGTTCTTCAGAAGCTGGTGTTGACATTGCAGGGACGAATATTGATGCTATTCCCTTGGTGGAGGAAGCTGATGAAGATATTGTTGTACAAAATGTTACAACAAGTCCTACAACATGTGGGACTTCTGATCAAAATGAACCACCCCTGTCTTCCTTCATGCGCAAGGGTAGATCTGTGTCCAAAAAGCGTCCTGTTCCTCGCCCTTCCAGTAGTGCTGAGACTTCTCCGTCCAAGCGGCCTAAACTTTCAACTTCTGCTCCCTCTCGCTCTCCCTCGTTTACATCTTCAGATGCCCTGAGCAAAATCTTCTTTGACAAAGCCCGTAAGAACAGATGGACATCTTACTCAGAGAGATCTCTTATATCTGAGAAAGTCCTCAATCTGTCATCGTTCGATAAGACTCAGTTGGTTTCTATTCTGAAGGATCTTGGTCTTGTCCATGCTGCTACATGCTTCAGCGTCTACTATCCTGTTTAGGTGAGAGAATTTTAATGTAATCTATCCAAATCTGCAAGTGATGGATCCTCTCGGTGGAGTTTCAGAAATTATGTTCGAGGGAAGATAGTCACATTTTCTCCTGCATCTCTGAACAAATTATTAGAATGGAAGTGTTCCCAATCTGTTCCAGCTTTCGGTGACTCAACTGGAGTGAGTTTTGACAGACTGATTGAGGTCGTGACTGCTGGGAAGTTGAAACGCTGGCCTACTAAGTCATCCGTTTTTCCCTCGTCTGCTCTTACATCGAAGTATTTTATTCTATTCAGGGTTGCTACACGAAACTGGCTCCCTACCTCAAATGTTTCTGTGGTTACAAGGGACATGTGCAAACTACTGTTCTCTGCTGGCACGTCTCAGGTCTCCAATTTAGGGAGAATCATTTTCGATTCTATCTTATCTTTTGCTGAATTATCATCCTCCGGGACCTCTTTACCTCATGGAGCTCTCATTTCCATGATGCTTTTGGCTCAAAAGGTGCCCATGTCTCCTTCTGATCTTCCCTCTACCTGTGACAGTATCTCGTATACAGCAAAGTCTGTGGCTGGAAAATACAATGACATCACTGAGGTGTTGCCCTCTCTGCACGGTGGTCCTTCTTCACCTCCTCTGTCTAGTAATGCTGCACCCGAGTCCTCTCTGCCTCCTGAATCTCAGCCTGCCAGCTCCTCTCAGTCGAGTGCAGTGGACATTGAGGTCCTGGAAAATGCCCTTCAAAATGTCAATGATCAGCTTCTTATTCTTGATAGCCAGCGGGCTCATTTGGATCGTCACAAGGTACTGTTGCAAGATAAGCTGTCCGCTCTGAGGCGTGGCTCTTCTGCCGACCTCTGACTGTTGTTCTCCAGATGGTTCTTTTGTTTTTAGTGGCTTAAAAGGGGAGATAAAGGTATGATATATATTTTTCTGTAAAGGTTTGGTTTGTGTGGTTGGTTTGTGTGGTTGATATCCTGTTGGCTGTGTGGAGGTCTTGGTCTTGTTCTACGAAGATAGTAGGCAGTCTTTCTGTGGTTCTTATGGTGAAGGGGAGTACCTCAGTTCTCCTTCAGACTGGTATGTTGTTGAATATCATACTGTATTGTGCCACTAAATGACAAAAGGGGAGATTGTTAGGTTTTGTCTCTACTGCTAGTATATGCTTTTCTTGTCATTTGTGGCACTCCGATAATCGTCTCTCTCTATGTACTCCTTGAAGTGTTTAGACAAATTATCTGGGGATGTTGGACATCTTGTTGAACGTTTTGTTGCGTCCGAACCACATTATCTGAAAAAGAGACAAGTCTCAGCTGAGCTTGTTGGATGTATTGTTGAACAGATTGTTGAACATCCGTGTTCAACATGGTGTGTCTATGTGCGACTGTTGTAGATCGAAGCCTGAGGTCCGCGTGATCTTAAGTCGCCATTTATATCTGTTCAGGTATTTATGATGGTTAATAACTGCTGAAGATTTGATTGGCTAAGAATATCTTTCAGTACCATTCGTGAAGAATTAGTTGAAGATATCTTCGCTGGCGAGATCCTGGCAACGATCTCCTGCGGAGATTTAGGGATCTCTTTCCATCTATGGGAGTTGCGGTTATTGCTGTTATTATGTCGCCTCTAGATTGATTGATCTAGGGCTGATTGAACCGATATTGACGGCGTTGCTGGCTTTAAGGGTTTGAGAGCATTGGCGGCTAGGTTAAGACTTTTGCGGAAGAAGTCCTCTGATATATACTCCGGGAGGGAGGCCGGCAACCACACACGTGGGATCAAGGGAGTTGATCTAGTCGGTGGTGCAAGGGGAGCTTGCAGGCAAGGGGAGCTTGCCAAGAATACTTCACGGGGTTGATTGCGATCACCCCTCACGGTTTGTTTTAAGGATGAGTGTGTTCTTCCTTATAGAAGCGTGAATTTTAGAGTTTGTATTCTCTGATCTTTATAGTGAAGTATTCTATTTTTCTGGGCGTGGCCCCGCAAATGTAGGTGTGCGCACCGAACTGCGATACCAAGTCTCTTGTGTCCCTGATTGCTGTGTGTCTTTTTGTTGTTCTTTATGTTCACTACTGCGTACTGAATTTCAGTATCCATGAACGATATCCGAGATGGAAGATACGACTTGACCACATAAGAGTTTACACAGATAATAAACATTAGGCGAGACAGACTTGCCATGACCCCCTCCACCGCTCAAGTCTGTATGGATTTTGATGGAGGAAAAGATGCAGCATTGAAAAGAGGAAAATGGAAGTAGTATTTAGGGGTTTAAACCACATTTCTCTGGTAGGAGACAGTTATCTTAGCTATTTTAAGTGGCATGTATCTAAATGCATAAGAAGTCTGCTGTGAATCTCAATTTGGTGGGCAAGCTAAGTTCATATGGTCACAGCATGACAAGAGCGAAACTTACAGAAAACAAAATTTTTACAAAGAGGCAGGATATGGAATACTACAGATTTGAAGAAACATAAACTCTTACCGCCTCAAAGGTTTCTTTGAACAATATGTAATCTTCCATAACTCCACATCCTTTCCCCGTTCGTACTCCCTTATGTACTGTGGGACCTGAGCAAGGTCGATCTGCTCGCCCTTGAAGCATTCTGCGTAAAGACCATGATTGAGTGAGATGCCAGAACTTAATAAAAAAACATGTAAAAGCATGTATTGTACCTTCCTCGGCCTTCAAGAAACTCCGGAAATAGGCATATCCGTTGGCAACAACGTCGAGGTCATCCATACTGAAATTGTATCGTTTCTCCAAGGCCAAATATAGCACCTAACACCAAAAGACCGAAGAATTTGAAATGAAATCTACGAGTCTTTCTTAGGACAGTTACATGACCCGTTTCCTTGTGCAGGTACCTTCTGTGAACCTCGTGACATTAATCTCTCCAGAATGGCGAAGAAAGAGTGAGTGAGTTCGTCGCTGTAAATTACATCGGCTGCCAGAAGAACCGCTGATCCCTCGGCTTCCTCAATCTGCGATGGTGTCCACGCGTATCTTGACCTGGGTACAGAAAGTGAAAACCTTGTTATAAGTTGGTCGTGTTGCATTGTTTCATGAGGGTCTCTCTGTGCGCTTGCTTCTGTGTGTTGTCTGTGTGTAAGGGGATGCACAAATGTTATGCACTCAAAAATAGATGCAGGTTCCATGCCCTATTCATTCATCTTCTTCCTTTCATTAACGATTAGTAAGACATCATAAAATTTTCTGTCTGGTAAGTTTCATGTGGCCCTGAACCAGGTCTCAGCGACTAGCAACCGCATTTTAGCAGAAGATGGACAAGGCATTCACCTTTGAGATTCAGAGCTACATGTCTGCACGCTAGGAGGCCATTGCTGCGTCCAGTCAAGCTCCCTTACATGAACACTAGTTTTGGGATACTGGAGCAGGCTAGAATTCAAACGAACATTAGTTGCACAGTTGTCTAGAATGTCAGAACCTCTATCTGTGGATTATCATAATGGAAAGTCTGTTCAAAATGACGCTCAATATCAATGAAGTAATAGTTTGATATATGACAACGGCTGTCCATAACTTTCATAGCTGAATTGCTCTCAAATACAAATGCCACAACTTACATTGACTAAGTCAGCACATAATCATTTGTAACACCCCAATCCCCACCCCACGGAAGAAAAAAAGGAAAAAAAGGGAAGGGAGAAAACATCTTTTCCTCCACATACATAATTCCAGCTGTAGTTTATCCTCAAACAATGAACCAAACCACCCTACTATACTGACAAAGCAATCATGATAAGGCCAAGTCCAAATATGAAAAGCCGTCAGCAAACTTAAATCAGGCAGTTGGTTTATCACCCGAAGCTGGTCCCGATTTTGCAGAAAGGAAAGTTCTCATAGTTGGTGCTTCAGGTTTTAGTCTTTTCTCCTTTGAGAATAATGTAGAAAAGGTGGCACATGATCTATTAGATCAGGTGTCAAGACATAAAAAGTTGGAAAGTAGAAGTCCCATATGGGCTTGTACTTTCAATGGGGCCCTCCTTTTTGTGTCTTGCACCTGATCTATTAGATCAGCTGCCACCAGATCTACATGATTCTCTTCTCCTTTAATGCAGTCATCCACACATCCACACAGATGAGAATTCATTATTTTTGCATATGCATAATGACAAGTCAAACATGTGACTGATGTCTAGATTTAAATGAAATCACCATAGCTCCGGAAAAAAAATGATCTAGCTTCATTTAGGTGATATTCTTCCACGGTGGATCCCTATACAGTGATGGAAAGTATAACATGCTTCTGCCATACTCTCTTAACTTCCCAAAAATCTAGTAGAATGGAAAACAAAAAATTTGGCTACAGATATCTCTACAGATGCTGCTTTCAGAAGACAATAGTACGGGCCAAAATTACACACAGTCAGTAATTTTTTGACTAGTCTGGACACATGACCTTTCAGATCGTCTCATCTCCAGTAAAAATAGTGGATGGTACACTACTGCACGTATGACAGCCATAAATCGAGGGCGAAGACTAAATTAAGTTCGTTTGAAGACAGTATGCAATTTAAATTGCTTCTAAAATTTCATTTCGTATTTCCTTATGATCCAGTATCCTGACCTTCTCCATTATCATGTCTTACATGGTTCTCTTAAAGTCTCTCTTTGCATCCTCTACTCCGCTTCGAATCACTTCATATGGCCGACAATGCATCAATGATGCAGAGATGACATTGCTGCTCCCCCTTTTGAGCCATTGCCAAGCAATAAAAGCCCTTAAGGCTCCATCTCATCTCTTGAGCCAATGAAAAGCGATATAAGCCCGTAAGGCTCATTCATTGATAGGAGAATGGAAGCCAGAAGGTGGTGAAGAGAAATTAATCTTCAGAATTGTTGCTATAGCTATGTGGTATTTGAAAAATCAAGATGAAGTTTGATTTTCAACTAAAAAAACCCTTCTTTGCACATGCAATTACCGCTCAAATTATCCTCACTGCAATGCATGGAAGGTGTTCATGGTAATGTCTTGGTAACAAATTCAGGCAACATGAAGCATTCCAGTTGGACCAGGCCGAATGAGGCAGAATTGAAGATCATCATCTATATTGTAGTAGCTCCTAACATTATAGTTATTGCTACAATGGTATGCAATTACATGGAAAGCATCATGTGTGTTGTGGTTACTAGACTTGCACTTTGCAGTCTAGAGAAGGCTGATGCCGAAGCAATATCATTGGGAATTTAAATTGCTAGCTAAAATATTGGTGCGTAGTGCTTAGTGATTCTAAGGGCCTGTTTCTTTGCTTGAATGTTTGCTTGAAAGTGGAAAAATTCTACTGTTCAAGTACTATTCATGCAATATTTATCACTTTCCATGGCATTCAGAGGCGTCTGTTCCTTTGGTTGAAATCTTTTGGGGAAAATTTTGCCTATCTGTCGCCTACCTGTCACTGAGGTGGTGGAGAAATTCTCAACCCCGAAATCCCCGGGTTTTACGACGATTACGAGCTGGAATGTGGCTTGCGGGACCCACCGTTCATCTCTCCGCTTTCTCCACCAATCGCAACGTGCACTTTATATATTTTTATTTTTTATTTTTTATTTTTTGCGGTCACTTTTCACGGGTGAGAAATGCACAGTAATCCCGAGATTTTTTGTCCTATTCTTCGCGAATACTGTGCATTTCTCAACCGAATTTTTAATTAAAATGTTTTAATTCTAATAACTACTTATTATACTTATTATACACAGCACAATGTTTTAATGCACAGAGCACAAAGGATGTACACGCATTGTTTTAATGCACATCGAATGAGAAGATCAGCCCATTTTAATCGGTTAAGTAACGGGTAAATTAAATAGTTTAGTATTAAATAGTTTAGTTATTTAATTATTAAATATGTTAGTTTAATTAATTAACGGGTTAATTATTATTTCAACCCGACGGACCCCACATCAAATTTTCCCATCCAACAATCCTACTCCCACTTTAACCAAAAGAACCACAAGATTTTAGTGCGGGACCCACAAACAAATCTCAAACCCACTTTCCAACCCCATTTCCAACAAAAGAAACACAAAACCCAACTTCTCTCTGACCAAGATTCCAAACAAGATTCACTATTCACAACAGTGAATCCCAAACCAAAGTTTTGCAAAGAAACAGACCCTAAGTCGTCAATCCTTAGGGACACTGACCACCAATCATTACCACCATGTAGATTTGGTCACATCACTGAAGAATGTAGGTGGCTCATTCATTGCAATGCACATGGGTGGATGTTGTTCCCAAAAAATAAGCCAATCAAGCAGCGCACTCTATAGCTAAGATTTGTAATAGTGGTTAAAAAGATTTAATTAAAGTTGCCTCACTTTCTCAAAAAAAAATCTTAAATCTTAAAATATAAGTTCTAAACATCTTACATTATAATTATAATCATAATTGAAGGAGGATACAAAACCGATAGCCAATTAATCAAAAGAGCTAAAGTCCGTATCATCTATTACATCGAGAGAGTCAGAGACAATTACATCTCCATTGGCATGAGCTATTCATGCAATAACATCAACATCAGAAGAGAAGCAACATTACATAAAGTCCATCTACAAAATAGTATGCCCAATACATTAAAAAAATACTAACATGAGATACAACTTCAATATTGTTATAAAAATTACCCAACATAAAAAAATGTACAACTGTAATAAGAAAAATGCTTTCAAAATATTTTCGAAACTTAATTAAATATTTGACATGCCATCAAAGAATTTGGATTGAGTTTTGATTAACACTAATTACTGTTGATACATTATCTGAGACGTGCGAAGAAGCCAGACATTTGATTAACATTATAAACAAAATGAATGAGAACATATCATTTACTATACTGAAAAATTTCTACAAGTAACAAACAAGAAACTCAATTGTTTACCATCAGTGATCTAGTGAAAAACTCTTAAGGACAAACTTGAGACCCTTCACAATTCATCCAGGCATATTGGTATGGAACTACAATGTCCGATACATAAACACAAAAATATGTTCAAAGAAGTAAGTTACATATAATAATGCATGATCTATAATTAATCATATATAATCTTTATGATTTTGTATGCTCCATGGATTTGCGGAATATAAATTTGCTGTGAGAAACTTGACGAACTGGTGAAAGAACCTACCTCAGTCCAACCATAATTATCCTCAATAACATAATTAGGACAATATGCTTAAGATACAAACAAGAATCAGAGATCTTCCCAAAGATTTCAAGATACAAACAAGAATCAGAGATCTTCCCAAAGATTTCAAGATACAAACAAGAATCAGAGATCTTCCCAAAGATTTCAACGACCACCAAAACCACATGTATTGTGTTCTGAGCAGAAAGAAAGTACATTCTCTAGCATCCAACAATTCCCTATGCTCATGAAAAGACTTATAGAGTATAGACCCATCACTTAGTGAACTATTATTAACAATGTAACATAGTATGAAAAGACTTATAGAGTATAGACCCATCACTTAGTGAACTATTATTAACAATGTAACATAGTATGCCTGCAATTTCTAACAAAATAATTTGACATGTGGAAGAGTTAGAATATGCTCTTACTACTGATAACAACACTCCAAAAGAGAGGAATATCATCTTTAATATTATAACCACAACTCCTCACACCCAATTGTTGTCATGGAATAACACACACAAAAGTAGGACAAGATTTCATTATATTGCAATATTACCATTCTGAATATTCTTTTTTATTTAAAATACTTTAATTTTACCATTTTCAAGTCTTATTCGAATTAGAACATTAAATACATACTAACACAGTTGATAATGAAGAAACCTCTAAAGCTCACAATCTAACAAATCCAAAAAATTGTCCGTAAGAAAGAAAGAGAAGAAAAGGGTTGAAATGGGGAAAATGTGTTCATATATATACACACTCAGTATCTCCTCAAACGTAATTGGACTAAAAATAATATTTCAAAACACATAATAGAGATAGATCTGGTATTTTGATTATTATACATGTTAAGAAGAAGAAGAGAAATATTTTGCATTACTTGATTAATTGATACATTGGGTTCACTTTCATATATATACAACACAATATAACATTGGGCACAAGAGCCTAAGAGTCACTACACTAGGACCAAGGAGTACACAAGAGCCCAAGGGTCATACACGAGAACCCAAGGGTCATGACTATTTCCTAGACTAAGCTAATAATTATCTTAACACCCCCTCAAACTTAAGGTGTAACGTTGAGTTTGGAGAGTAATTGCAACGACTTAGACGAAGATCCAGGAGACGACGACAGCGGATGGCTACGGAGTACATGATGTCGAGGCTGCAAGGGGCCGATGAGATGCCGCAAAGGGACAAATGTCACTGTAGACCGAGGCCGATGGGGGCCGATGAGATGCCGCAAAGGGACAAATGTCACTGTGGACCGAGGCCGCTGGGGGCCGATGAGATGTTGCATGTGGCAAGTCCACTGGAGGCGAGGCCGCTGGGGACAGATGAGATGCCGCTGGGGCAGATGATGTGCAGGTCACAAGGGACCGATGAGAGGCCACAGGGGGCCGAGACCGCCGGGGGTCGAAGAGATGCCGCTTGGGACATAGTGTCGAACAGGTGATAGGCGGGTGTAAGAAGCTCAGAGATGGAGCTTGACCGAGCAGAGAAAACAACCAACAAAGACGGAGGTCGATCGAAGCTTGGATGATGAAGAGGGTGCCGGAGAAGAAGACATTAACCGCCGATCCGATCTGATGAGTGAGGGTGCCGAGGCTGGAGTGCAGAATTTTCTGGCGATCAACGAGCAGATCCAACGTTTGCGGTGACAGCGGAATTCTCAGGGCGACAATTGGTCAATTATGGCAGGAAGGGGCCATAAGCATAGTCACCTAGTGAATGAGGAGATGATTGGATTCCATGATGGCTCCCCACCTCCATTGCCCTGTCGGCGTGGACCCATGCCACCCCCATCATACTCTATTGATGAGCAATATGCAGTAAGGCATGATGAGATCCGAAGGTTGGTTGCTGATAACCGCATGCTTATTGAGGAAAATATTGTCATGAAGAGGGAGATAG
The DNA here is from genome assembly GCA_030789695.1 of Scilla litardierei. Lineage (NCBI taxonomy): Eukaryota > Viridiplantae > Streptophyta > Magnoliopsida > Asparagales > Asparagaceae > Scilla > Scilla litardierei. Next base: position 344,156,579 of record CM061133.1, on the reverse strand, counting down.
ATGCTGCTAGAGAGGAGCTTCATGTCGTGGGTCAAGACATTCCCCGAATTCGTGCAGAGAAAGAAGCCAAAATGAGAGAACTGATACAGACGGGTATAGAAGCCAAAATGAGAGAACTGATACAGACGGATCTGAAGCTAAAGGCCGAGTTCATTGCACTTGAGCCCATCAAGTCAGAGGCCTCAGAATTACAAGCCGAAACACAGAGGCTAGATGCTATACATGTAGAGATGACAACATGTCACAGGATCTCAAATGCATCCATGCAGAGAACCAGTGGATACCCAAATTGAAGAGGGAAATATAGAGCTTGCATGAGGATCTTGTCAGAGTTAGGACGTGCATCGAATATGAACAGAAAGCACATGCTGAACTGTTAGAGCTCAGGCAAGCAAGGGAGAAGAAGATTGTAGTTAATAAGCAGAAGAGAGATGACCGTCCTCCCTCTGGGAGAGGGAGAGGTAGCAACTGAAAGAAACTTTTGGATCAAATAATCCTAAGCTCTAAGCTCTGATACCATGTTAAGAAGAAGAAGAGAAATATTTTGCATTACTTGATTAATTGATACATTGGGTTCACTTTCATATATATACAACACAATATAACATTGGACACAAGAGCCCAAGAGTCACTACACTAGGACCAAGGAGTACACAAGAACCCAAAGGTCATACACAAGAACCCAAGGGTCATGACTATTTCATAAACTAAGCTAATAATTATCTTAACAATACAAATGGTTACAATTATTTTGGATGTAGAATCATGATGTCATTGTCAGTTTCTACTCTCTCAATTGTTTAATTTTGATACAATTATGTTTTAAATCTTTTTATGAAAATCATGATTGTTTAACTACATGCATCACACATGCCAAAATACTATGTTGATGAAATGTAAACATATATTGAATCTATATTTTATACTAAACATTTTTTAAAATTTGGTATTGTTAGTGTTAAAATATTTAATTTTTTATTGGATCACATTTAAAGTTTGTCTCATCCTTGCACATGCCAAAGTACTAGTTTGATTGTAATGCAAAGTAGCAATGGCCTAACTAACCCGTTATGAAGACTGTCCTAGCAACCAATGCCAGTGCTATGCCAACTAAACCTGGAAAAGAGTATGAAATGAAATATTAGTAGCCAATAGAATAATTAGATACTATTTACATAAGTTGCTCTCAGATGACAGAACCTTCTGAAGAAAACTCACAGTTCATGTGCATTGTGCAAGTTCTAAAAGCTACTAAATTTAAACCAATGCTCAGATCACCTGTTCCTGCACCAAGTTCTAGGGCAATGACGCCATTAAAGTCAGAGGAGGTAGAACTTCGGTGCAGGACAAAATCTGTTAACACCAATGCCGCCATCCATACCTGATACAAGTGCAAAAATATTAGGTGCAAATTCCATAGGAAAGTATAGAAACAGAAAGCTAGCAATTACTCAGTACCTGCAGCCCAACATTGGGAAGCAAAGATGTGATGTTGTGTTGAATAGTCAACGTACAAATTGGATATCTTTCTGTAGACATAGGAAAAGACCAAACTCAGAAGCTTTTACAATAACCAGCATAAATAAATTGTTATTGTTGATTCAGTTACTTTTCAGACGTAAACCTCTGAAACAGATTCAAGATACAAAAGAACAAGGTATTGCTCTAAAGAATGAACCGATATACATGAGATTTTAGAATACATAGTTTATAGACATTCACACTTTGATTTGGAACATGTGCAATATAAACTAAATGCAGATGGTACAGGTGCATACCATTCATAAATTTATGACCATATACCTCCTGGAGAAATGGGTGCCAGAAATCAAGAAACCAGAAAAATTATGGAATAACAAAGAAATGCCTAGATAAGCCAGTAACAATGAAAATATCTAGTAGAGTAATATGCAAGATTGATATATGTGCCTATGGTGGGTATGTTCTTCTGTGAAACAACAACCATTCATATCCAACCAAACTGCCCAAGGATATCAACTACTTAAGTTTCAAGCATGCCACACCAACTTCCCAACTGATAGATGAGATTGGTTCTAACCAGACTACAGTTTGTCGATAGTTTAAAGAGTGGATATATTTCCAATAGTGTTGAAGACAACTTTCAAAAATATCCACTCTGAGGGCACTTATACACTTTGCATCATTTTTATCTATCCGAAAGGAACTCATGATCGGTCGTCTCTCATGAAGGTGAAGTTCCAACAAGGACAGACAAAGGTATCAATAACCTATTCATCAAACTAATTTACGATGTGTAGGGAAGAATGCCCAAAAATTGAGATATTGACCTGGAAGCTAGTTAATGTGCTTCACAGCTACAATCACATATCTGTTCACATGAAAGAGACGTCAACCGCTTGCTTGATGTGGTGAGAGTGTTAACCTTCGGTTTTCCATTGACAGCTCAACTATTGATTGGACTCAATGCGATGCAGGTCCCAACCAAATTGGAAGATGGCCAGAGAAAGATATTTCCAAAATCATTATTGTTTATTTTAGTCCTCCGAAATTAAAACTATGACTTACATAACTTAAATACATCAATTCGTAGAGGTAACCCATTTTGGGCAGCCTACCATATCCTAACTTATAGTGTAAGGAAAAAAAGGGTAAGCATTTTCTCCTATTTATGAAAATGTTATGACAAAAAAATGAGCAAACCTCATTTCACTTGGATTTTCATGAATGTAACCGTTTTTATGGCAACGCTTCAATGCATACATAGCACTGGATCAAAATAACACGAAGAAGAAAAAAGGTTATTCGGCGCATACAATCATGAATATGAATTTATAACTGCCAACAGTTGACAGCCAAAAAGAGAGATCTCGTCAACATAAGTCGATACTAAAACTCAGAACAAACTTACGATGATCATTGCTTTGCCTAGCTAGAACAAGATCGCCATCTTCATCCAGACTGAGCATTGGCTGATCATTATGTCTTCCAGCTATTTTATCTGATTAAAATCATCAATACAGCTTAAAGGTTTGAGAATTTTACAAAAATATGAATTAAATTAGCAGTTGAAGGATAAAAATTTGACCTGTTGAGATCGGAAAGGGGAAAGTGAAGTGGGAGATGTAAGGGCCCTCGAGATTAGGAGGGCAGCCCACGTGTACTTCGCTCATTAGATCCAGTTCATCTTCATGATCCCTGCCTTCTTCGTCTTGATCTTCGTCTTCTTCAATTTCTTTTTGTTTTCGTGTTTTTGCCATTGAAAGTTTTTTTTTGAACTTGGTTTGAGCTCTGGCAACAAATTGTGCAGGATTTTAAGGGGAAGAAGTAGTATGTTGGGTGGCAGTGGACCCGATAACCCGATCAGAATCCGACCCGTACTCTCTCTATGTAAACCCGATCCGTTTAGACCCCCAAATCTTATACCTGCATCTGAACCGCAAATCGCCCTGGACCCGACCCGTTAAAGGCCCCCAATATGGAGCTCTCCGCCGGCTCCCACGCGAGATCGAGGGAAACTAGAAAAAGATCTCCGTCAAAAAGGCTTCTCATAAGTAAGAATTTTCTTTACATTTTTTTATTTTTTAAATTTCTAATTATATTCAGATAAGTTTTTTCCCAATGATTTCTTGTTTAGAATTAAAGAGTCGTATTGAGAACCAATATGATCATCCAAATTCGAAGTTAATTTAAGTTGCGTTCATCGATCGTTTAATTCAGAAGCACCAGAAAGTGAGAAAGATTTTTATTTGGAACTTGCGAAGTAAATTAAGGGGTTAGGGTTTCTTCCCAAATGCATCGCTCGGCAGCTTTCAAATGTCTGCAATTTGACCATCTTAAGTGTTTTTATTTAATTTTTTTTCTATTTCTCGTTTGGTAGTCCTTAAGATCTAATTAGATTCAGTCATTCAATTACATCGTACATATTTCATACAAAAGTTCATGATTTTATTTTATTTATAGCTTTTGCTTACTATCAAGGAAAAATTGAGTTGAATGCAATTAGAATTGATTTAACATGGGAAGGAGAAACAATAAAGGTGAATGCAGTTAGAATTGATTTAACATGGGAAGGAGAAACAATAAAAAAGATGATTTAAAACCAAAGAGAGACTTGTCGTTTTGTTGACTCCGAGTAGAATTGGCAAGCAGCGAGAGGAGCAAGTTGCTGTAGGAGAGTAATTGGGATATTCAAATTTTGTCATTGTTATAACATTATTAATATTTCATGATTAGTCTTTACCTTAGATTCGGCCACACTTAGATATTTTTTAGCTTTGCTCTTGCTGCTGAATTATCCACATGTGTACTGTTTATTGAGTATCAAATGTTTATCTTAAGTGTTTGTTTTGCATGTATTCTATGTAATTCCTTATTTGTGGTAATAATTGTTTGTTGTAGGAGTCTACATTGACCCATCTGAGACCGATTGCAAAAAGGGCTACAAAGAACCTAGTCTTTCATGATGACTCTAATGAATCAGCATCTTGCTCTCTTATTAGACACAAAATAGACAAGCTTTTTTGCCGGACTTGCATCCTCCTTTAGTATCGGTATCCCGTAGGAGTCCTGGTTATTTTGTTTGAACTAAGCATGCAGTTTGCCTGTCTTCAATTGCCCTCCGCTGGCATCATTATTGCGATTGCTGCAGCTGCTGCAACCATTCGTTTCCTTCGACTTCGCCTCCCTCAATCACTTTCCCTTAAATCCATCGAAACACATATCCGCGCCTCTACTGACAGTAGCACCATGGGCAGCTCCTCCCTTCTCGTCTTGTGTGGCAAGTCTCTTGAGGAAGAAAAAATTGGTCAGTTGCTGAAGGGCAAATGGAAGAGCCTAAATCTCCTTTCTGAAGAAGAAACTGAAACCACGGTTCTCCTTCACTCTGAAATACATTCAACTAACCAGTTGACCTTTCAACCCCAGCTCTATATGAATGCCCTCTTGGCTAGCAATTTTGGGAGGTTCCTCGTCTGGTCCCCACGCCTTCCCTCCACACATGATCTTGTTTCTCAGTAAGAATTTCTGTCAGTTTCATTTTGATTTTAGGACGACTTATAAGTTTCCAGTTTTGATCATTTATTAATTTTTATGGACAGAAATTTCTCTGAGATTCCCATTGGATCAGTGTGTGTTGCTGATGTCCAGTTCAAAGGCCGAGGTGTTGATTGATATATTGTTGTTTAAGCACCTATCACTTTCTAGTTTTTCTACCATCCACATTGATATATCTTAATTTTGCTGAATTTTAATTTTTAAATGGACAGGTCGTGCAAAGAATGTATGGGAATCACCAGTGGGTTGCCTTCTGTTCTCTTTTACTCTGCAAATGGATGATGGCCGCAAATTGCCTCTCTTGCAGTATGTCGTGTCTCTTGCTGTGACTGAGGCAGTTAAGGAGGTTTGTCAAGATATGGTAACCTTTTGCTGCTAATTCTGTTCTCCTCTCTTTTTATTCCTCCAATACTATTTTTCACTTCATGTAATGCTTTGAAATTTAAATTTCATTGGTATGCAGGGATTGCCAGCACTTGATGTTAGAATAAAGTGGCCAAATGATTTATATCTGAACGGGCTCAAAGTTGGTGGCATCCTTTGCACTTCAACTTACAGATCAAAGAAGTTTGATGTCTGCGTTGGTAAATGATTGTTTCATTCATGCAACCTGATGATCATTTATTCTCTGAGATTCTTTTTCCATAATTATGTGCGAAACTATGAAATTAGAGGTTAAAAAGAAATCAATCTTAATTATATATTCATGATGTAAATGTCTAATTCTCCACCAGATGAGTTATCGCGATGACACACTTGTATTTGATGATTCTAACATTTCATCTTTGAAGTGGTTTATTATATTACCTACTAAAAAAATCTCATAATGCTCCCTTCAAATAAAAAAAAACTCACATATATGTTCATTGTATGTTGGAAATTTTTGCATTTTCTGACACAGTGAACTTCTTCCCTTTTTAGGTATTGGCTTGAACATAGATAATGAGAAACCAACTACATGCTTGAATGCAGTGCTACAAGAAATAAGTTCTATTCCAAATCGACTAACGAGGGAAGATATCCTTGCAGCCTTCTTCAACAAATTTGAAGATCTTTTCAAAGTATTCTTGGATAAAGGTAAACCATTACTTTATTTGGACTCATTTGGGTTCTTTAGTTTATACATTTGAGTCTTGAATTTGTTTATTAACCTACTTCTTGGTCCCCTTGATTTGTTTGATGCTGATGATATTATGTTACTTTATTGATGCTGTTATTATTGTTGATGTGAAATCCATATTCTTACCCATTAGTTCTTCTTAGTCTATCTCATTAACTCTCTTATGCAACAAAAATGTTCATTCTTAAAACATGCAGAACACTCACCGTAGAACAACAGATATATAAGAGAATCATTCACCACATGTTGTCAATCCCAAAAAAATAAATGAACTTTTCATATGTGAGATGCTTTCCAAATTGTGAAGACCGTTGAGTCCCAAAGTTCGGGACTGCATCGGGCCATATTCGATTGCTTCAGCATGCTACTGGTGTCAACATTCCCACTGCATATTTTACTGAAAATCAGCTAGCAGTAGTCCATGTGTTGATTATAAGGTGGGATAAGAGTTTTAAACTTAGAGTTATATAGGATACTGGAATCTTCATGACCTATTTTCGGACTTTCCTGTATTATTTGGGGGAAATGATTTCTAGTATTTCCAACATTTTATAATTCAATCTCTCCTCTCAACTATCCTTTAGGCTTTCCAATATCTTACCTCTCAACCATTACTTTTTTACCTTGGGAGAGCTTAGTATGATGAGCACTCATGCATTGTGCTGTTCTGATAGAGTTTTTGAAGTATGCATTGTTTTATAAACTTACCTTTTCATATTCAAAATTAACTAAATTAAATTAACATTGAAGCAAGGAGTATGCATCTATTTGTGGTGACTGTTCTCAATTCAAATCATTTCTTAGTACCTTTGAGATTAAGAGACCTGCTCTATTTATGTGCATGTGTCTTTAACTGGCTTTATTATTTACTTCAAACAACAACAACTGATGTTATTTTCTTTTGGTGGAGGCAGATGGAGGAAGGCTGTTTATCTTAACTAATTAACATGTACTCGACTTTTGGCACATACAATTGGACGTGACATTTGAGAATATTTGTGACGTGAAAACTTGTAGGAGTTTTAATAAAAATAACTCAGTTTTTCTTGCTGTTATGCTTTTTGAAAATATGTTGGCTAGTGAAGGCCTTACATTAAAACTTTGTCATGCGAAAAAGATTTCACGGATATCACCATGTCATCACATTTATGTAAACACATGTTTTTCTTGGCATTTCAAGTTAAAATGTATACATAAATATATTGAAGCAAAGAGATTCAATCAAATGAATTTTTTCAGCACAATTCATTTAAACTTTTATAGTACTCGCCCTCAATTGATCCGTCACTCTCCACTGCATAGGAGATTCCATTAAAACCCACAACTTTCCAGTATAGATCATGTATATCAGTGCAACTAGAATGAAAATATTATTTCTAGTATGATCATTATGCAAAAGAATAGAAACTAATGTCACATGATATAAAAATGTAGACATTAAACATTTTGTATTCTTTCATATCAAAGCTTATTTACATATTTTGCGAAACATATTGTCTTTTGTACTTGTCAAGTTATTAGTATCTTACAATATGTATTGATACAATATGAATGATTTAGTTACATATCGGACAACCATATTGGATGATGTAAAATATTGTATGATATGGTTGTCATAATGGATCGATATGATAATATATTGGTATACACACATACATATCTCCATTCATATGTGCATACAAGGAAACACAAAGAGATGTCACTAAGGAAATTTTCTCGTGGTTGTTAAATATGCCACTGTACTACCTTCTTGGATGATCTGTGATATTTCTGTTGATCTGTATATCATAAAACATAGATACATTAAAAATCATATGGGTTTCATATTGTTTGTACATGCATCAGGTAGTTGAAAATTTAATACTTTTGCTAAATAGAACTTTTTCCACATCTAAATCAACAAGCAAAAACCTAGGATCCACTAGATCTTTTGTTTTTTGGGGGTTTAAAATATAAAGATCAATTCAAAAGGTGGCTATCATCCAAAAAAGTGGTGAGTAGGATTTTTTGATGGCCATTGGATGGTATTTCCTGCAGTATCAGCCAATACTTTTGTGTGTGTGTATGTGTGTGTGTGTGTTGGAATTCTGGGCACATGAAAATGCATGTGAATATAGTTGAAAAATCAAAAAAAGTTATTGATTTAAATGCTTTGACTTATAAATTATTTTTACAAATTTGATAATATTTTTAATATTCGTTATTTATCAAATATGCCATTAAAGATTTTTAAGTGCAATTTAATGAAGGATATGCCATTAAACTGAATTCAAGTAAAATTTTAATTTAATCGTTTTATTTGGTTATGTTAATCCATGATACTGGTACTCATATAAAATCCCAATTCTAGTTTAGTAGAGATAATATTAAAACTATTTATATAAAATACAATATCACATTACATTGGGTCTCATGACAAACTGCCAACCACGTTTCTTCTTGTTTTTAGAATAAGTAAGTTAAAATTTACATTTTATTAAATGTTTATAAGAAAAACTACTTTCCAACTTGAATAACTGAAAGTTCATGGGAGGGAAGAAATTCTTATACGTCGGCGTGCAAACAAAGGACGTGGATATAGTTTTAAACATATAAAATACACCTTTGCAATAATGTCTCCCACCATAAGGGGAAAATGTACAATTGTGCATATTCCATATTTCCATTCAAAAAATAGTCATCACTCAGATTTTTTTTTGCTTCTCATGAAATATACAGATTTTATATAGTAGTTACTTTTTATTCTCACAAAATGTATCCATAAATGTAACTTTGTAAAAATATAGGGCTTTTACATAAAAGCAACTTTGTTTGGACTTATTAGTAAAATTCAAGCACATGTTGCCCTTGCCAGACTTGGTAAGGAGTTTGTATGCAGCTCGAGTAACGCAGGCCCCATGATTAATGGCTAGCTTTGATCATTTGACTTGAAAGACAATAATGAGTAGCACAGAGGGGATGACAGATCTGTGGTTTCCTGCAATTTTAAATGGGATAGTATGTGCATTTTGGTAATTTTACATATAACCCATTTATTTCATTCTCTTTCAAAATTTAAGATGTTTACATATGTGGTTGTTCCCATGAGGGCAGCCCGATGTACATGTCCAGCTACACCCTTCCTCTTCGATTAATATGGTAAAGATGTGTGTTTGTGTGTGTGCATGTAGTTTGAGTTAGTTTTTATCAGGTCGGGTCTGATTAAGCTAGGTCTGCATCATTTTAGGGGTAAAATAGATCAATTTTTCATTTTCTTTGCAAAATGTCCGACTCTTTCTATTAAGCTTCTTTTTGCTCGCAACACTCATCGATGTTTGTTGCTCCTTCTCGACACTCATTGACCACCCTAATCATATCTAGAGCTCGTCGAGCCTTGTCAAACTTACCAAGTTTTGCTAAGCCATAAGGAGGATACACATATCCTCACCGATCCTTGAGGAGGCTTTGCTGACCACCACAGATACTTTTGAGGGGCCCCTTGGCACTTGTCGGGCCCCTCGACATTTGTAAATTTACTAGAACTAACCCGTGCACACAGTGCACGGCACAAGGAAAAATCCCGACGAACAGGATGCGGTGAATGCGCGCAACCAAAAAGGAAGAAGTGTGGGTGTGTGTCGGTATTGTCGGGGGTAAAAGGGTAAACTCAAAAACCTTGTTGGTTATATGGGGAAAAGCACATATGCCAAAGATGCAATTATGTGAGTTTAGGGGGTTTTATGGGTTTTTTGCAAAGTGTGATGAGGGGGATGGCAAATGCAAATATGTGAGAGTGGTTTTTTTTGCAAAGTGTGATGATGTGACATTTGTCCCAATCAGCTTGTGACTGGGACAAACCTAGTCAGCAGCCCTCAAATGTATAATAGATTTTTTGGATTTCTATATATATCCATATTTCATATCTATTGTATAATTAAATTTAAATATCTCATTGTGATATATTTAGTTATATATGTAATTTTCTTAGTTATTGAACAAGATAATTTATTTTACGACCTACGATGCGATACGATATAAGATACAATAATTATAAAAAATATAAATAATATACATACATATGTATGTATATATACATATGTATATGTATATGCATACATACATAGATACATATGTTTACACATATGTATATGCATGCATACATACATATATTTACATTTATAATGTATATACATATATAAGGCGATGTCATTTATCTCGATTAGTTTCTTGAGGCTTTGAAAATCAAGATCGACTTTAGAAAGCAGGAAGCTATGTATAGTTTTAGTTCTTTTGTTAGTGATTCAAGTCACGAGAAGTTAATAACCAAAACCTATTATAAATATCTCTTAACCTAGCTGGCACTTTAGTCAGATTATTCAAATTGATTTTAGGGTATTAGCATCATGCTTGTAAGATAGTGGTGTTCGTGTGGCTCGTACACACGTATGTATGTACATACATACACACATATAGAAAAATGTAAATATGCTGGTAGCGCGTGAAAAATTCTTGTGATGCAGCACATATAAATTACTTTTTAAAAATATTTTTGAGAGATCTACACATCATGGATGGTCTACATATCAAAAATTAAGTTCATCCCTCCTATTTGTCACTCGATCCGATTGTTACAAATTTAACGGTTTCAACATAAAATAACTTTTTGTAACACGTGTATCAAGGGTCAAATCCCGTAACGTTCACCCAATATTATGGGTTTTGGGTTTTTAAAATGTGTATAACAATCCCAACAAAAAATTTTAAAAAAATTAAAACAATGGTTTATGAAATTTCATGCGCGCTCACAACACACATTCATTAACCTTATGTGTGTGTGTGTAATGTACAGAGACACATGGGGCAACTTTAACTTTTGTGTATAACCTCATTTCCCATCTTTGCACATAAGCAGCAAGATAGGTTTTGTGCAGTAAAGAATTCATGAGAACTGCAAGGTGGATCCGTTTGGGATGCATTTCTAGAAATGTCGAGGTTTTTTTCATGAGATTTTCTCAATTCATGGACTCTTACGCATTTTCCGTTCGTAAGCTTGGTTGGCTGGCCACACACGTGAGTCCGACTACAAGAACTATGTTGGGCTTCCCATTAATACAGTAGAAAATAAAGTGTATGTGCCTCCATTCGTACAGAAAATAAAATCTCTATGTAGGAAGAGTTTGCAACCAAACACAATCCAATTCTTCCATCTGCTGAATTAAGTTAAATGTATCACACAATAATTCAAGTATATGTAAAATAGTGCTGATAAAGTATCATCCTCTAAGCACTTAGTAAAGAGTGATTCTCTTTACAGTAATTATTTTGTGTATTTGTACATTTTCTGTGTATGCACAATGTTTGTGCTTTCTTGGGGTTGAGGGGCACGGCGTGGCGCATTCTTGTGGTGGTGATGGGGTTTGGCATGAGTGTGGTGGGGTATGTGGGGTTTTTCTAGGCTTCTTTTTTTAAGGGAGGGGGGAGGATGCAATGTAATGAATGCTATGTAAAAATTGAATACTATAGAAAAAATCATCCGGAAAATGATAATGTCTTTTTGTTTGCTTTTCTGGAATTTCCACAACGTCCTGACAGTCAGACTGTGAACATATATGATCAGCATGTAAATAAAAACATTCCATCAGAAGATGGAAAAATGAATTCAGTTTCAATGATAACTGAAATTTGCATGTAAGGAATAATTTGGCTAATCTAATATTAAATTTCATAGACAATAAGATCAATGAGGGTGAAATGTTCTTCCCTCTATGATACATCAGATTGTTTCGTTCTATTGGCATGTTCTCAAATTAAGTCCATTACTGTTAGATACTACTGCTTCTACTGTTTTCTTTTTTCTCCAGAAGAGATGGACCATGTGGTACATTGTCATTATATTTCTCTTGCTAATAATGTGTCTGATGTAAAATTAAGATAATGTCGATGCAATATGAATTCTTTATGCACATTATTCTAGAGATGGTGCACTTCAATGAAATAAGTGAATCCAAAAGGACAGCTTTAAAAATGAAAAAGGAAGCGTATAAAAAGGAGCTATGGTTGAGGATGGATACTGACAATTTTCTTCATATTCGGCATCTTTATCTCTGTGCAAAGGTATTTTAGAGAATGCATGCTTGTTTGCAGAGGTGACACATAACGTCTTTAATGTCAACTTGATATCTGACATGATCACAAAATCTAACCATTTAAAATTTGTAAAGCCTTGTGTATTGGATTTGGAAAGTAGGAAGCTCATCTCGAAGATATGGTTATTGGGTGTATTATGAAGGACTCGCTTAATATAAACTAATGTGGGCGATGCATTGGGACAATTGGGAGGGGAAGCCCGACATATCCAAAGTGGAAAGTCCTGGAGGATTAATGAACAAAAGAATATGGAATCTTCTGAGCTCTCCATGTGTGTTTGTGTTCCTTAATTTTGGTTGGATGTGCCCTTTTTTGTTGGTGGTTTTTTTGTTTTTTGTTTTGTTTTTTAGTTTTTTAGTTTTTGCGCGGGGGGGGGGGGTCTCTAGGGTCTAAACAAAATCACCTCTGCCCCACCCGTGGTGTGGTCCACCCCTATACGCTGATTGGATGGTTGCAGTGGGCAAGTACCACAGTGCATTTAATTTTCTTTCAGCTTACGATGGCAAACTTTGAGTGTAAAGTATAGACCTCTGTTGGGAACTTGACTATGCATGCAGCTATCAGAATGCAAGCTGAATTGAACTAAAGATGCCTAGGAAGTAACTTGAGCATGTTGAGCATGTATTGGTCTTATTTGCCGAAAAACAAGTGGAGCTCAAACTTGGGGGTTTATAGTTGAGCTAAGAAAGAGAAAATGCATCAACGTCAAACACCGGTGACTTGACAGTCAATTTAAAAAACCATAAGAGGTATGCCGGTGAGCTTTTGTGTTGATATGCAAAACAGAAAACATTGGTGACTTGACAGTCAATTTAAATAACCATAAGAGGTATGCAGGTGAGCTTTTGTGTTGATATGCAAAACAGAAAACATTATCATCTCTATTCTTGTTTAGACTTTTCAGTCATGGATTCATTCTCTAGGATAATGGCCTCTAAAGGCGTAATGAGACTGGATATAATTTAGGGATTATGGAGGATTTAGGGAAGAAATTAGATAACTAGGGTTCTTGGCTTCTCACCAAGAATTTTCAAGGTATCTCACCAAGGAAGAGGGGAACCTTTCACATGTTAGAAAGTTTCTCATTTGATTTCTTCATTGATTGATTGATTTCAAGGTACAAGTCTAGGAGCCTTTATATCAGCTTACAACCCAAATACCCCACTACTCCCATATGATGCATAGACTAAAACACTTAAAAAATAACTAAAGACTCAAACTCAAAGTAAAATACAAATACAAATCTCTTAATCGTATCACTATCATTCTTCTCGGCTTAAGAACTTCACCTCCTGGTGAAGGACGGTGAAAATAACATAGTTGGATAGAAATCAGTAGTCTTCTACAGTTGGAGAAGATGTGTCCACGAAGCTTGAAGTGTAATGGGATGTGGATGGACAGATGAACATTCTCCAAGAATCTCCACATTCATGAAAGACAGAAAAGTATTCAGCACTTGTTTATTGGTTAGGGGAGAATGATTTGGGATAACATCGATTTGCTTAATTTCAATCAGATGGTGCTTCTTTCGGCAGTTGTGCCACACACTCCACAGATTGCTCTCGATAAGACTTTGGCTCAGGTTGTAGTATTGGATCAAGGTCTGTCTTTGGCTCAGAATGCAGCACTAATGTAGATGATGCATTGTGACCATTGGGATGTGAAGACCGACATATCCAAAGTGGAAAGTCCTGGAGGATAAATGAATAAAAGAATATGGAATCTTCTGAGCTCTCTATGTGTTTGTGTTCCTTTATTTTGGTTGGATGGGCCCTTTTGTGGGTGGTTTTTTTGTTTGCCGGGGGCGCTCTAAACCAAATCACCTCTGCCACACCCGTGTTGTGGTCCACCCCTATATGATGCTTGGATGGTTGCATTGGGAAAGTAGCACAGTGCATTTAATTTTCTTTCAGTTTACGATGGCAAACATTGAGCGTAAAGTATAGACATCTGTTGGGGACTTGACTATGCATGCAGCTATCAGAATGCAAGCTGAATTGAACTAAAGATGCCTAGGAAGTATCTGGAGCATGTTGAACTTGTAGTGGTCTTATTTGCTGAAAAACAAGTGGAGCTCAACTTTGGGGTTTATAGTTGAGCTTAGAAAGAGAAAATGCATCAACGTCAAACACCGGTGATGACAATCAATTTAAAAAACCATAAGAGGTACGCAAGTGAGCTTTTGTGTTGAAATGCAAAACAGAAAACATTATCATCTCTCTTCTTGTCTAGACTTTTGAGTCATGGATTCACTTGCTGGGTTAATTGCCTTTAAAGGCATAATGATGTAGGACGCGATAAAATTTAAGGATTTTGTGGAGGATTTAGGGAAGAAATTAGATAACTAGGGTTGTTGGCTTCTCACCAAGAATTTCCAAGGTTTCTCACCAAGAAAGAGAGGAACCTTTCTCGGGTTTATAGAAAGTTTCTTATTTGATTTCTTCATTGATTGATTGATTTCAAGATACAAGTCTAGGAGCCTTTATATAGGCTTATGATACGATCTAGGGCTTTTTGTGGAATAAAGTTGGGATTTTTATTGAATAATAGGGAAAAGAAAGGATTGTGGAACAAAGTTCGGAGTTTTATTGAAGAATAGGAAAAAGAAAGGATTTTTATTATTTGGAAATCTGAAAACAAAAGATAGATGGCCACGATTCGAGAGGCGGCATCTCTCCTTGCTTTCAATTCGAGAAGAAAGCCCAAGATCTCCCGGGTGATGTTCGAGACACCTTGGACAATGGTTTCACAAATAAATCAAGCATAAAACCCCCATTGGCCAGCCCTAGCCTATAAAAAGACCAAATTACAAATTTTGTTTTTTTATGAAAAAGCCACCCAAAGTTTAGAATTTACAAATTTGCACCCGAGGTTGCCGAAGTTACCGCGATGTGCCTCCTTCTCCTATAAGTGTTGATCGCATCATCACTCCCCCAAAAATGTCACCTTGTCAACAAGGTGAAAGTCTAGAATTGTCGCCCGATCACTTTGCTAGACTCCCATGTAGCATCGTAATCTGGTAGACCCCGCCATCTGATAAGGACCGGCTGGGTCCCCGCTATGCTCTGACGAACCCCCTTGACATCATTTGGCTCTAGCAATACCTTCATGTCGTCAGTCAAAGTGGGGGGAGGGTCGGTGAGAGAGTGGTCTCCAATGACGCGTCATAATTGTGACACGTGGAACACTAGATGGATGGTGGATGTCGTAGGTAGATTCATGAGGTACGCCACCTTACCAATCTTGGCCACAAACTCAAATAGACCATAATAACGGGCTGCCAGCTTCTCATTGCTCCGTTGAGCCAAAGTCTTCTGTTTATATGGCCTCAGTTTAAGATAAACTCTTGCCCCCACATCATATTGCACATCTCTCATGTGCTCATCTGCCTTAGCCTTCAATATTTGTTGCGCCCTCATCAAGTGCTTCTTCAGCTTCTATAGAACTCTATCCCTTGCCTCCAAGTACTCCTCCACCTGTGACACTATGGTCGAACTGCGGATGTAATGGATCAAATGTGATGGATCCCACCCGTAGAGGAAGCGAAAGGGTGTACACTGTGCCACCGAGTGGTAAGAAGTGTTGTACATGTACTCCATCCATGTCAACCACTTGGCCCACTGCTTCGGTGACTTTGAAGCAAAACATCGCAAATATGTCTCCACGCTCCTGTTCACCACCTCCGTCTGGTCGTCAGTCTGCAGGTGATAGGCCGTGCTTCTCCTCAGTTTGGTCCACTCCACCTTGAACACTTCCTTCCAGAAACTGCTAATGAAAACTTTATCACGGTCTGAAATAATAGAGGCAGTGAAACCGTGTAGGCATACGACCTTCATAAACGATGTGGCCACCGCCACCGTCGTGTAGGGATGTCGCAAGGGGATGAAATGAGCATATTTACTGCGACAGTCCACCACAATAAATATGACAGTGAAGCCCTCACACCGTGGTAGCCCCTCGATGAAATCCATGCTGATATCCTCCCAGACCTTCTCTGGCAAAGCTAGTGGCTGAAGTAGTTCTAAGAGAGCCATCACCAAATATTTGTGATGCTGGCAGACGTCACACTCCGCTACCATCTTGGCGATGCCCCCTCTTATTCCATGTCCAGTACAGCTCCCTAGCCATCCTCATGTAGGTCTGCTGAACCCCAGAATGTCCTCACACCGAACTGCCGTGGAACTCCTGAAAAATCAGCGGTATATGTGAAGAAGTCCGCGGTATCACTAACCGCCCCTGGTACAACAGCCTATGTCCACTCAGTGTGTATCCTGGATGATCGTAGACCCATGTTGCAGCTTCTCCCGTATCTGTGTCAGCCCTTCATCGGCCTCGATCTCTATCCCTAGCGGCTCCCAGCCCAGCAAGACATGCACTGAAATCGCTGCCACCTCTGCCACCTCCTCTCTGCGGGATAAGGTGTCTGCTGCCTTGTTCTCCAATTATGGCCTATATTGGAGCTCGAATGTGTAGTGCACCAATTTAAAGAGCCATTTCTGATGCTCCTTCGTGACCATGCGCTACTCCAAACGACACTTAAAGCTCCTCTGGTCGGTCCGTACTATAAACCTCCTCCCAAGTAAATAGGGCCGTCACTTCTGTTTGGCGAGCACTATCGCTATCAACTCCTCATAAATTGACTTTAGCTGTGCTCGTGCTGACAGGACCCGACTAAAATAAGCCACTGGGCGTTGATCCTGCATAAGTACTGCCCCAAATCGTGTCCTGATGCGTCTGTCTCCACCACGAAAGGTCTGAAGCCCGTCAATGCTAGCACAAGTATCGTCGGCATCGCCTGCTTCTGGACCTCAAACGCCCTAATCACCTCCCCTCAGTGGAAGCTGTCCTTCAGCTGCTCCGTCAACAGCTATGCTATTGTGTTGTATCCCTGGACAAACTTCCGATAATACCTTGTCAGGCCCAAGAATCCACGTAGGCCTCTCAACGTCGTAGGGCGGGGCCAGTCCAACATAGTAGAAATCTTCACCCTATCTGGCGCCACCCGCTCTCTTGACACCACATATCTTAAGTACTCCACCTGAGGCTGTCCAAAGAGACACTTCTTCCTGTTGGCGAATAACTAATGCTCCTGCAACACCGCCTGCAAGTGTCCTACATGCTCCTCCAAGCTGCGACTATAAAGCAATATATCATCAAAAAAGATTAGTACAAACCTCCGCAAGTCGGGACGAAAGACATTGTTCATCAGGGCCTGAAACATCGAAGGAGCATTCGTCAAGCCAAAGGGCATGACAATGAACTCGTAGTGCCCCTCATGTGTCATGAACATCGTCTTCGGGACATCTGCCATACTCATACGAATCTGATGGTCTCCAGACTTCAGATCTATTTTCGAGAACATCGTCGTCCCATGTAGCTCGTCAAGCAGCTCATCAATCACCGAGAAAGGAAGCTTGTCAGGCACAGTCTCCTTATTTAGGGCCCGGTAGTCAACACAGAAGCACCAGCTGACATCCTTCTTCACGAGCAGGACCAGACTAGAGAATGTGGTTACACTCGGCTAGATCACTTCCGCATGCAACATCTCCTTTACCATCCTCTCAATCTCGTTATTCTACACCTGAGGATACTGATAGGGGCACACGCTGATAGGGGACACCCTCCCGTAAAACGATCGCGTGATCATGGTCATGTAGTGGTGGGAGTCCATGCGGGGTTTGGAAAACTCCTTCATACTGGCTTAGCAGCTACTCCAACTCTGGCGCTATCTCCTGCTCCTGTTGCTCGCCCGCCTCCTCAAGTGATAATCTCTGGAACTCCACCAAGAACCCTTCTCCTGCCATCTGGAGAGCTCTAGCCATGGTTTTGTAGGGCACCATCGAGAGACAGAAGACATTTTCTTGGAGAACGCATGTCAGGATATTCCATCTTCTCCTTCCCCTTCGCCAAAGTCCTCGACTTTTGCTCCGGATATAGGGTTTCGGCATGATTTGATTCCATTTTCTTGGAGAACGTATCAAATTTTTAACCTAAGGCTTTTATGAATTGCGCCAACTTTCGATCCGTTTCGGCACCTTGATCTTCAATTTCTTCGTGAGTTCTTGATTTGCGTCGTTAAACTTCTACATCTTCGCTTCCAGCGCGTTGATTCTATCCTTGGATCTTGTAGCCGTCATGGATCGACGTGCTCTAATACCAAATTGCTACGATCTAGGGCTTTTTGTGGAATAAAGTTGGAATTTTTATTGAAGAATAGGGAAAAGAAAGGATTTTTATTAATTGGAAATCTGAAAACAAAAGATAGATGTCCATGATTCGAGAGGCGGCCTCTCTTCTAGCTTTCAATTCGAGAAGAAAGCCTAAGATCTCCGTGGTGATGTCCATGGATCAAACTCTGGTTCAGGCTTTGACTGTAGTACTAGATCAATCTCTTGTTCATATTCTGGCTCTGGTTCGGGCTCTGGCTCTTGCGGGAACTCTGATGGCTTAGGCTCCAAGTCAGATTTGGACTTTACTTCAGACTTATGTTCTAATTTGGGCTCGAGCTCCAACTCGGGTTTAGGCTCATACTCTGTCTCAGGTGTTGGATCAATCTCTAGTGTAGGTTTTGACTTGAATTTACTTTGTTGTTTCCTTTTCTGTTGTTCGATCGCTTGAAGAATTCATTTGTTACTCTCACTTAACTCTTCTTCTGACCATATCGATACTTTTGGGCTTGAGAATTGCTGTGGTGCCTGGGGAATGTATCGATGCTTTAAAGAATAACGACATCGAAGAGCGGCTGAATGTTGACCATCGATGATAAGAATCTCGAAAATTCAAGCACCAAGAAAGCGATTCTCCACCTAACTTTAGTCGTGTATACTTATATTTTGATTCATTAAATAAATCAAAACGAGAGAAGAACTTTATAGATAGTACTCCTAACCATCAAATCCAAATTTGTTATGCATCGCTTTCCATTATACTTGGATGCGAGGACGCGAGCGGGTCTGCATGTGCTTAAAGCAAAGGAGTACTTTTTTCTTCCTTCTTTGACTTAAGCACAATAAGCGTCTGTGATTACAACATTTCGGATTCTTGTATGCGAACTCAGAACAATACAGATCATCATTATTACAGTGTCAAAGTTCAGAATTACATGTACACAAATAAGGCCTAACATGGCCATTAGAAACAGTTACTTCAAAAGAAATTTCATCGAATGAGATTACAACAAATGTTAATCTTTAGCAGTGTTGTGAAGGCACGCCGATCCTCAGCAGTGGAACTCAGCATCCGGGTACTTCTGGTCCACCTGCTCAGTCTCAAATTAAACTAATGTCTCAAACCTGACGTATATTTCACAAGATAGAAGACAAAGAAACATACGTCAGCGAGAATCGCTCGGCAAGACATAAAATGTTAGTAGGATTGACCCTTGGCAAGGTTTTCAAAAGCAATTTTATGGCAGTTAAAGCATTTAAGAATGAACGAACAATTAACATTTCTAAGCAGTTCAGGCAGATTACATTAGCATGTCAATTCTATTATAAGTTGAAACATGACAGTTCTAGTGAAGGTGAAAATATGACAGTTCTATAAGTTAAACATGTTTGATATAACATTTTCAAGCTATTCAATAGTCTGTCCAATTTTGCGACTAAGGTTCACGTCTTTAGACGGCTAGTAAGTGAATTCACCTTCGAGTGCCCCCCGCAAGGTGACCCTTTTACTACCGGCTAGTGCCTGCGAACCCAACCACACCCACGTGTACTTTCTGGACCACGAGCCAAAATCGGCCAACCAGCCATCAAGTTGTTATACCGGAACACGAGCCAGACTAGTCAAACCGGCTCACAAGTTGTTATACTGGAACACGAGCCAGACTAGCCAAACCGGCCCATGGGAATAGCCAAATCTTGGCATGCAATATCTGTGATTAGCCAAACCGGTCCGCATGACTATGGTTTTCAAGCAGTTCAAGCAATTCATGTACGTTTAGCAATGTTTCGCATTTCATGTCGTTACAAGGCATTGTCAATTTACCTAATAAATGTCCACACACACGCAGTGTTTTGATCTCGTCAATCGACTTAATGAGATGTCCACACACAAATTTTTATTACGCAATGTACGAAAGCACATGAAATTTGATGTCACATTTAGATAAAACGATATTTAAAAACATGACGAGAATGCCCACTTGCCTGATTGGAGCGGTTTGAGTGTCGTTGAGTCCGTATGAAAGGCGCAGATGTTTCTGCGTCATCAAAATTATGATATTAAGTTAACAGCTCTTAATCAATTTATTAGATCTATCATATGTTAATACTGTTCATATATATTACTTAATATATTACAATGATCCATATATATATAATCTAATACACTACATATATATTGTTTATAAGAATATGATTTACTGTTTTTTATATAAACTATATATTTACATTAACATATATATTCCAACATATTTTGTAAAATAACTTATATGCATACAGTTCTATATTAATACTGACATTATTATACTAAGTTATAATTCTAACTTACTAACATAATTAACTAACATTAGTATACATAGATATAATATTAGTACGTCCACTAACAATATATACTACTGACTTACTAATATACGTACTAACTAATATGAATGATGTTATTAATTGCGAAATGAGGGTTTAACATATATTATTATTGTTAATAGAATATATACTAGCATTTTATTAAACTGTTATATATAATTAGACCTATATAAAATACCATATAACTAACTTACTGATATGAAACTATAGCATACTGAATGCTATACTTATGGATATATATTAATGTATTGAGTTATATAAAACTAACAACGTGCTGATTACTAACTAACATATATACTTACGTGTATTAAAGAAACTAACAACTACTATATACCAACTATATCTAACTTATATGTTATAAATCGTCTACCAATGCATGCATTAAAATACTTACGTGTTCCCTAGTTGTGTCATCCCTGCAGGCGAGAGCGGCGAAGATGACGACGAGTGGCAGCAGTGGAGCGGAGACTGGCGTTGTGGCGTTCGGCGGTGAGAGGCGACGCTGGCCGCCGGTGCGGCTTTGCGGGTCTTCGTGGGGGCGCTCGTCGGATTCCGTGGGGGCTGGAGGGAAGAGGTCGGGCAGGGTGCGGTGACTATCGAAGGGTCGGGGGTGGGCGGTTGTCATCGAAATGGAGGCGGTGGCCTATGGGTCGGAGGCTGGCTGATGCGGTGGTCGGAGGGCTTGCGGGCAGCGGGTTCTGTAGGTGAGCAGATGAGTAGGGCTGAAGGGAGCTGTCGGAGATGGAGATCGGCGGTGTGGGGGTCGTCGGCGAAGTTCGAGGTGGCGGAGGTGCTGTGAGGTTGGATTCTTTGGAAGGAGAGGTCGGTGGTGTCGGGAGAGTTGAAGGGAGAGAGGCTGAGGTTGAGGTGGTATGTCGACAGTGGTGTGCGAACAGAGGGGAGACGGGGCTGGGGCGAGGCGCTTGGGTGTCGGAGGCTTAAGGGGAGGGGAAGGCGACAGGGTCGGAGAGGTGATAGTTTCGCCGCGGCAACGACGACGAGGGGGCTTGAGAGACGTCGCTAAGGTTGGGTCGAGTTCGTCGGAGGTTGTGGGTGGACTGGCGAAGGGTGTGGGCTGTCGGAGGCATGATGAAGGAGGTCGGGGGTTGTGGTGTTTGGCGGAGGTGGAAAGGCGGTGTTCGGAGCTGTCGTCGTGAAGGGGAGGTGGGAGTCGGTGGGGTGAGGCACTTGGGTATGTTTTGAAGAGGAGAGGGAGGAGATCGCTTGCAGGCGCCAGGCGGCACCGGAGCGGGTCGGTGTGGCTAAGGAGGCGATGAGGTGTTTGGGGGAGTAATGTCGAGATGGTGGTGCGTCGAAGGCGGAGGCTTTGGCGTCGACGAGGTGATGGTCGGAGGGATGCTGCGGGGTGCACGGGCTTCTGGTGGGTGGTTTGTGGCGAAGGTGGAGGGTGAGTTGGGGGTTTGAAGAGATGAGGGGTCGGAGTTGCGAGAGGTGGGTCGGGAGTTTGTTGCTGGCGGGAGGATGATGATGGCGCTGAGGTTGGAGGTCGGTGGGAGGTGTTGTGCTTGGAAGGAGGAGTCGCCGACGTTGGGAGGAAGGTCAGAGTTAGGTGATGGCTTGTTGAGGGGAGGCTGAAGGTTGCTTGGAAGAAGAAGGTGGGTTGAGGTTTTTTGTGCTGCCAACTTGAGGAGAGGGGTCGTGTGTTGTGGAGTTTTGAAGAGAGACGTGGGTTTTTGCATGCGAAATGATAGGGGGAGAGGGAGATTGCGTGCGTGAGTTGTGGACGTGGGAGAGGTGGTTGCGAGAACGTAGGGGAGTTGCGGGGTTGAGGGGTGAGGACGTGAGCTCGATAGGGTTAGGATTATGAGAGATTTAGTTTTGATATGGTAAGTTTAAAAAACAGATTAGGTAGGATAATTAGATGATAAATGGATTTAATTAAGATATAAAATATTAGTTAAGGTAATTAGGATTTTAGGAAATATTATTGTTAGGATATCTTTTTTGGTTTCACTAAAACCCATTAAGATTCATAATTAATATAAATATATATATATTAGATATGATTTAGAAAAATCAATTAGGTTGAAATCTGTACATAGGGAGATCTTACTAGTTTAGATATTTATCTAAGATTTGATTTAGGAAATCGATTGGGTGAATAAATTTAGAGTCATAAGATCTAATAATATTTATTCGGTTAAGATGTGATTTGGTTAATCATGTCTACTTAAGATGTTTAGATGTGATTTGGGTAATCCGTTAAGTTATTAGATTAGAAGGATCAATTTGATTAATGTATATCAAGATGATAATTTGGTTGGGATATTTTGATATTTACGATTTCGTTGTTGCAATCAAAGTCAACCAAAAGTTATAAAGAAAATACCAATGTGTCGTGAGGTCGTGAGGATCCCGAATACGGGGTCCGATCACACAACCGTGCTATGGAAATAACAAATAAGATCATAAAACAGCTATTCAATTAAATCACTAATGGAAATACGTACGAAATACGTACGACGGAACGCGGCCGTTACAAACTTTATCTTTGAAGCCATAAAAAATTTCTAATTGTCTCTGCTTCTTAAGCTCAAAATTTGTTTAGGGAGTTAGTCATTGTAATAATCATCATATTAATCATTGCAGTATTCCATAATTTAGAAAAAATTTGCTTATATAGAGTGTACTTATACGTAGGCAGTTGAGTCAGCTACCCACTGACTCGAACGACATTAAATTTGAGCTCCAAATAGATCCAAAATCCTCAAAATAGTGGGACTGCGCAGAAAATTCCCAGAAAAACCAACCAGAAATCCAAGAAATTTGCAATGGCTCACTATTGAGCCATTGACTAGGTCAATTGGCTTGGCTGAATAGTTGATCAGTCAACCGGCTTGGTTGAGCCGGCTTGGGGTCGGCTCTTCCGTATCGATGAATAGTGCCAGCTCGGCTCGAGCCGACACTGTAGCAATGCCGGCTCTGATAGTACCAATGCCAAATTTCGATAAATTTGACAATTGTTTGTCACCTGGTATATTGCTGCAGGTGCGTCGAGAAGAGTGGAGCACTTTGCATTGGTTGTCGGCTCCTGTCGTAGCCGGTAGTGGCGTTGGCGATGTCCGAAAGCTTGTGCGGCGGTAGTTCCAGTGAATCCGACGGCTATTCGTGTGATTTTTGCCGCTATCACTTCTTCGGGGAGTGGTGAAACTCATGTATTTGACGTCGTCGGTCGGCGTCGGGGGTGACGCCGGTGAGCTCCGACGACACTGTGAGCGGTTGATCGGGGGCTCTTACTCGTTAAAGATTGGGTTGTTGTGTACGGGAAGGGTCGACGAGAGTGTTATGGCTCTGTGGCGGAGACATTGTTGCTCAACGGGCTGTTTTGGCGCTGCTGTGGCTGACCGAGGATTAGGGATTAGTGTTTGGGCATGGAAGGTGGCGACTGAATTACGGTTTAGGGTTTTTTTGAAAAATTTGGAAGAAAAATTTGAAGAAAAGAAAAGAATCGTTCGGCTCTGATACCAAATTAATGTATGACATGGTGAATTTTAAGGATTTTGGTGAAGGATTTGGGGAAGAAATTAGATAACTAGGGTTTTGGGTTTTCACCAAGAATTTCCAAGGCTTTTCACCAAGGAAGATGGGACCCTTTCACAGGTTTAGAGAAAGTTTCTTATTTGATTTCTTCATTGATTTCAAGATACTAGTCTAGGAGCCTATATATAGGCTTACAATCCAAATACCTTACTACTCCCATCTGATGTGGAATTAACTCTTAAAAGACTAAAACACTCAAAAAGACTCAAAAAACAACTAAAGACTCAGAACTCAAAAATAAAATCCAAATAAAAATACAAACCTCTTAATCGTTTCCCTGTCATTTAACCTGCTTCCATAAGAAAGGTCATTCTACCCAACAATTGGCCTTCTAGCCTTTGTGCCAGGGTCATTCTACCTCTTTACTTGCCCTGGCTGGTACCAAGTTCTAACTCATTGGTGGTATTTAGGCTTGACGTTATGTAGCAGAAATTTAGTCAGAAATTTAAGAGTTAGTTGCTCCCCATGTAGGAAGAAGCTTGAATGAAGATTGTCCTAGTTTTGACGGTACATTACTTACTAAATCTCTTCAATGGAGGCATAACATCTTTAACATTGCTTCAAGTTTCCTTGATTAATTAATTGCTCTTGGTGTTGACAAACTAACGATGGACGCTGTTCAAATCTAAAAGCACATCAACTTGTTGGGTCCTCTTCTAGGTATTGAATTGGCCTTGATTATCATGGTCAGATTTGGTATCCATCAACTGTATAAAACTAGTTGCTAAGAGGTTTACAGTAAGATGCTATGACTATACTGGGAATTCTAACATGATTGATGAAAGAGGTTGTGCAGACTGGAAACCATGTTAGAAAATAGTACATAAGCCTTTCCCCCATCCCTTGTATATATATTATTTCTAATTTATTATATAAAACAACTCTTATTTATTATGGATGGATGCATGATTTCATGCCCATCTAAAAATTTAATCAGTTCATCATTATATTTAATACAAACAATAAGTGATATTTATTGCCGATAACCAGCAGCGTGTTTAGGATGCCTTGATTAAAGAAGTCCAGCACAACCGGTATAAGCTGTTTGCCGTATGTATCCAATATGGTTTCATAGAATTTTCTCAGTGTTTCCTAAATATTTCCACCTAGGGATCACATCCGATTCTCAAATGTTCTCATTTTTCTGCCCAATTCCAAAGAAAGATTTGGTTTCTGAAGTATGTGAAGTGCATTTCCCCCCTCTTTTTAAAGAGCTCCCCAGTTACAGATGTGACATTTCCATGATATTTGTTCTATTGCTGATTGTATAGTTGATAATTGATGCACATAAAAGTTGATATTCGTGTGCTGGAGTGTGTATGTCAGCCTGATTGGGCTCTTTCTCCTTTCATTAAAAACATTGGGCATCAGGGGATGTGTTTAGTTATTGCTGCTTTATCATGCATGGAAAAGTATAGATTTCAAACAAATGAGCAAATCTGTTTTTTGATCCATTTCCCCCAGGTTTTCAGTATCTTGAAGAGCTATATTACAGAGCTTGGCTTCACAGGTACATGCACTTCCAGCAGCATGTTCCCTCTTATATGTTTCTGCAAGTATCCTTATGCATTATTGTTCTTTTGTTACCATTTGTATAAATTTTGCATGCAAGAGACATAAATGCATTGTGTTTCCTTGCGGAGGAGGGCTACGCTACACTATGGCTGAGATCGTAGATGACCCTGCCAGCTTGCAGCTTTGGTGATTTTTAATTGGATATAACTGAACATGATCGTAACAGCGTCCTTTGATAAATGAACTAAAAATTGACCAGGATCCAAGAAAAAACCCACACAACGAAGGCATACCTGCGCGCAGAAGGAAATGAGAGGAAAGTGTGGGTGTGTGTGTGGGTGGCGTCTTGGGGTAAAAGGAAGAAAAGCACGAGCGTAAGTGCAAAAAAAACCGGGGGTCAAAGTGGAAAAAAGCTCGATGGCAAGGACGTAAATAGGAGAAAGAGGGAAGGGTTTTTTGTTTGTTGTGAAAAAGGAATGGCATGTAAATAATTGAAAGGGGGGTTGTTTGAGATGTTGAAAGGGCAATGGCAACCATGTAATTAAGTGAGATGATGGGGTTTTTTGTTTGAGGGGTGAGGGGAGAGAATTACCCTTGTGCCATTGTCCCATGTGGCGATGTGACATTGCCACATGGGACAATGGCACAAGGGTACTTTCCTATTCTATAAGACAGATGTGTATTCCATGGGATGTGATACTCTAGATGACCCTGCCACCTTGCAGCTTTGGTGATTTTTACTTGGATAAAATTGAACATGGTTGTAGTTACATGCTATAACAGTCCGCTTTAATAAATTATGCTAATGATTTCAGAATATCAGTAAGCCATAACCATGGTTTCACGTTATGAAACCTATCTTGTGTTCCTGAAAAATACTGAAGCATCAAATGCTAATTTCTTTTCAATAAAAAGTAGCTATTATATCATTAAATAAAGAAAATGGATTGAAATTTAAAATCAGTGTCCGAAATTAGAGGAAAATTGTTATCTTATATTGTAGGAGGACATACACTCACATGGCTGTCGAAAAATCCACTCTTCATTTTCTTTTCTTCATGATTCCACCCTCCATGTCGATCTCCATGGCCTCAAACCAGTGTTCCCGGGCGACTCTATTTTTGCAAAAATTTTACATGTCCGACACTAGGACCCTTTCGGACGCATAGATGGCTCACCACTCGGACACAGCTCACATAATATGTAAAAGGAAATATGTATCAATGTAAAAGAAGGAAAAAGATTACAAAGAATATTTGAAAGGAATCCGTAAGAAAATTAATTAGGAATAGAAGCGAAAAAGATTGATAAAGGATTGGTGAGTCTTATGTTCAATTTACATCGGCATTCATTCTCAACAATGACGAAGTCATAATAGTTATACAAAAACAATTAAAAAATTATGTATCTAAATATGGGATGTAATATGTAATTACATTATATTCCAGTTTTGTCACCGAATCCATGTAACACTGCCTCAAACATGGACCATTATCATGGTCTTCTCATACTATTTGACCTCGAATTGGATAGTTGAAAAGTTAATGTTTTACCCGAGCCAATTGGCTTAGTGGTATTCACCCTTCCTCCCTTATGAGAGGTGAGTGTTCGATTCCTGCTTTCCGATGTATAAAAAAAGTTTAATGGTTTCTCAACAACAGAACAATTTCCACTCGCATATCAATGAGCAAAGGAATATGGTTTACTAGGGTTTTGGTGTGTTTGGGTTTTAAGAACATGAATATAAAATTGAACTGCATCGATTGTCCGACCAAATAGTGGAATATGAAGTTTTTGGCCGCCATATCAGCAAGTTTCCTCATATGACATGGTACCCATTAATCTCTGGAAATTAATATTATTTGTTAAGATATACTAAGATATGATTTACATTGTTAGCAAATCACTAGATATAGAGATGTCATTTGCCTATTGCTTACCCCAAATTAATATCTACATGAATCAAAATGTTATTATGATGTATGCATCACATCACATCACATGTTATTATGATGTACTCCTATAAATCTGTTGTTGATGCTACCTTGAAATAGTTCATTATGTATGCATATGCAGTGGCCAGAAAGTTGTCATAGAGGAGAAGCATGAAGGACAATCAGCAGCAGAGATATCAGTTACCATTCAGGTAAAACGATGATCGATCATCCAATCAAGCAAGTAATTATCATTTCTATTTGCCAAAAAATAAAAAAAATGCTATATGTCATAATATCTTATAATTTAGGGATTAACATCCTCGGGTTATTTATTGGCTGCTGACGAGGATAATAAAAGTTATGAGCTTCATCCAGATGGTAACAGGTACTTTTAATTAAATCCCATGTTTCACTTTTCTTACTTCAGAGCAGAATGTTTCTGCTATGATTAACTTCATAGATTTTTACAATTTTGATAATATATGCTGATAGTTCGTGTATTTTGTGATGTCATAGTTTTTACTTTTTATTTTTTTAATGGTAAATTGGGTTGAAAACATAGGGCTAAGGTCTCAATTTTCATTATTCAACCCTACTGGAATCTAGAATGTAATCAAACCCCACAACCTATCACCACCGTTAGCACAATTTTGAGTTAGAAACCGTTTACATATATCTCACTTCCTTCCTCAAAAGAGGGGACCACTAGTAATCATTGTTCTACATCAGCCGTGATCTAGAGTAAGTAACACGTGCCTGGTACGAGTAATAAAGCTCGGATAAATCAATAATTAGCCAAAATACGATGATCAGCTAAAATAAAAGGCATTTTATAGCTGTGTTATAAAGTTCTGCAGAAGTCTATTTAAGATTTTTTGATAACCATTTATCACCCATTGAGGCTTTGGAAGGTTTCTGAGATGTTTTAGACATACAAAACTGTCATTACATGGTATGTAGCATTATATCTGATGTAAATAGAAGTTCCAGTCCATGTGTAAATCCAATTCTGTGACCAATAACTCTGGAATTCATTGTATGAATGTGCAGTTTACTGCCTACTTTCCCAAGAGTGCTTATTGGACAATGAAGTGTGTGTGCTATTGAAAGATAGGCAATTGAGATAGGAAGTTGCATCACTTAATCATTAGGTATCTAAATTGAGATAGTTGTCCATTAACTGTTATGTTTGGCTTCGTAATATCTAAGTTGAGTAGCATCTCAGTTTTCCGCTCCAAATACTGATAGATCCACAGAGACTGTCAGCTATCCGTGAGTTAAGATCTCATAATCACTGCATTTATTTGTGATCCACACCTTCATGAAATGTAGAAGAACTAGTCATAACCCATGTTAGTAAAAAAACGCGAATTTTTATGTTTTTTACGTTTAAAACCCGTCTAAAATGGCTCCCGTATTAAACGGCCATCCATTTGAATTATTTAGAAAAATACGCGCTTTTTAGAGGTTGACGAACAAAACGCGTTTTATTCCCGTATTGCGCATTTTATGCGTTTTAAACGCGTTTTAGTGACACTTTTAAATCATTTTGAACTATGATTTAATGATCATACTTTGGTTTAGTGCATGTTACATGGAATATAATAGTATGATCATGTCATTTTAGTTAAAACTATGAATACAATTTAAATCATGAATATAGAACTTATTTTACTCTTATTTCATATTGATATTGTTGATTTTTAAGTTCATTTGGATGAACGATATGATATCTTGACAATATTCGTATTTTTAGTCACGTTTTTATCTGGGTTAACGAATTAAACACGATTTAACCCGTTTACGTATTATTCCCGTATTGCGCATTTTTGATCGAATTTTTGACCAAACGTCTTTTGAAATTGATCGAATTAAACACGTTTTATTCACGTCCCGAATATTTCCCGTATTATGTATTGCTAATAAGGGTCATAACCAGTGACCATTGGTCACGTGGCATTCAAAATATTTCCCGAAAAAATTCAACCAATTCAAAATCTCCCTTTCCCTAAAAAATTTGCATTCTCGTCAAAATCCCTCCAAAAAAAATTACAGCCACCTTCAAATTATCCCCCAACAATTTTTTTAACCATATTCAAACTAAAATTTTGTTTCCATTAGAGAATTTAGTTCCTCAAAAAATTTTAGTTTTTCCCAAAGTTTAGTTCACTCCAGATTTAGTTCCCCTCAAAATTTAAAATTATTGTTCTCTCCAGATTTAGTTTCCCATAAAATTTTGAATTAAAAATTTGTTTTTCCCATAGAATTTAGTTCCACTGAAAAATTTCAACCTCTTCAAAATCCATTCAAAAAATTTTGCTGCCTATTCAAAATCCCCCAAAAAAATTTGCACACCTTCAAAATATTCCCCCAAACAAATTTTTGTAACCATATTCAAACTAAAATTTGGTTCTTCCTAGAGAATTTAGTTCACTCAAAAATTTTAGTTCCTTCAAATTTTAGTGCTCTTCAGATTTAGCCCTCCTAAAATTTAAAATTTTAGTTTTCCAAAATTTAGTTTCCTCCAGATTTAGTATTCTTCAAAATTATAGGGTTTTTCTTCCAAAATTCCCCTCCCAAAATTTAAGGGGTTCTCCCCAAAATTTTCACAAACTCTCATTCTCTAGTAGATTCATCAAGATTCAATTTCAGCCATCTTTTTACCCACTCGTTTGTCTTAATCAGCAAACCCATTCAAACTCTCAATTGTATGATAGATATCCTTGGTAGTTGGCACTTACCCTTTTTTTATTGGCATGTACTGAGATTTTAATGATTTTGTAATAACCCCATATTTTTGAGCCTTTTCTTTTGGAGCTCTCCTGCAACTTATCAATAAACCATTTGTCGAAGTTTTTTCCGGAATGTCAAAATTTGTGATTAATCTTCCTAATGTGCAGCTTTGACTTCTTCAAGGGACTCGTGAGGAGGAAGCTAGGTTGATTTAGATCGCCAAACTTTTTTCTCCTCCCAAAGGGTAGGTTGCCGACAGTTTATCAGATAAAGCAGTCGGTAAACATGTACACCACAATACAGTAAGATAGAAGGTAAATACTTATGATCCCAGAATCCAAATACTTTGGAGGGGATAGAGTCCAGTGATTGCAACTCAGTTAGCAAGCAGCCGAGTTCTCGGCCTGGCAGATGCGAGTGATACTAATGTGAGGGCGAGGCGGATGGAGACTGCGGCCTTCGCCGGCAAGGGAAGCCAACTATCATGCACAACAGCATGATGTGGTCATGTTCATTGGAGAAAAATAGTTTGATTGTGATGAAATCTGTATGTTTATTGATAAAGAACATAGCTGTCATAAAGAACATAGCTGTCTGTTGGATTGTGATGAAATCTGTATGTTTATTGGTAAGTTATATTTGATTAATTTCTGTTCATCATGTTGGTGCAATTTCAATAGCTGTTGTGTTAAAATATAAAAAATTAAATTTTAATCAAAATTACTCATTAGTTCCTAATATTGTGTTCCAACAACTGTTATTGGACTTCAGTTATTGCTCTTGTGGCAATAGTTGATGTCGCAACTTGTCAAGAACAAACATCAAATGTTACTATTTTATGTTGAACACATCCAGATATCTTATATTTAATGACATATTTATTTAATGAAATATTTCTGAAGTTAAATAATGTGCTGATAAACTTAACGAGTTCAAAACAGTTTTTCAGATTTGAAAGGCTTAGTCCCAAATTCCTTTTTCGAATTATGCCTGATTTTCAACATTAATACATAATCTAAAATTGATATCCCATCATGTTCTTTATTCTCGGTAATTTTATATTAAGTTAATTCTTTTTTTTTACAAAAATGTGTATAATTTTTAATTCTTCTTTTTGTTGTGAGTTGAGGGAGGCCTCCCTCCCCCTCATCATCTCACCATTGCTCTCTACTAAGTTAGTGGGGAGTCCCTTGGACTCCTAAAACCTATTCTCAATGAATATATAGAGAGCCATGGCTTGTGCCATGGCTACTCCTAATCAGAGTTTATTTTACTCTTCTTCCAATATCCTTCAACACGTTATCAGCTCGTTTGCTCTAATTTCTTTGAGCTTTTCATCCCGTCTCCCTCAAAAATTAAACCCCTACGCGCGAAGGAATCTATTGTTGCGGCAAACCGTTGCGGCAAAACTTTGCGGGGATTTTTCTTCGGAGCGTATCGGGAGCGGAACTATCTACGGATTTTTATTATCACGATCTTCCCTAGATCTTTGATCTAGAGGTAATTTCTTTTCGATCACGTAGATACCTACAAAATATAGTAGGCTAAGATTTTACATATCCAATTCTATGGGCTTGTATTAATCTACACCATTTTGATAATCATCAAAATTAATATTATTTAAAAAAACCCCCCAAAGCCCCAAGATTTATACATGCCTATAGATTTTTGCAACAATCTACGCAACTGTTGTATACTTCGTATTTTTTTGGGCTTTGTACGCAACGATAAAAAATATACAGTTTGATTTATACTTCGTTTACCTCTAGATAATCAAAAACCCCAAACAAGAAGTAACTGTTGGTGCGTAGAATTGGGGGAATGTTGTGCTCCCCCCTCTAGATCAAAAATTGCAAAAATCGTGGGCCTGACGTCTGCCCTTCCCCGCGCCACCCCCCAGACGGGGAGGGGGGCCCTTGTCCGGCGCCCCCCCCAAGACGGGGGGCCCTGTCCCGCGCCACCCCCCCCCCCAGACGGGAGGGGGGCTTTGTCCGGCGCCCCCCCCCCCCCCCCAGACGGGGGGGGGGCCTGTTGCGCGCCGCCCAGACGGGGGGCCCCGACCCCCCCCGACGGCGGGGGGTCTCTGTCGTTCGTCGCCCCCCCCCCCCCCCCCCCCCCCCCCCCCCGGGAAGGGGGGACCTCTTCGATTTCAGTGGGGATGTGCCCCCCCCGAAGAGGGGGGGGGGGGCTCTGTGATTCCGGCAACCCCCCCGACGGGGGGTTCTATCTACGCCGCCCCCACTGGGCAAGGGGGGTTCTGTAATCCACGCACCAAGACGGGGTCTTTTGTGTACTGCCGCGTGAGGATGGGGAGAACGGGATCTGTAAAATTCTGGGTTTGGGAAAACTTTTCAAATTCCCTTAAAAAAATTTAAGGGCTTGTGTTCAATTATATTTAATATATTAGATAGCATATTTATCTGGGCCTGAAGCCCATTTGTAACAATGAAAATAGGTTTTATGGGCCAGCTGCCCCATTTAGCTTAATAATTATTTTTGACTACCAAAATTGGCCTGAGGCCCAAATATTAATAAAAA
This sequence comes from Scilla litardierei, assembly GCA_030789695.1. NCBI lineage: Eukaryota > Viridiplantae > Streptophyta > Magnoliopsida > Asparagales > Asparagaceae > Scilla > Scilla litardierei. The sequence continues at coordinate 344,123,490 of CM061133.1, read as the reverse complement.
TTTAATTTGACTTATTGGGCTAGAACCCAAGTTAATTGCTTATTAAAATGATTTTCATTTTGCTTATGGGCCTACATCCCATATTAGAATAATAATTAATCGCGTGTCCTAATTTGGGCCTGAAGCCCAGTTTATAACAATGAATATAAGTTTTATGGGCCAGCAGCCCCATTGAGATTAATTATTAATTTTGAATCCTAAATTGGGCCTACAGCTCAGTTAGTCCAATTGCAAAATGAATGTGTTAATTAAATTTTTGTAAATGGGCCTGCAGCCCAAGTATTAAATTAATTATTAAAATGATTATTATTTTACTTATGGGCCTGCAGCCCCAATCATAATAATAATTCATTTTTAATTCTTGTTTGGGCATGTAGCCCAGTTAGTCAGTTTTCTAATATTATGTACAACATCTCTCTTGCATTGTTAATTTTTTATGGAATATTAGGATTTTTCAAAATATAAGTATCTTAAGGATCCTGCGACCGCTCTGCCGTTAGTCAACTGACCTAACGGTGTATGACGTCTCCCCGTGGTCCGAGAGATTATTATATTTTATAGTCTCTTTTTCCATATTATATATGCCTGAGTTATATGCGTAGTTGTTTCTTTTGTGCCTGTAGCATATTATAAACTGCGTGGATGTTTATATAAGTTAAAATGTGTTTTTGGGATCGGCCAATTTGATACCTTTTATATTCCTTGCACTTTTATTTTCTTTTGAGAGAATTTGTAAGTAAGGATTAAATGTATTAATGTCAAAGACCGGTGTACCGACAAATGAAGACGGAGATGAAATTTGCAAAATATAGGAACCCATTCTAGGTTTCCAACTTGTATTTTTCTTTTTTTATGAACTGTATATTGGACTATGGACTTTGAACGTTTTTGGGTATCTGGCCGATCCCCACATTTTACTTATTTTTATTCGTTATGCATGAATTTACATTTTAATTAATTCATGCTTATTTTAAATTGCATAGATAAATGGCAAAATTGGTAAGCGTCAAGTTCGAAGTTCTTGACGCTGCAGGAAAAAATTACCTGAGTTGGCGAGTGGACCTGAAGTTCCACTTGCGTTCGATGGCCCTCCCTGGCTCAATTTTGGCTCCCTCATCGGCCCAAGCAGCGGCCGATGCTTCTGCTACATCTAGCAGCACCCCTACCACTGTATCCGATGTGGATAAGGCGAAAGCCATTATCTATATTAGGAGACATATAGATCGGACCTTAAAGGCCGAATACCTTACGGTAGAGGACCCAATTGAATTGTGGACAGCGCTGGAGGCACAGTATAAACATCAAATTGATGTAATATTACCACGTGCCAGTTATGAGTGGGAAAACCTCAGACTTCAGGACTATAAGTCCGTTGCCGAGTATAACTCTGCACTTCATAATATCACCTCACGTCTGAAGTTGTGTGGTAAAGAAGTGACTGAGCAACGCATGTTGGAAAAGACATTTACCTCGTTTCACGAGAAAGATGCAATCCTCATGCAGCAGTATCGTGAACGCAACTTCACGAAGTTCTCTGATTTGATCTCTTGTCTCCTTAGGGCAGAGCAAAAAAGAGATTTACTGCTTGCCACTAATAATTTACGTCCGGCTGGTACTGCCTCTATCCCTGAAGCCCACCATGTTTCTCCCCAGAAGTGGAAAAATAAGAAAAAGGCTAGAAAGAACAAAGGGAAGACTGTAATGAAGCCAGCACGAGGAGAATCAACCCAGACCAACAACAAAAACAGAGAAATGATAAACTTCACATGGAAGCGTAAGAACACTAACCAAGTGTCAATTCCTAAGAAGAACTGGGAGGATAAATGCCATAGATGTGGCATGACTGGACATTGGTCCAGAAACTGCCGCACTCCTCGCCACCTCCAGGAACTGTATCAGGCGAGCCAGAAGTCTCTGCCTGAAACAAACTTGGCGGCTGTTCAACCGCCAACGAATTTCACTGCAAAAGACTTCAAGAATGAAGACCTGCTCGATTGAGCCCTATCTTTATGTCTATGCATTTAAAATTACATATAGCTTCATCTTTAGTTTGCTTTTGTACGAAGTTTTATTTGAATGTCATTTTACATTTACTTAAATAAAATTTCGTTTTGCTTATAGATGAAGTATGTAATATTGTGGACAGTGCCTCGTTGCACTGGTGTAGCATTTATATTGCTCCCACATAAAACGAGACTATAAGATGCAAACTTCTCCCCTTAAACATATATGAATTTTCTAAGTTTCAAGAATATTTCGTTTAAACGAACATAACTTGAAAACTGTGGATAATAAATATTGAATATCAATATAAAACTCGTCAAGAGGATGGCCAGAAGACCATCTACTAACGATTTCATTGGACCCCCGTCGGGCCCCTATCATTACAGATATTCATCCTATAGAAAGCCAACTTGACTAAACACCAGAAGTGCCTTTCATTGCAAGAGTTTTTCTGGCAAAATGGACTTGTTCATCCTGGATCAGCGATGATGGACGCATCATCAAATGAATCCATTGTAGAACCTGAAGATTCTTCAAAAGATTGAGTTTCCTTGTCCCCCTTTGTCGTAAGAGAAAACTTATAGAGAGACCTTCCCTCCTGAAAGTGGGATTAGAATCTCCTGGCTTCATTGAGAGAATACATGGTGACCTTTGCGGGCCTATTCACCCCGCAAGTGGCCTATTTTCGGTACTTCATTGTAATGATAAATGCATCTACTAGATGGTCGTATATGTACCTTTATATTCACTCGCAACCTAGCTTTTTCAAAAGCTTATAATGTGGGTGAATTCACTACACATATCTTTGAAGACTTCTGCCAAGCAACTGGTATTGAAATTGAACATCATGTAGCATGTTCATACTCATAATGGGTTATTAGAGGACCTGGTAAAGAGACTCCAATGGATTTCACGTCCATTGTTAAATCCCAGTTGCCTGTTGATGTTTAGAGACCAACACACTGCATTCCGCATCGCTTATCACGATACGACCCTCTTGTGGCCATATCTTATTGCTGATGCCGCTTGCTTATGGTTTACCACTAAGTCTTGATAACTGTGTATTTGCTGAGCAAAATCTCATTGAAATAGGCACGCAGTCTAAAGAAGCCTGAAGCTTTTGAGACCATATCATGGGACACAAAATCCTAATCTTGTTATGATCCGCATACGTTTTCTGTGTGAACATGAGATCCAGAAGATCCTTCACATTCAGACTAAAGTACATCAATTGCCGGATAAATTTACGGACAACCAGAAGATTGTTCGTTCATACGTCCCTGCTGCCAACACGCCAGCTAGGATTGACATTCCCAAAGATGGATGCAATCAACCGACAACAGAATTGGCTGTACCTCAATTGAAAAGAGGACGCATGCCAGGTTCAAAATATAAAGTTCCTCAAAAGAGGAAGATTCCTAGATATATTAAAATGATCCATCCACAGGATGCTGAGCTCAGACCAGAACCCTCTCCCCTCCTAATTTCCCCTGCAGAGGAAACAACGGGAGAAAATCATTATATTACGTACGTACTGGAGAGGTACTGGACAGATATAGCACAGTCGTCGATGACGGTTTTGCTTTTGCTATTGCCGTTCACGTCGTTGAATACAACGATGACGTCAACCCACTTTTCTATAGCGTAAACGCATAGATTGGCCAAAGTGGGACGAGGTAATACGAGTAGAGCTGGACTCACTCTTGAAAAGCAAAGTCTTGGGACCAGTAGTCCATACACCTGAATGTGTAAAACCTGTGGAATATAAGTTGGATTTTATAAGAAATTGAAATGAAGGAAATGTGATCATTTTCCTACTAAGCCTAAACTTCTCTGAAAAAGCCAATAAATGCAGCTCATGGACGTTGTGACTGCATACATATACGGCAATATAGATATATAGATCTATATAAAACTCCCAGAAGGGTAAACTCTACCCCCAAAGATGAAAGAGAGACGTATAAACGTCTTCTCCATAAAGGCTACAAAGATCATTAGTTGATCTTAAGCAATATTCTGCCCGTGTATCTTTTTCGAAAGATCGTTGACATGATTTGTTATATTCGCCGTACATGTGGTCGACTTAAAGCTAATAGGATCTCCTGCAGAGACCATTGAGATATCAGATAGCTTTATGCATACCTTGGAAATGAAAAACCTAGGTATAACAAGGTATTGTCTCGGCTTACATATTTAACACCTTCGTGGTGGAACCCCTTAATATCCTTCATACACATGGAGTTTATGAAGAATGATGTCCATTTGCAACCTATTAAAAATAGATGCTTATTTATGACACCTTTCAAGTCGCTGGAAGAGGGGGAGGACATCCTATGTCCTGAAGAGCCTATCTCCAGTGTACTTGTTACACTTCTTTATATGGCCAACTGCACGTGTCTTTAATAAAACATCTGCAGTAAAGCTGTTAACCAGATACAGTGTTGTCCTGGAGAGCACCACTAGACCAAGAATATGCTGCTTCTGTGCAACTTCCAAGGGTCAAGGAATATATATCACATATGCAGGTTTAAAGATCATCACGATGACTTAGACACAAAAGGCGGGCCACCTCCTAAATACCTACACATCATCCTCCAAAGTCTACATCTTCTTAGAAGCTCATCATCCAAGAAAAAAGTATTGAAAACGCTCAGTCAGGTCCAGCAGTACCTTGCAGACACACTGAATACTGATTCAAAGAAATACTTTAGTGGAGTCATCTACCAACTTTGAAGAGCATTCCACTCAAGAGCGACACTGCTTTCTAATAGCCACTAGATGAGTGAAACTTGTATAGATGAGTGATGACTGTATTTGCTTTCAGAACATGATGGATGTATAGACAAATAGGAGATGATTGTATAGATACATAGGAAATCTGCAAGCCTGAAGCTTGTACAGATCAGGGAGAGTCACTCGATAGTTGTACTCTTTTCCCTTAAGCTGCTAGTTTTTCCCACTGGGTTTTCCACAGCTAAGGTTTTAACGAGGCAACCACAGTGGCTCTGGATCCAGAAGTATCCACCCCATTAGCATACTGAATCCTAAAGTATTCATATGCTTAACCCAAGGTAATAGAGAGATGAGGGGGAGTGGTGTGAGTTGAGGGAGGCCTTTTGGCCTCCCGCCCCTCATCATCTCACCATTACTCCCCACTAAGTTAGTGGGGAGTCCCTTGGACTCCTAAAACATATTCTCAATGAATATATAGAGAGCCATGGCTACTCCTAATCAGAGTTTATTTTACTCTTCTTCCAATATCCTTCAACACTTTTCTATTTTTTTCCAAAATATCCCAATTTGACAACAAAGCATAGTTCAAGTGAGCATATTTTTTTTATTTCTTCTCGTGCGCTGTGTGTACAATTTTTTTCCATACAAGACAAGTATTTAAAATTTCGAATTAAAATATAGAGACATTGTGGAATGAATTTAGGATACCGTATGCAAATGCAGCTAGCAATTTCTCGATACTTGTTGTTGCCTGTGAACTAATCAGGCGATGATGATGCAATGTAATGAAAAAGTAAAATAACTAAAATCTTACATTTGGTATGAATATGGCCCAATGCGTATATTGGATATCCATCCACATTGTATCCAATAAGAAGTCTATATAAATGAGGTTAGGGGTTTCCTAGCCATTAACCCTTCACAACACGTTATAAGCACAATTCTCTAAAATTTTCCAAATATCCGGTCTTGCAAAAGCGACGAGAAGGCGGTAGATCCATCTCGCGCGGGCGTCATCAACCGTCGCTAGATCTGGAGGACGGATCTAGAGGTTGTTACGACCTAAAGATCGTAGGAGTTCGACTCCCGCCCAGAACCACTAATATACCACATTGACTCACCCCTTTGCAAACGGACTGCCGGCCCGGAGGTCCGAGGCTACATGGGAATGGGCGCACCTCGTAGCGCCCCCCTCCCGGTTGAGGCGTACAACCGCTCTCGCTCGGCCCGCCAGGGGCAGTGCGCTTGGGGAACACCCAGACATCGCAGCCTGGGATGCTGACAGAGGCACGTGCATATCCCTCCCTGCCAGCGGTCCACGATCCGTGACCGAAAAGGTGCGCGGCCAGGCCGGACAACCCACGAACAGGTCGACCCGGCGGGCCCACACGAACCCCTCCACCGGGGATAGCATCGCCGGACCTTTGATTCATCACGCACGACAAACAACCTAGTGTAAGGACACGACTGACACTAGCGTCGCCTGACCATCTGACAAAGCACCCCATGGCCGCTGCGCCCCCTGACGCTTAATGCTTTCGGCCCTGACACCCTGACAAAAGTGCCCCTGGCCGTTGCGCCATCTGACAAAAGCGAGGCAGACACTCCTGTTCCTGACATCCTCGTCCGAAGCTTCCGTTGACAGCCGGGCCAGCTCAGCACATCGAGTCAGCATGCCAGGTCAGCCCCACCTAATCATCTCCCATCAGGTATAAATACCCACCTCCCCTCTTACGGTGGGGGGTTGGCAAATTCCCTCTGAATCCCCTTATTCACACACGAGAGCAAAGGTCGTCCATATCTTTGTTCTCCCACTTATAGCTCGTCACGTACGGTCGACACACCCTCAGTCCGACCTGCGTGCCCCGCCCATGCTTTAAGTCCAGTCACTGACTTAGGCATCGGAGAGGCTAAGGGTTGGACCCCAACCCGGCCTTTCTGATGAGTTGCTCGTGTTGCAGGGTAGCTCGCCTCTCGGTCGATATCCGCCTTCGGCTCCCGCCGCCCGATCCTCCTCCTCCGCATCTAGCGGGATTTGACTCTGTGGCCTGCCCCGGCGGCAAGTTTAGCCTCTTCACCCCACTAATCACTTGTCAAAAAGCCTACCTAAATCCTCTTATCAATATAACCACCGTGCCCTTGGTTCCCCATAATACAAATTCATTGTACGCGAGTTCCACCCCGCAACAATTGGCGCCGTCTGTGGGAACGAAGGGTCACACCCATGTTAGACTCCATGCCGGTCACTCGGAACCCTGTCCATGGCAAGGATCCCGTGGGTCAGGAGCCACTCTCTCTACCAATCACTCCGGCGACTGACCCCCCCTCCGGGGATAGGCGCCGAGACAGTCCAAACCTCGGCCCGCGCAATCCAGAAGAGTTTCGAGGCCATTACTCAGGCGATGGAAGGCTGCGCAGTGACAGGAACGGAGGCGCCGCCCGGCCCCTCGGAGCCCCCGAACGTGAGACGGAATCTTCACCCTCAGTTCGAGGAGGAGGGGGGGACCGGGGGCTCGCCAAGGAGATTGCGGCCCAGCGGAAGCTCTTGGAAGAGGAAATAGAGGTCGCGCGGCTGCGGAGGCGCCGGGAGGAGGAGGACACCGCGCAAAGGCATTTGGACGAAGCGGCCGGGAACGCCCGGTGGGCCTACCTGGACGAAGAAACCACCCGCCACCAGCTCCGCTTCATCATCGCGGAACGCAAAAGGCTTCGAAGGGAGAACGAAGACAACCGGGAAATCCCGGAGGTGTCGGCGATGGGCCGGCGGCCCTGGGACGGGCGCGGCACGCCGTTGGCCAGATCCCCGCAAGGAGGGGGGAGTCCGCCTCATCAGCGCCACTCCCCCGATCGTCTGCACGAGAAAGCCGTTTGTCGACAACTACGCTTCATCACCGCCGAGCGCGAAAGGCTCCTGCGGGAGAACCAGGAGCGGAGGGAGATCTGGGAGGAGACGGTCGGAGGGTGATGGTATTGGGAGAACTGTAGCCCGCAACCCGTTGAGTCCTCAACCCGGGGAAGGAGTCCCCCCAGGGGACCGTTACGCTATTCCCCAGGGCGGGAAGACCGTCGGCAGCTGAGGCGCGACCGGAGCCAGACCCCCGAATGGCGAAGGGGGCACGCGCCCGAGCGCCCTACCTACCCGGAGGAGGCCACGCCGCTGGCACGATGGATAACGTCCGTCCCGAGGCCCGTAAGGTTCAAACCCCCCCACCTGGCCACCTACAACGGAAGAGGAGACCCCCTCACGCATGTGCAACAATACCGGGGCGCAATGGAGGCGCAGGATGTGGACGAGGCGTTCCTGTGCCGGCATTTCTCGCAAAGTCTGAGGGACACATCGTTGGATTGGTACTTTGGCCTACCCGCGAGGTCCATTGGGAGCTTTGGTGAATTGTCCCACAAGTTCTGCCAGGAGTTCCGGGCCGGGCGGACGAAGAAGAAACCCCTGGACTATCTTAGCACGATAGTTCAAGGGGAAGGAGAGGCGACTGGGAGATACATGCGACGCTTTCAAGATGAGAGACGGGCGGTGGTGACCTGCGGCGACGAGGTGCTTATGCTGGCCTTCAAGACGGGGTTGCGGACTCGGAGCCTCCATAAATCCCTTCTCCGAGACCCGCCGGCCGACTATGAGGCGCTGGTCGCTATGGCAGAGAGGCATGCATTGGCCGAGGAGACCCTCTGCACGAAGAAGTTATTCCCCCGGTGAAGCCGCCCCTGGACGAGCTTCGATCGCACCTACGACTGAGGCAGGAAGACAGACACCGGGGGCGTGACCAGCCGACCCAACCCAGGCGTGACCCGACGGAACGTCGCCCGTCGGACTGCCCCGGCCCGGCCCGAGCGTTCGCCCTGGCCCAGGAGCCCGCCTGGGCCATCCCGAGGCTAGAGGGGCCCCCGCGGGCCCACTACACACAACTTAACGCCCCCATGTTAGAAGTGCTGGCCGCGGCGACAAGGGCCGGACTGCTGTCGGAGCCTCCCCTGGGGATGAGGTCGGACCCGGCAAAGCGGGATCTCTAGAAGTACTGTCGGTATCATCGGGACCACGGCCACGATACCGACCATTGCTACACTCTTAAGAGGGAAATCGAGCGGCTGATCCAGGCGGGCCACTTGGGAGGCTTCGTGGGAAACAGGCAGGCAGTCCAAGGAGAGAGAGCCCCCCCCCGAGAGGCACGAAGGCCAGAGCCGCCTGCGGACCACGGTCTGGAGGAGCCGCGCTCCCCCGGGGCGATCATGCGCATTGATGTGATAAGCGGGGGGCCACCCCTAGGTGAGGCGTCGCCCACGAGCACGGAGGAGGGTGTCCGACAGGTGATGGGAGCGGGCGCCAACAGCAAGTCGAAACGGAGAAGGATAAATCGACCCCCTATCACCTTCGATGAAGAAGATCTGTGAGAGATTGAGTGTCCGCGTGACGGCGCCCTCCTCGTCGATGCTCAGATCGGGACGGTCATCGTCAGCCGGCTCTTGATCGACACCGGAAGCTCATGCGACATCCTGTTTCTGTCAAAAATCGAGAAGATGGGGTGGAAGCAGGCGGACCTAAGGCCCTACACGGGGCCCATTGTCGGCTTCACCGGCCACATGATCCCCATGGTGGGGATGATCACCCTGCCAATGACTATGGGGGAGGGACCGAGGGTCGTCACCCGGGGGACACAATTCGTCGTCGTCGACATCATGTTGGCGTACAACGGAATCATATGGCACCCATACCTGACGGCCATAGAGGCGCTCCCCAGCCTGCTACACCAGATGATGAAATTCCGGACTCCGCGAGGGGTGGGACTGGTGCGGGGAAACCAAGAGCTACCTGGAAGCCGCGACGAGGGGCCAGACAGGCGCTGAAGTCCGAAGCGGGCGTTGATGGTCCTCGTCCCTGACGAAAGGGAGGACTTCTGGGACCAGCGGCCGACCCCAGCCGAGGAGGTCGAAGAGGTACCTGTAGCCGCGGAGGGAGAAAAAACCGTCTCCATCGGGACGAAACTCCCGGCCACCCTAAGGGCGGCCCTCGTCGGCTTACTCCAGGAAAATGTGGATATATTCGCCTGGTCGCCCGCAGACATGCCGGGGGTTGACCCGACGGTGATCTCCCACAGGTTGAATGCGGACCCAGGAGCCCGACCGGTCCGGCAGAAGAAGAGGAGCGCAGGTAATAAGGAATTGAGACGACATTTTATTGAATCTCCAAAGGTCCATAAACAAATCACAATATCGCAGAAAAGCCACCAGACTAAAGGAAAAAGAGTCTAAGGCCCAAACATGGCCAACAAAGAATAACATACATACAAGGGTGCCACGCACCGACGACTAACAGCAAACCTAAACAAAGAAGTGAACACGAGCGGTCTTCAAGACAGGCCCCTGGTGTCCACTCACCAGCACAGCAAACATCAGCATCAGCAACACCATATTCCCTGCAACAAAACTCTGGCTCTGGGTCTAACATGTGACACCCAAAAGAGAGAGGGGCACATGTCAGCAAGTCTGGAAAGACTTGTGCAAGGAAACTGAAAGGAAAGCAACTAGCAACCTAGCAGTTATAGTATTAAGCAATGACATGGCAGTTAAGTATGATGAGACGTGAGAAGGTCCGCACAGACTTAAAGCCGTGAAGCTCCAAGTCTGATAAGCGTATAACAATCACTTATAGTGGCAAGTCCTTGCAAAGCGAAACGAAACAACAATGATAATAAGGAATTGAGACGACATTTTATTGAATCTCCAAAGGTCCATAAACAAATCACAATATCGCAGAAAAGCCACCAGACTAAAGGAAAAAGAGTCTAAGGCCCAAACATGGCCAACAAAGAATAACATACATACAAGGGTGCCACGCACCGACGACTAACAGCAAACCTAAACAAAGAAGTGAACACGAGCGGTCTTCAAGACAGGCCCCTGGTGTCCACTCACCAGCACAGCAAACATCAGCATCAGCAACACCATATTCCCTGCAACAAAACTCTGGCTCTGGGTCTAACATGTGACACCCAAAAGAGAGAGGGGCACATGTCAGCAAGTCTGGAAAGACTTGTGCAAGGAAACTGAAAGGAAAGCAACTAGCAACCTAGCAGAAAACCCACCATCGGCGAGAAGAAGAGGACGGCCGAGGAGGAGGTAGAGCGGCTCCTCAAAGCCAAGTTTTTCAGGCCAGTGGACTACCCGGACTGGCTCACCAACATCGTCTTGGTGAAGAAACCCAGTAGAAAATGGCGCATGTGCATCGACTTCACTGACCTTAACAAAGTGTGTCCGAAGGACAGTTTCCCCCTCCCGCGGATCGACCACTTGGTGGACCAGGCGTCCGGTTACGAGTTGTTAAGCTTTATGGACCCCTTCTCAGGCTACAACCAGATACCCATGGCGGAATAGGACGAGGAGAAAACGTCCTTCGTCACCGACAAGGGCACCTTCTGTTACACTAAGATGCCCTTCAGACTGAAAAACGCCGGGGCGACTTATCAACGGATGGTAGACCGAATATTCAGCAGACAGGTCGGACGGAACTTGGAGGTCTACATCGACGACATGCTGGTAAAGAGCAAGAGGGCCCTAGACCACCTCACCGACTTACAGGAAACGTTCCAAAGGGTCCGCCGATACAACTTAAGACTGAACCCTGCGAAGTGAATTTTCGGCGTGCAGTCGGGAAAATTCCTAGGCTTCATGATAACGAAGCGGGGTATCGAGGCAAACCCCGACAAGGTGACGGCCCTCGTCAACATGGCAGAACCACGGACGATTCGGGATTTGCAACGGCTGAACGGCCGGATCGCCGCTTTGGGGCGATTCCTGTCAAAATCCGCGGAGAAATCGCTCCCCTTCTTCAGGGTCTTGTGCACTGCCTTTGGTGAAGCAAAGGACAAAAGGAAGGTGATCCCATGGGATGATGACTGCACCCGAGCATTCGTGGAGCTGAGGGCCTACCTACAGAGTCCGCCGCTCCTCGCACGGCCGGAAGAGGGAGAACTGCTAGGGCTGTACTTGGCAACCAACGAATAGGCCGTCAGCTCCATCTTAATCAAGGAGGAAGGGGGCGTGCAGCGCCCTGTATATTACGCCAGCCGGATTCTTCGGGAGGCGGAGACTCGCTACAGTCCCATCGAAAGGGCCGCCTATTGCCTGATCACAACGGCTAGGAAGCTTCGACCATACTTTCAGGCCCATCCCATTGCTGTCCACAACGACATGCCCCTCGAGAAGAACCTGAAGAGGTTGGAGCGGTCAGGGAGGATGCTCAACTGGAGCGTCGAGCTCAGCGAGTTCGATATAACGTATAAGGCCCGGACGGCGATCAAAGGCCAGGCGTTGGCAGACTTCGTGGTGGAATGCACCACGAGGGACGGCCCGGGAGACCAACCGGAGCCACCATCGGCGACCGCGTCCCCACGAAGGACGGAGGTGGCGGAACCCTCAGAGCCCTCCCAGGGGGGCATAGACAAATTATGGACCATCCACGTTGACGGCTCAGTGACGGGATCCGGGACATGGGCATGTATCGTCATTCAGACCCCCGACGGATGCTCGTTAGAGTACGCCTTGTGCTTCAACTTCCCGGCAACCAACAATGTCACGGAATACGAGGCGACGGTCAACGGGCTGAAGCTCAGTAGGGCGGTGGGGGCGACGAACGTGTTGCTCCTTAGCGACTCACGGCTCGTCGTCCAACAGATCCAAGGAAGCTTCGAGGCCCGAGAGGAAACGATGAAGCGCTACCTTAAGCGCATCCAGATCGAGCTCCGCAAGTTCAAGAGAGCAGACGTCCAGCACCTGCCCTGCTCCAACAACCTCCGGGCGGATGCCCTGTCCAAGCTGGCTTCCTCCTCCGCGGACGAGATCAGGAAGGCCATCTACGTCGAAAGCCTGCTGACCCCAACCATTTACGAAGAAGAACTAATGTGTGCGGGCACGGTGACGACGTGGATGACCCCCATTATGAAGTACTTGGAGACGGGAGACCTGCCCGAGGAGCGGATGCTGGCTAAAAAGGTGGAGAGACGGGCCCTATCATTCGTACTCCTCAACGGAGTGTTGTACCGCCGCCACCGCGCCAACTTCGACGTCCTGCCCTATCTAAAGTGCTTGGGCCCGGAGCAGGCTAAGCAAGTCATCCGAGAAGTGCACGAAGGCTTCTGCGAAAACCACCAGGGCGGTCGCACCATCGCCCACAAAATAATGCGCCAGGGGTACTATTGGCCGACAATGATCCAGGATGCGGTTTAATATGTCAAAAGGTGCGAGGCGTGCCAGAAATTCTGCCGACGTACGACTGCACCTCCAGCTAACTTGATGCCCATTGTGAGCCCGATCCCATTCGCCAAATGGGGACTCGACATCCTGGGGCCTTTCCCAAAGGCCTCCGGGGGAAGAAAATATCTAGTCGTCGACGTGGACTACTTCACGAAGTGGGTAGAGGCCGAGCCGCTGGCACGTATCACATGGATGGACATGAAGGGCTTTATCTGGCAGTCCATTATATGTCGCTTCGGGATACCCCGCTCGATAGTCACGGATAACGGAAGACAGTTCGATTGTGAAGGCTTCCGCGATTTCTGTTCGGGCTGGGGGATCAAGCTCCATTTCGCGTCAGTTGCCCACCCGCAGTGCAACGGAATGGCAGAGGCCGCAAACAAATGCATCTTGAATCCTATGAAGAAAAAGGTGGACGCCGCCCTTGGGGCATGGGTCGACGAGCTGCCGGGAATCCTATGGTCCTATCGTACCACCCACAAGGCTGTTGGATATTGGACTCTCCGGATTTGGTTTTGGATGATGAACAAACATAAATATATTGTGAACTAACAATTTGTGAGCGCAGTTATGGAGATCATCGCCAAATTCATATGAACATCCAAAGCGACGTCTCGAGACTTCTAAAAGCACGTGATCGTATGCATAAAGCTTCGTTGAAGCTTTTGGACCATTTTAGAAGTCATGAAGATTCAGATCGAAGCTTTCGAAGACGGTTCGTCAAGTTTTATTTATGTCTGTTAGATCGTTCCGTAGAATGTTAAGCCTTTAGTAGGTCTTACGTTTTAATCTTCATAACGCTCCTATCTTAGAGCTAGGAACTTGTAAGAAATCCATACTAACTTTCCCGAAGCATCGCGCTTCGATTCGTGACTTCTTGTGCATGTTAGTTGGTTTAAGAAGAAGAACCAACCGACTAGATGGTGATCTAGTCGGCCGGCAATGCTTCTTAGACCGACTAGTTTGCCTTCTCAAATCATAGCTTTTTACTGTTTACAGTTAGTCGGTCTACGTTGACTCACCGACCGACTAGTTTGTGAACTATTCGGTCAGTGATCCTTCTTAGACCGACTAGTTGAGCTTCTACTGTACATGCCAAGTTACTGTTTGTCGTTAGTCGGTCCATGTACATTTGGCGACCGACTAGTTGATGAACTAGTCGGTCAACTTTTGTTCTTGGACCGACTAATTCAATTTGTACTCAGACTATTTGTTTTATCTCTTAGTCAGTCTAAGTTAACTCACCGACCGACTAGTTGTGAAACTAGTCGGTTGGCAAGTGTGCTTTGACCGACTAGTTCTGCTTGTCTGAACTTCGACATATTCCCTGTTCACCACTTAGTCGGTTCATGTTGATTGACCGACCGACTAGTTGATGAACTAGTCGGTCAGTGGTTGTTCTTTGACCGACTAGTTTGGTTCAGAATAGAGTCGTTGGAGCTTTAATTGAAACGTTTTTCTCTCTCTCTTTCCTCTAACCTATATATACTTGTTGAGCTACATTTATTGCACTCAAGGCTGATATTAAGACAAGTTTAGAGATCAAAGAGAAAGCATTTAATCCCATTCAAAGCTCTTTCATTCCAATCTTGAATCTCTTCTCACTCTTATTTCAAAAGAGAGATTCATTGATTGTGAGCCTTCCAAGCCAAGTGCTTGATCCTAGGTCACCATCAACCTCATAGCTCTCCATCGCTGATCTACATCATGGAGCTAGGGTTTGGTGCCACTTCTTCTTCCTCAAAATCATCTTTGCCCTAATTCGTAAGTATTACTCAAGGCATATGTATTTTGTCGGTAAGAAGTTCTATTTCATTTACTTTCATTTTGTAAGTGTTTTACTCTCGGTTGTGAGAGTGGTTGTGATCCCGGGTTGTGTGAGTCACAAATTTCATTTGTGTATGATTTGACTTGTGAAGGTTTTTCACAAGTATTTCATAGTGGAAATCTTGAGTTAGGGTTTCTAACTCAAGTATCCGGAGGGGATCCGGGTGGACGTATGATCACCGGGAATAAGTCGGGGAGACTTAGGTGGATCCGAACCCAGTAATATCGTTTGTTTGCGATTGTTTATTTGTTATCAATTATTTACTATTCCGCATTTCCGCATTAATTGGTAGAGTTTGCAAGGTAATTAGGAATAGGCCTCTTAATTATTTTAAAGTACTATTCACCCCCCCTCTAGTACTTGTACAGTAGCTTAGCAGGGCATTACATTTGGTATCAGAGCCAAGTCTATAGCTATGTCTGCCAACGACAACAAGACCGTTCATCCACCTTCCGACTATAGCACCTTCAAGAACCGTGAAGGAGCGTCTTCGGTAATGGAAGGACATTCCTCAACGAGGCCTCCATTCTTCAACGGTACCAATTACGGGTACTGGAAATACCGGATGGAAACTTTCCTCTGGAGTGCTTCACTATGGAGGGCCACGATGAAGGAGTATGTCGAGCCCGCCGAAGAAGATTTCGAGAAGTGGACTCCCGCGGAGATCGCCGCGGAGGTAAGCAATGCCAAGGCAATGAACGCCTTGCAATGTGCTTTAGAGCCCGAGGATTTCAACAAGATATACACATGTAAGAGTGCATATCAAATATGGAACTCCCTCCTCATCTTGCATGAAGGGACAAGTAGGGTAAGAGACTCTAAACTCGTTGTAGTTAATAAAGATTACGAGTTATTTCATATGCTACAGGGTGAGAAGATGAAGGAGTACTATGCTCGCTTCGTCGACATCACAAACGAGTTGGAGGCTCTCAGTAAGACCTACACCCAAAAGGAGAAAGTCTCGAAGATAATCGATGGATTTCCTTCTAGTTGGGAGAAATGTACCTTCGCCATCGAGGAAGGTAATGACATGAAAACCTATAGTGTTGTTCAACTAATGGGTACCTTGATGTCTTATGAGGTACGCAAGGATAGCAAGTTGAAGTTGCAAGAAAAGGTGCAGTCCTACCTAAAGCAAGACGAGCCAAAGAAGAAGGCTATTGCTTTCAAGGCCGCTCCATCAACTTCCACATCGACCGATGATGAAAACTCGGAAAACGAGTTGGACTTGAAGTCCATGGCACTCATGGCCAAGAAGTTCAACCGGTTCTTCCAGAAAGGTAACTTCAAAAATAAATCGAAGTTCAATTCTTCTAACGCCTCCTCTCCTTTGTGTTTTCAATGCAACAAGCCCGGACACATGAAAGCGGAGTGTCCTCAAAACAAACACAAGAAAAAGTGGAAGGCGTCGAAGTTCGACAAGTCCAAGAAGTACAAGAAAGGGTACAAAAAGGGGCTTGTCGGCACTTTCACCGACTCCGATGATTCATCTAACGGAGAGTCGGATGATGAGCAAGTGGAGCAAGCACACATGTGCTTCATGGCTAGAGAGGAGCAAGATAAAGATGCCTCCTCCGATGATAGTGACAACGAAGGCGATGAGGTAACAATGGATGACCTTAGGAATGCTAATTCTCAATTATGGTCTAAATACACTAAGTTAGTAAATAGGTATACTAAAGTAAAAGATGATTTAGCTAGCATCCAAATCTCGCCTAAAACTATCATCACCAACAACGACACCGTTGTTGAAGAGTTGAAGAATGAGATTGTTAATCTCAAGACTCAACTTGAACATGTTAGCATTGAGGATCCGGAGGAACACAAGATAGCGGATTTGACTTCTCAAAACTCGACTTTGAGTATTGAGAATGAAAATCTCAAATCTCGTGTTTATGTGCTCACGTCGCAAGTATCCACTTTGGATGCTTCTTTGCGTTCTCTCACCGAGAAATATGAGAGCACATTAGGCCGAATTAATAAATTCAATAAGAGTAAGGACCATTTGGATAACATCCTAAATGACTTACTTCCGGCCAAACACCACATTGGCTTGGGGTATACGATGGGAAGTGCATCCAAATCGGCCACTACTTTTGTTAGGCCAACTTCCGGTGACTCAACGAGTGGTAGCAAACACTCTATTGGTAGTTTGTCTACCAATGGTGCTTCCACCTCGTTCACACCCTATTTCGAAAAGAAACCCACTTTGGGTGGACCTCCAAAGAAGGGTCATGCCTACATGTACACCAATACCATGCCACGTAGGAACACACATCCTACTCCACATGCTCACACATATGATGATTTTTATGCACCGCATTCACGGGCACGTGCACACAATGTGAGACACCCTCATGCAAGTGTTCCTCCACATGCATATGTACACCCACATCATCGTATGAATAGTTCTCATAATGCACCATTCCATCATGTTCCTTATGTCTATCCACGTCATGCATCACGTAGAAATCAACAACTCATGCATGCACCCAATAGGATGAGGGCTCCCAAAATATTCACAATTTGGAGCCCAAAGGACACAAGCATGGATGAAAAACAAGTTTACATGAATGCTTATTTTTCGGATGTTGTGCATAGTAGTAATTATGTGGGGAAGTCTAAGTCCAATTGGACTTGGCTTCCAAAGGTCTAATATTTTGGACCCAATGACCTTGGGTACCATGATATGAAATTTTCTATCTTTAGGTACTCAAGAAAAAGAAACGGAGCAACAAATTTAAATTTAGCTCCAAGGGGAATTGGATACTCGATAGCGGGTGTTCCAAACACATGACGGGTGACGCTCAATTGCTCTCCGGAGTGGTGCCCATTGCTAATGGAAACCGCGTCGTCTTTGGAGGCAACGAGAGCGGAACCATCATAGGTGTTGGTAAAGTGGGTAATCCTTCTAAACCCCTAATAAGTGATGTTTACCTTGTTAAAGGATTAAACCACAATCTCATTTCAATAAGTCAACTTTGTGACAAAGGTTACAAAGTTAGCTTTGCGAAAGGAATGTGCCATATTTTAAGAAAAGATAATAATGAATTATTGTTTTCTGGCACACGCCATAAGGATATATACATCCTAGATCTTCCGAGATCACATGAACAATGTCTCATTGCCAACACAAGTGAACAACACTTATGGCATCGACGTTTTGGTCATGTGAACTTTGGAACACTATTTAAGCTTTCCAAGTTAAATTCTATTAGAGGATTCCCTAAGCTTGTCTTTCAAAAGAAAAGCTTTTGTGACTCGTGTCAATGAGGCAAGCTTCCAAAATCGTCTTTCAAACCTAAGAAAAGCATTTCTTCTAAGCGTCCACTAGAGCTATTACATCTAGATTTATTTGGGCCAACTAGAGTTGCTTCATTAGGAAATGTACGATATGTACTTGTCATCGTTGATGACTTTTCTAGGGTTACTTGGGTATTTTCATTGTGTAATAAAAATGAAGCTTTTGAAAACTTCACAATTTTTGTTAAGAAAGTACAAAATTTCTTAGGAACCACCATTGTCACTATTCGTAGTGATCATGGAGGAGAATTTGAGAATGAGTCTTTTGAGACATTTTGTGATGAAGTTGGTATTACACACACCTTTTCATTCCCTCGCGCACCTCCTCAAAATGGTGTTGTTGAGAGAAAGAATAGGACGCTAGTGGAGTGTGCTCGCACTATGCTTGATGATAGCCAACTTGGCCATCAATTTTGGGCGGAAGCAGTACACACCGCTTGCTATGTGTTTAATAGAATACTTTTGAGGCCCGGCACTAAACAAACTTGTTATGAATTGTTGTTTGGTAGGTTACCTCAAGTTAAACATTTTCGTGTTTTCGGTTCGAAATGTTTTATTAAAAACACGTATGGTAGTTTGGACAAATTCGATCCAAGATTCGATGAGGGGATTTTTGTTGGATATTCCTCACGTAGCAAAGCCTACCGGATATACAACAAACGAACCTCAACGATCGAGGAATCGCTTCATGTTTCATTTAATGAAGGATTTGTTCCAACTAGAATTACTAATGATGATGACTCCATGGATGTCTTATGTGATTCAATTGGTAATTCTAACTCTATTAATTCTATTGATTCTATTGATACTAACCCGACTACTGAAGTTGTTGAGAATGTTCCTAGTGATCAAGGAATTCCCAAACGGCTTCATACCGTTCGTGACCATCCTCATGAGCAAGTCATTGGCAATATCCATGATAGTGTCAAGACGAGATCTCAAGTCAACCACTTCGCTCATTGTGTCTTTGCCTCCTCGATAGATCCAAAGAATGTTAATGAAGCATGCGAAGATAGCGCTTGGATCCTTGCCATGGAGGAGGAACTCATTCAATTCGAGAGGAATGAGGTTTGGGAGCTTGTTCCATTGCCATCGAAGAACCACACCGTCATAGGGACAAAGTGGATCTTCAAGAACAAGACCGACGAAAACCAAGTCGTCATCCGGAACAAAGCTCGGTTAGTAGCTCAAGGCTATCGGTAAGAGGAAGGTATCGATTTCGAAGAATCCTTGCTCCGGTTGCTAGATTAGAATCAATTAGATTATTGTTATCTTTTGCATGCCATAAGGATTTTAAATTATTTCAAATGGATGTAAAAAGTGTGTTTTTAACCGGAGATGTTGTTGAGGAAGTTTATGTTTCTCAACCTCCGGGTTTTATAAATGAAAAATTTCCAAATCATGTTTTCAAACTTAAGAAAGCTCTTTACGGTTTGAGACAAGCTCCTCGAGCTTGGTATGACCGTCTAAAGAATTTTCTTTTGGATTTAGGTTTTAAAATGGGAGAAGTTGATTTCACATTATTTGTTAAGTATTCGAATAATGATATAATTTTAGTTCAAATTTATGTTGATGATATCATTTTCGGTGCTACTAACTTTGCTCTTTGCGAAGAGTTTTCTAATGTGATGAAGGATCAATTTGAGATGAGCCACATGGACGAGCTCAAATATTTCTTAGGTCTCCAAATTCGCCAAATTGATGATGCAATCTTCATCCACCAAACAAAGTACACGATGGAGTTGCTAAAGCGATTTGGAATGGAGAATGCCTCCGGGAAAAAGACTTCGATGAGCACAACTACACATCTTGATAAAGATGCGGGCGGAAAAGATGTAGACATTCGTCTATATTGAGGTATGATAGGTAGTTTACTATATCATACCGCAAGTAGGCCCGATATAATGTTTGTCGTATGTGTATGTGCTCGTTATCAGTCTCAACCTAAGGAGTCTCACTTAGTAGCGGTAAAGAGTATTTTCCGTTATCTAAGTTATACACTTGATTTTGGATTACTTTATCCAAAATCTAGCACGTATGAGTTAATCTCATATAGTGACGCAGATTATGCGGGATGCAAATCCGACAGGAAAAGTACTCGTGGCACTTGCCATTTTATAGGAAATTCTCTTGTCTCTTGGTTTTCTAAGAAGCAGAATTCCGTATCACTTTCAACAACCGAGGCGGAATATATTGCCGCCGGTGCCGCGTGTGCTCAAGTTCTTTGGATGAGACACACACTTAAAGACTTTGGTATAAACTGTGATACTTGCCCTATCATGGTGGACAACCAAAGTGCAATATGTCTCTCTAAGAACCCGGTACACCATTCCTGTTCGAAACACATAGATGTCCGACACCATTTCTTAGATGATCATGTTGCTAAAAAGGACATCATTTTAGTGTACGTTGAAACCCAGAAGCAAATCGCCGATATTTTCACGAAACCCCTAAAGGAAGACTCCTTTGTGCGGTTACGTCGAGAATTGGGGATTATGGGTGAATCCGAGATTTAGGATTCATTTTTATTCAATAATCTTGCATGCTATGAAATTTCATTATATTTGCACATGCTAGATTAATTGAAATTTTCTGGATTTTTGTTGAATTTTCGGAATTTTCGCTCGATTTGTTCGTAAACGTCAAATTTCAGATTTTCGATGTTTAATGGGGTAGTATAATGATTAATGAGAGTATTTCGATGTTTCGTCCAAGTGCGATTAGGAGAGAAATCAAAATTTCAAAATTTTCAATTTTTGGACTCTCTTAGTCGGTCCAAGTTCATTGGCCGACCGACTAGATTCAGTTCTAGTCGGTCAGTGAATGAGCTTAGACCGACTAATTCTTGTCAGGAAATTTGTCTTCAGTTACTGTTTACAACTAGTCGGTTCAAGCTCATTGACCGACCGACTAGATCGTGATCTAGTCGGTCAGTGCTTGAACTGTGACCGACTAGTTGTGACGGGGACTGTCTTGTATTTTCGCATTCCGATCGATTAAAAGCTCATCTAATTGACTTGATCTCATTCAAGTCGGTTTCTCTTTCTCCTCCAGCTCAAAAACCCCCGACCGCTTGGCCTTCCTCCCTCTCCGATCGTCGATTCCGACCTATCTCCGGCCATCTTTCCGTCGATCTTCCTCCCTAGGTAATCTCTCATCTCTCTCCTAGCTCTAGGGTTCATTTTCTAGATCTTGGGGTTAGAATTTCGGCTAGGGCTTCATTTCGACCTAGGGTTTGCTAGGGTTTCGACTTTCTAGGGTTATCTCGTTTGATTGCGTCGTGTCGTGCCGCGCTTATGGCTCGTACACGTATTCCGATCCGACCCTCGAGCCCATTGCCAATGACCGTAGAACCATCCCCTACGGATCCCATTCAACCCATGTGAACCCCTCCGAAACGCCGTTCGAAAACAACCCAACCCTCTTCGTCTTCGCCTCCTCTTAAGCGTAAGAGGTCGGCGACATCGAAGCCCCGAGCCCAATCTCAGCCCAAGCCCAAGCCTATGTCTCTCCGTGCCCCTACTCCACCTTCGGATTCCGACACCGAGTACGTTCCCGAGACCGAGACCCATAGGGAACCTTCACCTCCTCCTAGGCAGCCTGAGTCTAGCTCTCGCCCCCGTACCCGTCAGGCTAAGGGAAAGGCTCCGATGCCGGTTGGCGGTGTCGATATCTCGTTGTGTCGCGACGACCTGTTGTGTCTCGCGGCTTACAACCGTATCGAACACTGCCCGCTGCTTCTGGAGCATTTCATTCAGTTTAGTGACTTCATAGGCCTCGCAGATCTTCTGTCGTCTTCGGGTCTTATCGATTATCTTCAATATACCCTTAAGGCGAATCCCCATCCCTACCCTCGCTTAGTGAAGCTTTTCTATGCCAATAGGACCCGGGGTCAGTACGACGAGACCCACTGGATTGAGACTTCTGTCTTGGGGACTCCGATAGTCCTCACGGCAGAAATCTTAGGCGAGTTGATAGGTTGCTCGTCGTCTGGCCTCCTCCCCTCTAACATTTCTGTTGATGATATCTCTTCACTTGATCAGGTTATCCTCTCTGAGATCTTCCATGAGATTCCCCCCGCCATGATTGGCGTACCCTCTAAGTCATTCAAGCCCAATGGCTGGGTCCTGAACCTTATTCTGAAGTCGTGCTTACTTCCTAAGTACGGCTCCTCTTCTTTGCCATCTCAGCCATTTCTGAAGTTGATTTATGCCATCTTCATGGGTAGCGAGATTAACTGGGCCCGAATCATACTCGATAAGATGGATTCTTTCGAGTGTATTCGGAAGTCCACAAAGTCTGCACATATCCCATATCCGTGCTTGTTGACCCTTGTTTTTTGCCACTTCCGTGTCACACTTCCACCTAACGATGAGCGTCCCCTTGGTCCCCCTCTGAACGTGACGGCCGTCAAGAAGTCTCTTGCGACGCTCCGTCACGTTCAGAGGACGACACCTTCAGCGTCTGCGTCTGCCTCTGCCTCTGCCTCAGCTGCTCCCTCTTCCACTCTTGACGAGCTCCTGTGTTCAGTGCGACGTATGGAGTCTCGATATGCTCGTACTGAGGAGATACTATCTCGTATCGCCTCACGTTTGGGCATTGAGATCCCTCCGTCAGTCTCTGACGAGGAGGAGTTGGACGAGGAGGAGATTGAGGAGCTCATTCGTGTTTGTTGAATATTGGACTCCCCGGATTTGGTTTTGATGATGAGCAAACATAAATAATTCATGAACTAACAATTTGTGAGCGCAGTATTGGAGATCGTCGCCAATTTCACGAGAACAATCAAAGCGACATCTCAAGACTTCTCAAAGCTCGTATTCATTGCCTAAAGCTTCGTTGAAGCCTTTGGACCGTTTTGGAAGTCATGAAGAATTGATCGAAGCTCTCGAAGACCGTTCTTTAAGGTTTTATTTATAGTCTTTTAGCTTCGATCTATAGAATGTTAAGCCTTGAGTATATCTTACGATTATATCTTCATAACGCTCATATCGTAGCTCTAGGATCTTAGTACAAGTCCATTCTAACTTCCTTGAAGCATCGCGCTTCGATTCGGACTTGTTTGTGCATGTTAGTTGGTACAAGAAGAAGTACTGATCGACTAGATGGTGATCTAGTCGATCAGCAGAGCTTCTTGGACCGACTAGTTTGAGTTAATCTTTTCTTGTTCAGTACTGTTTACAGTTAGTCGGTCTACGTTGACTCACCGACCGACTAGTTTGTGAACTAGTCGGTCAGTGATGCTTCTTTGACCGACTAGTTGTGATTTACTGTACATGCCAAATTTCTCCTAAGCTACTGTTTATCGTTAGTCGGTCTAAGAACGTTTGGTGACCGACTAGTTGATAATCTAGTCGGCCAACATTTTTTCTTGGACCGACTAAGTCAATTTGTATTCAGACTATTTGTTTTTGCCTCTTAGTCGGTCTACGTTCACTGACTGACCGACTAGTTGTGAAACTAGTCGGTCAGAAAGTCTTCTTGGACCGACTAGATTTCTAGGTCTGAATTTCTATCTCTTCTCAGTTCTTCACTTAGTCGGTCCATGTTGTTTGACTGACCGACTAGTTGATGAACTAGTCGGTCAGTGGTTGTTCTTTGACCGACTAGTTGCCTCAGATTTCTATCCGTTGGGACTTGACCTAACTTGTTTTTATGGGACCCTATAAATACGAACCTAGGTCATTTCTCTCTAGGTTAGAGCTGCCATTAAGAGATTCATTGAGATTGAAAGAGATAGCCATTCTCACTCATTTCCAAAGCTCTCTTCCTCACAAGAAATCCATTCTCTCACATTCTAGATCTAGAATCCATCTTGAGAGAAGTTTGTTCTTGGTGAGCCCTTCAAGCTCTAGCTTGATTCAAGTCTCCAAATCACTCCTAGGCACCCATTGCTGGTCATTTCTTTGGTGCTAGGTCTTGGTGACTTCATCTTCCTCAAATCCCTCCTTGCACCTATTTGGTAAGAAAACTCAAGGTATAGGATTTTGTGGTAAGATTGTTTATTTCATTATAAACTTGTTTATATTGCTTATTGATTCTCTCGGTTATGAGAGATGGTTGTGATCCCGGGTTGTGGGATTCACTATTGCCATTGCATGTATGATTTGATCTTGTGAAGGTTTTTCACAAGATATCATAGTGGAAATCTTGGGTTAGGGTTTCTAACCTAAGTATCCGGAGGGGATCCGGGTGGTTGGGACGTAGGATCACCGGGAACAAGTCGGGAAGACTTGGGTGGATCCGAACCCAGTAACATCTTTTGTTAGCATTGTTATTTTTGTTGTTGTCATTCAATTTAAGCTTCCGCAAATTGATTTGGTAGTTGTTTGCACTATAATTAGGAATTATACTCCTTGTTATTTTTAAAGTACTATTCACCCCCCCTCTAGTACTTGTGCAGTAGCTTGTAGGGCATTACATTTGGTATCGGAGCCAGATACTTAGCTATGTCTGCCAATGACAACAAGACCGTGCGTCCACCTTCCGACTATGGCACCTTCAGGAACCGTGAAGGAGCGTCTTCGGTCATGGAAGGACATTCCTCGACTAGGCATCCATTCTTCAACGGTGTCAATTATGGATATTGGAAATGCCGGATGGAAACGTTCCTCCGGAGCGCCTCCTTGTGGAGAATTACCATGTCGGAGTACAATGTGCCTACCGAAGAAGATTTCGACAAGTGGACTACCGCGGAGGTCACCGCGGAGATTGCAAATGCCAAAGCAATGAATGCTTTACAATGTGCATTGGAACCCGAAGATTTTAATAAGATATGCACATGTAAGAGTGCGTATCAAATTTGGAATTCGATCCTCATTTTGTATGAAGGAACGAGTCGGGTAAGAGATTCTAAACTCGTGGTAGTCAATAGAGATTACGAATTGTTTCATATGGAACAGGGAGAAAATATGAAGGAGTATTATGCTCGCTTCGTCGACATAATGAACGAGTTGGAAGCTCTCGGCAAAACCTACAACCAAAAGGAGAAGAGTTCGAAGCTTATCGAAGGACTTCCTTCTTCTTGGGAGAAACGTACCTTCGCCATCGAGGAAGGTAATGACATGAATAAGTATACCGTAGTTCAATTGATGGGTACTTTGATGTCATACGAGGTACGCAAAGATAGCAAGGTGAAGTTACAAGAAAAGATGAAGTCCTATTTGAACCAAGACGTGCCTAAGAAAAAGGCTATTGCATTCAAGGCGGCTTCATCCACCTCTACCGATGATGAGGACTCGGAAGAAGAAATGGACATGGAATCCATTGCACTCATGGCAAAGAAGTTCAATCGCTTCTTCCGAAAGGGTAACTTCAAACAAAAATCTAAATTTACTTCTACTAACGCCTCTCCACCTTTGTGCTTTAAATGCAATAAGCCAGGACACATCAAAGAGGATTGTCCTCAAAACAAGCAAAAGGAGAAGTGGAAAGCGTCGAAGTTTGACAAGTCCAAGAAGTACAAAAAGGGGTACAAAAAGGGACTTGTCGGAGCAACATTCACCGACTCCGAGGATTCCTCAAGCGGAGAGTCGGACGATGAGAAAGTGGAGCAAGCGCACATGTGCTTCATGGCAAGAGAGGAGCATGATCAAGGATCTTCCTCCTCCGATGATAGCGACAATGAAGGCGATGAGGTAACTATGGATGATCTTAGGAATGCTAACTCTCAACTATGGTCCAAATACACTAAATTAGCAAATAGATATACTAAAGTAAAAGATGACCTAGCTAGCATTCAAACCTCGCCTAAGACTATCATCACCAACAACGACACCGTTGTTGAAGAGTTAAGAAATGAGATTGTTAATCTCAAATCTAAACTTGAACATGTTAGCATTGAAGATCCGGAAGAACATAGGATAGCGTATTTGACTTCTCAAAACTCGACTTTGAGTATTGAGAATGAGAATCTTAAATCTCGTGTTTAGGTGCTCACATCGCAAGTATCCAATTTGGATACTTCTATGCGTTCTCTCAAAGAGAAATATGAGAACACATTAGGCCGAATTAATAAATTCAATAAGGGTAAGGACCATTTGGATAAAATCCTAAGTGACTTACTTCCGGCCAATCACCACATTGGCTTGGGGTATACGATGGGATGTCCATCCAAATCGGTCACTACTTTTGTTAGGCCAACTTCCGGTGACTCTACGAGTGGTAGCAAACACTCTATTGGTAGTTCTTCTACCAATGGTGCTTCCACCTCGTCCACACCCTCTTTCGGAAAGAAACCCACTTTGGGTGGACCTCCAAAGAAGGGGCATGCTTATATGTACATCAATACCATGTCACGTAGGAACACACGTCCTACTCCACCGTCTCACACATATGATGATTTTTATGCAACACATTCTCGGGCACGTGCACACCATGTGAGACACCCTCACGCACGTGTTCCCACACATGCATATGTTCACCCACCTCATCATATGAATAATTCTCGTCGTGCACCATTCCATCATGTTCTGTATGCCTATCCACAACATGCATCATGTAGAAATCAACGTCGCATGCATGCACCCAATAGGATGAGGGCTCCCAAGATTTTCACTATTTGGAGCCCAAAGGACACAAGCATGGATGAAAAACAAGTATATATGAATGCTTATTTTTCGGATGTTGTGCATAGTAGAAATTATGTGGGGAAGTCTAAGTCCAATTGGACTTGGCTTCCAAAGGTCTAACCTTTGAGGACCCAATGACCTTGGGTACCATGATATGAAATTTTCTATCTTTAGGTACTCAAGGAAAAGAAAAAGAAAATGAGCAACAAATTTAAATTTAGCTCCAAAGGGAATTGGATACTCGATAGCGGGTGTTCAAAACACATGACGGGTGACGCTCAATTGCTCTCCGGAGTAGTTCCCATTGCAAATGGAAACCGCGTCGTATTTGGAGGCAGCGAGAGCGGAACCATCGTCGGTGTTGGTAAAGTGGGTAACCCGTCTAAACCCTTAATTAGTGATGTTTATCTAGTTAATGGTTTAAATCATAATCTTATTTCAATAAGCCAACTTTGTGACAAAGGTTACAAAGTTAGCTTTGCGAAAGGATTGTGTCATATTTTGAATGATAATAATGATTTATTATTTTCCGGCACACGCCATAAAGATATTTATATTTTGGATCTTCCTAAGTCATATGAACAATGTCTCGTTGCCAACACAAGTGAACAACACTTATGGCATCGACGCTTTGGACAAGTGAACTTTGGAACACTTTATAAGCTTTCAAAATTAAATTCCATTAAAGGTTTTCCGAAGCTCGTTTTTAAAAAGAAAAGTTTTTGTGATTCTTGTCAACGTGGCAAGCTTCCTAAATCTTCATTTAAACCTAAGAAAAGCATTTCTACTAAACGGCCACTAGAGCTATCACATCTAGATTTATTTGGGCCAACTAGAGTTGCTTCCTTAGGAAATGCAAGATATGGACTTGTCATCGTCGATGATTATTCTAGATTTACATGGGTATTTTTCTTATGTAATAAAAATGAAGCTTTTGAAAACTTCACAATATTTGTGAAGAAAGTACAAAATCTCATCGGAACCACCATTGTCACTATTCGTAGTGATCATGGGGGTGAATTTGAGAATGAGTCTTTCTCAAATTTTTGTGATGATCTTGAAATTACTCACACGTTTTCTTTCCCTCGCGCACCTCCTCAAAATGGTGTTGTTGAGAGAAAGAATAGAACGCTTGTGGAGTGTGCTCGCACTATGCTCGAAGATAGTCAACTTGGTTATCAATTTTGGGCGGAAGCGGTACACACCGCTTGCTATGTGTTTAATAGAATACTTTTGAGGCCCGGCACCAAACAAACTTGTTATGAATTGTTGTTTGGTAGATTGCCTCAAGTTAAACATTTTCGTGTTTTCGGTGCAAAATGTTTTATTAAAAACACATATGATAATTTGGACAAGTTTGATCCGAGATCGGATGAGGGGATATTTGTTGGGTATTCCTTACGTAGCAAAGCCTACCGGATATACAACAAAAGATCCTCTACGATCGAAGAATCACTATATGTCTCTTTTAATGAGAATTTTATTACTCCTAGAATTTCAAATGATGATGACTCTATGGATGTTTTATGTGATTCATTTGAAAATTCTAAGTCTATTGATTCAATTGATTCTATTGATACTAACCCGACTAATGAAGTTGTTGAGAATGTGCCTAGTGATCAAGGTATTCCCAAGCGGCTTCATACCGTTCGCGACCATCCCCATGAGCAAGTCATTGGCAATATTCAAGATAGAGTCAAGACGAGATCGCAAGTCCACCACTTCACCAATTGTGCCTTTGCCTCATCGATAGAGCCAAAGAATATAGTTGAAGCGTGCGAAGATAGTGCTTGGATCCTTGCCATGGAGGAGGAACTCATTCAATTCGAGAGGAATGAGGTATGGGAGCTTGTTCCTTTGCCATCGAAGAACCACACCGTCATAGGGACAAAGTGGATCTTCAAGAACAAAACCGACGAAAACCAAGTCGTCGTCCGGAACAAAGCTCGGTTAGTAGCTCAAGGCTATCGACAAGAGGAAGGTATTGATTTCGAAGAATCCTTCGCTCCGGTAGCTAGATTAGAATCAATTAGATTATTATTGTCTTATGCATGCCATAAAAATTTTAAATTATTTCAAATGGATGTTAAAAGTGCATTTTTAAACGAAGATGTCATTGAGGAAGTTTACGTTTCTCAACCTCCGTGCTTCATAAATGAAAAATTTCCAAATCATGTTTTTAAACTAAAGAAAGCTCTTTATGGTTTGAGACAAGCTCCTCGAGCTTGGTATGATCGCCTAAAGAATTTCCTTTTGGATTTGAATTTTAAAATGGGCGAAGCCGACTCTACACTTTTTATTAAGCATGCGAATAATGATATTCTATTAGTTCAAATTTATGTTGATGATATCATTTTCGGTGCTACTAACTTTACTATTTGCGAAGAGTTTTCTAATGTTATGAAGGAACAATTTGAGATGAGCCACATGGGCGAACTCAAATATTTCTTAGGTCTCCAAATTCACCAATTGAACGATGCAATCTTCATCCACCAAACAAAATACACGGTGGAGTTGCTAAAGCGATTTGGAATGGAGAATGCCTCCGGGAAAAAGACTCCTATGAGCACTACAACGCATCTTGATAAAGATACGGGCAGAAAAGATGTAGACATTCGTCTATATCGAGGTATGATAGGTAGTTTACTTTATCTTATCGCAAGTAGGCCCGATATTATGTTTGTCGTTTGTATTTGTGCTCGTTATCAGTCTCAACCTAAGGATTCTCACTTAGTAGCGGTTAAACGTATTTTTCGCTATCTAAGTTACACTTTAGATTTTGGATTACTTTATCCGAAATCTAGCACATATGAGTTAGTCTCATATAGTGACGCTGATTATGCGGGATGCAAATCCGACAGGAAGAGTACTAGTGGCACTTGCCATTTTCTAGGAAATTCCCTTGTCTCTTGGTTTTCCAAGAAGCAAAATTCGGTATCACTTTCAACAACCGAGGCGGAATACATTGCCGCCGGTGCCGCTTGTGCCCAGGTTCTTTGGATGAGACACACACTGAAGGATTTTGGTATTCATTGTGATACTAGCCCTATCATGGTGGATAACCAAAGTGCTATTTGTCTTTCAAAGAATCCGGTGCACCATTCCCGATCTAAACACATAGATGTCCGACACCATTTCTTAGATGATCATGTTGCTAAAAAGTACATCATATTAGTGTACGTTGAAACCCAAAAGCAAATCGCCGATATTTTCACGAAACCCCTAAAGGAGGACTCCTTTGTGCGGTTGCGTCGAGAATTGGGGATTATGGGTGAATCCGAGATATAGGATTCATGTTTCATTCAATTATCTTGCATGCTATTATATTTCGCAATATTTTGTTCATGCTAGACTTATTGAATTTTTGGGGATTTTATGTGATATGTTTGAATTTTTGCTCGAATTCTTATTTGAATGTCGTATTTAAGATTTCGACGTTTTATGGGGTAGTTTAGATGACTTGTGAGAGGGTTAAGATGTTTCATCCAAGTGTTTTTATGAAGAGAACTCATTTATCAACTTTTGGACTCTTCTAGTCGGTTTCAGTTCATCAGCCAACCGACTAGATGCTCATCTAGTCGGTCAACTAGTGAACTCAGACCGACTAGTTCAAGCTTTAACTTTACCTTGTCATTGACTTCTTTTAGTCGGTCACAGTTCACTTACCGACCGACTAGATTGAAAACTAGTCGGTCAGTGATTATACTGTGACCGACTAACTCTAGCCCTAGAATTTTCTGTTTGCCTCTGTTTCGACTTAGTCGGTTCAAGCTCATTGACCGACCGACTAGATCGTAATCTAGTCGGTCAGTGCTTGAACTATGACCGACTAAGTGCTCTAGGGCAATCGCGTCTTTTCGCATTCCCGACCGACTTAAGCCTATTCTATCCGACTATTTCCTCTTTTAGTCGGTTTACTTCTTATCTCCAGCTCGAAAAACCCCTCTCCCTGATCGAGACCCTTCATCTTCCCTTCGTCCTCCGGCCACTTTTCCGGCCAACTCCGTCGCCAGTCGCCGTCGACCACTCCCCTAGGTATCTCCCCCCTTCCTAGATCTTGTTTTTCATCCCTAGGGTTTGTCCTAGGTTGCTTTCAACCTCTAGGGTTTCGAAATTCTCTTTGGGCTTTGAGCTTGATTGTTTTCAGTTCTAGGGTTTAAGCTTAGGAGTGTTTGATCTTCTTACGTCGCTTGATTGTACTCGTTGTGCCACGATCATGGCACGAACGAGAATCCTGATTACCTCTTCTGGGGCATCCCCCATGACCGTAGAGGCCGCGACTGCTTCGACCCCTCCTAAGCGTAGGGCCAAGACCACATGTCCCCCCTCTTCGTCTTCAACTCCGTTGAAGAGGAAGAGGACGTCCAAGCCTAAACCTACCGGCCAATCTTCCAAGCCCAAGCCCAAACCTAAAAAGTTCTGTGCTCCTACTCCTCCCAGTGAGCGTTCAGATAGTGATTCCGAGGATGATTCCGAGGAAGAATACACTCCTGAACATCCCGAGAAGGCACCTACTCCACCCCCTCCTCCACCTCCTCCTAAGACCCGTAAGGCTAAGGGTAAAGGCCCGATGCCAGTCGGCGGTGTTGATATATCGTTGTGTCGCGACGACCCTCAGTGTCTAGCGGCGTACAACCGTATAGAGCAATGCCCACTGCTGTTGGAGCATTACGTTCAGTTTTCTGATTTTCTTGGCCTTGCTGATCTTCTCTCCTATAGTGGCATATTGGACTACCTTAGATTTGACTCCAAGGCGAACCCTAGACCCTATCCTCGCCTGGTCAAATTATTCTATGCCAATCGTGTCCGAGGTCAGTACGGTGAGACTCACTCCATCGAGACTTCTGTTTTGGGGACTCCGATAGTCCTCACGGCAGAGATCTTGGGGGAGTTGATAGGTTGCTCGTCGTGTGGCCTCCTCCCGTCTGACATCTCTGTCGACGATATCTCCTCCCTCGATCAGCCGACCCTAGCTAAAATCTTCCAGGTTATCCCCCCTGCGTTCATTGGATTCCCTTCGAAATCATTCAAGCCGAATGCTTGGGTGATTAACCTGATCTTGAAATCCTGCCTTCTTCCCAAGTATGCATCTTCTTCACTTCCATCTCAGCCGTTTCTGAAATTGATATACGCTCTGTTCATGGGTAGCGAGATTAATTGGGCTCGCATTATACTCGATAAGATGGACTCTTTCGAGTGTATTCGCAAGACCACTAAATCTGCGCACATCCCATATCCATGTCTGTTGACCTTGGTTTTCCGTCATTTCCGTGTCCCTCTGCCTCCTGACGATGAGCGTCCTCTTGGTCCTCCACTGAACGCGACGGCCTTAAAGAAATCTCTTGCGGCACTCTGTCACGTGCAGCGGACGACTCCTTCTGCGTCTCAGGGCACTACTTCTGCTGCTGCTGCTTCTCGACCTCCCACCACACTCGATGATGTTGTCTGGTTACTTCGTCGGCACGAGTCTCGGTTGGCTCGTACCGATGAGGTAGTTTGCCGTATGGCTAGTTTGATGGGCGTCCAGCTTCCTCCTCCTGTTTCTGAGGATGAGGAGATGGACGATGAGGATATTGATGAGCTGGTCACCTCCCTTGCTCGTGGCGCTGAGGCCACTGCTGCTGCTGCTGCTGCTACCACATCTGCTCCTGGAGCTGGCACCTCTCCCGGTGCTCCAGAGACTTCTGCACCAGTGGATCAGACTTCTGATGCTGCTGCTGCTCCTGCTGACGACCCTGCTCCTGATCTGCCTGCTGATGTTCCTGTTGATACCCCAGCCGTTGAGCCACTCGTCGATGTCTCCACTCCTGCCCCGACGATCCCGTCTGTTGACACGCCTCTCCTCCCAGCAGAGCCTGAGTCCACTCCTTCGACTGGACCCATGGAGACTGCTGATCCAGCCACTTCCTCGTGATCTTTTGTTTCGAGGCCTCTCCTGTGATCTTTGGATGATGCATCTTGTTGAGAGTGTTTTAGGTTAGGATGGGATGGAGTTTGGGTGTTGTTTTGATGTGTTTTGATATGTTGGATGTCGGTGTATGTGTTGTATTTGATGTATTTTGGATGTTGATGTTGGTATGTCGATGATTGTGTTGTACCTTTTTGATGTTGATATAGATGGTATGTTGCACTTGATATGATGTACTCGATGTGATTTTTGGATGTACTCATGGTATTCATATATATATACATCGATGCTCTTTTTGTTTTACTTCGTCGTGCACATTTAATATTCACTCAATGTCTATGTTATGTGAATTCGTCGCTCGACGCTTAAAAAGTTGGTTAAATAGATTATATTTCTATGATTGTATAGAATTGTTTTCCATGCACAAATTTAACCAAGAATATTGAATATTGGAGAGTATGTTTCTTTATTCAATAAATGAAAAAATATTTGGTATTTTTGATGATTTTAATTATCGCTTTTTGATAATGGACAATTTGGCACACCTTGATTTGATTTCATCACTTTTCCCTTGGTGTCAATTGGGTCCATCATCAATATCTACGACTCCCGATGTTGGATTTTCCTGTTTCCTAGTTGTTGTCGTTGTATGCCCCCCATTTTTGGGATAATGCCAAAGGGGGAGAGATAATGATAATAAATAGAGCAAATGAAAATTTAACTCAATTTCCAAGAATCTAATTTAATGTGTTAGATTCAGGGGGAGTTAAGATATATATAAGGATTTTCAAAATCCGATATTTCAAAAATCGATTCTCGTTATATATCTTACTCGTCTCATTGATGCAATTTATATATATTCATTTTGGAATTAACGTGTCATCAATGCAGGGGGAGTAAGTATTTTACATTTGAATCATTATTTTTGATTATTATTTATGTTGGTTTGTCATCACCAAAAAGGGGGAGAATGTTGAATATTGGACTCCCCGGATTTGGTTTTGATGATGAGCAAACATAAATAATTCATGAACTAACAATTTGTGAGCGCAGTATTAGACATCGTCGCCAATTTCACGAGAACAATCAAAGCGACATCTCAAGACTTCTCAAAGCTCGTATTCATTGCCTAAAGCTTCGTTGAAGCCTTTGGACCGTTTTGGAAGTCATGAAGAATTGATCGAAGCTCTCGAAGACCGTTCTTTAAGGTTTTATTTATAGTCTTTTAGCTTCGATCTATAGAATGTTAAGCCTTGAGTATATCTTACGATTCTATCTTCATAACGCTCATATCGTAGCTCTAGGATCTTAGTACAAGTCCATTCTAACTTCCTTGAAGCATCGCGCTTCGATTCGGACTTGTTTGTGCATGTTAGTTGGTACAAGAAGAAGTACTGATCGACTAGATGGTGATCTAGTCGGTCAGCAGAGCTTCTTGGACCGACTAGTTTGAGTTAATCTTTTCTTGTTCAGTACTGTTTACAGTTAGTCGGTCTACGTTGACTCACCGACCGACTAGTTTGTGAACTAGTCGGTCAGTGATGCTTCTTTGACCGACTAGTTGTGATTTACTGTACATGCCAAATTTCTCCTAAGCTACTGTTTATCGTTAGTCGGTCTAAGAACGTTTGGTGACCGACTAGTTGATAATCTAGTCGGCCAACATTTGTTCTTGGACCGACTAAGTCAATTTGTATTCAGACTATTTGTTTTTGCCTCTTAGTCGGTCTACGTTCACTGACTGACCGACTAGTTGTGAAACTAGTCGGTCAGAAAGTCTTCTTGGACCGACTAGATTTCTAGGTCTGAATTTCTATCTCTTCTCAGTTCTTCACTTAGTCGGTCCATGTTGTTTGACTGACCGACTAGTTGATGAACTAGTCGGTCAGTGGTTGTTCTTTGACCGACTAGTTGCCTCAGATTTCTATCCGTTGGGACTTGACCTAACTTGTTTTTATGGGACCCTATAAATACGAACCTAGGTCATTTCTCTCTAGGTTAGAGCTGCCATTAAGAGATTCATTGAGATTGAAAGAGATAGCCATTCTCACTCATTTCCAAAGCTCTCTTCCTCACAAGAAATCCATTCTCTCACATTCTAGATCTAGAATCCATCTTGAGAGAAGTTTGTTCTTGGTGAGCCCTTCAAGCTCTAGCTTGATTCAAGTCTCCAAATCACTCCTAGGCACCCATTGCTGGTCATTTCTTTGGTGCTAGGTCTTGGTGACTTCATCTTCCTCAAATCCCTCCTTGCACCTATTTGGTAAGAAAACTCAAGGTATAGGATTTTGTGGTAAGATTGTTTATTTCATTATAAACTTGTTTATATTGCTTATTGATTCTCTCGGTTGTGAGAGAAGGTTGTGATCCCGGGTTGTGGGATTCACTATTGCCATTGCATGTATGATTTGATCTTGTGAAGGTTTTTCACAAGATATCATAGTGGAAATCTTGGGTTAGGGTTTCTAACCTAAGTATCCGGAGGGGATCCGGGTGGTTGGGACGTAGGATCACCGGGAACAAGTCGGGGAGACTTGGGTGGATCCGAACCCAGTAACATCTTTTGTTAGCATTGTTATTTTTGTTGTTGTCATTCAATTTAAGCTTCCGCAAATTGATTTGGTAGTTGTTTGCACTATAATTAGGAATTATACTCCTTGTTATTTTTAAAGTACTATTCACCCCCCCTCTAGTACTTGTGCAGTAGCTTGTAGGGCATTACAGTGTTTCCACTCGTGCCCCCGAGGGCACTTCTGGTGCTGCTGCTGCTGCTTCGTCTGCTGGTGACCCCGAGAGCACACCTGTTGCCACCGTTCCTGCGGTGGATACTCCGACTGGTGCTCCCTGTTGGATATGGAAGACGTTTGTACACCCTTGTGGGGGATGTACGAGGGAATACGGACCTCGAACGTCGCGTACACGAAGTCGTGTGTAAAGGGAATATGTTCCCTTGCAGAGAGGATCTCTAGATTGATGGGAAAGTCGCATTATATGTGCATAAGTGCATGCGACATATGGCTAATAAAGGGGTAATATCTTAAGCTTATGTTGTACCATGCATATGGTACAACTTAAGCTTATAATGTGCCATGTATGATGGTACACCTTAGTTAAATTGTTCCAAAGGAATAATTACTCCTAAAATAACTACCTTGGGGGCTATAAATAAGACCCAAGGGTTAGCCATTTACTTACACTTTTGCATGGCATTCTTGCATGCATTTCATTCTAGCGAAGCTTTGCCGAAATCCTTCCTCTCTCTTTATCCAAGTTCTTAATCTAAAAGTAGAGATTTAGATTGTGGATTTAGTAGCCTTACTCCGTTCGTGAGAAGACTCGATCCGTCGTGGCGAATCCGAAGGCGAAGTTCTGTGACTACCGTGCCACATACGCAAGCGTAAGTCTCAACTTCATTTATCGATCCTAACTCTGTTTTGGCATGATCCTACATTGGTATCAAAGCCATATGGGTTCACCCCGGTCAAACCGCCGCCCCGTCGAAACTATGAACGAGTCGTTGTCTTTTTCACGAATGGGTATCCTACCATTACGGATATGGTAGGAACGCTTCGTGACGGAGAGAACGCATCGGTTGTTCTTTTCACGTTAGGGTCTTCTGTCATTACGGATATGGCAGGAACTCTCCGTGACGGGAAGAACCGACCGTTCATATCGTCAAACTCGCTCTCTTCATGGATGATGAGTCTCCATTCATAGGGAATGGGCGCTCTCTTCATGTGGAGCGCGTAGTTTACGAATTTTTGAAGCGGGTTCATTTTTTGGCACACGGCCATTGGAGGACAACTACTTCCTCGACGAACGGGTGCTTCACCGGAGAAGAAGGTGGTGGTTATTCCCATCGGGGAAGATGAATTTTAGTGCATGTGCACCATGGCCAAATGGGCTATGAAGGCCATGCACCCCCCTCCCCATGCGGAGGGGGTTGGCTACGGCCAATAACCACCGCGTCAACCCCCACCGGCGGGGGTGTGTGGCCACCCCACACAAGGGGAGGCCGGCCATGGCCAAAGGGCCATGGCCGGCCATGGCCAGGCCGACAGTGGCCGGCCAAGGCCAGGTCGGCAGTGGCCGGCCCCGGCCAAGGCCAGGGGCCGGCCTGGCCGGCCCTGGCAGTGGCCAGGGCCGACGCCCTGGCCTCGGCTAGGGCCTGGCCGGCCTTGGCCGGCCTCGGCCAGGGCAGAGGCCCTGGCCGAGGGGCCAGGGCCCCTGGCCAGTCAGGGCAGACGCCCTGGCCGGCCCTTGGTCAGCCTCGGCCAGGGCAGAGGCCCTGGCCGGAGAAATTTCAGACCATTATCATTGGTCGACCAATTCGGGTGTTTTGGTCGACCAATTCGGCAAAAGGCCTTGGTCGAATATGAACGTGCCGATTAGCCCATACGGGGCCAAACGACAGTCGTCTGCATCAAAATTCTCTCATACGGGGGGAAACGCCTGGATCCATACGGGAGCCGGCGACGATAGTTTGCAGAAAAATCCCAAAAGGGGGATCCGACCTTGGCACGGATACGGCTCATTCCCGACAAATGGTCAGGAAGTGCCGAATATTTCACTAGTATCATAAGGGTACTAAGTTGAAATATACATTTTTTTTGAAAAATACGTTTTCATACGTTTTGAAAAATACGTTTTCAAAAACGCTTTTCCGCTGCGAAGTACTATAAGAGTACTAACATTTGATAAAGTGAGGGAGAAATATTGAAAGTTACTCTAGATGGTGATTGGAAACATAGTGACCTTTTCGATTCTAGAGTAACATCTTCAATATTTTTCGAAAGTAACTTATCAAATTATGAACATCATTCCAAGTGGGAGTTGATTTTAGAACTATCCATATGGGATATTCTATTATCATTTCAAGTGGGAATTATATCTGAAAAATACATTTTCAAACTCGTTTTCCGCTGCTAGTACTATAAGAGTACTATTGTTTGATAAGTGATGGGGGAATATTGAAGGTTGTTCTAGATGGAGATTGAAATCGTAGAGACCTTTTCGATTCTAGAACAACATCTTCAATATTTTTCGAAAGTAACTTATCAAATATAATATAATTCCAAGTGGGATTTGAATTTTTAGAACTATCCAAATGGGATATTCTATTATCATTTCAAGTGGGAGTTATATATTTTAAGAATTTTTATGCAATGTTTTGATCAAAACTTCGGTTTTGTGTCTTTTGCAGTATTTTAAAAGTAAAATGTCTTCCGCTTCAAAGAATATCGTCGCTGAGTTAAACAGAGGTGAAAAACTCAACGGCGATAATTACAATCTTTGGTCCATCAAGATACAATACGTTCTAGAGGAGCAAGAAGTGCTCGAAACTCTAAAGAACGTTATGATTGAACCCGAGTTGGGCACTACGGCCCAACACCGACGAGACAAGGAAGCTTTTGATGCTTGGTCTCGGAAGAACAAGATAGCGCGCATTACGTTATTAAGCGGTATGGCTGATGACATAATGCGCATCTTCCGAGAACATGACCTAGCCATGGACATATGGTCCAAGCTAGAGGAGAAGTTCGGTGGCACATCGGTGTCCAAACTTCGCTCCTTAACTATAAGGTTCGATTCATATAAGAAACGTCCAGATCATTCCATGGGGAAACATCTGCGACATATGGCGAACCTTATCTCGGAGTTAAAGGACGCAGGTCATGTGCTCACTGATGAGAAACAAATCTAAGCAGTTATACGTTCCCTACCAAATGGGTGGGATCAGATGAAGATGCATCTCACTCATAATGAGAGCATCAAGACCTTCAACGATGTTTCCAAGCACCTCGAATTAGAGGAAGAGCGGCTTGCGGCTGCCAAGCCAAGTGCAGAAGTGCACATGTTTGCTAGTTCCTCACATGGGGGAAAGAAACGTAAAGATCGTTCGAAGTCTTCTAATGAACGTAATAAGCAACCTGAGTCTACCAAGGAACCCAAACATAAGGGTGGGCATAAGAAATGGCACAAGAAGAAAGACTTGAAAAGGATCAAGTGCTTCAAGTGCAACAAGCTCGGTCACTATGCTCGTTCGTGTACGAGTGGAAGTGACGAGGTAACTTGTAATACTAGTTACATATGTGTTTCTAGTTCACTATTTCTTGTGGAATCTAATCCATTTTGGGATAATTGATTCAGGTACCACCGACCACATAATAAGGGACAGACGGTCCTTCGTGGAGTATCACCGGATACCCCAAGGAATGAAGTGGATCAATGTAGGAAACAACACATGTGTTGAAGTGAAAGGCGTTGGGACTCGCAAGCTAGTCTTGGACAACGGCCGCACTCTCCTACTTCATGATGTTCTCTTCATTCCATATATTCAAAGGAATATTAAAACTGTGGTCAATTTAATGGGTCTTGGTTATAGTTGGTTCCTTCATGATTGTAATATGGACCTATTTTGTAATAATTCCTTTATTGGTACTGGGTTTGTATTTCAAAGGATTTATTGTAATAAGTACAATGTATGGTTCCTCATGTAATGAAAATTTCCTTGTGACAAATTCTTTGACTAATGAGTCTAATATAATTTGTTGGCACACAAGGCTTGGTCATATTGGACCAACGCGTATGGATAGACTTGCCAAACGTGGCCTTCTATCCAATGTTTCAAAGGTTGAAATGTCGACCTGCGAACATTGCCTTGTGGGGAAATCTTGTCGCAAGCCGTTTGGAACAGGCACAAGGGCCGAGGTTCCATTACAGCTTATCCATTCGGACATATGTAGTCCGATGAATGTCAAGACAAGACGCGGAAAGTCATATTTCATCACTTTTATTGATGATTTCACCCGATTCAGACATATCTATTTGATATCCCACAAAAGTGAAGCTTTGGCTTGCTTTAAAAACTATATGAGTTTAGTGGAGAATCAATTAGATCACAAGATTAAGGTCTTGCGAACCGATAGGGGCGGTGAATATCAATCAACAAGTTTTAAGGAACTTTGTGATGAAAAAGGCATAGTACATCAGGTAACTATGCCTTATACTCCTCAACAAAACGGTGTTGCAGAAAGGAGAAATATGACTTTAATGGAAATGGTCTGTTCAATGATGGCGCAAGCTAACTTGCCAATCACCTTTTGGGGTGATGCATTATTGACGGCCGCTTTCATTTTAAACCGCGTACCCTCGAAATCAGTTAGCTCCACTCCTTATGAGTTGTGGAACCAAAGGTCTCCTGACATAAACATTTTGAAACCTTGGGGTTGTGCATCCTACGCACATATTTCCTCCCATAAGTATGGCAAACTTGGGCCAAGGGGAAGGAAATGTATCTTTATACGATACGCAGAAAACTCCAAAGGTTATGTTTTTGTTAGTCAGGAAGACAATGGTGGGCTAATTGAGTTTGAGTCGAGGGATGTCACTTTCTTGGAAAACGAGTTTCCAAGACAGTGCGAGATAAGTCAGGACTTATCTCTATTTGAGATTTATGATCAAGAAGGATTACCTCATTCGAGTGGGAGAATTCTTGGTGAAAACGAAAATACGTTTCAACCTTCACCAATGGAACGAATGACGATAATCCTATTCCATACGGGAATAATGATCCAAGTGGGAGCAATTCTAACGACATTCCAAGTGGGAGTGATATTAGAATTGATCCAATTCTAATTCTAACGACATTCCAAGTGGGAGTGATATTAGAATTGATCCAATTCTAAATTCGAGTCAACAAGGACTTGAAGAATCTCAAATACAACGTAGTAATCGTACAAGGTTGGCTCCTCTAAGATTTGAGGATGAATTTCCGCCAACCTTTATGACTTTACTACAAGAAGATGACGAGCCTGCTACTTTCAAACAGGCCATATCTTGCCCTGCGAAAGACAAATGGATGGAAGCGATGCAAGAGGAGTTAGAATCCATGAAAGTTAACCAAGTCTGGGACTTAGTTGACTTACCCAGAGGACGTAGAGCTATTGGGAACAAATGGGTTCTCAAGATCAAGCATAGGGCTGATGGCTCTATTGACAGATACAAAGCTCGCCTTGTCGCGAAAGGTTTACACAACAGGAAGGGATAGACTACGAAGAGACCTTCTCACCTGTTGTTTGTTTTACCTCAGTTCGCCTGATTCTGGCAATGGTAGCTTGCTTAGACCTCGAATTACATCAAATGGATGTAAAGACTGCCTTTCTCAATGGAGAATTGGACGAGGAGATCTATATGGAACAACAAACAGGGTTTGTAAAAGAAGGAAACGAACATAAGGTTTGTAAACTTCATAAGTCCATATATGATCTTAAACAATCCTCGAGGCAATGGTATATACGATTTCATAAAGTTATCAAATGGTTTTACCATGCTTGATGAAGATAACTGAGTATATATCAAGAGGATTAAAAGCAAGTATATTATCATGTCTCTATATGTAGATGACATTTTAATAGCCAGAAATGACAAGGGCTTTGTGATGAGTATCAAGGCTTGGCTTTCATCAGTATTTGAGATGAAAGGCATAGGAAAAGCCGCATATATCCTTGGAGTTAAGATTTCAAGGAATCGTTCGAAGAAACTTCTTTCTCTTTCACAGGAGACTTATATAAAGAAGGTTCTAGAACGATTTAATATGCAGGACTGCAAGTCCATTGATATTCATATAAGCATATGCGATAATTTATATCTGGAAACGTGTCCAAAGAACCAAAAGGAAAAGGAAATTATGGAAAAAGTTCCATATTCCAGTGCAGTTGATAGTCTTATGTACGCTATGGTGTGTACAAGACCGGACATCTGTTTTGCCGTTGGAAATGGTAAGCTGTTACCAATCCAATACAGGGAAAGTACACTGGAAAGTGGTTAAGAGGATAATGTGTCTTGTAAGATCAAACACATTGATATCCGATACGAATTTGCAAAAGACTATGATAAAACCAAGAAGGTAGACATAAGGTACATATCTACGCATGAGATGATAGAGGATCCGCTTACGAAAGCGATCCCCAGAAATGTGTTTTATAAACACTTATCATCTCAAGGATTGCGTAAGAGCTGAGTTGTAC
The DNA here is from genome assembly GCA_030789695.1 of Scilla litardierei. NCBI lineage: Eukaryota > Viridiplantae > Streptophyta > Magnoliopsida > Asparagales > Asparagaceae > Scilla > Scilla litardierei. Next base: position 344,081,856 of record CM061133.1, on the reverse strand, counting down.
CAATGTAAATTCACATGTCTGTAAATGATCAAAATTAATAAAAGAATAAGTTTTTTTTTCAAACATTGCATATGAATTTCTTAAGAAATGTTTGTGTATATTTTTGAAATCTCAGCTGAATTCTAGTATGTCGGACAGATTGAGGTTGGCTCTCTCACATGAGCAACCGCCTTATTCTATCAGACGGATGGAATAGAGATGAGACCTGTTTGAAGTCAAAATCATCAGACGGATGATTTAAGAGTCATGACTTAAGCAAAATGGTCGCATGAAAGATCTGCATCATATGGATGCTTACAAAAGATCTAAGAGGTTTTTTTTTGAAATCCTATCTGTCTAAATGCGGGATGTGAGTCCAAAGGATTATTTGAGTAGAATAAGGGACTCAAAGTCAGACATTGTGGTGTCTGATCATCATCCTTACAACATCATTGAGACATACACTCCCTGGGAAAGGAGCGATGTTGTAATACGTGTTCATACCACATATGCATTTCGACCACTGAGTTAGTAGCAATAGTGTTTGCTATTATGTGAGACTCAAAGGCCATATGGGCCTTAACTCTTACCCTCAAGGACTCCAATTGGTTCCTTTAGATTTGACGAGATGATCTCTATCTTAGCGTGTTGCTAATGGGCTATGATAATTCGGCTCGGCGGGGCACGTTAGAAAAGCGAATCAAGTCAAGATCAGAAGGTTCGCAAGAAGAGGAAGATTGATTTCATATTCACATTTGGACTTTAATGATTCAAAGCTGGCCAGCCAATTGTGATCCAGATGGGATTCAATTGTTGAATATAAAGTATAAGAAATGTGAAGAAATAATCTAGGGTAAAGCATGCGTTGAACTACTCAACTTTGCACCTTCGAGGTCGTTGTGTATCTCTAACAAGTGCACAACAACAGACTCTACGCGCATGACGGTCGCACGGGCTATTTCTCGGTATGATAGATGAAAGAACTAAGAGAAAGACGTTCTCTTACAATCCCCTCAAGTGTGAGTGGGAGATGTTGGATATGGAAGACGTTTGTACACCCTTGTGGGGGATGTACGAGGGAATACGGACCTCGAACGTCGCGTACACGAAGTCGTGTGCAAAGGGAATATGTTCCCTTGAGGAGAGGATCTCTAGATTGATGGGAAAGTCGCATTATATGTGCATAAGTGCATGCGACATATGGCTAATAAAGGGGTAATATCTTAAGCTTATGTTGTACCATGCATATGGTACAACTTAAGCTTATAATGTGCCATGTATGATGGTACACCTTAGTTAAATTGTTCCAAAGGAACAATTACTCCTAAAATAACTACCTTGGGGGCTATAAATAAGACCCAAGGGTTAGCCATTTACTTACACTTTTGCATGGCATTCTTGCATGCATTTCATTCTAGCGAAGCTCTGCCGAAATCCTTCCTCTCTCTTTATCCAAGTTCTTAATCTAAAAGTAGAGATTTAGATTGTGGATTTAGTAGCCTTACTCCGTTCGTGAGAAGACTCGATCCATCGTGGCGAATCCGAAGGCGAAGTTCTGTGACTACCGTGCCGCATACGCAAGCGTAAGTCTCAACTTCATTTATCGATCCTAACTCTGTTTTGGCAGGATCCTACACTCCCGAGGCCACTACTGTTGCTGCTCCAGATATTTCCACATCCGTCGCTCTCGTGGACACTACTGCTGATCCGGTGACCACCTCCACTCCTGCAGAGCCTGCTGCTGCTGCAGATCCTGCCGCTTCCTCTTGAGCTTCCTTGAGGACTCTCCGATGCTCCTTGGATGATATATATTTTTGTGAGAGAGTTTGGGTAGGATAGAGTGGGGTTCTGGATTATTTTGATGTATTTTGATGTATCTTCATATATTTTGGTGTATCTTGATGGTGATGTATGTTTTGTGACACTCTTATATATGTGTGATATGATGTTGTATCTTTTGTGCTTCGATCGTTGGATCACATTTTGTATGTTGACGGCGATGTATCATTTTGATGTACTCATGCTTTTTATTTATATACATCGATGTTGACATTTCATTCTGTTGTGCACATTTAATATTTTATATGTCTCTGATGTTTTGATTTCGTCGCTCGACGAAAATACTTGGTTAAATAGAATTCTTTTTATGAAAACATAGAATTGTTTTTCTTGCACTAAATTAACCAAGAATGTTGATATTGGAGAGTATATTCCATAACTCAATTCGTAAAATTAATTATAGTTTTGATGATTTTATTTATCGATTTTCGACTTTGGTCTCATTGACACGCCTTAATTTCATTCGTATTTTTCTTTGGTGTCATTTGGACCGTGGTTGTATTCTACGACTCCCGTGCTTACATTTGAAGCCATTGTTGTTGTCGTTGATCTCCTCCCACTCTTTTTGCTAATGCCAAAGGGGGAGAGATATAATAATGACATGTGCTAAATGATAATTTAAGCATTTTTCCAAGAATCTAATTTGATATGTTAGATTCAGGGGGAGTTAAGATATAAAAATTGGATTTCTAATCCTAAATTTCAATATTTGATTCTCAATTTTATACTTTACTCGTCTGCTTGATGCGTATTATTATTATTCATTTTGGAATTAACGTGTCATCAATGCAGTGGGAGTAAGTAAATTACATTTGAATCATTATTTTTTATTATTATTTATGTTGGTTTTTCATCACCAAAAAGGGGGAGAATGTTGGATATTGGACTCCCCGGATTTGGTTTTGGATGATGAACAAACATAAATATATTGTGAACTAACAATTTGTGAGCGCAGTTATGGAGATCGTCGCCAAATTCATATGAACATCCAAAGCGACGTCTCGAGACTTCTCAAAGCACGTGATCGTATGCCTAAAGATTCGTTGAAGCTTTTGGACCATTTTAGAAGTCATGAAGATTCGGATCGAAGCTTTCGAAGACGGTTCGTCAAGTTTTATTTATGTCTTTTAGCTTCGTTCCGTAGAATGTTAAGCCTTGAGTAGGTCTTACGTTTTAATCTTCATAACGCTCCTATCTTAGAGCTAGGAACTTGTAAGAAATCCATACTAACTTTCCCAAAGCATCGCGCTTCGATTCGCGACTTCTTGTGCATGTTAGTTGGTTCAAGAAGAAGAACCAACCGACTAGATGGTGATCTAGTCGGTCGGCAATGCTTCTTGGACCGACTAGTTTGCCTTCTCAAATCATAGCTCTTTACTGTTTACAGTTAGTCGGTCTACGTTGACTCACCGACCGACTAGTTTGTGAACTAGTCGGTCAGTGATCCTTCTTAGACCGACTAGTTGAGCTTCTACTGTACATGCCAAGTTACTGTTTGTCGTTAGTCGGTCCATGTACATTTGGCGACCGACTAGTTGATGAACTAGTCGGTCAATTTTTGTTCTTGGACCGACTAATTCAATTTGTACTCAGACTATTTGTTTTATCTCTTAGTCGGTCTAAGTTAACTCACCGACCGATTAGTTGTGAAACTAGTCGGTTGGCAAGTGTGCTTTGACCGACTAGTTCTGCTTGTCTGAACTTCGACCTATTCCCTGTTAACCACTTAGTCGGTTCATGTTGATTGACCGACCGACTAGTTGATGAACTAGTCGGTCAGTTGTTGTTCTTTGACTGACTAGTTTGGTTCAGAATAGAGCCGTTGGAGCTTTAATTGAAACGTTTTTCTCTCTCTCTTTCCTCTAACCTATATATACTTGTTGAGCTGCATCCATTGCACTCAAGGCTGATATTAAGACAAGTTTAGAGATAAAAGAGAAAGCATTCAATCCCATTCAAAGCTCTTTCATTCCAATCTTGAATCTCTTCTCACTCTTATTTCAAAAGAGAGATTCATTGATTGTGAGCCTTCCAAGCCAAGTGCTTGATCCTAGGTCACCATCAACCTCATAGCTCTCCATCGCTGATCTACATCTTGGAGCTAGGGTTTGGTGCCACTTCTTCTTCCTCAAAATCATCTTTGCCCTAATTTGTAAGTATTACTCAAGGCATAGATATTTTGTCGGTAAGAAGTTCTATTTCATTTACTTTCATTTTGTAAGTGTTTTACTCTCGGTTGTGAGAGTGGTTGTGATCCTGGGTTGTGGGAGTCACAAATTTCATTTGTGTATGATTTGACTTGTGAAGGTTTTTCACAAGTATTTCATAGTGGAAATCTTGAGTTAGGGTTTCTAACTCAAGTATCCGTAGGGGATCCGGGTGGTTGGGACGTAGGATCACCGGGAACATGTCGGGGAGACTTGGGTGGATCCGAACCCAGTAATATCGTTTGTTTGCGATTGTTTATTTGTTGTCGATTATTTACTATTCCGCATTTCCGCATTAATTGGTAGAGTTTGCAAGGTAATTAGGAATAAGCCTCTTAATTATTTTAAAGTATTATTCACCCCCCCCTCTAGTACTTGTGCAGTAGCTTAGCAGGGCATTACAAAGGCCTCGACCAGAGAAAGCCCGTTCATGCTGGCATACGGATCGGAGGCGGTCGTTCCCGTGGAAATTGGAGAAGAGACGCTCCGGTTAAAACTCTTCGAAGAAGATATCAATGGAGAGGGGCTCGGCCTCAGTCTCGAATTGGTGGACGAGATAAGAGACCGAGCCCTGACGAACCTCGTCAGGTACAGCCAGAGGATGACACGACACTATGACTCCCGGGTGAAGAAGCGGACTTTCAGGATCGGCGAATTGGTCCTCAGAGACGCCACCTTCAGACCCGAGACCGCCCTCCGGGGGAAGCTGGCCGCCAAATGGGAAGGGCCCTACAAGGTCATCGATATCATCGGACCAGCCACATACGTCTTGGCAACCCCAGACGGGAGTGAGCTAGCCCACCCTTGGAATGCGAAGCACCTGCTAAAGTTCTACCAATAGTTGTGAGTTTTTCTTTTATATATACAAGATACACATCTGCCCACTTTCCCAAATTTTGTTGTTTCCACATGAGTGTTTCAGCGCCGAACCTCCGAACCTCTGGGGCAGGGCCAACCCTCGCCACCCAAACCAGAGAAGGGCACGGGCCGGGCTACGCGCCCGCTCCCCCCCTCCAGACCTCTGGGGCAGGGCCAACCCTCGCCACCCAAACCAGAGAAGGGCACGGGCCGGGATACGCGCCCACTCCCCCCCTCGAGACCTCTGGGGCAGGGCCAACCCTCGCCACCCAAACCAGAGAAGGGCACGGGCCGGGCTACGCGCCTGCTCCCCCTCCAGATCTCTGGGGCAGGGCCAACACTCGCCACCCAAACCAGAGAAGGGCACGGGCCGGGCTACGCGCCCGCTCCCTCCCTCGAGACCTCTGGGGCAGGGCCAACCCTAGCCACCCAAACCAGAGAAGGGCACGGGCCGGGCTACGCGCCCGCTACCCCCTCAAGACCTCTGGGGCAGGGCCAACCCTCGCCACCCAAACCAGAGAAGGGCACGTGCCGGGCTACGCGCCCGCTCCCCCCTCCAGACCTCTGGGGCAGGGCCAACCCTCGCCACCCAAACCATAGAAGGCCACGGGCCGGGCTACGCGCCTGATCCCCCCTCCAGACCTCTGGGGTAGGGCCAACCCTAGCCACCCAAACCAGAGAAGGGCACGGGCCGGGCTTCGTGCCCGCTCCCCCCCTCGAGACCTCTGGGGCAGGGCCAACCCTAGCCACCCAAACCAGAGAAGGGCACGGGCCGGGCTACGCACCCGCTCCCCCCCTCGAGACCTCTGGGGCAGGGCCAACCCTAGCCACCCAAACCAGAAAAGGGCACGGGCCGGGCTACGCGCCCGCTCCCCCCTCGAGACCTATGGGGCAGGGCCAACCCTCGCCACCCAAACCAAAGAAGGGCACGGGCCGGGCTACACGCCCGCTCCCCATCGAGACCTCTGGGGCAGGGCCAACCCTCGCCACCCAAACCAGAGAAGGGCACGGGCCGGGCTACGCACCCGCTCCCCCCCTCCAGACCTATGGGGCAGGGCCAACCCTCGCCACCCAAACCAGAGAAGGGCACGGGCCGGGCTACGCGCCCGCTCCCCCCCTCCAGACCTCTGGGGCAGGGCCAACCCTTGCCACCCAAACCAGAGAAGGGCACGGTTCGGGCTACGTGCCCGATCCCCCCTCCAGACCTCTGGGGCAGGGCCAACCCTAGCCACCCAAACCAGAGAAGGGCACGGGCCGGGCTACGCACCCGCTCCCCCCTCCAGACCTCTGGGGCAGGGCCAACCCTCGCCACCCAAACCAGAGAAGGGCACGGGCCGGGCTACGCGCCTGCTCCCCCATCCAGACCTCTGGGGCAGGGCCAACCCTCGCCACCCAAACCAGAGAAGGGCACGGACCGGGCTACGCGCCCGCTCCCCCCACGAGACCTCTGGGGCAGGGCCAACCCTCGCCACCCAAACCAGAGAAGGGCACGGGCCGGGCTACGCGCCCGCTCCCCCCTCGAGACCTCTAGGGTAGGGCCAACCCTAGCCACCCAAACCAGAGAAGGGCACGGGCCGGGCTACACACCCCCCCTCAAGACCTCTGGGGCAGGGCCAACCCTAGCCACCCAAACCAAAGAAGGGCACGGGCCGGGCTACGCGCCAGCTCCCCCCCTCGAGACCTCTGGGGCAGGGCCAACCCTCGCCACCCAAACCAGAGAAGGGCACGGGCCGGGCTACGCGCCCGCTCCCCCACTCGAGACCTCTAGGGAAGGGCCAACCCTCGCCACCCAAACCAGAGAAGGGCACGTACCGGGCTACGCGCCTGCTCCCCCCCAGACCTCTGGGGCAGGGCCAACCCTCGCCACCTAAACCAGAGAAGGGCACGGGCCGGGCTACGCGCCCGCTCCCCCCTCCAGACCTCTGGGGAAGGGCCAACCCTAGCCACCCAAACCAGAGAAGGGCACGTGCCGAGCTACGCGGTCGCTCCCCGCTCGAGACCTCTGGGGCAGGGCCAACCCTCGCCACCCAAACCAGAGAAGGGCACGGGCCGGGCTACGCACCTGCTCCCCCCCTCGAGACCTCTGGGGCAGGGCCAACCCTCGTCACCCAAACCAAGGAAGGGCACGGGCCGGGCTACGCGCCCGCTCCCCCCTCCAGACCTCCGGGGCAGGGCCAACCCTCGCCACCCAAACCAGAGAAGGGCACGGGCCGGGCTACGTGCATGCTCCCCCCTCCAGACCTCTGGGGCAGGGCCAACCCTAGCCACCCAAACCAGAGAAAGGCACGGGCCGGGCTACGCGCCCGCTCCCCCCTCGAGACCTCTGGGGCAGGGCCAACCCTAGCCACCTAAACCAGAGAAGGGCACGGGTCGGGCTACGCGCCCGCTCCCCCCCTCCAGACCTCTGGGGCAGGGCCAACCCTCGCCACCCAAACCAGAGAAAGGCACGGGCCGGGCTACGCACCCGCTCCCCCCCCCCCCTCGAGACCTCTGGGGCAGGGCCAACCCTCGCCACCCAAACCAGAGAATGGCACGGGCTGGGCTACGCGCCCGCTCTCCCCCTCCAGACCTCTGGGGCAGGGCCAACCCTCGCCACCCAAACCAGAGAAGGGCACTGGCCGGGCTACGCGCCCGCTCCCCCCTCTAGACCTCTGGGGCAGGGCCAACCCTCACCACCCAAACCAAAGAAGGGGACGGGCCGGGCTACACGCCCGCTCCCCCCCCCCCCCCTCGAGACCTCTGGGGCAGGGCCAACCCTCGCCATCCAAACCAGAGAAGGGCACGGGCCGGGCTACGCGCCCGCTCCCCCCCCCTCCAGACCTCTGGGGCAGGGCCAACCATCACCACACAAACCAGAGAAGGGCACGGGCCGGGCTACACGCCCGCTCCCCCCTCAAGACCTCTGGGTCAGGGCCAACCCTCGCCACCCAAACCAGAGAAGGGTACGGGCCGGGCTACGCGCCCGCTCCCCCCTCCAGACCTCCGGGGCAGGGCATAGGCCTCGCCGCGTAACCACACCCCAGACCCATGATCCTTGAAAAGACGAACCTGGGAAGGAGGACAAGGGCACGTAAACCAGGACAAACCAGGAGTCAGGTCCCGAGGAGGTAGCCCCGATGTGACTCGACGAAATGAAAGGACGCTCGGGAAATACGCCACCAATAATGACACGCTCCAAAAGAGGTTCCATAAGCGCCACCTGGCAAAAGCGGTTTCCAATGGGCGCGATTTCGAGGAGCCCATTAATGATGCCAGCTCACCGCAGTAATTAGGGGGGAAACCGTCAACAAAATCCCCATATAAAGGCGCCACTCACCCTCCCGAAATATGGAGGGACAAAGCTTTGGAAGGTATGAGAAATCGGCCCCGACACCTCCCACCCGCTGGGAAACGGGCCGAGATGCCTCGTGCAAACAAAAGGGAGGTCACCGGCCACCAATGGTTCCCTCCTCCCTGGGCGGCGATCGCTCCATCTCACGACCTCCGATAGGATATTCCTCTTACAAACGGATCGCCAATAGGATATTCCTCTTACACAAGGGAAATCCACCTTTCACTCCTCCGTCTGCTCTAAACCAGATGAGGCGGGAGAAGGTAGGCATCTGCTCCCCGCCGGCAGGAAAGGCAAAAGCCCCCCCGAGCTTGCAGGCCTACACCTGCTCGCCTTCGACCTCCGGACGGGGGGCCACGGCAAGGCTGCATCCCCGATGAAGCCAAAAGGCGAGTCATGGCGTGTCAGCCCGCCCCCGAACAATCGAGATCCGAACCCCGCCCTCAAACCCAAACCGCGAGGCGTGGAGGGAGTTGACAAAGTAATGGAGGGGAGGGGAGGGGGCCCGGTCGTCAGGAGTTCGCTCCCCCGGGCAAACACCATAGCAAGACAGCTTCCCTAGTGCATCCACCCAGCCGAAAAGACCTTGCAACCCTTCAGCACGGAGGGAGGGTGCTCACCGAGGCGCCAAGAACAACTGAAGATAAAAAGGCCCACCCCACAGATGGTAACCTATAAATCCTAAGGTAGTTCACAGCAGGCGAGCACAGCTCCACAGCCCGCTCTCGGTCCGGATCTTACTCCCCCAACTGGCGATGATCTAAGTCCTCATGTACGAACCATAGAAGAGTTCCTGTAAATTTAAATGAAAATGTTTATCCCTATCAAAGTTACTTTAACTTTCTGAGAATGCCCTAGCTTGAAACGATCCCCCTGCCAATGGCCGGGCGAGCTCACGAAACGGGGCCACCCCTCACGGTGGGAAAAGGAGGGACAGAGCGTCGCACTCCCCCCATACTAACTCAGGACGCCCAGGAAGTACATACCCGCAGTTCGAACCCCCCGATACTAGGAAGGACCGACGCTTCAAAACGAGACCCCTCGCGAACTAAAATCAGCGATACCTTTCAGACAAAGGGGAAGGGGTTGAACTGAGGCCTGCTCTGCGGGGCCACTTCCGCCCAAGGCAAAATCCCCTCGTGACGGACATCGAGGGGTCAACCATACTATGGTCAGCCCCTGCCCGTGATAGGGCGGCATGTCTCATCCCAATCCGATCCGGTGATCCCCGTCCCGCCCAAAGGTAACACGTCAACCATCAACATCCCCTTCCCCCAGACCTCGCGCTCTTGGACAAGGGAATGTTGGGGGCAGTAATTGTACTCACGCAAGAAAACAAAATAGGTAACACCCACGATACAACATGGCAAAGACCGGCTTCCCAGGGGCGACACGCTCACCTCGATAGTGGCTACCCGGTTCGGACCACGCAGCAACCAACTACCCGGGGCTGGCCACCAAAACCACATCTAGATTCCCCTGCCCCGATTAGGCCCATGATCCTCGAGAACTCAAACCTGGGAATGAGGACAAGGGCACGTAAACCGGGGCGGACCGGTCACAAACTAGGAACCGCGAAACAATGCCTGTCGGATATACGCCTGGTCCAGATAAAGCAGCACCACGATGCGGCTCGACGAAACGAAAGGACGCTCGAGAAACACGCCATCAGCAGCAACACGCCCCCCGAGAGGCCAGGGCAGATGAACCGCGTCAGATGCCGCCATGCAAAAGCGGTTCCCAAAGCACGCGATTCAGCGGAGCCCATTAATGGCGCCAGTCCCTCACATTATCCAAGGTGAACCCTTCTGTAGAATCCCTCTATAAGTACCCCCCTTATAGTTTAGGGAGAAGGAGAAGATATACGAGAAGGAATCGCATCCCTTTACACCCGGTATGAAAAAGCCCCGGACGCCCCACCCAACTACGGAGGAGGTTGATGTCCACCGACAGACCTCACTTCCTCTACCGGTGACCGCTTTCACTCCATGACCTCTGATAGGATACTCCCCTTACAAGCGGATCGCCAATAGGGTATTCCCCTTACACATGGGAAGCCCCGCCTGCCAGCCTTCCTCCTGCTCTAAACCAGATGAAACAGCCGGTCCGGAAGACTAGCAGTGGGCCGCCACACCCCAATTAGCATCCGCACCACGCCGATCCCCACCGGGTGTGAGGGTGGACACCCCCAACGGGTCTCCCAACGACCCACCTGCCTGCCCCCGACCTTCCCCTCGAGGCCGGCCCACCGGACTCCCCCCGGGAGGGCGACGCCTCCACCTCCACCTCGTCCTCCGCCCCCTCCTAGGTTCCCCCTCGATGTACGGGATCCCCGAAGAGGCTAGGCAACCATCCAGCACGGCGACGCGAGACAGAATACGATGAAGTAAGGGAGGGGAAGGAGGTCTGCCCGACAAACGGGGGTCAGTCCCCCCGAGGGGGGTCACAGCAGGGTTGCATCCCCGATGAAGCCAAACAGTGATTCATGGCGCGTCAGCTCGCCCCCGGACAGAAAGGCAGAAGGAGTTCAGCGGTCAGCAGAAAGGAAGGAAGACCGCCCCGCAACAGGGACCCTCTCACCCCGATGCAGCAGGTGACAAGTTAAAACAACCTCCCGACCCGACCACGGGTTTGGTCACACCTGCCTTATTGTTGTAGATACCATCAAGATCTCCGGTAAAGGCGGATGAATAATATTCCTCCCTACGGACTCCTCACCCTAAGCCCAAGCGCACAATAGCTAGGGATTTCACCAAACACAGAGCGGCTAGAGCCCTGCAAAAATAACAATCAAGTTCGGTAAACACATCACAATGAAAACCATGGCCTTCTCAATAAAACCGGGTTCCCCCAAAGCCCGACCCAGCCGCCACATACAACGGCGTGGCGTTAAGAGGCAACGCCCCTCCCCAAATCGCAATGTCACACCTCCTCGCTTTGCCCCCACGCGGGACGAGATCTCACGATCCCGTGACAGCGGGCAACACTCCGCGGAAGCCGCGTCGCCACTCCTGAGTGCGGACCAAAGTCCGAACCATGTTAGAAGAGAGGTAGCGTTACGTCATCCGAGCCGAGCCGGGCTCCCGCCTCGCACTCGAATGCCGGGGGCAATTGTTACGACCTAAAGATCGTAGGAGTTCGACTCCCGCCCAGAACCACTAATATACCACATTGACTCACCCCTTTGCAAACGGACTGCCGGCCCGGAGGTCCGAGGCTACATGGGAATGGGCGCACCTCGTAGCACCCCCCTCCCAGTCGAGGCATACAACCGCTCTCGCTCGGCCCGCCAGGGGCAGTTCGCTTGGGGAACACCCAGACAGCGCAGCCTGGGATGCTGACAGAGGCACGTGCATATCCCTCCCTGCCAACGGTCCACGATCCGCGACCAAAAAGGTGTGCGGCTAGGCCGGACAACCCACGAATAGGTCGACCCGGCGGGCCCACACGAACCCCTCCGCCGAGGATAGCATCGCCGGACCTTTGATTCATCACGCACGATAAACAACCTAGTGTAAGGACACGACTGACACTAGCGCCGCCCGACCATCTGACAAAGCACCCCCTGGCCGCTGCGCCCCCTGACGCTTAATGCTTTCGGCCCTGACACCCTGACAAAAGTGCCCCTGGCCGTTGCGCCATCTGACAAAAGCGAGGCAGAGACTCCTATTCCTGACATCCTCGTCTGAAGCTTCCGCTGACAGCCGGGCCAGATCAGCAGATCAGCACATCGAGTCAGCATGCCCGGTCAGCCCCACCTAATCATCTCCCATCAGGTATAAATACCCCCCTCCCCTCTTACGGTGGGGGGGTTGGCAAATTCCCTCTGAATCCCCTTATTCACACACGAGAGCAAAGGTCGTCCATATCTTTGTTCTCCCACTTATAGCTCGTCACGAACGGTGACACACCCTCAGTCCGACCTGCGTGCCCCGCCCCCACTTTAAGTCCAGTCACTGACTTAGGCATCGGAGAGGCTAAGGGTTGGACCCCAACCCGGCCTTTCTGACGAGTTGCTCATGTTGCAGGGTAGCTCGCCTCTCGGTCGATATCCGCCTTCGGCTCCCGCCGCCCGATCCTCCTCCGCCGCATCCGGCGGGATTTGACTCCGTGGCCTGCCCCGGCGGCAAGTTTAGCCTCTTCACCCCACTAATCACTTGTCAAAAAGCCTACCTAAATCCTCTTATCAATATAACCACCGTGCCCTTGGTTCCCCATAATACAAATTCATTGTACGCGAGTTCCACCCCGCAACAGAGGTAATAACCCAAAATTTTGATCTAAACCTATTTTTATCGGAGAATATGTTTAGTTTGCTAATTTACGGACCAAAATCGATGTTTTTAACGATAAAAATCAAATTTTTATGACAAAAGCATTGATTACACCGATAAAAATCGGATTTTTCTGATAAAGGAATATGATTTCTCTATACCAGGGAGGGATTTTGTTACCCCGAAGGCCGCAACCCCTCCAACACACGAAAGAAACCACATCTGTTGCGTTAATCTTGTTTTGCATAGGCCCTTAACTTTCACATGAAATTTATTTACACATTGGTTTAACTTTTGGTTAACCAGTAACTTTTGTATGGGCTTAATCAATACAAATTATCAATCCATATTATCTAATAGATGCCTACGGTTGAGATAAATTCGCATGCAATTTCGGTTGATAATTTTGGTGCCGAAATTTTTTTACCTAGTGGCTTCTTCTTGCATTGCATGAGTCATATTATCACGCACAATATAACTGCGTGCGTTATATTATCAAAGCATAAGTTATATTCTCCATGCATGTGTTATATGAGATACGATGCGTATTATCACACAAGGAAGGAGGGATTTTTTCGCGGCACTGAAGGCTGTCGTCGTGCCCCCGCGCTCAAAACCTTAACCGAGGATTTTTCGCGGCCATGAAGGCCACCACCGTGTCCTTTCGCACCCTCCGCGGCCCTGACGGTCACCGCCATGCGAATCACGCGAAATACTAACCCAAACCCTAATTAGGGTCTAGGGATGGCCATGGATGACGAGGACTCCTAAATTTTATATGGGGATTTTCGGGACGTATAATTAATTCTTCCTTTTACAATTTTAATGCATGAAGCATATTTGTGATGAAAATTTTAATGCCTGAAGCATATCTGTGATGAAAACTTTAATGCGTGAAGCTTATATGTGATGAAAATTTTAAATGCTTGAAGCATATCTGTGATGCAAATTTTAATGCCTGAAGCATATCTATGATGAAAATTTTAATGCATGTTGCATAACTATATGCCTGTGAAGAAATTATATATATGCATGTTGCATAATGATTCGGGATATAAATTGCTTATTTTCCCCCTATTTCTGGCATTTTATGTGTATATCATGTTATTTTGGCTTTGATACGGGAGTATTTGTGATATTGTGTAATATTGAAGCTTATTCATATTTTATACATAAAATACGATGTTTTTGGACTAATTTCTCCTTCTCCTATTTTTCAGGTACTCCTGGGAGTCTTGGAGATTTTCCAGAATTTTTTGGGATTTTTCTGTGATTTTTAGGTATTTTTGGAGATTTATTTGGAGCAAGAGGAGCAATAGAGATATTTCTGGAATTTAGAAAAGAAAAAACAATATATATATATAATTAAAGGCCCGCAGGCCGGCGGCCCGCTCAGTGAGGGGGGTCGCTGAGATTAAAAAAAATTAAAATAAAAAAAACGCACGGAAGCGGGCCGGCCCAGTGGCCGGCTCGCCTCCGTTTCTTTGCAAGCGCAGGCGGGCCGCTGTTCAGTTTAAAAAAATAAAAAAAACAAAACGATCGCGTGCTGCAGCCCGCAACGGCGGGCTGCTACAGTGCCCCCATTGCTTTGCGGGGCGGGCTTCATTTTGTGGGTTGGATCCGACCCGATCTGACCCGCAAGCCCGTTAAACGGGTTATTTTCGCCTGGGGCCAATTTTCAAGGGGCAGTGGGATTTTTTTGAGGAAGTGCTCGGCTGTTTGGTTTTTTTACAGATTTTTAGGGTTTCTTGGGGTGTTTTGCTCCCTCTTCTTCCCCAAGAAGCTTGGGCTAGGGCTTGGAGGCCATGGATGATGGAGAAGCTTGGTGGAGGTGCTAATGTGGAAGGGAAGGCTCATTTGGGGAGATCTTGGGTGAAATTGTTCCTCTCCCCCTTTGTATTTTGCACTTCTCATTTTGTAATGAACTTGTGATGAATTTGTTTATAAATCTCATCTTGTTTAGTATGATTGAGTAGTGTGATTGTTGTGGGTTGTGACTCATTGAGATTGGTTGTTAATTTTAGCCCTAATTTCCCCTTGCCTATTATCTTGCTAATCTTGGATGAATTGTTAGGGCACACTTTAATTGGTTAAGTCCCGAAAGGGCAATTTGAGAAAAATCCATGTTCATATATTGATTAGTGCTATGTGATGCATCCATGCCTATTGCTAATTGTGGTGTTCTTTAATGCTAAATATTCTGATTGAGTGTCCTTAGCCGGATGATCAATTGAGTTATACGCGGGTAATTAGCGCTTGATTAACACCAATCTTAGTGAACCCACAACCCATGCTTTCTCGCCTTGCTATCCTAAACCCCCATTTGGTTCTCCAACTCTACCCACGTAGGATAGGATTTTTTTTAGATTTCACCACACGTTTCTTTCACACTTCCATCCACTTAGCGAGGTAGTTGTAATACGCTTTATCTTTCTTTATCGATCAATTTTGTGAATATAGAACGACTTGTCCTTGTGATCCGACCCGGTACTCATCATTTATTTTTATTGCATTGACACTCCTACGCTTGGGAGTGGAAGGCGTGCCCCATGCGCGTTCTTCGTCAAAACCTATTGGCGCCGTTGCCGGGGACAACGGTTTCTATTATTAGCATTTTTGATTGATTTTGAAAGCTTTAGTGTTGATACTTCTATCTCTTAGTGTGTGTCTTTACATTTATTTATTTTCCACTTATTGAGTCTTTTGGGTTGTTTATTTTCATTTTCTTGGAAAAAAATTTTAAAAAGACATCGCATCACCTTCAGATTTTTCCGACATTGATTTGGAGGATATCCCACTGCCGCCATACTTTTATGGCACGGAGTGGGAGAACCCTCATTTACATATTAAAAAATTTGAAGAATGGATATATTCATGTCTTGGTGGGAATATTAGCGATGATTGCATATACTTTAGCTTTTTTCCTTCTTCTTTACATGATGATGCTAGATTGTAGTTTGATTCATTGTCTCTCGACTCACATTTTACTTGGTTGTCATTTCAGGCTGAATTTCTCCGAGTGTTTTTGCCTACTTTTTTGGAGCAGGTACAAGGGGCGGCAGGCCATGGAGCAATACATAGCGAGCTTTGTCCAAGCTGAATGGGAGGCCGACCATCAGGCTTGGCAGAGGTTCACTGATTTGGTGCTTGCGTGCCCACACCAGAGTTTCCACGAGGATCATCTCTTGCAGATATTTTATACTGGATTATCGCCATCTGGGCGAGATTTTGTACAGATGAGCTGCGGTGGGGAGTTCTTTGATTATTCGACCGAGGATTCATGGTGTTACCTGAGGGACCTTGCAGCGTATGAGGAGACATTCCAGCAGGTATAGGACCAGCCTGAGGAGCCAGCTGAGGGCTCATTCTATTATGGCCTTACGGAGAAACAAGCAGAACATGATGATGGGGTGCATTGGAGCCAAGTAGAGCAAGCTGAATGTCCATATTTTGAGGATTCAAGGGAGATAGATGTTGGAGTGTGTGTCGACCACGACATTGACACGATGCATTTTCACTTTGAGGTTGAGGATGAAGCGGATGTGCATGATGGCCAAGAGCAGATTGAGGACACCATGGAGCCAGAGCCACAATCCACTTCAGAGTTAGCTTCACAGGTTGAGGCGATTGAGTACTTAGGGAGGACGACTGAGATGAATTATTTTTGGGATGACGAGGATGAGGCGTGCTTGGATTTGCCCGAGACGAGTCTACCTCCAGTCCTGTCTCAGATGTCACTTTCCTCGCGACAGGATGCGCACTTGCCAGTCATCGAGGAGATTTGTCAGGATCAGTTACCAATTGTGGGGAGTTCCGCAGAGATTGTTGATGTTGATGTCGAGGAAGAGGATAGCGACGGGGATTGCGACATGGTATATATTGAGCCCGAGCTCCCTCCTACTCCAGTTTTCTCTCTGCAGTCACTTCCACCTCCTCCTGAGGCAGCGTATTATACCACACCTAGCACTATTACTCAGGGAAGTCCCCACCATCTCATGTCTTGCATTTCTGAAACCAAATTTTCGCTTTCATATATATATTTGCTTCAGATTGTCGTCCATTGCATTTATATTCTTTTATTGTTTTGACGACTAGTTTTGGAATGCTTTCGCAGGGCATGAGGACATGGCTTGGATTGATGCAGCTCGTCTTCCACATACCATATATTATCCAAAGGAGACGCTGGGAGTTGCATTGCTGGAATCCAAGGAGGCCGGTGGAGGCCTTGCTCCAAAGCAGCTAGCGGAGGAGCAAAAGGATATGATCGAGCAGTTGCCACCACCGTTATACATTCGAGATCCGCCTTTTGCCACGGTGTGTTCTTTTCCATAGTGTAAATAAATAAAAGTTTTATTTTAGTGTTTTCGTATGCTTTTCTTTTCTTTTCTAGGATATTTTGTGAGATCTAATACTCTCCCAACATTACGGACAATGTTTATTTTAAGTTGGGGGGAGAGTGTTAGAATCTTTAGAATCGTTAGGATTTTGATGTTTAGCCTAAATTTTTTTTTGAGATCCCTTCATGTTTCGCCTCATCCCATGATTTTCATTGCATATCATATTTTGGCCTCCTTGTCCATACGCCGCTTGCTTTGTGCTTAGTCCCTACATGCTTTAATGCCATGCAATTTTTTCGGATTATTACTTTGGTATCAACTTCTTCGATGTTTAATTGGCACGTTTTTATTTCTATTCCAATTTGGATTCATATGCGAATATGCCATGTATGGAACTATATTATATGTCGTGATATCTCTTTGAAACAATTTGGGAAAAGTTTGGTGTAAGCGAGTTCATGTTGGGATGAATAGTGTAGTTTTTTGTTGGCTTGGGTTTGGCCAATTGTTAACCTTTGTTTTCTTCTAAGGAATGGGTGGATGAGTTGCTAACTTATGTTGAGAATGAAAGAGAGGGTAATATAAGTGAATGTTTCTTTCTAATCAAATTGATTAGCTGGTGCCCCACGAAACATTGGGGAGGAAGCCAAAAATGAGATTTAGGAGATCATTCCATCCCTTTGCCTATATAGCGTTTTCGCGTGTAGGCAAAGTGGGCGGTGTTTGCATTTCATAGAGTTATCGCGTGAATGCAAAACATAAACATCCAAAAAACATAAAAAAGAAGAAAAAAGAAAAGAAAAGAAAAATGAATAAATAAATGAAAGAATAAGCAACATGAGTGATGCAATCTCATTTCCCACCACTTAGAGAAATTTCTTTTGTTTTGGCCATTTCTATGAAACTTAGGAACTTTGACATCGTGATATTTCCCGACATATGTGATACAGTGCTTATTACCTTACTTTTCTTTGAATTGGATTGAGGAGAATGTCATTTGTTGTTTACTTTCATACATTGTGTATATTGGCTTTGGAATCAATTGGAAATACTATTTTGTGTATGCCACGAGGATATCTTGAGTTGGTGCATGTTTTCCCATTAATCCAAATTTATCGCATATTTTGCTAGGGACTAGCAAAAAGCTAGTTGAGGGGGTGTGATTCGGGATATAAATTGCTTATTTTTCCCCCTATTTCCGGGTATTTTATGTGTATATCATGTTATTTTGGCTTTGATACGGGCGTATTTGTGATATTGTGTAATATTGAAGCATATTCATATTTTATACATAAAATGCGATGTTTTTGGACTAATTTCTCCTTCTCCTATTTTTCAGGTACTCCTGGGAGTCTTGGGGATTTTCCAAAA
Organism: Scilla litardierei; assembly: GCA_030789695.1. NCBI lineage: Eukaryota > Viridiplantae > Streptophyta > Magnoliopsida > Asparagales > Asparagaceae > Scilla > Scilla litardierei. The sequence goes on along the minus strand of CM061133.1, from coordinate 344,063,660 downwards.
TTTTCTGGGATTTTTCTGGGAATTTTAGGTATTTTTGGGGATTTATTTGGAGCAAGAGGAGCAATAGAGATATTTCTGGAAATTAGAAAAGAAAACAAACAAAAAATATATATAATTAAAGGCCCGCAAGCCGGCGGCCCTCTCAGCGAGCGGGCCGCTGAGATTAAAAAAAATTAAAATTTTAAAAATGCACGGAAGTGGGCTGGCCCGCCTCCGTTTCTTTGCAAGCGCAGGCGGGCCGCTATTCAGTTTAAAAATAATAATAAAACAAAACGAGCGCGCGCTGCAGCCCGCAACAGCGTGCTGCTACAGTGCCCCCATTGCTTTGCGGGGCGGGCTTCATTTTGCGGGTCGGATCCGACCCGATCCGACTTAAACGGTTTATTTTCGCCTGGGTCGAATTTTCAAGGGGCAGTGGGATTTTTTTGAGGAAGTGCTCGGTTGTTTGGTTTTTTACAGATTTTTAGGGTTTCTTGGGGGGTTTTGCTCCCTCTTCTTCCCCAAGAAGCTTGGGCTAGGGCTTGGAGGCCATGGATGGTGGAGAAGCTTGGTGGAGGTGCTAATGTGGAAGGGAAGGCTCATTTGGGGAGATCTTGGGTGAAATTGTTCCTCTCCCCCTTTGTATTTTGCACTTCTCATTTTGTAATGAACTTGTGATGAATTTGTTTATAAATCTCATCTTGTTTAGTATGATTGAGTAGTGTGATTGTTGTGGGTTGTGACTCATTGAGATTGGTTGTTAATTTTAGCCCTAATTTCTCCTTGCCTATTATCTTGCTAATCTTGGATGAATTGTTAGGGCACACTTTAATTGGTTAAGTCCCGAGAGGGCAATTTGAGAAAAATCCATGTTCATATATTGATTAGTGCTATGTGATGCATCCATGCCTATTGCTAATTGTGGTGTTCTTTAATGCTAAATATTTTGATTGAGTGTCCTTAGCCGGATGATCAATTGAGTTATACACAGGTAATTAGCGCTTGATTAACACCAATCTTAGTGAACATACAACCCATGCTTTTTCGCCTTGCTATCCTAAACCCCCATTTGGTTCTCCAACCCTACCCACGTAGGATAGGATTTTTTTAGATTTCACCACCCTTTTCTTTCACACTTCCATCCACTTAGCGAGGTAGTTGTAATACGCTTTATCTGTCTTTATCGATCAATTTTGTGAATATAGAACGACTTGTCCCTGTGATCCGACCTGGTACTCATCAGTTATTTTTATTGAATTGACACCCCTACGCTTGGGAGTGGAAGGCGTGCCCCGTGCGCGTCCTTCGACACAACTGTTGGATCCAGTGGATGGCAAACAACACTAGAAGGGGGGTTGAATAGTGTTGATCAAATAATAAATCTTTTTCGATTGTTAATAAACGTCCTTCTAATGTTGCCTAAGAAACCAAGTAGAGCGATCTACGCTTGGTTCTTAATCAATAAGTTACTCTTATAAAGGATAAACAATTATGATTACACACAGATAGATTTTTACACAGAGATAGATTTTTACACAAAGATAGATTTTTACACAGCGGAATCAAATGAATGATCATTGTAATATGTAAATGAACAAGGAATTACAAAGATATAATAATAACAAAGTAAATAAAAATTGCTCACAGAGATAAATAATAAGACACAGAAAAGCAATCGCAGACACAAGGAATTTTATCCTGGTTCCCCACAACTTTTGGGTATGTCCAGTCCCCGACCAATCCGGTACGAGATTTTCCACTATCTGCCTTGGCAAATACAAATACCTAACTCCACTCGTTAGGATTTCCAACGACCTAGTCTTGACCAGGATTTCCAACCTGCAACACCTAGACTTGTCTAGGGTTCCAACAACAACACAATAAAATTGATATACAATTCACCACAAAAATTGGTGGAGATTGGTTTTACACCCAGATTCTATAGCCAAAAAGTAATAGACAAAATTACGTGTAGTGGCTTGATAGAATAAGATTCTAGATCACACAAAGATACGAATGAATTCTTTGTGATCTAGATCTAATGTTTTTCAAAAATCCTTTTAAATAAAAATCAAGAGAAAGTAATACGGATTTGAAAAACAGTTAGCCAATAAAACAAAATTATGATCTTCAGAAAATAATAGCGAAATTACAAGATCAAGAATAAAACAGAATTGGCTAAAGAGAATGAGAGCTTTAGAACTTTAGAGCGTTTACACGAGAGAATTTGAATTCAATAGTTGTGATTTTCTCAATGAAAATGGTTCTCTATTTATATGAGAAATCTGAGAATTTGAAATTCAAATTACTTTGACTTTTGTCCCAAAAATCATGGGAGAAAATCGCTTAACGATATTTCAAAATTCAAGTCAAAACGTCAAACTTCGACAGTTGGTAGTCGACTCCCTAGGAGTGGTAGTCGACTCCCAGTGTGTTTCAGGAAATCTTAATTCTCAACTGGTAGTCGACTCCCTACCTTTGGTAGTCGACTCCCATAGGAGTTTTTCCTGCGACACAGCTAGTCAAACAAGTAGCTAACTCCAGTGTGTGTGGAGTTTCAACACGGAATTACAAAACGACTAGAGAAAGCTCTCAAAATAATTTTTGAAGATGATTTAAAAGATATTCAAAAATATTTTAAAATCGTTTGTGTGTGTGTGATTGTCTATACGATTTGGCTTTAACAATACCCTAAAAAAGACACAACACACTCACTATAGACTAGGACACGTCTTCGGAAGCTTGATCAATTTGATGGAGTAGATGTGAGCTTCACTTGAGCTTCTTGTTCTATTTGAGCTTTGAGCTTCATCATTTGATCTTAGCTACGTTCGTCCTTGTCTTTGAGCGTAGATTGCGCTTCTTTGAGTATGAATAAAGCTTTTCATTTGTCGCATATCCTGCACACTTAATTGTAGTGTAGTTAGTACACTAATGCTTCATTTGGTGTGCTCATCATCAAAATCACTTGGGGGTGGAATACAATTTCCATCACTCTCCCCCTTTTTGATGATGACACCCAAATGAAAAATGAAGTAAGTTGAAATATGAAAATACATGAAAGTATACTTACTCCCCCTGCTTTGATACGGTTCTCCCCCTGCATCGAAGCCGTTAGCAAAACAATACAATACATATGATATATTCATTTTTGCCTTTCATATTTTTCTCTCCCCCTTGTCATCAACAAAAAAAATCAATGACATATGAATCATAATATAATCTTTAGGAGGGAATTCAATTATCTATTCCTGCAGGAGAGATGTTAGTATAAGAGAAACTAATATATTGCATAATAGATAAGTTCACAGTAGCAAGCATAGCACGATTAAAGAGTTATTACAAGCCATAAGTTCGAAATCATAGTTTTAGGAAACATTGTTTGAAAACCATTGTTTTTAAGAAAAGCTAAGGATGACCGCCGTTCTTCTTCAGTTCCTTGATCTCATCAAGGATCATGACCAGCGTGTCCTCCGTCATTTTGTTGCTTTTCACAACGAGCTCTTTGAGGTCGTCCACCTTTTTGTTAAGGTCTTCAAACCCTTTTTCCTGTGATATCTTCAATTTCCCAATTTTCTTCAGAAGCATCTCTTGAAGTTCAAGCATGTATGCCGGTGCTTCTTCTTCTTCTTCCTCGCTTCCTTTTTCTTCTTCTCATTCTTCTTCTTCCTCGGAATCTGAAACAACAATTTTCTTACCGCTCCTGGAGGATGATGATCATCCTTCAGCTGCAAGTTTTTCTTCGGGAATGTTCTCATCAAGATCATGGTGTAGATTCATTCTTCCAAGTGCATCAAAAACTCGAGCCGGTTCTAGAATTGAGGTTTCATGGTCCAAAGGCACATTATAACTAATAAACAAGATTGTGAGATAATGTCCGTGAGCTAAGGTGGATGAGGGTCTATCAGAAGAAGCTGAAGCAAGAATAGAATTCATGATAACTTTGGCCCAATTGATGCGGATGTTCCATAACATAGCATAGATGCATTTGGCCTGCTTCTCAGATAGGATAGAATGACTTCCGGATTTTTGAGTGATGTTGTAGGATAATATATTTGCCAGAATTCTTGCCAGATAGCGAAGATCGCTACAGGGAAGTTTAGTCTGAAAATGCCTTCCTGGCAAATACATTCTCTCTAAAACACTTCCTTCAGTCATTTCTATTTTATCCAGTAACATGCCAGAATATGGAATGCCTATGGCTTCTCCAAGAGATTTAACGGTAATGGCAAGTCTCGTATCAAGAACTTTGGTGATAAAACGGCTTTTAGCAAGATCGTAATCCATATTAGCATAAAATAAGTGCACAGGCCTGCGATAGCAAAGATAAGTGTTTTCAGAGGAAAATAGGTTGGCCAAGTTCTGAAAATCTAGTATGCTATCAATTCCATAGTTTACTACATCATTAAGCTTAACAAATCTTTCATGGAGGATGGGTTTCTTAGAGATTTTAACGAAGTGTTCATATGTGGTGCTCCTAAACAGATAGGGTAGGATAGTTTCTTTCTCAGAGGAAAATTCAGATGAGGTTTTTCTCTTCTTGGAAAATATTCCCTTGATAGGCATCTAGATAGAGTAAAAAAAAGTTTTACAATACTAGATAATCAAGTAAATCAAGAAGTAAAATGATGAAGTAAAAATCATGAAGTAAAAAAGTTTTTACCTTGAGTAAACTTGAGAAAGAGAAGAAGTTGAAAGAACTCCAAGCAACCCAAAGCACCAAAAAAAATTTCAAAAGAAAGAGGGAAATGGGGTAGTCGGCTACCTTAGGGTTTCTCTTGGGGGTTTTTAACTTAGGATGAAAGATGGTGAAGAATAAGGGCCTTAGGATCAAGGGATGGATGGTTATGATAGAGTTTTAGCTTATTGGGTATAAGTTGCCTTTGTGGATATGAACTCATTAACTCCATAGAACCCAATAGGAGTTAGTCAAAAAACAAACCCAGAAATCCGCATACGCACTGGTAGTCGACTCCCTCATGTAGGTAGTCGACTCCCTACTGGGTTGAGTCATTTTCTCATCCCGATGGGTTTTTGATCCAAGTTTGAGTGCGTTTTCTGAACACGAAATGTTTTAAGAGTATAACGTGAACATATAAAAGTCGTATAAAGAAAAAATATTTAAATAAATTTAATCATTTATATTTTGCAAAGAAAAATGATTAAGTTGTAAAAGAGCGTTTTTGATGCTGATCCAGTTATCAATCGTTTGGATCTTGATTTCTCCTCTTTGTTTCTTTAGAGTACCTGAAAAAAAAATAAACGTTTATGGTACTCTTTAGCTTTTGAGTCCGAGGAGTTAGTCTTTAGGAAGCCAAACCCAGTATGGTTTAGTTCCTTCATGAACAACATATTTATAATCTTTGTTTAAATGAATTTGTTGAACAAAGTCAGTAGCGTACCTTTTCTTTCGTTGATCGGATAATTTCTTTGGTATCCAGATGCTCAAAAAATTATCGTTAGAATGATGCATCCTAGTATGCTTAACCCGTTTCTTGGTATGATGTGAATCATAACCGAGTCCGGTTTTGCTAGATGAGGCTTTTTGATCTTTTATTATACTAGCTAGCTTCACTTTTCCTTTGTTGAAATTCTCAATAATTTTCATCGTAGCGTCGTATTTTTCTTTGACAGATACAAGAAGATTATTCAGATTCTCAACCTTTTCATTTACCAATGAAATATCTTTTTGCAAGAAATCATTCTTTTCTTTAAGGAGACTATTTTCTTTAATGATTTATTCTTTTCTTTAGTATCCTTTTTAATATTTCTAAGTGTTCTTCTATGTTTCTATGAGCTTTTCATGCATTTTGCATAGCTCCTTATATGCTCCCCTATAATCCATGTCTTCATCATCACTTAATGACGAATCATTGTCGCTAGATGAATCATGATGCGAGCTTACCTTGGAGGATGTGGATGCCATGTAGCACATGTGTGCTGTTTCTCTTCTTTCATCGTTATCTTCTACTGAGGATTCATCGGACGAGGAATCGTCACTCTGGTCGAAGGCTGCGTAAGCTTCCTTCTTTGGTCGTCGGAATTTGTTTCTTCCATTGTTTCACTTTTCATTATTGTCTCTGTTCTTCCCACGATCTCTGGAATCACGATTATTACTCTCCAATGGACAGTCTCTCTTGACGTGCCCTGGTTTATTGCAACCAAAACAAATAATACCGTTAGTGGGTCTAAAAGATCGTTTTCCATACTTACTTGTGATGAACTCTTTAAAGTTATTTGAGATGAATGCGATATGGTCTTCTTTGTCCGTGTAATCGGAATCTTCCTCTTGGGCTTTGAACGCGAGATTCTTCTTTTTTGGTTTTTCTTTGATCTTCTTATCTTCTTCAAGCTCAATCTCATATGCCATGAGATTTCCCATTAGTTCTTCGATGGTGAGGTCTTTTACGTTATGAGCTTCTCAAATGGCAGTTATCTTTCCTTTCCACTCGGGTCGGAGGGATCTTAGTATCTTCATTACCTGCTCATATTCGGAAAGTTTCTTTCCTAATCCTGCAAGCTCATTTGTAATATTAGTAAAACGAGTATTCACATCGGTGATACTCTCTCCTTCTTCCATTTTAAAAGATTCAAATTTTGAATGTAAAACATTTATGCGAGATTCCTTTACCTTTTCAGTTCCTTCGTGACTTACCTGAAGAGTGTGCCATATTTGGTGTGATGTCTCACATTGAGAGACTCGATTGAACTCATTTCCTATTACGGCGCAAAATAGTGCATTCATTGCTTTTGCATTGAGATTAGCTCTCTTTTTGTCGTCGACAGACCATTTCCCAAATTCAACGTCGGTAGGTGCGATGTACGGGACTTTAGTAACGGTCCAAGCTTCAATGTCTAATGACTCCAGGTGAGTCTTCATTCGGATCTTTCAGCTAGCGTAGTTGGTTCCGTTGAACAGTGGTGGTCGCATGGTATTCAGTCCTTTAGAATGGAAAGATGTTGACGCCATCACTTTTCGTAGCCTCGCTCTGATACCAAGTGTTGGATCCTGTGGATGGCAAACAACACTAAAGGTGGGGTTGAATAGTGTTGATCAAATAATAAATCTTTTTCGATTGTTAATAAACGTCCTTCTAATGTTACCTAAGAAACCAAGTAGAGCGATCTACGCTTGGTTCTTAATCAACAAGTTACTCTTATAAAGGATAAACAATTATGATTACACACAGATAGATTTTTACACAGAGATAGATTTTTACACAGAGATATATTTTTACACAGCGGAATCAAATGAATGATCTTTGTAATATGTAAATGAACAAGGAATTACAAAGATATAATAATAACAAAGTAAATAAAAATTGCTCGCAGAGATAAATAATAAGACACAGAAAAGCAATCGCAGACACAAGGAATTTTATCTTGGTTCCCCGCAACTTTTGGGTACGTCCAGTCCCCGACCAATCCAGTACGAGATTTTTCACTATCTGCCTTGGCAAATACAAATACCTAACTCCACTCGTTAGGATTTCCAACGACCTAGTCTTGACCAGGATTTCCAACCTGCAACACCTAGACTTGTCTAGGGTTTCAACAACAACACAATAAAATTGATATACAATTCACCACAATAAATTGGTGGAGATTGGTTTTACACCCAGATTCTATAGCCAAAAAGTAATAGACAAAATTACATGTAGTGGCTTGATAGAATAAGATTCTAGATCACACAAAGATACGAATGAATTCTTTGTGATCTAGATCTAATGTTTTTCAAAAATCCTTTTAAATAAAAATCAAGAGAAAGTAATACGGATTTGAAAAACAGTTAGCCAATAAAACAAAATTATGATCTTCAGAAAATAATAGCGAAATTGCAAGATCAAGAATAAAACAGAATTGGCTAAAGAGAATGAGAGCTTTAGAAATTTAAAGCGTTTGCACGAGAGAATTTGAATTCAATAGTTGTTGTGATTTTCTCAATGAAAATGGTCCTCTATTTATAGGAGAAATCTGAGAATTCGAAATTCAAATTACTTTGACTTTTGTCCCAAAAATCATGGGAGAAAATCGCTCAACGATATTTCAAAATTCAAGTCAAAATGTCAAACTTCGACAGCTGGTAGTCGACTCCCTAGGAGTGGTAGTCGACTCCCAGTGTGTTTCAGGAAATCTTGATTCTCAGCTGGTAGTCGACTCCCTACCTTTGGTAGTCGACTCCCAGAGGAGTTTTTCCTGCGACACAGCTAGTCAAACAAGTAGCTAACTCCAGGATGTGTGGAGTTTCACTACGGAATTACAAAACGACTAGAGAACGCTCTCAAAATCATTTTTGAAGATGATTTAAAAGATATTCAAAAACATTTTAAAATCGTTTGTGTGTGTGTGATTGTCTATACGATTTGGCTTTAACAATACCCTAAAAAGACACAACACACTCACTATAGACTAGGACATGTCTTCGGAAGCTTAATCAATTTGATGGAGTAGATGTGAGCTTCACTTAAGCTTCTTGTTCTTATTTGATCTTTGAGCTTCATCATTTGATCTTAGCTATGTTCATCCTTGTCTTTGAGCGTAGATTGCGCTTTTTTGAGTATGAATAAAGCTTTTCATTTGTCGCATATCCTGCACACTTAATTGTAGTGTAGTTAGTACACTAATGCTTCAGTTGGTGTGCTCATCATCAAAATCACTTGGGGGTGGAATTCAATTTCCATCAACAACCACATAACTATATGCATGTTGCATTAATTTCTGTATGTCTCTGTGATTATGCATGTGATGATAATAATATTATTCCATACATATGTGTTCATAGAGATAATTATAATTATATTTATGGCATACATATAGTTTCAAAATGTCAAAATTGAACCTGAAGTTCAAATAATACGCCAATGCCCCTTATTCCCAAAAATGATAAAACGTCGGGATCATGCGAACATCATTTATGCCATCTTAAAGATGAGAGAAACTCGTGGTAAATAGATCTTGAAAATTTATGGTCTATATGGACCAATATCGACACCAAAAAAGGATGCCATAACACCGCTAACTCTTTAAAAGCTGTCTCACTACAAGGCAATATTCTTATATCTGACCTTGCGCGTAATAATTATAAGATCATGCCTGAAGCCGTGACTTAAGTGAGGAATATATTCGCACACATGTAATTGCTCTACTGACATATGTTTCTTCTTCCAAAAATACTTAAAGAAACTAACAAAGTTTCAAAGGATATTCGTTTAAACGAAATCCTTAATGTTTGCATAACATACTCAAGAGAAAGAAAAATGGCATTAAAGCCATACTTGAGTACTTAAATAGACATTCAAAAGTCTGAAGCTATACAACGAAATAAATGTTGAATGGAAAAGTGGAAGAATAAAAACAAGATCTAATACAAAGAGAAATGGAAGATATGATATACCTCGACTTGTAGTGAGCAATGGCAAACCAAGACCAGACCCAGAAGTTCTGATAAGACCCATGATGCTCTTGCAATGTGAATGGTCATTAATTTATGGCATATAAAAATATATACACATCTAGTCTAAACGACGAAAGTCGATTGACCTTATATATACTTAGCTACTCCCAAGGACAAATAAACTTTGAAAACAAATTTAATCTATTGTCATAACATAATTCTTAATGAGTATAGTTGTAGACGTATGCTTTCAAAAGCATTTAACCCTAATAATAGTCCAATTGAAAACTATTTTTTTGGGACGTCTACTTGAGATTCAGGCTTTGCAAGCCTGAATACTCTATATGATGATGCCAATTACTCTCAAAAATCAATAAAAGAACCTTACCAAGTTTCGATGGATATTCGTCAAAACAAATTTCCTAATTAATGACTCAAGAAATCAATGAATCCTGAAGCTTTGTCCCACTATGATCCGTGTAATAGTCAATGTGAAGATGAAATCATTCACATTTAGAACACAATTCACCTATTACCGGACACAATTAACTTGAGCATTTTAATGGACTTTCAAAAGTACCACATAAATTCGAAAAGAGGAAGCAAATGGAATACCAGAAATGTCCAGAATCGTCCAACTATTAACTTTGGAACGATATAATATGCCACCCTGGATGGATGATGCAAGACATCATTATCCAATCCTATAAAACTGAAGAACTCGAAGATTCTTCAAAAGGGTAAATCATTCATTGTCCCATTCATAAGGAAAATATGATTACGAGATCATCTCCACTATGCGTGGACATTGACTCTCAAGACTTCCTCAAATATAAATGTTTACAAAATCTATCATAAAAGACATTTAGGTCTCTTGAGAGTATTTGTGGGATTAAAGTGGACTTATCCACTCCATACATAGGGCTGATGATGTACCTAAAAGTACTCATCCATATATCCTTTAAAAATGGTCATTATCAAACCTATTATCCAACAGCAGTCTAGCTTTTTCAAAGCAAATGAGACACATTACTAAATTGCGGGAGCATTGGATAACACTGGGAAATCAAACAGTATTTGCAACTGGAATAATGTCGAACACCCTGAAGTTTGTGTTCACACCCAAAAATGGGTTATATAAATAAATCATTAAAATGGTATAAACGGATAACTTGTCCGTTAAAATCCAGTTGTTAGTGACTGCATGGGAACATACAATTACACTGCATACCATCAAACGCCTCCTTAGAACCAATTTATACGAGCCTGATCACATCATATAAACAAGTTCCGAGAACCCCTAACCGGGGAAGCATTTGTAGTGCCCTGCGTAGCTACTGCACATGTACTAGAGGGGGTGAATAGTACTTTAAAATAATCAAGAGAGTTATTCCTAATTATTGTGCAAGCATACAAACAACAATGTGGAATTAGACTACAAACAACAATTGACAAAAATTGACAAACGCTAACAAAGCATGTAACGGGTTCGGATCCACCCAAGTCTCCCCGACTTGTTCCCGGTGATCCTACGTCCCAACCACCCGGATCCCCTCAGGATACTTGAGTTAGAAACCCTAACTCGAGATTTAGCACTATGAAATTCTTGTGAAAAACCTTCACAAGACCAAATCATACACAATGAACATGTGACTCCCACAACCCGGGATCACACACACTCTCACAACCGAGAGACACAATTCAAATATCAATTGAAATGAAATATGAAACACTTACCACAAAAATCATATGCCTTGAGTATAACTTACCAAATTAGGGCAAAGATGGATTTTGAGGAGGAAGATGTCACCAAACCCTAGCTCCAAGAATATGACCAGCAATGGAGGCTTAGGGTGGAGATGGTGACCTTGATTCAAGCTCCTTGGCTTGGAAGGCTCACAATCAATGAATCTCTCTTTGGAAATAAGAGTGAGAGAGAGATTCTTGTGAGAAGAGTAAGCTTGGAAATGAGAGTTGAAAGCTTCTCTTTGATTCTCAAATATCTCTAAAATGGCAGTCTTTAATACAAGGAAAGAACCCCTCCAAGTATATATAGGATAGAGGAAAGAGAGAGGAAAAATCGTTTCAACTAAAGCTCCAACGGCTCTATTTCTGAAGCAGTTAGTCGGTCTAAAAAGGATCACTGACCGACTAGATTGCCAACTAGTCGGTCGGTGATTCTTCATGAACCGACTAACAAGCTTACAGCCAAACGAGAAAGTTCCAGGCAATAAGAACTAGTCGGTCTAAGAAGACTTGCCAACCGACTAGTTTCACAACTAGTCGGTCGGTGAGTGTTCTTTGACCAACTAACAGATAAAATAGGAAAGGCTGGATATGATCGGCCCCGGATATACACCCGGAGAACGATTGTAGTTTTACCACAAGCGCACGGCGTAGTGGCGAGCGGGTATCGAACACGAGGAGGTGGTGTCGGTTCCAATCTATCCTAGATTGGTTTGACTACGAATGTTTTATTGGTGGAGATGGCTATGGTATGATATAATGGAAATGGTGGTGGATGTCGGTGTCGGTGATAAAGAAATCGGTCAAATATCGATTCAAATACAATATAATAAAAGTGTCTAGGGCTAGGGAATTCCCACTACGGATCGTCATACATCATTGTAAATAGTGAATCTCAATATTACTAGACTTGAGTTGAGGTGGACTAGTCGTAACTGAATAGAGAACCAAGCTCACGCTCTCGCGCTATCGCCGGTCTATAGCAAACCTAGGATAGAGCCCAATCTCTTGCAAACCCTAGCATAAGCCACTAGCATTAGGATAGACATCATCGTTCAATCGCTCCTCGAGCCCACTCTCGTGCAAACTCGAGTTACGATCTAGGTTGTGATAGTTCGTATTCGTCCAATCTCTTGCAAACGAATATGGGTATAGATTTATAATAAAAATCCTAGCTTTGGTCCAATCTCTTGCAAACCAAATCTAGAGAAACCCAATTGTAAACCTAAATCGAATATCTAGGCCTTCCCATCGATTAGAATCCAATCTCTTGCAAACCCCAATCGATGGAAATCCCTAGCTATCTGTAATAAATCAATCACAACCTAACCTCCTAGCAATTCTAGCAATTTAGAAATTCATTCATCACAAATCTGAAATTAGATCCATAGGGTTCATCCACATGCCCTAGAACAACAAATCTACTCTAGCATAGCAATAAGGATATAAGAATCAATAAAAACCATAGCTTGCATACAAAAAGATATCAAATCAAAGATTCAAAGAATAAGAACAAAGATACTTAGCTTTGATGAAGAATTCCAATCCAAATACAAGCTTTTTGATCCAAGAGGGGGCCTAGGGCATGGCCTAACCTCTAAAATAATCAATAAGAAAACATCTTGGAACCCCCTCTAATGGTGGCTACAAACCCCCTTAAATAGCCCCCAAAAAACCCTAGCAAAAAGCCCCCAAAGCCCTCTCAAACTCACGCACAAAATCAAGTCCGCGTACAACCCAGATTTTGGGAAAGTTACGACTCGGCCGAGTGGGGAAAGCTCACTCGGCCGAGTGAGAATTCCAGCACTACAGTGTCGACTTGCAGAAATTCCCCAGATTTCATCCGACCTCCGATTTGCGCGTTCTTGGCGGCGTTGGAATCTTCATGAAGTCTACTATCCATAAAAAATATGAGAAAAATAATTTACCCACTGGAATGATAGCAGATTTTAAAAGAGTTGGAGGATGTCTGAAAATCTGGGCGCTTCATGTCCTCGGCATCACTCGGCCGAGTGGCAAATGTCACTCGGCCGAGGGGCTTTTGGAACTCGGCCGAGTCGGAGCTCGTAGTCGACTGACGGATTACAGAGAGTTGGACATTTTGGCTCGCCTTCGTCTGGGTGCCACTCGGGCGGACGGAGTCTCCGAACTCGGCCGAGTGGGCATGCGATGCTCGGTCGAGTGCACGCTGATACATCTCTGTTGCGTGTCCGATCTGGCCGGCCGAGCGGGGTCTCAATGCTCGGCCGAGTGACTCCTTCACTCGGCCGAGTGGCATGCTGAAAATGCCCAATCTCCATCTTTTCGCTTCCTCGTCGCTCCTACGACGTTCTTTCTTCTTCCACTCGTCTTCCATTGCAGAATAACCCTCAAAAGAGCCATGGTTGACACTCCGGAGTGGGTGCAAATCCTTTAAGCTAATTTTTGCTCCCGATCGCTCCATATTTCCTGAAATCTGACAAAAACAAGAAATAGTGAAAAGTAACGCAATATCGTCGAATAATCGTGAAAAGTGTGATATGGGCGATCGAAATGGCATGCAAATGTGCAGAAAAAAGGTGTAAAATATGGACCGATCAAAATCCCCCAAGCTTACCTCTTACTCTTCCTCGAGGAAGATAAGTAAAAAGACGAACTCGGGAGATGAAAAATAAGGGAAATAAAATAAAAGAATACGAAGTGGAAGGGGTCGCTAGATTATACTCTCAGATCTCAAGCCATAAGCTACACATCACGATGACTTGGAAAATACGAATCACATGCTATAAACGATTTCTTATCTTACATAAACATAGTACTTGCAAGCTTTTAAGAACAACAAAAGAGACTCTCTAAATTCATACAATCAATTCATATCCACATCACGCATTTCATAGAATTTAATATACAAATGTTGGCGATGCACTTTTCAATCAAGAGTTATAACCGAAGCATATAAGAATCACACCAAGCATGCAATAGAGAATGGAATAAGAGACATGGCTTTCACATATTTACATCGATTCATAAGAAGTCTCCATAGCTAAAGTAACTTGCTAAGTTTCAGCATTATCAAACTTCCCCATTCGTGCACCTCCCCACTCTAATGTCGTACTCACTCATATGGTCAAATGAGTTCACCCCCCAAGCTTAGCTTGAGGCATCGCATCTAAAGGAATATGATAGTGGAAAATGGGATTTTCACCTTGGTTTTCCCAAGTATTTTGTGGCTCCAATAATGAGATAGAGAAACGCTCATTTTTTTCTTTTTGAAATTTTTGTTTCGTTTCTCATTTTTCTTTTTGGATTTCTGTAGGAGCTATATGATTTGTATTTTTGGTTTTTGGCTCCTTTTTGGCTTTTTGGACTTTTTGAAGCTAACTTTTCTTTTGTATGGATTTTTGGGAAATAGATGCGATATAAGTAGCTTTAGGAGGTGAACTCAAGTGACATGTAGAGAATAAAAAGATATATTGGAGAAAGAAATAATGTAACACTCGGTTCACTCTAAGATGTGCACGAACGGTTCAATAAAATAATACTTCAACTAAAACTCATATGTAAGCATGGATATTCTCAATCATCTCAATAAAAAGTGAATTCAAGCGGTAAAGAGTACTTTCATATCAAGCATGCAACAGAAGGTGAATAAGATAATAAGGCAGATGCTCCAGTTATACAATTGATGCGTGAATCTTGGTGCACTTCCAACAAAAGCATACTAAACACTAATCCATACGTTCAGCTTCAACTAATATCATGCATTCATATAGAGGAATCATCAAAAGAATATATAAGCAAGCACATGGAAAGCATGATACCGAAATACTCTAAGTAGCATGGTAAGGAATAATAAGCATCGTGATGGTTGCTAAAGCAATAAGAGATATCATCATAAGGAGCAAATCTAGCAAAAGGAGGAAAAGAAAATAAAGAAATAAAAATTAAAGAGAGGAAAGAAAAGAAAAACAAGCACACACTATGATGCATGAACACACATAAAAGGAAAATAAGATTGAAAAATCAAAAAGATGATGCAAAAATTTTGAAAAATTTTAAAAATCCTAAAATAAAATAAAAATGCAACTAATGTATCTAAATGGCATGGAAATGCACTCCCCCAAGCTTAAACTTTGCATTGTCCTCAATGTGATCATAATGGAAGGATATGAAGAACAACGATAAATATGGAGGGCGAATGAAAAATGATGACATGAATGACATGTAATCCTAATGCAACTACATGCAAATACAATGATGCATGAGAGCACCTTCCCCCAAGCTTATACCAAACAAACCTATTCAAATGACTCGATCAAAAATGTAATGGCTTTGAAAAGCGTGATCAAGTCAAATGAATAAGAAAGTGAGTATTCACTTGAAAGAAATGCTCGATGGTGGTAAGCAAAAGGATGTGACACATAAAAATATGAAGAGGGCAATAAATATATATAATGGGTTTGGGGTGTAAATGATTATTGTTGCCGTCATATGAGGTGATATTTATTCAAGCAAATCTATACGGTCCTCTCGCTATAGAGAGGATTCGCGTTTATTTAAAGCATAAAAATTTCTACACTACTGGATTGATATCACCTATAGCAAAAGGCGGATCCAGTATCTTTGCCGGTGCAGGCAATTGCTCTAACTGCTCCTTCCGTGGCTCCGCCAGACGCGTATGTCCACGGACTCCAACGAACTCCAGTAATGCATCCTCCAGCATTCCCACAAGGACTCCACCTGTACCCTGCAGAGAATAGGATGCATCAGTTCGCCACAAAAATTTCACCCTCGTAATAAAAGTATCCCAAAGAGGATCGTCTATAGAAATGTATGAAATAAATAATGGTGGACGATACTTCCCTGGAAATAATCCAATATCCGCATGTGCTGTGATAGCTGTCTCCATGGTGTCCTCTTTAAGCTACTCAGGTAAATCTAGATCATAGGTGTGGACCTCCTCGACAGGCTCGTCAAGCTGTGGCACGTCCAAGCATACCTCTTGTCCATAATCGTATGTGTGCTGCAAAAGGTATGACGTGTCAAAAATATCTGAATCAAAATAAATATCGAATGGAATACAAGATTCAGAAATAGGATGGGTAAAAATATCTCCCTGAGTGGGAGCAGTAAGCTCTGTGGGACAGTCCTCGACGTCAGTGGAAGGATGAGGTGGCTGCGGAGGCTCTAATGGAGGAGGGTAGTGTTCGGGATCCTCATAAATGGCTATGTCCTCGTCTCGATGCACGACCTCCTCGATGATAAGCTCTGGCTCTGTATGTAAGGCCTCCTGAAAAGCATGCTCGGGCTCTGCATGTGAGGCCTCCTCGTCAATATGCTCTGGCTCGACAGTGTGCTCCTTTACCTTCTCATCAATTATCAATGTGGGCTCTCTCTAGAATGGTGATGTTGGTTGCTCACGTGTGTCATCTTGTGGGGATGTATCATGTGGAGGGGAATGCCCGTAAGCAATCCGAAAATATAGTCTATCCCCCTCAAGACTGACATGGATGTCCTCCTCAATTGTTCCTGCAGCTGAAACACGGTTCATAACAAAATCTGCAAATAGTAGCTCAAATGCATCACCTGCTGTAATGCTCTCTGAACCGGTGAACCGCACTGACTCCAAGAGGCCCTCCAATAATCTCTGAAATGCGTCCTCCTCTGGCTGCGCATATGACTCAATTTCTGCTTCCTTCACTGCCTCTTCGTCCATCCACTCTTCATATGCAATAGCTGTATCGTAGGAAGTGGGATCGACGACGGCACATTCTGGCGATGTAAGTATGTCTGGCGATGCTTCTTGCCCATAATATGAAGAAGCAGAACTGATATCTTTGGAAATCTCTGCAACACTAAGCATGAGCGCATTCATTTCAAGTTCCCTCTTCATCCCTTCCAATTGAAGGTTGCTCTTTTCAAGCCCGGCTTGCATTTCAACCTGGTGTGCATGCATCTCATCAAAAAAGATCATTTGTTTCTCATCAAGCTCGGGCCAGTGCGTCTCCTCAAAAAAGTATTCTCCCATCTGAGCACTCTCATCAAAAAACTATTCTCCCATCTGAGCACTCTGATCAAAATCTGTGGTCCACATAGTATTATCCATAACACCTGATCAACAAAGATAAATACCTGGAGAAAAGATATCAGTGGCACAAAAGAATATGGAAATGATAATAATGGTGGCGGGGTGAAATTTTTCTTTTGTTAAAATTTTTTTTTTTCGTAGTCTAATCCACCTAATTGTGACAAATTGGCACCCAACAGGAAACACCTCCCCGGCAACGGCGCCAAAAACTTGATCGGCCCCGGATTTACACCCGGAGAACGATTGTAGTTTTACCGCAAGCGCACGGCGTAGTGGCGAGCGGGTATCGAACACGAGGAGGTGGTGTCGGTTCCAATCTATCCTAGATTGGTTTGACTACGAATGTTTTATTGGTGGAGATGGCTATGGTATGATATAATGGAAATGGTGGTGGATGTCGGTGTCGGTGATAAAGAAATCGGTCAAATATCGATTCAAATACAATATAATAAAAGTGTCTAGGGCTAGGGAATTCCCACTACGGATCGTCATACATCATTGTAAATAGTGAATCTCAATATTACTAGACTTGAGTTGAGGTGGACTAGTCGTAACTGAATAGAGAACCAAGCTCACGCTCTCGCACTATCGCCGGTCTATAGCAAACCTAGGATAGGGCCCAATCTCTTGCAAACCCTAGCCTAAGCCACTAGCATTAGGATCGACATCATCGTTCAATCGCTCCTCGAGCCCACTCTCGTGCAAACTCGAGTTACGATCTAGGTTGTGATAGTTCGTATTCGTCCAATCTCTTGCAAACGAATATGGGTATAGATTTATAATAAAAATCCTAGCTTTGGTCCAATCTCTTGCAAACCAATCTAGAGAAACCCAATTGTAAACCTAAATCGAATATCTAGGCCTTCCCATCGATTAGAATCCAATCTCTTGCAAACCCCAGTCGATGGAAATCCCTAGCTATCCGTAATAAATCAATCACAACCTAACCTCCTAGCAATTCTAGCAATTTAGAAATTCATTCATCACAAATCTGAAATTAGATCCATAGGGTTCATCCTCATGCCCTAGAACAACAAATCTACTCTAGCATAGCAATAAGGATATAAGAATCAATAAAAACCATAGCTTGCATACAAAAAGATATCAAATCAAAGATTCAAAGAATAAGAACAAAGATACTTAGCTTTGATGAAGAATTCCAATCCAAATACAAGTTTTTTGATCCAAGAGGGGGCCTAGGGCATGGCCTAACCTCTAAAATAATCAATAAGAAAACATCTTGGAACCCCCTCTAATGGTGGCTACAAACCCCCTTAAATAGCCCCCAAAAAACCCTAGCAAAAAGCCCCCAAAACCCTCGCAAACTCACGCACAAAATCAAGTCCGCGTACAACCCAGATTCTGGGAAAGTTACGACTCGGCCGAGTGGGGAAAGCTCACTCGGCCGAGTGAGAATTCCAGCACTGCAGCGTCGACTTGCAGAAATTCCCCAGATTTCATCCGACCTTCGATTTGCGCGTTCTTGGCGGCGTTGGAATCGTCATAAAGTATACTATCCATAAAAAATATGAGAAAAATAATTTACCCATTGGAATGATATAATATTTCAAAAGAGTTGGAGGATGTCTGAAAATCTGGGCGCTTCATATCCTCGGCATCACTCGGCCGAGTGGCAAATGTCACTCGGCCGAGGGGCTTTTGGAACTCGGCCGAGTCGGAGCTCGTAGTCGACTGACGGATTACAGAGAGTTGGACATTTTGGCTCGCCGTCGTCTGGGTGCCACTCGGGCGGACGGAGTCTCCGAACTCGGCCGAGTGGGCATGCGATGCTCGGCCGAGTGCACGCTGATACATCTCTGTTGCTGTCCGATCTGGCCGGCCGAGCTGGGTCTCAATGCTCGGCCGAGTGACTCCTTCACTCGGTCGAGTGGCATGCTGAAAATGCCCAATCTCCATCTTTTCGCTTCCTCGTCGCTCCTACGACGTTCTTTCTTCTTCCACTCGTCTTCCATTGCAGAATAACCCTCAAAAGAGCCATGGTTGACACTTCGGAGTGGGTGCAAATCCTTTAAGCTCATTTTTGCTCCCGATCGCTCCATATTTCCTGAAATCCGACAAAAACAAGAAATAGTGAAAAGTAACGCAATATCGTCGAATAATCGTGAAAAGCGTGATATGGGCGATCGAAATGGCATGCAAATGTGCAGAAAAAAGGTGTAAAATATGGACCGATCAGGATACAAGTTGAACTAGTCGGTCTAAGAACAAATGCTGACCGACTAGTTTATCAACTAGTCGGTCGACAAACGTTCTTTGACCAACTAACGATAAACAGTAACTATGTCTATACAGGGAAAGCTCAACTAGTCGGTCTAAGAAGGATTCCTAACAGACTAGATCGTCATCTAGTCGGTCGGTGACTCTTCTTTGACCGACTAATTGATCAACAAAGCTAGGCTGAAATGAGCAAGGCATTCTAGTCGGTTCAAGAGGAATTGCCGACCGACTAGATCGTCATCTAGTCGGTTGGTTCTTCTACTTGAACCAACTAACATGCACTAGAAGCCGAGGGAAGAAGCGATAGGCTTCGGGAAAGTTTCTAATGGCTTCTATGATAATCCTAGCTCTAAGATATGAGCGAAATGAAGATTATAATGTAAGTCCTACTCAAGACTTAACATTCTATTCTATGAAGCTAGAAGACAATAAATAATACATGACGAACCGTCTTCAAAGCTTCAATCTTCATTCTTGACCTCAATAAAACTCCTTAAGCTTCAACGAAGCTTTAGGCACACGATCACGCGTATTGAGAAGTCTTGAGACGTCGCTTTTGATGTACGTATTCTTTTGGCGAAAATCTCCATAACTGCGCTCACAAATAGTTAGTATACGATATTTATGTTTGCTCATCATCCAAAACCAAATCCGGGGAATCAATTCTCAACATTCTCCCCCTTTTTGGTGATGACAAACCAACATAAATAATAATCAATAATAATGATTCAAATGAAATTTACTTACTCCCCCTGCATTGATGACACGTTAGTTCCGTATTCAATAATATTCATACGCATCAAGCAGACAAGGAAATATAAAATATGAATCCTATTATCGCAATTTAGGATCTAAATCCATTTTATATCTTAACTCCCCCTGAATCTAACACATCAAATTAGATTCATGGTAAATTGCTTTGATATCAATTAGCACATTGTCATTATTAATTCTCTCCCCCTTTGGCATTAGCAAAAAGAGCGGGAGGAGATCAACGACAAGATTACAATGGCTAAGAAATTAAAGCACGGGAGTCTAAGAATACGACCACGGTCCAAATGACACGGTCCAAATGACACCAAAGTAAAATACCAAATGTAAAATACCGAAGATAATCAAAGCGTGCCAACATGACCATAGTCGAAAATCGAAAACCGAAATCACCAAACCATATGCGAAAATCGAAATACGAAATCATCAAACCATAGACGAAAATCGAAATACGAAATCATCAAACCATAGGAGAAAATCGAAATAACGAAATCATCAAGCCATAGGCGAAAATCGAAAATCGAAATCATCAAACCAAAGACGAAAATCGAAAAATGAAATCATCAAGCCATAGGCGAAAATCGAAAACGAAATCTCCAAAACTCAAATTAATTTCTCTTATTGAGTTATGGAACATGCTCTCCAATATCAACATTCTTAGTTAAATAGTGCATGGAAAAAAATTCTATGTTTTCATAAAAGCAAATCTATTTAATTCATAAAATCGTCGAACGACGAAATCAATATCAGAGACATAAATCCATTTTGAATACCAAATGTGGAAAAATGATACCAAAAGTAACATGCAAAAGTGTTATGCCAAACATATATAGAATATCATAGAATTATGGCATACACAATTCTAGCATGCTAATTTAAACAAAATGATACCAATGTAGATATTCTAACAATATATGCATTCATCACACTTGGACACCAAATGTATATCAAATGTAAGAATATACTTACAACATTAAGCTCCCCCTACTTTGGTGCAACACTTAAGCACCATCAACTCCATTTGAATGAAAATCCTTTGCAAATCAAGGAGTTGGTAGGGTTGGTATCCCAAAGTGGATTGAACCTAGAAAATATCATTTTGGTATCCAAAAATATTTTTGGATCCTATGGGTTAGGCAATAAATTTAGCGAACTAAATTCAAATTAAATGTAATCCATATCCTAACTAAATTCAAATTCAATATGAATTTAAGTTTCAATCAAATATGCACATCAAAAGCCAATATGCAAAATAAAAAGAATATAAACCAATTCTTACCATAATTGCTTTGGTACCCATAAAATGAAAATAAACTTATGGTACCAAGCAATGAAGGGTCAAAGGAAACTAACCCTTCGGAAACCAAGTCCACGAGGACCGTGATTTCCCAACATAATCATCATTTAAAATAACATCATTAATAAACGATTGCACACACAAATCCTTATTATACATGCTTGTGTTCTTCGGACCCCAAATAGTGTATGTCTTGGGAGTCCTAATCCTATTGGGAACATGCATACGTTGTTGATTTCTATGTGATGTATGTTGTGGGTAAGCATATGGCATATGATGCAATGGTGCATGATGATAATTATTCATATGAGAATGAGGATGGACATATGCTTGTGGTGGAACACGTGCATGAGTGTGTCTCACATGGTGTGCACGTGCTCGTGGATGCGGAGCATAAAAATCATCATATGTGCTAACATGTGGAGTAGGATGAGTGTTCCTACATGGCATGGCATACATGAAAGCATGACCCCTCTTTGGAGGTCCACCCAAAGTGGGTTTCTTTCCAAATTGGGGTGTGTTCCTAGCGGAAGCACCATTGGTAGAAGAACTACCCATGAAATGTTTACTTCCACTAGTAGAAGTATCAGACGTTGGCCTAACAAAGATGGCGGACGATTTGGATGACTCTCCCATCTTATACCCCAAGCCAATGTGATGATTGGCCGAAAGTAAGTCATTTAGGATATTATCCAAATGGCCCTTACCTTTATTGAATTCATTGATTCGGCCTAATGTGCACTCATATTTCTCGGTGAGAGAATGCATCGAAGCATCCAAGGTGGACACTTGCGATGTGAGTGCGCAAACACGTGATTTGAGATTTTTATTCTCAATACTCAAAGTTGAGTTTTGAGACGTCAAATCCGCTATCACATGTTCATACGAATCCTCGACATGAACATGCTCAAGTTGAGATTTGAGATTTACAATCTCATTTCTCAAATCTTCAACAACGGTGTCGTTGTTGACGATGATAGGTTTAGGCGAGGTTTTAAGACTATCTAGTTCCTTTTTAGTCTTAATAAATCTAGTAGCCAAATTAGAAAACTTATTCCAAAGTTGTTCATTAGCTACTCTAAGTTCGTCCATTGTTACCTCACCGCCTTCATCCTCGCTTTCATCGCTATCGTCGGAGAAGGTCCCTTGAACACGTTCCTCTTTTCCCATGAAGCACGTGTGTGCTTTCTCCACTCTTTCATCGTCCGTCTCTCCACTTGAGGAGTCCTCGGAGTCGGTGAATGTCCCGACAAGTCCTTTCTTGTGCCTTCTCGACTTGTCGTGCTTGGATGCCTTCCACTTCTCCTTGTGTTTGTTTAGAGGACAATCCGGCTTGATGTGTCCTGGCTTGTTGCATTTATAACACACTGGAGAGGAGACATTAGTCGAAATAAATTTAGATTTACTCTTCAACTTACTTTGTCGGAAGAATCGGTCGAACTTCTTTGCCATATCGGCCAAAGCTTCCATGTCCAACTCTTCTTCCGATTCTTCATCATCGGTAGATGGATCGGCCTTGTATGTAATCGCCTTTTTCTTTGGCTCGTCTTGCTTCAAGTACGCCTTCATCTTCTCATTCATCTTTATCTTACTTTCCTTGCGTACCTCGTAAGACAACAAGGTACACATTAGTTGTACAACAGTGTACTTACTCATGTCGTTACCTTCCTCGATGGCGAAGGTACGCTTTTCCCAACAAGAAGGAAGCCCGTCGATAATCTTCGCGACTTTCTCCTTTTGGGTGTAGATCTTCCCAAGCGCTTCCAATTCGTTGGATATGTCCACGAAGCGAGCATAGTAGTCCTTCATGGTTTCACCCTGTTCCATATGAAACAACTCAAATTCTTTGTTAGTGACAACGAGTTTAGAATCTTTTACCGTGCTCGTTCCTTCATGCAAGATGAGAAGTTGGTTCTATACTTGATATGCAATCTTACATGTGCATATCTTGTTGAAGTCTTCGGGCTCTAACGCACATTGCAAGGCATTCATTGCCTTGGCATTGCATACCTCCGCGGCGACCTCCGCGGGAGTCCACTTCATGAATTCTTGTTCGGGCTCGACATATTCCGTCAATGTGGCTCTCCAAAGTGAAGCGCTCCGGAGGAAGGTTTCCATACGGCATTTCCAGTACCCATAGTTGGTACCATTGAAGTGAGGAGGCCTAACTGAGGATTACCCTTCCAAAACTGAAGAAGCTCCTTGACGATCCTTGAAGACGTTGTAGTCGTTGCTTGTCATGGATTTGAACTCTGCAGCTTTAACCTCGCTCTGATACCAATTGTAGTGCCATGCGTAGCTACTGCACATGTACTAGAGGGGGGGTGAATAGTACTTTAAAATAATCAAGAGAGTTATTCCTAATTATTGTGCAAGCATACAAACAACGATGCGGAATTAGACTACAAACAACAATTTACAAGAATTGACAAACGCAAACAAAGCATGTAACGGGTTCGGATCCACCCAAGTCTCCCCAACTTGTTTCCGGTGATCCTACGTCCCAACCACCCGGATCCCCTCAGGATACTTGAGTTAGAAACCCTAACTCAAGATTTAGCACTATGAAATTCTTGTGAAAAACCTTCACAAGACCAAATCATACACAATAAACATGTGACTCTCACAACCCGGGATCACACACTCTCTCACAACTGAGAGACACAATTCAAATATCAATTGAAATGAAATATGAAACACTTACCACAAAATCCTATGCCTTGAGTATAACTTACCAAATTAGGGCAAAGATGGATTTTGAGGAGGAAGATGTCACCAAACCATAGCTCCAAGAATATGACCAGCAATGGAGGCATAGGGGTGGAGATGGTGACCTTGATTCAAGCTCCTTGGCTTGGAAGGCTCACAATCAATGAATCTCTCTATGGAAATAAGAGTGAGAGAGAGATTCTTGTGAGAAGAGTAAGCTTGGAAATGAGAGTTGAAAGCTTCTCTTTGATTCTCAAATATCTCTAAAATGGCAGCCTTTAATACAAGGAAAGAACCCCTCCAAGTATATATAGGATAGAGGAAAGAGAGAGGAAAAATCGTTTCAATTAAAGCTCCAACGGCTCTATTTAAGAAGCAGTTAGTCGGTCTAAGAAGGATCACTAACCGACTAGATTGCCAACTAGTCGGTCGGTGATTCTTCATGAACCGACTAACAGGCTTACAGCCAAACGAGAAAGTTCCAGGCAATAAGAACTAGTCGGTCTAAGAAGACTTGCCAACCGACTAGTTTCACAACTAGTCAGTCGGTGAGTATTCTTTGACCGACTAACAGATAAAATAAGAAAGACTGGATACAAGTTGAACTAGTCGGTCTAAGAACAAATGTTGACCGACTAGTTTATCAACTAGTCGGTCGACAAACGTTCTTTGACCGACTAACGATAAATAGTAACTATGTCTGTACAGGGAAAGCTCAACTAGTCGGTCTAAGAAGGATTCCTAACAGACTAGATCGTCATCTAGTCGGTCGGTGACTATTCTTTGACCGACTAATTGATCAACAAAGCTAGGCTGAAATGAGCAAGACATTCTAGTCGGTTCAAGAGGAATTGCCGACCGACTAGATCGTCATCTAGTCGGTTGGTTCTTCTACTTGAACCAACTAACATGCACTAGAAGCCGAGAGAAGAAGCGATAGGCTTCAGGAAAGTTTCTAATGGCTTCTATGATAATCCTAGCTCTAAGATATGAGCGAAATGAAGATAATAATGTAAGTCCTACTCAAGACTTAACATTTTATTCTATGAAGCTAGAAGACAATAAATAATACATGACGAACCGTCTTCAAAGCTTCAATCTTCATTCTTGACTTCAATAAAACTCCTTGAGCTTCAACGAAGCTTTAGGCACACGATCACGCGTATTGAGAAGTCTTGAGACGTCGCTTTTGATGTACGTATTCTTTTGGCAACGATCTCCATAACTGCGCTCACAAATAGTTAGTATACGATATTTATGTTTGCTCATCATCCAAAACCAAATCCGGGGAATCAATACTCAACAGCATTTAGAGCACATCTTACAGCTTGTGCCATGATGTGTACACATCCCTATATCCCCACTATAACCCATCAAAATACCGTCTTAGAACTATTTAGAGGAAGTAATTACCCCAGACCACTTCGAACAGGAGGAAGCAATTAGAGCACATCTTATAGATTGTGCCTAGATGGGTAATCATATAAAGACCCGATAGTGAAGATTTGATCCTAAAGAGCCTTCACATTCAAATCTCTTTAAATTCTCAGTATTAGGTCCAGCATGGTTATTACCATAATCCATGCGCCTGAAGCTCATTTGACCATTTCAAATAACATGATTTGTGATGAGATTCAAAAGATCAACACTTATGAAACTGTTAAACAGTTCTCAGACATATTTTTGACAAACCAAATATTGTCAAAATCACACATCATTGCTGCTAAAAATCCAGCTAGGATTGACATCCCAAAAATAATGGATGCAATTCACCACCAGCAGAAGTGGATGTTCCTAAATTAAAATGAGAGGACTACCACGAGGCTCCAAAGAGAGAAATAACTCCTGGAGACCCTAAAACAATACCACCACAGAAAAGTGAGCTCATCTCCATATCCTTTCCCTTTTCAGAACTTTTTGAAGAGATGAATTTGGAATAAATTGAAATATTATTAAACAATGTACGTAAATGGGGAGGTGTTTGGAAAAAACACACTTGTCTACAGTTACTCACATTTCATTTTGTCATTTAAATGATAATTATAAGTATCGTTCCACACTCCGTTTCCTGAAGCAAACATAGAGATTGGCCAAATAATATGGAACGAAGCAAAACTAAGTTGAGCTGGACTCACTTATGAAATGTGAAGTGTTTGGACCTGAAGTCCTAATATCAAAAGATATCAAACATGTGGGAAAAATGAGTATTGTATAAACACAAATATAAATAAATAAAATCGTATGCTATAAGCAACACACTATAGCTTAGAGGTTTATTTCGCTGAAACCAA
This sequence comes from Scilla litardierei, assembly GCA_030789695.1. Taxonomy (NCBI): domain Eukaryota; kingdom Viridiplantae; phylum Streptophyta; class Magnoliopsida; order Asparagales; family Asparagaceae; genus Scilla; species Scilla litardierei. The sequence goes on along the minus strand of CM061133.1, from coordinate 344,037,168 downwards.
GAAGTAATCAAGTAAGATGCCCTTGACTTACTTACAAAATTATATAAATTGATGCATTAGGCTCCCTAGTGATAGTTGCGAAAACCATGCGATTGGCAAAGGAACTTTTGGGCTATGTTGCTATGGATGATGTGACAACATACCCTTACATATTTCGTCCTTATTTCCTTTATTGACTGGATAGATTTTTGGGACATCTATCTTATGAAAGATATAATAAATTAAAAACCAAGAGAGTTCATCAAATTTAACAAGGACTCCTACTAAAGGTTGCTTTTTCATCTTTAAAAAGATAAAAGAAAATGATTTGAGATTATATTTGAAAATGTCTCAAATCTCATCAAATCTCCTGAAGAGAAAACCGAAATATCTGTTTGAGCCTAACTATAAAATATGATATGTAAAACCTAGGCAAAAATCTTGGCTTACAGAATAATCATTCAGAAGATGAATAATCATCTAGAAGATGAGAACATCATGCAGAAGATGAATAATTATCCAGAATATGAAAACATAATCTAGAAGATAAGAACATCATCCAGAAGATGAATAATCATCTAGAATATGAAAACATCATTCAGAAGATGAAACCATCATCCAGAAAATGAATTATCATCCAGAAGATGAGAACATCATCCAGAAGATGGATGGTCATCCAAAAGATGAATAATCATCCAGAAGATGAGAACATCATCCAGAAGATGAAATTATCATCCAGAAGATGACACCATCATCCAGAAGATGAATAATTCTCCAGAAGATGAATGGTCATCCAGAAGATGAATGGTCATCCAGAAGATGAATAATTATTCAGAAGATGAAAACATCATCTAGAAGATGACTTATCATCCAGAAGATGAAATTATCATCCCGAAGATAAAAAACATGTGACATTAAACTTCATACACCTGAAGTTGATGAAGACACATGGACAATTGCAATCCACTAAATACACTTACTGGTTGTATGTATGCACATTAAGACCCTTTCCGTTCACTGGAAGAGGGAAAAGATATCCTAGGTCCTGAAGTGCCTTACGTGAGTGTTTTGGTACACTCCTTTATCGGGCCAACTACACGCGTCTCTAGAGAGTGTTGGTAGTAAATCTGTTAGCCAAATACAGTGCAATGCCTGCAGCGCACCACTGGACCGAAGATATGTAGCTTCTGTGATACCTCTCAGGGTAAAGGATCATCCTCCATGTTAAATGTAATTGTAGATGCAGGCTACAGATCATCGAGATGACTACCACAAAGGAACGACCAACTCCTGGAGATCTGCAAAGTATGCTACTAAGGCAACATCAATCCTACCATTCCGAGAAGCTCATCATTCAAGAAGCAAATCAAGAAAATGCATAGCTACGCACTGAAGTACCTCGCAGACACAGTGACAAATGGGTCAGAGACTAGAGACTGGAGCTATTTATCGAGTCTGTAGACCACCCCTCTTCACAAGAGCTCCCTTAGATCTAGTAGCTGCCATATATGAGCATTACTTGTATAGATGAGGGATGCTTTGTATTTTGTATTTATTCTCGGAATGTTGTAAGATGAGATTGATGTATAGATGCCTAGGAGATCTGCAAGCCTGAAGCTTGTACAGATCATTGGGAGTCAAATGTAGTGTTGTATTCTTTTTCCTTGGCTATTGGGGTTTCCCATTGGGTTTTCCATAGCTAAAGGTTTTAACGAGGCAACCTCATTGACTCTGGATCCAGAAGTATCCACCCCTAAATACTTCCACAAATCAGGAAAAGTTATGGAGAACTGTACTTTTTTCCCTTAGCAATTGGTTTTCCCACTAGATTTTCCACAGCTAAAGGTTTTAACGATGTAGTTATTCCTAACTTAGGATATGGAAGTATCAACCGCTTATGATACTCATAAGCACTATGGATCATGTAGTATTTATATGTTGAGTATACAACGATGGTTTGATAAGGGTAAGTGTTATGAATAGAACCAATGGGCCTATTGGGTATCCACCCACAGTGTATCTAATAAAAAGTCTATATATATGAGGCTAGGGGTTTCCTAGCCCTTAACCCTTCACAACAACATTTAATTTCCCTAAAAAGAAAATAAATTAAAAGTAAATTAAAAATGAATAAAATATTTACAGCCCAGATTGATGATAGGTTTGGCCAAAAGCAACTATGAGGTCTCCATATTCAGACTAATTGCCAATAATTTTTTTATGACAGAATTATTGCTCAGGGCTAGATTTAAGAATCATGCTGGGATCACTTAGTGGTGATATATCATCCTTTTGGTGTCCATATTGGTCTATAATTAGACCATAGATCTTGTAGGATCTATTTACCACGGGTGCTCATCTTTTAAGACTTGTGTCTAGGAGATGACAATAATGACTTTCGCATGTATCTCTTTGCATTCATTTATTTGTTTATAAGGGATGAATGGTATTTGCATTTCAGTTGAACTTTAGGTCCAGGTGCCAATAATAATTATTCAAAAATTTGAAAACAATAATTGAGACATGCGTCATTATACATAATTATTTATAAACACAATTGCATAAATTGTTATAAAAATGTAAATTATATCATGCAGAGGAAATTATAAAATGAATATGCTAATTGTGTGGATCGGCCAGTCGAATAATGTCCAAAGTCCAATTATACAGTATCTTTTACATGAATGAAAAAGAAAATACAACTTTGGAAGCCACATGATTCCCATAAAGCTTCTTCTTCGTCAGCGGTGGCCTCCGCCTCCATAGAAATGACCATTGGTCTTAGGCATTACATAATATTCCTCATTACAATTTCTCTCAAAAAGTAAAGAAAAGTGCGGGAAAAATATAAACATGAGACTTAAAAGACCGATCCAAAACCACAATTAGCTATTCATGTAAAATTTGTGCTCAGAAAATATGTTTATAACGCATCACAAGCATCACAAATTCAACATGATAAATAAAGTCATCATATTTAAAGCCTAATAATTAATTGGACCACATGGCGACGTCATATACTATTAGGTTAGGTAACAACGGCAGAGCGGTGGCAAGATCTTCATAATTATCAAGCTAATGCTCGCACAAATAAGCACAAAATTTATCCTAGAATTTGTGACAGATATTTGTGATATAAGGCATATAAATATGATCCTAAACACATGCATCATACATGATAATATGCTAGTAATAAATTGTGCGCACTCGGTCAATTCAAATAAAACTGAATAATGCTTTTATGTAATTTGTTTGAAAGGAAAAATAAATTTTCCCTTTTGTACCCCTTCTTATTCACCAATATTCCTATTTATCCCCTTGTTTTCCTCATTTTTCCCTATTTTTCATTATTTTCTCCCATATTTTTTCTATTCATGTTAGGCCAATATTCCTCCTTTTCTCATTTTCTTCTTCTTCTTTTTTTCTTTTATTCTTTTTTCCTTTTTCATCTTTGGGGCTAAGGCCAGCATCAAAGTTGCGGGCTTCATCCTGTTACTGCCGCCCCCTTTATTTTTTTGTTTTGGCCTGTGGGTCGAAGCACGCCTGTAGGCTGCGAGCTTCGGCCCGCAACCATAATCACAGATTTTTTTTGAATTAGTGGGCCGAGGGCCGCATCGAAGCTGCAGGCTCTGCGAACCTCGGCCCATCAGAGATTTTTTTAATAATTCGGATGGGCCGATGCCCATCATGGCTTGGGGGCAGGGGAGCGGTGGACTTCGTCCGTCTCTCCCCTGCTGTTGGTCCGCATAAAGCGCGGGGGAGGCGACAACATTAGTGCCACCGTCTCTGGGGGAGCGATGGTGCGCCGCCTTCAGGCGACGAATAGTTTGCCAGCAGCTGAGGGGGGGCCGCTGGTGGTCGAAGAGAATTTTTCTTTTTTTGTGTTATGGACGCTGCCGTTGGCAACGACGGACTGCCGTTGAAAAGTGGCAACCGTATAGAAGGGGGGTTTGTCGACGACAGATGCGATGAAACACCGTGGGGGGTGGCGATCTGTCGGCAGCGAAGGGGCCGCCGACAGCGTGGCGCCTAACATATGTATATTATCTATATTTTTTTGAGAAACCCCTAGTTTTATGGTTTACTGTTGCTAGGTACGGCGGCGTGCCATGCCGCTAGGGCAGCGGTGGGGCATCATAGGGGGTTGGGATGGTGGGGGAGGGCGATAGGGTTGCCGGCGGCGGAGAGGACGCCGGCCGGCCAAGTTGTATGTTTTTAGGGTTTGTGTTTACTTTCGGGTGGCGGTCGCTTGGTCGCTGCCCAAGGGTTGGCGGCCATGGGGCGCCACCCTCTCCCTGTAGAGGATGGGGTGGTGGACGCCCCCAAGGATCGGCGGTGATGAGCCACCGTCCTTCCACAAAAAAAAATAAATATTGTTTTTTTTGTTTTTTCGATTTCGATCTTCGGTGATCTATATCATAGATATAATGATCATGATAAAAAAATTGCGGCATTTAAGATATATCTCAAAGATCGAAGAAGAAGACAAGCTCGTAGAGGAGGTCGACGTCTGCGCACGATGGATCGATCATCTCCTTCCTAGCTTTCGCAATGAACGTGCCTCCAATCTCAAGAAGCGCGTGCTGATAACGTGTTATGAATATATCTTCTAGGAGAGACCACATGCATTTATTTATATGGAATGAGAGAGTTTATACATGAATATGATACGATCTTTTTAAAAGAGATTATAATCTTATCATCTCATTATATAATCTATTTATAAAAACATTTAATTTCTCTAAAAAAGAAAATAAATGAAAAGTAAATTAAAAATGAATAAAATATTTACGGCCCAGATTGATGCTAGATTTGGCCCGACGCAACTATGAGGCCTCCATATTCAGTCCCCACTTATTCTATAAGAACGGCATTAAGGGAGTTGCTATTAGCATAGACCAGAATATTGAGTTCACAGATCACTTATTTACAAATTTGCCATTAAAATCTGTTGCTGAGTTTACAGACCACTTATCTACAAGTTTGCCCTCTTCCTCCTCCCTCCCCTTCGCGTCGCCGCTCCTTCTCCACCGCCGCCGTCGGGACCCCCTCGCAGCCCCTGCTCCTATCCCCTCCCCCTGCGCGTCTCCGTTTCCTTCTCCACTGCCACCCCTCTTCTCCACCGTCGCCGTCGAAACTCTGAAACTTTGAACAAAGATCTCAAATTGAGAAGTCAGGAGAGAAAGCCACATCAAAGCCAATGTGAAATTGTGAAGTCAGATCTGAAGGATTTCAACCAGTTATTTGCGAGGTTGCAATTGGAATTGAGATTAGAAGAGAAAGGCATTACCTTTTGTTTTCGAGACCTCAGATGCTCTATA